>JAWDJD010000005.1:16882500-17482500 GCA_035047305.1 Bradypodion pumilum
GTTTCGACTCCAAGTCCTGACCTGACCACTAGAAAATAGGTATCCATCTGAGTGCACACAGATACACAGTGAATCCTAGGTAAGTTTTTGAAAAGGGGGAGGGGGAGACAAAGCCTGGGCAATATATAATCCCACAGAAAATATTCACTTTGCACTGCAGTTAAAAAAACCAGAGATGGTTTTCAGCAGCCATTTTTTAACACTCAGAAAACCTCTATAGCCCTCAGCATCTGGAATTTCCAGGAGAGCTCTTGGGTTTTATTGGGTGATGAAATTGTTAATTTCCTTATCTTTCTGTGCCAACTCAATCTTCCTCATGCTGTGTTCCTGCTCCCCCTTCCTAATATGGTGCTTTTAAAAACCATTCTTCCTGTTTAACCCCCCAAAATGTTAAACTGAACATGAGGAACCTATATAGAGTTCTGCTTGGTCTTATGGGTGAACAAGGGAATACTTACTCCATTCTCTGCTTGCCAGAGATTTACAGAAATACCCATGATGCAGTCTGTATTTACACATTTAGACTAAGGCAATGCACATCTCCAATGAACATGTAACAAGATATTTTATGAGTAACTAGCAAGGGTTGCCCGGCGTTGCCGGGCTTTTCCCCCCGTGTGTTTTAATAAAAATGAACCAATTTTATTTTTGCAATAGTTTTACATTGTGTTGGAAGGTTAAATTGTGTTAATGTTTTTAAAAATTGCTTAGTCTGTAATTTTAATTTTTTAAATGTTTATTTATGTAAAAAATTTTTGGCTTGGCTGTTATTAACTGTGATCTGCTTTTTTGGGTTTTTTTGAGAATTAATAAAAGAAGAAAGTATGATATAATTTTTTCAAATTGTTTTATGTAAGCGAATAATGTTTTAGTTTTTTGAATTTTTTTAATTAGTTGTACCGTAGGCAATAATTTTAATAATGTAAAAGTAAATGTTTTTTACATTCAATGTTTTTAAAATGTGTTTAGATGTTTTGAGTTTAAATTTGAGTTATAACTCAGCACAGGATTTTTAAAAGTTTCTATTGTATTTTATTGACATATGTTTGTGATTTGTGTTAAAGTGTGTTTTAGTGTAATTTTTTACTTGTTTTTATTGGTGTGACCTTTTGTGTAAAATTGTGAATTTGTGTTATGTTTTTGATTTGTTTTTACTCTTCTGGCCTTTTATTTGGAGCTGTTGTGTGTTTTTGAATTGTTTTTACTATTGTGGCCAGCAGGTGGTGCTGGTAGGGGTTATTGTATTTTGACTTTTTTTCTCTCTTGGCCTCTGGGTGGAGCTTCTTCTGGTAAGTAGTCTCTTTCTTTATTCATTTCTTTTCCAGTCCTGGTGGAGGTAGCACATCTTTTGGTAAGTTTGCTTGTTTTCTTTCTTTTGTGTGTGTGTGTGTGTGTGTGTGTGTGTGTGTGTGTGTGTGGGCGGGGGGGGGTTGGAATTTGTATTTTTTGTCTGTTTGTTTTGTTTTTGATTGTGTCTTTGTTTACTTCATATTGTTTTTGGTGTTTTTGTTTTTGTTTATTTTTGGATGTGTTTGACTGTTTTTAGTAATTTTAAAAAAAATATTTATTTATTTGGTGGTGGGGAAGGGACGTGGTCATTGGGGGTTAGGAAGGGTGGGATAGGTGGTGGGGAGAGGGGCATGGTCGTTGGGGGTTAGGAAGGGTGGGTTAGGTGGTGGGGAGGGGGGCATGGTCGTTGGGGGTTAGGAAGGGTGGGCTAGGTGGTGGGGAGGGGGCATGGTCATTGGGGGTTAGGAAGGGTGGGCTAGGTGGTAGGGAGGGGGGCTTTATTGTGTTATGGTGCTTTGTTTGTGTGGAGTCGTGAAAGTAGATCGGGTTTCCCCTTTAATATCAGTGGGTGGGGGTTGTGACCCCCCTCTCCGCTGGCTACCCTAGGGTTGGGAGGTTTGTGGGGACAAAAGGGGTATATTGCCCCCACACTTCTGGACCCAGGAGACCAGGCAGAGTGGATCGATTCCCTCCCCCCCTCCTTAAAACAACTCCATTTTTAAAGAGAAGAAAAGACGGGGTTGTTTTAAGGAGGGGGGGGGAATCGATCCACTCTGCCTGGTCTCCTGGGTCCAGAAGTGTTGGGGCAATATACCCCTTTTCTCCCCACAAACCTCCCAACCCTAGGGTAGCCAGCGGAGAGGGGGATTGCAACCCCCCACCCACTGATGTTAAAGGGGAAACTCCAGTCGGGACCTTCAGGCGCTGTTGGTGAGGGAAAGAAAGCCGGCTGGTGTGTGCTTGGCTGTGAGGCGGTGAGTTGTTTTTCTTTTTAATTTTTCAGGCGCCATTTTCCTCAGCGTTCTGCGCGCTCATGGCGCGCAGGACACTGGGGCTTGTAGTTATGGGTTGCTGCTTTGTGTTTGTGCTGCGTTTTTTTAAAATGCTTTTCTTTCGATTGGCTGCGGCACGTTTCCGAACGCTGCCCCGTGCGAGAGCCTCTCAGCCTGATTGGCTCTGGCGCGGCGCAGCGCAAGGAATGTTGGGAAGTGAAGTTGTTTCCCTTTCTTCGCGTTTGTGGGGCTGTTGCCCCACTGCCGGTTTTTTCAATCCTTCGTTGACCTGCGTACCCAGATCGGCCGTGTGCACGAAGGGTGAGTGCAGGCAAGTAGGGCGAGGCATAGCAACCTATAGCCAGTTCCAACGGTTAACCCTTGGATTTATAGGTTAAGATACACTTACTTACTTTGACCTTTCCAGTCCTGACTTGAATGCTTCCCTCCCTGCTTTTCTACACACAGGGCTTTCTCATGGGGTATTTCATTTTGGCAGTGGTAGTAAATAAGGCTGGTTGAGCATGTTTAGCATGGCCTTTGTAACCTTGTACACATCTTCCCTCTAGGTACAACCTGGCTGCTGTTTGAATGGTTGAATTGAATGAATAAAAGCTTTCAGTGGATCTGACACAGGTTTGGTAGCACAAAATGAATGCTGAAGTGACAGAAGGAACTGAAGAAAGTCTTTCTTCCTATTATATGTGTAAATAATTAAATTGTTCCAATACTTCTTTCATCACTACTATTGGTTATAATTTTTAAACATGTGTACACCATATGGTATACTTAGATACACAGGTAGGTTCATAAATCCCATTGTTGGTATGAAAGACGTCCAAATCCATGTTCAGTCACCACCCCTCTTTTCACTTACCATTTAATTCCTTACACAACATTCATACAGTCAGTCTGAGTTTCCTTTCTCTTCTCCAGTCCCTCCTATCAACAGTTTTTCTCATCTGTAGGTGCAGTGTGCTCTTTTGTTTTGGACTTCCAGGATAGTTGAAATTGTCAGTAACTGGATTACAATTAAATCAGAAAATCCAAAGCTCTTATGTTCTCATAGTCATTATCTCAGTTTTTGTGCAGTTTTATTTTTAAAGCTATTGTGTATTGTGAATGTATTTTTAATTATTTGAAGCTGCTATAACATTATTTGGAAGTAAAGGTAAAGGTAAGGTAAATGTCACCCTTGCTGGAAAGCCAGTCGTAACCGACTCTAGGGTTTAGTGCTCATCTCTGTTTATAGCCAAAGTATGCATTTACTGAAGTTTCCATGGACATGTGGCAGGCATGTCTAGACACCAGAGTGCACGTAATGCTGTTTACCTTTCCCACTGAAGTGGTACCTATTTATCTACTTGCAATTTCTTGCTTTCAAACAGCTAGGTTGGCAGGAGCTGGGTCAGAGACGGGTACTTACTCTGTTGTGCAGTACCCGGGTATTGAACTCTGACTGTTCAGTCTTCAAGTTCAGCATCTTAACCACTTGAGCCACCGCAGTCCCCTTATTTGCAACTAAGGATGAATAAATCTGTGCAACAAAGAGACTATAACTAAATTCTCTGATTGGATAGGCTAATTGGCAAATTGATTCTTATACAAATCAAATCTGTCTCATATGGAGACATGTAAATCCACGCCAGTCTTGTTCATCTCCTCACGTATAATGCTTGCCAAGATGTCCTGCTTCTCTCAATCTCTTGTTTCCATTGTAAGGATAATTTTAAATCAAACCACCAGCTATTTCTGCAGATTAATTGTACCAAACATGGAGCACTATTTTGTAGTGTTGGGGGCATTTAACAAAACATTCGGATTGGGTTATTTTGCATCTTTCTTAAAACCAGTTTAGTCTTTTTGGGCTTGGCTCTTCCATTGGGAAGGATTCTGAGTGAAAAAATAAAAAGTCCTTAAATGGCAAACATGAAAGCCGCTTATCTCATCAGGATATCAAATTCTTGGCCAAGGCATCTAGTTGGTGGAAGACAGAAAAAACTGATTAAGACAAGGAATTCTTTGGCTATCTTTCTATTACTGTTCATGTGATTTAATACACTTAATTAGGCTTTTATTCCTGCAATTGCTCTAATTAAAAACACAAAATTTTGTTATAAACAGACAGACAGATACATATTAGCCTGTTTGGACATTTAGGAAGCAGATAAAATGAGTGTGAAAGAGAGAGCGTAAACATGTGGGAAGGGGGAAATATCAGCCCTGTCCCTCTGCCATCAGTCTCCTCACATGTAGAATCTCAGCCATTTATGGTTACTCTCCATCTGATCTAGAATCTTTTCCCCCCAGAGTTTTAGAGCTCACAAAGAGCACCCATGGATCAAAAAGTTTCACTTTTTAAAACAGAGGTGCCCAAACTTTTCGGTCATGTGGTTCCTCCCAACTGGAAGCAGAAGTAAAACATGCATGTTTGTGTGCAGAATGTTGCCATAAATGACCCACGGCTGTCATAAAGTGTTCTGAGTATGGCAGGCACATTCTGTGCATGCTCATGTGTGTTTTTTACGCTTCCAGGAGCAGTGAGGGCTGGATTATTTGGTGCTGCAGGCTGGAGGATCCAACCCGTAGGCCATAGTTTGGGCACCCCTGTTTTAAACCCTCCTTTGTGCATATGAAACAGATACATGGAGAACAGATAGAGTGGTGATAGAAAGACAGAACTTAAATATATAGATGATAAACAGATGGATAGATGAGATATGCCATCAAATCAATTCTGATTTATGGGGACTCCCAACCCCCCCCCCCCAAAAAAAAATCTTTGAGTATTTACGACCAAAGTACACAGAAATTGTTTACCATTTCCTTTTTCTGGGGCCTTTTGGATCTGTGCATCTTGCCCAAACTTGTACTGGCTAGCTTTTCTCCAGGGACACAGATTGGAGAATTGAACTTCCAATCTCTGGCTCTGCAGTGAGAAACCTAACTCACTGAGCTATTCAGTCAGCTCCAATGCAAATCCCTATGTAATACCTTTACACTCATATATGAGCTATACTGCTGATTATACTTTTTAAATGAGTGTAAAATTTTAAAGCAGCATTGTTGTTTTATTTCTTTAAAATTATCTGCATTTCATTTTCTTAATGCTTGGATTATTATTTAGTTACACAACCTGATGTATTTCTGCAAATTATGGAGGAAACATCCCTACAGCACACATGGTGAGAATTCATTAACATTAAGTCAAAATGAATATTATGCAAATGGAACCTGCTATTGAGATCTTATTCACTGCAGCTGTGTCTAATTTTTCCCTTCTGCCTCACACAGGACTTCACAAATAAAGGGGGGACATAATTATGTTTAACATAGAGAACCCAACATCTCGTTTCTCGTTCATCAGGGATATGGCAGTTCGTTATGAAAGAATTCATTTAGAAGTGGCAAAATACTGTTTTAGTTGGAGGAAATCATTCAACTAATTAGTTTAATACAGTAGTATATGGCGGTCATAATGTTAAATGAAGAAAACACTGAACTGAGAACAACGTAGACTGGTGACTCAATATTTTAGTGGGGGAAGTGATTCACCTGATTCAATAGCCTTCAGTGATTGTAGTGGAAAGCTCTTGGACAGAAAGAAATGCATTCTAGATTCCAGCACACTCATCTACGCACATGTGTACATGTCTATCCCATATTTATCTATCCTCAACAACTCTGTTCAGCTCTTGCAAACACAACCAAGATGTCGTTCCATCTAATGTTTGTTCTTTGGTCTTTTTTCCTGCTGCCTCCCAACTTTCCCAGCATTATTGTCTTTTCCAGAGAGTCTTGCTTCCTCTTGGTATAGGACAATCTCAACTTCATCATTTTTTGCCTTCCAGAGATAGTTGAGGGTTGATTTGCACTAGGACCCACTTGTTCATCTTTCTGGCAATCCAGGGTATCTGCAAAGGTCTCCTCCAGCACATTTCAAACAAATAATCGCCCCCCCCCCTCAGCTTTCTTTGCTGTCCAGCCTTGTACCCATACATGGTGATCAAGAATGCAATCATATGGTGGATCTTGTGCTTATTCTTGAATGACACATCCTTACACTTGATCTTTCCTAATTCCTTCATTGCTATTCTCACAAATCTCATTCGCCGCTTCACCTTAACTTACTGGTATGAATTTATATCTGCCTTCTTCTTCTTTCTTTATGGAATTATTGGACAGAATAATGTATTGTTGTAATAAATTAAATCAATAGTTTATTAATTTTTACAATAATTTATTATTGTTATCTCACTTGAATGTCCTATTGAGTGGGCAGGTGGAGGGGAAAAAAGAAAGAAAATAAACAAATCACCCCCTATGCCTGTGAGCAGGAAAATAATCTCAGCCAACAGAGAAGTAGTTAAGCTTCAAGACTCCCAGCGGTCTGGCATGCTGTACTGGATTTGTATGAACAATTAGTGCATGTGCAGAATTTCCACAGGAAAACCTCAAAGATTCTGAGTCTGGCAGCATGTCAGAACGGATGCACACACTCAGTTAACCAGAGATCTGATGAGGTCTGTCAGCTACTTGCATGGCTTTGAAGAAGTTGTAGGGCTGTGATGGCGAAACATGACACTCCAGATGTTCTTGGATGTCAATTCCCAGAAGCCCAAGCCCCTGTGAATCCACACAAAGGGGTTTACTGTGATTCATCTGGCACATGCCACCCTCGTCACTCCCAAAGTGGAAGTAAAATGTGCCCATACGGGCACATTTTACTTCCACCTCTGGGAGCAATGAGGATGGCACGGGCTGGATGAATTGCAGTAAACCCCTTTGTGTGGATTCACAGGGGCTTGGGCTTCTGGAAATTGAAGTCCAAGAACATCTGGAGTGCCAAGGTTCACCATCATGGTCCTAGGGGTAGCTGGGTTGTCACTGCTAGGAGTCAGAATGCTTCCCCAGCACTCAGAGGAAACTGCAATTTCAGTACTTCTATTTGAGAATTCCAGGCAGTGGTGGCTTAGTGGTTAAGACACTGAGCTTGACAACCATACAGTCGGAAGGTCGGCAGTTCAAGATCTAAATCCTGTGGAACAGAGTGAGCTCTCTTCATCTGTCCCAGCTCCTGCCAACTTAGCAGTTTGAAAGCAAGAAATTGTAAGTAGATAAATAGGTAACACCTCAGCGGAAAAGGTAACAGCTTTCCACGTATCCAGTCATCCTTGCCACATGACCACAGAAGCTTCTGCAGACACAGACAGTGCTGGCTCTTTGGCTGTAAACAGAGATGAACACTGCCCCCTAAAGCTAGACACAGCTGGGTTTTGAGCAAGGGAGACATTTAAAGGTAACGGTAAAGGTCACTCTTGCTCGAAAGCAAGTCTTATCCGACTCTAGGGTTCAGTGCTCATCTCTGTTTCATAGCCAAAGAGCCAGTGCTGTCTGCTTCTGCAGACGTTTCTGTGGTCATGTGGCAGGCACGACTAGACACCGGAGTGCATGGAACTATAGTTCTCAGAAATGCTTTAAAAGGGACAGCAAGGGGCAGAAGAAATGGAAAACTTTGTTGCAGCAGAAGCATACACACAGTTGACTTCACCAGTACACTCTGGGTTTTCTTTCTTTCTTCTTTTTTTGAAGTCAGCTGTTAATTAGAGCTTCCCCTCCATTGAGGGAATAGGGGTCAGTGAAGGTCAGAGGGAGACTTTCAAGGGAGTCTTCAAGAGACAGCCCACTGCTTCTACTCAGCGAACCTGAAAAGAGGTTTGAAAGCAAGGGAACTGCACTGAGTGGGAACCTGTATGTATTGCGCATCTTCGGAGAATTTATCTCTAAGGAGTCACCATTGGGATTCATCTGTATTAATCCAGAGTAGTGATGAATGTGTGAAGAGTGTGCATTATGTATTAACTCCTTGGTCTATTAATTGTCAATGTGTGCAGTGCTGGATAAAAGGGGTTTAAGATAAGTCACATTTATGAGGCTTCTTAATATTAGCAAATATTTTTCATTTCTTGCATCCCCTCATCCAACCTCCTTGCCTCCTCCTTTCTTGGGAAGGGTGAGATCTCCCCCCCCCCAACAACCTGCCCCCTCTTCCTGGACATCCTAAACCTACAAAACACTATCACAACAGAGCTCCCACAAACGTTACCTTCCTCGTTGTTTTCTCCACGTCTGGCTCTCTTTTTTGGGTGTGTGGGGTGTGTGATGAGGTGGCAAAGTTAAATCCCCACCGGCGGGGGGGATAAAGGGAGCCTCCCGTGGCCCGGGAGGCTCCGAAAACGCCGCCGGAGCCGCAGCCGCGCTCTCCCCGCCCCCACCACCGGCGGGGAGATAAAGGGAGCCTCCCGTGGCCCGGGAGGCTCCGAAAACGCCGCCGGAGCCGCAGCCGCGCTCTCCCCGCCCCCACCACCGGCGGGGGGGATAAAGGGAGCCTCCCGTGGCCCGGGAGGCTCCGAAAACGCCGCCGGAGCCGCAGCCGCGCTCTCCCCGCCCCCACCACCGGCGGGGAGATAAAGGGAGCCTCCCGTGGCCCGGGAGGCTCCGAAAATGCCGCCGGAGCCGCAGCTGCGCTCTCCCCGCCGGTGGAGATGACGGTGCGAGGAGGGATTCCTGCCTACCCTGGAACTCTTACACTGTTCTGGGGTTTTTAGGCTACTTGCAACTGTTGTGCAGCTGGAATTGAGGACTTTCCTTTCGTGCCCTCTGGCCTATGTATGTATTTTTGTATTGATCGTTTTAACTGTATTTTTTGATTAATTATTGTATTACTATTGCTGCTTATGTCTTTATTGCATTTCTGTATTTTTTGGTATTTTTGAAATTATATCCTTTGATTATATTGATCACATTGTTGTTATTGCTGTTATACTGTGTTTTATGGATCTTGTATTTCTAATATTTATTGTTAATTTGCTGTATTGCAACACTGTACCATTTGTAATTTTTGTATACTGTATTTGATTTACTTGTTGTAAGCCGCCCAGAGTCGGCCCTGGTCGAGTAGGGCGGGGTATAAATCGAATAAATGAATGAATGAATGAATGAATGAATGAAATTGGCTTAAAATGTTGCTGGAATTGTTTGAGAGGTTCAGTTTGCCATGTGACTTCTCTGCTGCAAGGACTTTTAACGTTACATTCTAAACTTTCATTATCAAGCATTGTCATTGCTAGTTTAATATTTTTATTTTATTGTAGCCTGCTGAGTGCTTGGTTATTGGATAGCTGAGCTAGTTATTGGGTAGTGTATCAGAGATACATATGGGCCATGTGGATTAAATCCATGTTAAATTTCATTCATAGTCATTTGAAACAAAAAATAATAATCTACACAATGCAATTTATTGAATGAATTGAGATGGGCAGGTGGAGTGAGGTCTACTGGATTCTAAAATGAGCTGATTAAAAGACACCTAATGGTGCATTATTTGTTATGCTTTCAACATTTCTACAGATCTGAATAACAGCATTTAAATAGGACATAGGTTGAGTATTTGGTTTGCGCTAGCAATGATTAATTGTTTAAATCTTGGACCATGGTATGCCCTTGTAAAAAAAATTTATCCAGTCACTTCCAGTGATTCATTCACTGTACAGCTCTACCATGTCTCTTTTTAAAAGACATTTCTAAATACATTTCCTGACTAGACAGAACCTTCCTGTCAGTTATTCTCAGTGCCTCTGTATAGATAACGTTCCTTTCGCCAAGCAACTGTGTTCAGGTGCTGATAAAATGTCACCCGTAACTCATATATGGATGCCTCTGAAAACATAATAAAACTGCCTCAAAGATGAACTAATATTTTAAAGTTCACTTTCCATAGCTGAACTGAAATGAGACAGCTAATGTCTGTTATTGCTACTAAGGAACTGTTTCTCGTGATACACTCATCTGTCTTTTCCATAAATGAAGAAAGAGTTTGAAGGACAGGAGGAGGGTGAAACATGAAACTGGGGGTACAGTTCTAGAGATTAGTTTAAATTCTTGAAGCAATTTACACAATCACCATCTAAACGGTGGTCCTGTTCATGACAAGTGGGACATTGACATCTGATACTACTCTGATTGCTACAAAACTTCTAATCCCTCTATTACTACTACATTTCATTGGCATTTTCTTGTACTGTTATCTCCTTTCACTACTAGAGTTACAGAGTTTGAGTGCATTTAGTATTTATCGGTACAAAAGTTATGGGTATCTTAGTGGGTGAAGGAAACAGAGGCACCTACTACAGCAGAATAGGAGATTAAATGCTAGGCAATTAAATGCTGAGAAGTATACAATATTCATCATGTTGAAGAAGCAAGGTATGAAAAAGAACTGAGAGGAAGGTAACAGACCCAGCAGTGGAACAGAAGGAAAAACATTGTCATTACTTGAAGTGAGATCTAGAGTTAATGAGGAAGAATTAACTGCAATGAGAGCCAGAAATGGATATATTTATTGTTCATCCTTCCATGTCTTCAAATGGGAACTGAATAAAAACTGGTATGTTGAAGGATTTAATTGCCGAAATCCTGTTACTTAATGTATTAAGTCGCAGTACAGTAGGCATAATGAATCAGTCGAGCTTTGGTAACAGTTCCTTTTTGAGTGCCATTCAATGAACTACTCTAGTTGTGTTGTGTTCTGATGGTTTTTATTGTACACATGGATTACAATGTATCTGAGCCAATGTAACCTTGCCTATAGCAACAATGTAACCTTCAGCTGTATCATATAAACCCTGTAATAGGACGCGAGCTAATGACCACCAGCTGGCAGCAGCGAGCGTCCAAGCTCTCTTGGTCCAAACTCATCAAAGGCAACAGCGCGGGAAGTTTTCCCGCCACCACCTACACCTGGACAAGAAGGGCGTGACCTGCAATGACGTCACGCAGACAGTAGCCAATGGGCTACCATGGCACCACGTTCAAATGTGTTACTGCTGTATATAAAGAGCTATCGATCCGCCATTACCTCATGTTCCCTCTGTCCACGATGCAATAAACCTGAGTTAACCCAGCCCGAGGCTGTGTCCTGTGTCTTGGTTTGCATACACCAAATTGGCGACGAAGGTGGGATTATGGATCCCCACGGAACAGCCAGGGCACAGAGCGGTTTCAACATCACCAAACCGCAAGACTGGGAGCTGCTTGAGATGGATTTCCAGGCAGCCCTGGTGGAACTCAGAGTCAAAGGGGAAGACGAGGAGAGAAAGAGGGCCATCCTCACCAGAATGCTCGGGATGGAGACCAAGCGGACGCTGGTGGGCATAATCGCTCCGAAGAAGGTGAGCGACTTTAAGGCTAGCGACATCATGCAACTGCTGCGAGAGCGGTTCTGCCCCTCGAGGGCAATGTTTCCCGCTCGGAGCGCGTTTTGGAGGCGAGTCCAAGCGCCGGATGAGTCGGTTGAGGCATTCGTGGCCGCCATGAGGATAGCCGCCGCCCCCTGTAAATGGGGCGATATCCTGGAGTTGGTCCTCAGGGACGGCGTGCTGTGTGGCCTGAAAGACAAGGAGGTACAGCGCAGCTTGATGAATAAGGAGCCGCCACCCACGCTGGCAGAGGTCATAGAGGCCGCGGAAGCCGCAGAGTCCACGAATGCCGGAGTGGACGAGATGCACCAGTGGCGTGAGTGGCGTCCTAGAGCCGGCAAGGCGGAAAATTCGGTGCACGGGAAGACCGGACAGTCGGTGCACGCGACTCGGCGGGCCTCAAAGTCGTCTACGGAAGGCAGCGACGGCGAGGAGGTCCAGAAGGTCCGGAAGGGTGGTCGACGCTGCGAGGGTTGCGGAGCGGCCCACGAGCGCGCGAGATGCCCGTTCAGGAAGGCCGAGTGTTACACCTGCGGCCGTCGGGGGCACATCGCCAAGGCGTGCAGAAAGAGGAAAGAGGGCCGGAGGCAGTCACAAGACCGCGCAGCCAGACCGGACCGTCCAGCGAGGCCCAAAGATGGCGCCCAGACCACGAGGAAGCAGGACGGCGTGGGCCGCGTCTCGGACGGCAGCGAGGACGACGCCTCAGTGTTCAGCGTGTCCGCGGGACAGTCCCATTACTTCGTTGAGGTATTAGTACAAGGGGCCCCTATTAGGATGGAAATTGACTCGGGGTCCTCCTATTCCATAATTCCCCAGAAAGAGTTCCTGAAAATCGACCCCCACGTGCGGCCCAAGCTTAAAGCGCTGAGGTCCACACTACGGGACGTTCAGGGAAACAGCATTCCGGTGTTGGGGGTCGGGAAATTTCGGGTCAAGTTTAAGAGACATTCTGCGGAACTGCCCCTAGTTGTCCTCAAAGGGGGAAGCTGTAGCCTCCTAGGGACACAGTGGTTTCAGCCCTTAGGTTTGTTCATAGGGGGGGTGCATACCGTGGGGGGGGACCCAATACAAGCGGTTTGCGATGCGCATCCCGCCGTTTTTAAGAAAGGACTCGGAAGGTTCAAGGGACCCCCTGTAGCTTTCGACATAGACCCGGAGGTCCGCCCGATAAGACTCAAACCTCGCAGGGTGCCGTTTGCACTCAAGGACAAGATAGAGGCGGAACTGGACAAACTGGTGGGCCAGGGGATTCTTATTCCTGTTGACTCCGCGGAGTGGGAAACTCCAATTGTAACGGCTCTAAAGGCTAACGGGGAGGTGCGCATTTGCGCTGATTATAAGTGTACAATTAACAAGGCGATCCGCCCTAATGCATACCCGGTGCCGGTGATCAGCCACCTTCTGGCCAGACTAAATGGCGGAAAGTGTTTCGCTAAACTCGATTTGGCACAAGCCTATCAGCAACTTCCAGTGACCCCCGCCACGGCCGCGGCACAAACGATAGTTACACATAAGGGAGCGTTCCAGGTGTCGCGGTTACAGTTCGGCGTGAACTCGGCACCCGGCCTTTTTCAATCGCTCGTGGAACGCCTCCTAAAGGGCCTGGAGGGGGTGTTGCCTTATTTTGATGACGTGTTGATAACAGGGGGGAGTGAGGCTGAACTGGCGAAAAGGTTGGACAAAGTACTGACCGTGTTCGAGAAAGCGGGGCTGAGATTGAGGAAGGACAAATGTGTGTTTTTCGAGACCGAGGTCGAGTTTTTAGGGTTCCGGATCACACCCGAGGGGATTAAGCCGTCTAACTCCAAAGTAGCAGCCATTAAAAAGGCCCCTCGCCCCACATCCAAAACCGAGCTGCAGTCTTTCCTGGGGCTCCTCAATTTTTACCATACATTCCTCCCGCGGAAGGCGTCCGTGGCCGAACCGCTCCATCGGTTACTTAAGAAGGAGGAGCCATGGATGTGGGGTGACGAGCATGAGAGGGCGTTCAAGGAGCTAAAGCAACTCCTAACATCTGAGGCAATCCTGACGCACTTCGACCCCAAACGGCCAGTGGTCCTAGTCTGTGATGCATCCCCGGTGGGGGTGGGGGCGGTGCTTTGCCACGTGTTGGAGGACGGAAGGGAGGCCCCGGTAGCGTTTTACTCACGGTCCCTGTCCCAAGCGGAGCGAAATTACGCGCAAACCGACAGAGAAGCGTTAGCAATAGTAGCGGGGACCAAAAAATTTCACGATTTTTTGTATGGCCGCCCGTTCAAAATCGTGACCGATCACAAGCCGCTGTTAGGGATTTTCACGGCAAGCAAGCCCACGCCACAGATCCTGTCCCCGAGGATGCTGCGATGGGCTATTTTTCTCAACGCGTACCAACATGAGTTGGAGTACAGGCCCGGAAAGGAGATCAGCCATGCTGATGCGCTCTCGAGGTCCCCTCTGCCCTTGTCGGCGGACCAAAAGGCGAGAGCAGAAAGAGACCGCCAGGTGTTGCTAATTGAGGTTTTAGACGCACCCCCAATAGTACCTGCCGACATTGCTAGGGCGACAGGCAAGGACAGGACGCTGGAGAAAGTTAGTTCATGGGTGCAGAAGGGGTGGCCGGTTTCGTCCCCGAGTACAGAGTTCGACCCATTTTTTAGGAAGAAGCTTGAGTTGTCCCTAGAAAGGGGATGCCTTCTGTGGGGCCAACGGGTGGTGGTCCCTGCGCCCCTGCGGACGAGGGTGCTCGAACTGCTGCACGTCAGCCACCCGGGCATAGTTCGTTCAAAGGCGCTAGCCCGGAGTTACTTCTGGTGGCCACAGCTGGACGCGGACATTGAGCACATGGTCGGCACTTGCGAGGCTTGCCAGGAATCCCGACCTGAGGCGGCCCGTCTGCCGCATAGAGAGTGGGACACGGCAAGGGGGCCGTGGTCCAGGGTGCACGTGGATTTCGCTGGCCCGTTCCGAGGAACCATGTTTCTCCTGGTGGTAGATGTGTTCTCCAAGTGGCTGGAGGTTATCCCAGTAAAGAGCACGTCCTCCGCCACGACAATTAGCCGGCTAAGGAGAGTCTTTTCCACGTTCGGTTTACCCGACACTTTAGTCAGCGATAACGCTAGTTGTTTCACCTCCGCTGAGTTCGGAGCATTCATGGAGGCAAACGCCATTCGGCATGTCACATCCGCACCGTTTCACCCGGCCACGAATGGCCAAGTGGAACGCCTAGTGCGTACAACAAAGGACGCGCTGCGGCGCATGGGCCCGGGGGACCTGAATCACCAGGTATGCCAGTTCCTTTTAGCGTATAGGGTGACCCCTTTAGCGTCAGGCTACTCGCCGGCGGAGCTCTTGATGCGGCGAAAATTGACCACGATCCTGTCCAGGCTAGACCCGTCGAGGGTCGAGGATCAAGGGAAAAACATAGGGTTGGCAGTCTCGAAAGGTTTCGCCGCCGGGGACCCTATTCACTGCAGGAACTATTCCAGCGCAGGGCCGGCATGGGTACCAGGGAAGGTTGTAGAACAGACGGGGCCAGTATCGTACCGGGTCGAGACTAACACCGGCCTCCTCTGGAGGAGGCACGCAGACCAACTGAGGCACCGAGTGAGTGGGCCAGTCAGTGGAGCTCAGCAACAGGATTCAGCGTTAGGGTTCTCCCCCACCCGCTTAACCCAAGGGGGAGACAGCAATGGACCACAGTCCCAGACAAGGGGGGAAGGAAGCAGAAGCAGCGGCCCCGACTCATATCATTTTGATAGCAGCGACCCCGACTCATATCCTTTTGATACGCCAGTTTTATCAGGGGCCGGGGAAGGGGGAGAGGAGTTCGCGACCGCTGCCCCCGATAGTAATTTTGAGTTTGATTTTGCGAGCCGGGGGGGTTTTCAGGAGTGTTCCCCCACCCATCCAAGCGAGAAGAGGGGTTTTTCGTTAGCCCCCAGTGCCCCCGGTTCCTCCCTAAGGAAGAGCACACCTCCCAACAACGCCGCGGAGCCGCGGAAAGTCACTAACGAGTCTCCCTCTCATATTACAGGACAGGAAACCAGGGGACAAAGAGAAGGTAGCAAACCCGGGGAGTGGCAGCCCGCATCGAGACCCCAGCGTGTTCGAAATAAGCCATCTTGGCTGAGAGACTTTGTCTCCTAAGGGGGGGGGAGTGTGTTTAAGTGTGGGCTCGAGACTTTGTCTCGTCCTAGGGGGGAGGGGTGTTGTGTTCTGATGGTTTTTATTGTACACATGGATTACAATGTATCTGAGCCAATGTAACCTTGCCTATAGCAACAATGTAACCTTCAGCTGTATCATATAAACCCTGTAATAGGACGCGAGCTAATGACCACCAGCTGGCAGCAGCGAGCGTCCAAGCTCTCTTGGTCCAAACTCATCAAAGGCAACAGCGCGGGAAGTTTTCCCGCCACCACCTACACCTGGACAAGAAGGGCGTGACCTGCAATGACGTCACGCAGACAGTAGCCAATGGGCTACCATGGCACCACGTTCAAATGTGTTACTGCTGTATATAAAGAGCTATCGATCCGCCATTACCTCATGTTCCCTCTGTCCACGATGCAATAAACCTGAGTTAACCCAGCCCGAGGCTGTGTCCTGTGTCTTGGTTTGCATACACCAAAAGTTGTAAGTTATTATATAAAACAACAGGATTTCCACCAATGTTTCAGTATTTTTTTTAAAAGTATATATGTGTTCATTGTCTTATTACAACCATATTAAAGAACAGTGGCAAGTAATAGTTTAAATAAAATGGTCAAAACCCTAATGTGATTGTAAAACAAATGACACAGCTTTTGAAGGCAAATTGGCTCAGGTTACAAAGCCAGCATGGACATTATCTGTGGTGTGCTAAGTTGCAAAACTAGGTATGGAACAGGTAATGTTGGTGGTGATTCGCAAACTTAAAGCAGATTATCTCCAAATGGTGGAGTCTTCTTTGTTGGTGGTTTTAAAGAAAGTTTGTTTTGGACATTTTAACTATGGATTACGTACATCAGTATGAGGCTGAAGTAGATGACCCTTAGTTTCCCCACCCCCCAGTGAATTAATTAATAAATATACTTCACACTATAGGTTTAAATTTTATCTTCTATTTTTCTTCTGGGTGAAAAGAAACAAAATGTGTTCCAGCAGGGATAAATTAGGGATAAATTCTCCCTGCTCCCTGACTTAAAAAAACCAAAAAAAAAAGAAAAAGAAAGAAAAGAAAAGAAAAGAAAATTCACATCTATTTTGCGTCTAAGTTCTCTTGTTTACTTTCAGGTTTCAACGCCCCATCCCACTGCTCAAATTCATATATACAGAAAAGCAGTCTATCAGATGCCATTAGAATCCAACAGCTTTGTTACAGCCTTCACAATGCCATATTCAGAAGTGAATGAGGGTTTTTCTCTCCTGCAGATCTGGAGAACCAACAGTTATCCCCCCCTTATGTCCATATCTGGATGTATAGTTGCACAATATACTTTATCTCTGTAGCAGCATATGCTGCTATGCCCTGCACTTTATAGACAAGCATATTGCTTATTCAAATAGTGGGTTGTCTGTGAGCAGGAAAGATATATTTATGCCTTTTACTGATATTATGGGACTGTGGTAGCTCAGTGGTTAAGAAACTCATCTGGAAGGTCAGCAAGTTGGCAGTTCAAGACCCACGTACTGCATGATGGAATGAGTGCCCATCTCTGCCCCAGCCCCTGCCAACCTAGCAGTTCAAAAGCAAGAAATTGCAAGTAGATAACTAGGGAACACTTCAGTGGGAAAAGATCTTGGGTACATGAAAGGAGGCTCATTCAGGTTTCCCTGAGTGGAGTTCCTCCAGCAAAATTCCTTTCAACCCAGAAAGCACCATTGTGTATTTCTGACATGATTAAAAAAACCTATACATGTGATGGATCTGGACAATAATAGTTTACATGTGCAGAATCATATGAACTCAGAGCTCTTAGCAATGACATATATCATATTAGGAAAAACTGCAATGTCAGTAAAATAACTCTTTCTTCCAAATAATGGGACCTGGGCAGAAAGGGAAGGAAGCAGTATCCAGATGGTATACTGGGCAGTCCTAGCAGCTTTTTAGGGGTGTGCAGAGCTGGTGGGAGGAGCATGATTGAACCTCAACTGGCATGATAGTCGGCTCATGGGTCTTGGCACTGCCCAGTCTTTGCCTAGTGGAGTGCTTGAGCACTGGGCTGCTGCTGAATCCATTGTGGAAACATAAAAATTCTTGTCTTTGGACTACATTAGGCATATGGAGAATTCTAAGAGTTGTATTCCAAAAACACAAATCTCCTTTCCTGAATGAGGCTCTTCAAATATTGGTCTGAATCTTTTAACTAGTCCCAACCAGAGTAGATCCATTGAACAATAGGATTTGTGAAAATGTTGACTTATACTCAGCGACGAATTTGATGGCCAGAATCTTGTTGCATAACTCACTGAGCGAAATTGCTATTAACTAAGAAAGTGCTGGCATGTAACAAGGTTTGCACTCACTTTTAATAGAAGTGTGTCTCTAGTAATTAAATCAGCACCTTAACTCATGCATGCATAACTCACCTACAATATTCTGCTCAATCAATTAACTCTGGTCAGGACCCACAGATGGATTTAGGCCATTGTGATGTATTGCATGGACCTGCCTTTCTTTATCTCTGCATACCATATGGATCCTGAACACATAAGGAAACATTCACTTTTGTTCAATTGTGCCATGAACCTCCCGTCATAAAGTGTTATATGGTTGTGTCAGAACTGAGAGATGAAATTGCTGTGGGAAAGGAAACAAAGAGTTGCAGATAGAGAATAAGCTATGCTGCCAGCCTAAGGAAGTCACCTTCAACTCCCTGGAGAATAGCCAGGGTAAAATAATAATAAAAACCTCATTTACTAACGACTCTGTGAAGCATCAGTCCTGGAAAGAAAACAGGAAGCAACAGAGGGAATGTAAAATAACTCAGGTTTTACTTGCACACTGCTAAGATTTCAAAATGCCCGTATCTTTGGACTACTTCTTCCTACTAATTTTATCATTTCCTGTAACTTATTGGAGTTTTGTATTGCATTTGTTCTTAAAAGTCTAGCTGGCATCATAAATTTGAAGGGTGAAAACAGAAGAGCCCACATGACTGGCATTAATAGACCCTTTTTACTGCCTGAGGTGAATTAGTGAATGACCTCATAAAGTTACAAAGTGCCTAAGGCTGGCCAAATTATTTTGGTACTGTGGACAGGAAATCTTACAGATGTCTCTGGATAAGTAAGCGGCACTAGAATAGGCGCATTGAATCAGTGTCGATTTGGTGAATCAATTCCTCCAGAAATCCCATTCATCCACAACATTCTAGTTGTGGTTTACTTAAATTGCAACTAGAGTAGGCCTGTTTGGATCAATGGGATTTACAGAGGAGTTGACTCATTAAATCCCCGGTGAATTGTAATTTCATGTCAGAAATTATTCTGGGTTGAAAGGATTTTTACTGGAGAAACTCTGCTCAGGGGACACCCGAATGAGGCTCCTTTCATGTCCCCAAGATCTTTTTCCACCAATGTGGTCCCTATTTATCTACTTGCAATTTCTTGCTTTTGAACTGCTAGGTTGGCAGGAGCTGGGACAGAGATGGGCGCTCAAACCGTCATGCAGTACCCAGGTGTTGAACTGTTTAATTTAATTTAATTTAAATTTAATTTAATTTTTACATTCATATGCCACGCTGAACACATAAGGAAGCATTCACTTTTGTTCAATTGTGCCATGAACCTCCCGTCATAATGTGTTATATGGTTCTGTCAGAACCATATAAATATACACAATACTCAATACACAATAATTATACAATATTCAATCCAAACAATATGCAGTATTCAATACAAACAATACCACATCACAATACTGCAGCGGCCTCTCTGCCCCAGCTGCAAGTATGTCCAGGGCGTTGTCGTCAAATGCCTACCACCCACCACCACAGCAGCCTTTTGAGCCCCAGGAAGGGGCGAGGACCAGGGGGCTGGTGGTGGAGTAGTCCTGGTGCCTATTGCCATGGCGGCCTCTCTGCCCCGGCTGCAGGAGTCCAAGGGTGATGGTGAAGTCCTGGTGCCGCAGCGGCCTTTTGAGCCTGTTGACTTGCTGGCCTTCCAGCTAACAAGGCAAGCTTCTTATTCAATGGGTCTATGCTAGTATGATTTGCTGTGCTAACCAACAGAATTTCAGCCAACATTTAACAATATTAATAGCATCCATCCACCCCTTCCCTGAGCAAGAAATTCTGCAGCTTTTTTCTTATTTTGTAAAGTGCTAAGCACATTGATGACACCACCACAATGGAGATGATTCTGTAGAACAGAGTCTGAGAAGCATACATACCAAAATCACAAGGAAAGCTACATCTTCCGAGAAACACATTATCCAGCTTCCCATAGGGATACCCTATAGGGGATATCTTCTGTCCTCAGAGTTATAATAGTGTGACTTTCCCATCTCAGCACCAAAAAAATATATCTTGGTTTGAGATGGTCACCAGCAAACAACTATTGGTATGAATGAGTAAAGCCCAAGAAATCATAAAATGCAGAAGGCTGGAATTCTTCGATCACGTAATGGGCAACCCCTCTGGCAGGAGAGGAACAAGAAGAAAATATCAATGGGGACACTATAATCAATAATATACTTGCTGCCATACTTTATGGAATTTTACTGCCTTTCACTGTTCTGAATTATGTGTGTCTATGCAAGAGAAAGATTGGCTTGCAGGACTTGTTGCTAAGTAAATATACATAGAATAATTCAAAATAAACACTGCCGCAGCAATTGAAGTCTATCCAAACTGTTCTTTTGCTGACTCAGTAAAGGAAAACGTGTCCATTTTAGAGATGAACAACACAAGTATGGACTCAAAAGCTTGCTAGCCTAACATTTATACTCATAAGCCAGTTAGAAAGAGACTTGTTGTTGGGTTTGTGGTTCACTTTGTTGGTCTTTCTCCAGCTTGTTTCTCAGTGCAGACACCTCTCCAGAATCTCCATAGCTTCACACAACACGAATCATGAAGAAAAACAGGACAGTGTGGTTGTAGTGTAATGCGTAGGAACAGAAGGACATTTGACATCACCTTTTGATGCAAATTTACTGAATCTCTCATTTCTGAACATACTTGTCAAGTTTCGGGAAATTTCTTTCAAACCCCTGTATTTTACACTCTTTCCTGCCGTCATCCCGTATTAGTTAGACTGCAATTAGACTGGAGTTAGACTTGAGGCCAGCACAGGATAAGCATAGCTGTCCAGTTTCCCGTTTTGGCCGAGAAATTTCCCTTATTTGACAGAAATTTCCCAAAACTTGACAAGTATGTTTCTGAACCAATATGTGAGCCCAAACCAGGGCCATAGCCAGGATTCTAGATTTGTTAAAAAAATTTTTTTGGGGGGAGGGATGATTCCCCCCCCCCCAATAGGGCAACAATGTCACACACACATATATAGCATTGGCATCCCAGGATGGGTTTCTGTTAGCTCAGGAGGGTTTTCGCCCACCTTGGCCCCCCTCTGGCTACAGCCCTTGTCCAAACATAGGTATCCTCTGTAATGTGTCATTCTCTGAATTTTGCAATGGTGGCTTAGTATTAAAATGCACCTTTTAGGGGGAAGTGCATGCAATAATGCACATATTAATGAAAATAAGGAAACATATCAGGATAATTGTTTGCAGAAATATGCATATTGGGTAAAATTGTACGTAAGCAATTATTCATGCATTAAGGGAAAATGTATACAAAAGGCATGCAAACAGACATCAGAAGTTTAGAAAAAAGAACTCTGTAAATTCAAGAGGAATGAAATTTGGGAGAGATTGGGGTGAGGAGCAGGTTTTTTAAAAAAATCCCTCCCCCCCCTTTGTGAAATAAAGATTTTTTGGGGCTAAGGAAGTGGCACTTCAAGGTCTAAAGATGGGTGTTTGTGACATTTGAACCTCTGGAAGTTCTCTACCCCTGCCGTAGATGAATAATAATAATTTTGAGTAAGAAATCATTTGGGGTTAAAAGGATTGTGCTGGAGAAACTCTGCTCAGGGGATGCCCAAATGAGGCTCCTTTCTGGGGCAGAGATGGGCTCTCAAAGCATCATGCAGTACCCGGGTCTCGAACTGCTGACTTGCTGGCCTTCCAGCTAATAAGGCACTGAGCCACCGCAGCCCCTATTCTCAATTGCCTATTGAGAGGTAGATAGCATAGGGAACCGGACAAAAACCCCTTATTTCAGTAGATCATTCCCTTCTGAATGCTGCTTTCTGGAACTGATTCTGTAATTAAGATCAGAACCACATATCCACTACATATGCCATTTAAGTTGCTGTCTTTCATAAAACATTGCCATGCGAAGCTTGTCCTTTTCTAAAACAAGAATTCTCGACAGAACACTTAAGATGATGATCAGTTTATATTGGTGTTGAGCTGAAAGCAATTGATTTCATAGCCGTTGTACCGAGGAGTAATCTGTATCCTATTCTCTTACTGATTCTCATGGCCCCTGTGTGGCAATCATAAATGTTGTGTCCATGGAGAATTGTATGCTTCTCAATAACAAATTCCCTGGGGTTTGAAAAGACCTTTGGATTTGCTTGCAACTCACTCCAAGAATATTAATATCCGCCACTATTGTTAGCAACACAGAGACTGGTGGCACTTCCGTACATATCAGTAAGCATCAGCATTTCACCTGAAGGTACTACAAAATGTCACCATTTACAGAAAAGCCCCAGCTGTAACTTAATAATGGCCATTCAGAGAAATTCCTGAAGGCACAAATAATGGTTACTAATTTCTGCAATGAAAATATATATTTGTTTTTTCTTAGAAGACTTGTTTAGACATTCAGCCAGCCTTCCAGTAGTGTGATACTGAGAGCTGTAGAGAGAGGAATAAAACAGCTAATTCATTTCCTTTTAATTTGGTGTCCACTGCCTCATCAAGTGATCTGTCTCTTTACTCCTGATTCCTTCCACTAATTGTCCCTCAAAGGTATAAAACATATTTAGTGACCCAGCCAACTCCTTGGACAGAGAACTACAAGAAAACTATAAGGTATATGTAGGATGTGGAGGAAAGTATTTTGTAAGAATTTTCCAAACTGCACACATCTCTTCATATTCAGAATACTTGGAATATCTCAGTTTATACTGGCATGGCTCCTCTGATTTCTCAAGATTATCCATAGCTTATAATGTTCAAAAAATGCTTTGGTTGCTATCCAAAGTGTTGATGTCAAAATGGCAAAAGGAACAAGCAAAGGTTCCAAAACAGTTCCAAAACACACTGGAGCAAATGATCAGTAAAAATTTGAAGCAGTAGTGTTATAGAGCAATAAAATAAGAAAATAGGTCTATATGGTCTTATAGTCTATGTAAAGTATAGTCCTCACAATATAATAGCAGCTGGATTTAGCTAAGGTAATGTCTGACCCTGCTTTTACACACTGAGCTTCAACTTCTGGATTCTTCCACAGGATCTTCCAATCAGGCTTCAAGTCTGCCCGGTGTATGCCCAATTCTTCTTGTTTGCTTCCTCTTTTACCCATTTGGGTAATGAGGAAGATGCAAAGTTCTTTTTCTGGCACTTATAGCAGCCTCCAGGGACTGCAGTGGCTCAAGTGGCTTAGATGCTGACTGGGAGGCGGAAGGTCAGCAGTTCAATTCCCGAGTACTGCAGGACGGAATTAGCTCCCGTCTTTGTCCCACCTTCTGCCAACCTAGCAGTTTGAAAGCAAGAAATTGCAAGTAGATAAATAGGGACCACTTCGGTGGGAAGGTAAACAGCATTCTGTGCACTCTGGTGTCTAGTCATGCCTGCCACATGACCATGGAAATGTCTGCAGAAGCAGACAGTACTGGCTCTTTGGCTTTGAAACAGAGTTGAGCACTGAACCCTAGAGTCAGATATGACTGGCTTTCGAGCAAGGGAAACCTTTACCTTTATAGCAGCCTCCATCAACATTATTTGGAGTTCTCATAATATTTTTGATATTATCTCTCTACCTAGAGTTGCCATATGTCCCGATTTCCCGAGATTTTACCTGGTTGAACCAGTCCTGGCCGGTTCAAGAAAAAACATGTAAAACTCCCAGAAACAAAAGGGTTAATTTCATACAGTCGCTATTCCTAATGAGGGAGGACAGAAAATGAAGAGTTGTCCATTGCAAAATAAGTCCCTTCATGCCTCCTGCTATTCTCCTTCTGGAAGGAAACGGAGGCTCCATGGGCTGCATTGCCGTTCCAGGCCCCTCCTTAGAACTTTCTTCCAAAGGATGATCATGTGGGGTTTGAAGGTGAGTCTACTTCACTGGGTGTGTGGGTGTGTGAAGGTGTGAAGGGGAGGGGTGACCTCAGGGGGAGAAAGGGTGGCTTAAAGAGTGGCCCAAGAAATATTAAAAAGGTAAAGGTCATCCTTGCTTGAAAGCTAGTCGTATCCAACTCTAGGGTTCAGTGCTCACTTCTGCTTCATAGCTGAAGAGCCAGTGCTGTCTGCATCTGCAGATGTTTCCATGGTCATGTGGCAGACATGACTAGACACCCGAGTACATGGAATGCTGTTTACCTTCCCACCAAAGTGGTCCCTATTTATCTACAGTACTTGCAATTTCTTGCTTTCAAACTGCTAGGTTGGCAGGAGCTGGGGCAGAGATGGGAAAAGAAATAAAAATAGAACCATCATCTTTTTGCAAGAAGAATCATATGGGAAACAACCTCTTGACTACAGCTTTTTTAAAACTGATGGTGGCTGCCCGCCCTGGAAAGGGATTCTGTGGTCTTAGAGCTGTGGTCTCCGTGACACATGCACAGTTTGAAGAATGCAATGATGTCACATGGCTGTCCCGGTTTGGTGGGAGAGAATTATGGCAACCCATCTGTACCTTCCTCTGGGTCTGCCTCCTGCTCTTTGTCCTTCTCCTTTTCCCACATATACCTTGTATGGTATGGGATTCCAAGACATTCTCTCCAAATGGGCAAACCACTTTATTTGTTGTCTTTGTATGTAGCCCGATTATGGTTCAAAAATGTCACTCTGTTCCCCCAATTACTGGTGAGCCAGTTCCAGGGACCACCTGCAAGGCAATAGTCCTGAATTTTCCAGAAGATTTCTTAATTTACTAATATCTAATGCACTTATTAAAACTACTGTACTTCTAAATTCTGTATTCCCTACACTTGTGCCTACTTTAACTAAACAAGCCAGCTGACTACTCTAAACTACGATCCCTTAATTTTCCAGTCTCTTGATGCTGCTGACTAACAGATTCCAAATGGTATAATAAAAATCTATTGTGTTGTTGCACTAATCTGTTGGTGAAAAGCAGAGCCTTGCTGTGTACAATAAACTTCCTGGATTTGTACAAATATGTTTGATTTAGTCTGGCTTTGCAATTTTGTATGCACACAGTGCACATGCCTATGGCGCATTAATATTGTTTTCTCTCTCCCCACCCCCGGGAAGTTCATAGGAATGCATACACATACTGCTTGAGGCCAAGCAACAACTTTAACCAGCATTCCTGTCTCTTGCAAGTCTCTTTTCGTCATAGCCTCAAGGTCTGTATGGGCGCTAGAATATGAGCCAGTAGGCAAGAGCTGTCCTCCAGACCATTCTCTGAAAGACATCAAGAGTTATCAAGGAAAAAAAAATACTTTTGCTCAAAATGTTAAAATGAAAGCAAAGTACTATTAGTCCAGGGGTTCTCAACCTTCTCAACCACGGACTGGACAACTTCTCCTCAGACATCATGGAGTGCTGGACACATGGTTTCCCCTGCTGCAAATGCTGCCAGAAACAGCAACAGGCACACATGTATGGCTGTCATAAATGTGTCTGCTTCTGCTACAAGGGTCATTGCAGTGGGCTGGATGTAATGGCATCGGGGGCCAGGGCCGGCCTGCAGGCTGTAGGTTGCAATCTCATGTATTAGTCTAATAAGTTAAAATTGGTTTTCCTTTCTCTGATACACAGTTGAGAAGAGAGCTTCACACTACAGAGCATATGTCTTACAAGATGGAGGATCACCTAGAAATCAGAGAAGACAAAAAAAAAAACTTTTTACTTCAGAATGAGAAATGTTAAGTACCTTTTTAGAAGGTGGGAAAACAAGAAGCCTGTTGATTGGCTGATTTAGAACAAACAAACAACTAAGTTAGTTTTCCTGGAGGGGTTCTTTTTCTTCTTCTGAGATGATGATGATGATGATGATAAATAATAATAATAATAATAATAATAATAATAATAATAATAATAATAATAATAATAATAATAATAATAATAATAATAATAATAATAATAATAATAATAATAATAATAATAATAATAATAATAATAATAATAATAATAATAATTCCATTTATATCCCACCCTTCTAGGAAGTTTTCCTACTTTGGGCAGCTACAAGACAAAACACACATATTAAAAACACATTTTAAAAATACAAAAGCCGTATCGACGGTGGAGAGAGACAGAATAGAGAACCCAGTGCTGAGCCATTGCCAAAACATTCTCAAAGGCCTCTTTAAAAATAAACAATCTCCGCTGTTTTTTAAATATAGACAAGGATGGGAACTGGTGCAGTTTGACTGGGAGAGAGTCCCACAAAGTTGGTGCCACCACCCAGAAGGCTCTTCTCTGAATCTTGGGGTCGGCACTTGGAGCTGAGCCATCTGGGAGGAATGAGTGATATGGGCTGATGTTGATTCACAGAAAGATCCTCCTCAAAGATTGTGGTATTTTTGAACCACTATCGGGCACATCCTGGTAACAGCAACCTTGTGTTGCTGGCTAATCTTTCTCACACAAGGTCAGGTGAAGGAAAATGCAGAATGGATTTGCCAAAAGGTGCCTTCATTTCGGGAGTTTCATGTCTGGCTTAGATGTGGACGAAGAAGAAGAATTTGTCCAAATTTGGTGCACAGCTCTAATAGCACAAATATTAACCTAGAGATGCCTCATTCTTCATCACAAGTTTTAAGCAAGTGGATACAAAAGGTAACACTTGATCAGCTAAATCCCTTGACCTCTATCCACTTCGTAGTCCAAAGTATAAGTAGGCCCACTAAGTCAATTGCTGAATGGGGGAAAGTCAATTTCTACAAGTGGTTGACCTTTCCTCTTTTATATTTTCTTCCCTCTCCTTCGCCTTCTTTCATGTCCGCATCAAACCTTAAATTGTTAAAATGAAACCACCTTCTTGTTTCTTGTCACTGGCCAAAATTAATTCCTCCTCGTTGCATGTTTCATCTTCCCTGAGAAACAGCAAATAAGCATTTAGTGCCAAATCCTCAGGTACTTGACTTTTCAAAGCGTCAACTTGCCTTTAGACTGCCCCTAAAATTGTTATTAATTTTATTAATTATAGAGAAGGTCAAAAGGCAAGGTGGCCCTTTCAAGAGTCAATTACAAGAGGGTTTGGCACGAAACACTTGTTTGCAATTTCTCAGACTGAAAAAAAATACAAAAAAGGAAAGGTCAACCACTGAATGGAGACATATCATTTTGAGCTAAAATGTTGGAGTCCTTACTTTTACCTAAGCTTTCCTTCTCCCTTAAACTCAGTTGTTCTGACTACCAAGTTTCAAGAGTGAATGGTGACAGATTCATAGAAAGGTCAGCAATGATGGCTAGGGGCAAAATCTTTGCAGCACTGTTGTGTATTGGAATAAAATCTAGTATTATTATTGCTTAACATTACAAGTTAAAATGGCGATTCATGCCATTTGGGTTAAGGGTAAATTTAGCACACCCTTCCCCAGTTTCCAGGCATGCTCTTTATGTAAATGTGTAATATCTGATTGGTTATTATTTTGGATCCTTTCGAGGATTTGTCAATACTTGAATACTGCTTTTCTGATTGGTTAGTTAAGATTATCCAAAAAGGTTGCTAGTTTGTATCATTGGGTAACTGCTGCTCAAACGCTATATAAAGCGCCATTTGCAAAAGGGTGTTGGCTCTTGGTTCGCACGCACAACACACACACACACACACACACGTGTGGGCTACTTCCAGATAGGTGCAGGCGTGGGTCTGATCCCAGACAGCAGAATAGCAGGAACGGGTGCAGCCAAATCGTGTCCGGTTAAGCTGTATTATTGTTCTTCCAAGAGTAGTGAATAAACCGTTGCTTCGTTGTTTGATTCACCGCTTGTTGGTCTCGTCATTGCAAGCTCCGGACACAACAGGCACTGCTGCCACTGCTTTTTTTTGGGTGTGTGTGTGTGTGTGTGTTATAGGTAGAATGGCTAGATAAGGAGATCAGAGAGTAAACAAAACAAAACAAAAAAGAGAAGAAAAGAAAAAAGGTTATGCCACCTTAAAGACTAACTACTATATTTTAATGTTAGCTTTTGTGGAACAAGTCCAGACATAAGAGTGAGACTCATGGCCTTAATTTATACATATCAGGTACAGAGGTGCACAATGGTTATTTAGTATAGCATATAAGTTTACAAATCAGTGTGGCATTTTACAACTGGTAATAATACAAGATCCCTGATTTTGGTGTTCAGATTTATTACTGTGAAGTTTGGTTCTCTTGAATTGTAAAGGTCACCCTTGCTTGAAAGCCAGTCCTATCCAACTCTAGGGTCCAGTGTTCATCTCTGTTTCATAGTGTCTGCTTCTGCAGATGTTTCCATAGACATGTGGCAGGCATGACTAGACACCGGAGTGCATGGAACACTGTTTACCTTCTCACAGAAGTAGTCATTATTTATCTACTTCCAATTTCTTGCTTTCGAACTGCTAGGTTGGCAGGAGCTGGGACAAAGGCAGAAGCTCACTCAATCCTGCAGTATTCAGGTATCGGACTACTGATCTGCTGCCTTCCAGTCAGTGTTTTAGCCACTTGAGCCACTGCAGTCCCTAAATAGTTGGTAGATCGAACCAAAATAAACATTGTGGTATTGCACATCTGCGAATGAGTTTATCATTCAGACTTAGCCCCTATTGACAAGGCTGTGTGAAAATTGACAATGGTGTGAATCCATAGCCCAAGTATTATTTTTGTTCTGCGAGGCTATGAATTGAGAAATTACAACATATAACAACTTGTAAGTTGTGGCATTTTAAATTTGATAATGTCCCAGAAACCCTTGAATAATATTCAAACCTTTGAGATGGGTATCCAGCATAGGTATATATATTTATTCATGCTATCTGTCTCTGGATCATTGTCTTGAAATTTTTCTGATAATCAAATATTTCAGACATGGGCAATGTCTGGTTAGACTATTTCTTCTGTGAAATATCATACTGTTAACTATATAACTTGTAGTTGCTACACAATGATAGTAACTTTCCTAGCTTTGGTCTTCCTATTAACAGGCACAGCATGAGGTGGTACAAAGTTAGATTAAAGTTAGACCTCAAATATCTGTATGCTTCTGTGATTCATGCAGGAGCTGATTGGGTCTTTCATCAATCATCTGTGCCGTCCTTTTATGACAGTGGCAGAAAAAATGAAGCCTCCTCCATCAACATTGTGTCTACCAATTGCTACTTGTCAGACCCTTTCAGATGCTAAAGGAGCTGCTGTATCCAGGGTTATCTTCTCTCAGAGAGGGAACTGTCTCAAGCTTACTGATGAGTTGGCTTCCCAAAGTCACACAAAATTGATCTTTCTCAGCTCAGTTTGTTTTTATTTTAGAGACTGTGGTACCAGAGACTTTGCCTTACTCATTTTATTTTGGATTGGTTTGGATCAATAGCTCCTGTAGATGCTGATAATATATATTGGACCCTGAAGGGCCTAATTTGTACATGGCATTCTTAGGTAACCTTCCCATTTTTACAACATTGTATGTCAAAATAATAGCTTCAAATAAGATCTGAGATTTAGGTATAAGATTTTCATTTGAGTTCTCAACCCTTTCAAGCCATGGGCCAGACCATGCCCCTCAGACAGCTGAGTGGGCTGGACTGGTGGTTCCCCCGCCGTAAACACTGCCGTAAAATGCATCCGTGGCTGTTGTAAACATGTTTACGACAGCCACGGATGCATTTATGGCTGTTGTAAATGCATCCACTTCCAGTGGTGTTGGCAGTGTTGGCATGGGCCACATGAAATGGTGCAATGGGCCAGGGCTGGCACACAGGACATAGGTTGAGCACCCCTGATCTATATGAAGGTTGTAAAGCTGACTGAGTGTTGTTATTATTTCCTTTCAATTTTGAGATAAAACCAGGGTGGGTGAGAATTTCCAGTCACTATTTTTTAATAAATGTATAATGATTGGCTTATTTCTTCATGTTCAGCAGAGAAAGGATTTGAGTTTAACAACATTCAAATTGTGAGAAGCTTAAAGTGGGATTTTGCATGGCTTCTGTTGGCAGAAGGTGTAAAGCACTAAAGGGAGGAGGAAGGAAAATTGCTTTCTTGTTATATCTCTACCTTGCATCCTAAAAATGAGACAACCTCAAAAAAGAGTCTTCATGAACCAAGAGCTTGATAAAAAAAACACCTTAGTGAATAATCAATGGGGAAGTTTGGTCTTTGTCGCTTGCTTGAAGATTGTAGCATATACCTATGGTATGCCAGAGAATGTCAAGGCGTATACTTGATTTTGAATTTCAGCTTTCTTCATTCCTCACAATCAGTTTCCCTGTTGCTTCTGAGCTTACCATAGCTTCTATCCTCACAATAGATAGAAGATTTTATTTATTTATTAGTTTGATTTATATAACATCCACCTAACCTTTAACCCACTATGCTAGGCAGTTTACATAATAAAATCCTTCCACCCAGATCAACACACTGATAATAAATAAATCAACAAGAACAAGACAAAATGGATTTTCCCAGTAGCAATAAAGTAAAGGTAAAGGTTTCTCTTGCTCGAAGGCCAGTCGTATCCGACTCTAGGGTGTAGTGCTCATCTCTGTTTCAAAGCCGAAGAACCAGCACTGTCTGCTGTTGCAGATGTTTCCGTGGCCATGTGGCAGGCATGACTAGACACCGAAGTGCACGGAACACTGTTACCAGTAGCAATACACGATTGGAAACACCTTGAAAGCGAAGTCTTTAACTGAATGGGCAATAAAGAATATCTTTACAAGTCACTTTATTGTCTTTTATTGATATGGGCTTCCTTATAAGGGTGGCTATAGAGACTGTCAGGGACTGCAGTGGCTCAAGTGGCTAAGACGCTGACTGGAAGGCCACAGGTCAGCAGTTTGATACCCGAATATTGCAGAACAGAATGAGTTCCCTTCTTTGTCCCAGCTCCTGCCAACCTAGCAGTTCAAAAGCAAGAAATTGCAAGTATATAAATAGGGACCACTTCAGTGGGAAGGTAAACAGAAGTCCATGTCTAGTCATGCCTGCCATATGACCATGGAGATGTCTGCAGAAGTAGACTATGAAACAGAGATGAGCACTGAACCCTACAGTCAGATACAACTGGCTTTTGAGCAAGGGTGACCTTTGCCTTTACCTATAGAGACTGTCATAATGAGGACCTGCATTTTCAAATGTTGCTCTATACCTCTGGTACTGATACCTTATTCATTTTTCATTGAATATAGCAGGTAACCAAATAATTAGAGATGATTTTTCAGATTACATAAATTATAAATTCTATAATTCTCCATTCTGGGAATTCTACCTGACAGGTAGCAATTTATACAGGTAAGAGAAAGAAACGGTTTGAGGCAGAAGTATATTTCAAGTATCTTTTACTGCAAGAATGCGAAGGAGTAAAAACTAACATATGTATCATCAAAACTGTTCTGGTATTGCCAGTTTTTCAAAATAATTTTTCTTCATCAGGATATAATCTTAAGGATTTTTCTGTAAACAATAGAATGAAAACAAAATCATACACTCTGACAACACATTATCCTTGGCTGAAAGCCTTAAACCAAGAAATCTAAACATAATACATAACAAGAGGTTTTTTTTTTAGGTGTCTACTACATAAGAACATAAGAACATAAGAACAGCCTTGCTGGAACAGGCTACAGCCCATCCAGTCCAGCATTCTGTCTCACACAGAGGCTCACCATTTCCTTCAGGGTATTCCCAAGCAGATGCCTTCACCTGCTTAGGATTCCCTGGAAAGATATTGAGAGATATCCTGCCTATCTCTCCAACCCGGAGGTTGTCCTTAAGTATCCATAATTATAGCCATTGATAGCCTTGTCCTCCATGAACTTGTCTAATCCTTTCTTAAAGCTGTCAAGACTGACAGCTGTCACCACTTCTTCTGGCAGGGAGTTCCATAGACCAGTAATCCTCTGGGTGAAAAAGTACTTTCTCTTATTTGTTTGAGAACTATTACACAAAAGTTTCATGGAGTGTCCCCTAGTTTTAGTGTTATGCGATAGGGAAAACAGTTTTTCCTTACCTACTTTGTCCACACCGTGCATGATTTTATAAACTTCAATCAGGTCACCTCTTAGACGTCGTCGTTCAAGAGTGAAGAGGCCCAACCGTTGCAGCCTCAGATGGTAAGGAAGGTGTTCCAGTCCCCTAATCATTCTGGTTGCCCTCCTCTGCACTTTTTCCAGCTCCATAATATCCTTCTGGAGGTATGGCGACCAGAACTGTACACAGTATTCCAAATGGGGCCTCACCATAGATTTATAAAGAGGCAAAATGACACTTGCTGACTTATTTTCTATACCCTTCCTAATGATCCCTAGCATTGAGTTTGCTTTTTTCACTGCTGAGGCACACTGGGTTGACACCTTCATTGAGTTGTCCACCAGGACACCAAGGTCCCTCTCCTGGTTTGTCGCAGAGAGTTCAGACCCCATCAGTTTATAAATGTAATTGGGGTTCTTTGCCCCAACATGCATCACTCTGCACTTACTAATGTTGAAACTCATTTGCCACTGTTTTGCCCACTCCCCCAGTGTCAAGAGATCCCTCTGGAGCTCCTCACAATCTCTCACAGTTTTCACTACCCTGTATAATTTAGTGTCGTCAGCAAATTTGGCTACCTTGCTTTTTACTCCTACCTCTAGATCATTTATGAAGAGGTTGAAAAGCAGGGGTCCCAGTACTGAACCTTGGGGGACCCCACTCTTTACTTCCCTCCACTTGGAGAAGTGTCCATTTAGTGCTACCCTCTGTTTCCTGTCCCTTAGCCAGTTGCTGATCCAGGACAAGACCTGTCCCTTTATTCCATGACTGGTAAGTTTATTCAAGAGTCTTTGGTGTGGGACCTTGTCAAAAGCCTTCTGAAAGTCCAGATAAACAATGTCAACTGGATCCCCCTTATCCACATGCTTGTTGACACTCTCAAAAAATTCCAACAGATTAGTGAGGCATGATTTGCCCTTGCAAAAGCCATGTTGGCACTCCTTTAGCAGCGCCTTCTCTTCTATGTGCCTATTAATTCTATCTTTTAGGATGGTTTCCATCACTTTACCTGGGACACATGTCAAACTGACAGGTCGGTAATTTCCTGGATCACCCCTGGATCCTTTTTTGAAAATTGGTGTTACATTCGCTACCTTCCAGTCATCAGGCACAAAGCCTGATTTGAGGGAAAGATTATATATTTTGGCTAGGAGATCAGCAATTTCATCTTTAAGTTCCCTGAGAACTCGTGGATGAATGCCATCTGGTCCTGGTGATTTGTTAGTGTTTAGTTTAACAAGACATGCAAGGACCTCCTCCCTGGTTATTTCTATCTGGCTTAATTCTTCGCTTTCCCTCCCTACGAAGATAGGCTCTGTTTTGGGCATGTGGCCTCTGTCTTCTTCAGTGAATACTGAAGCAAAGAATTCATTGAGTCTCTCTGCAATCTCTGTTTCCTCTTTAATAACCCCTTGCCTCCCATTGTCATCTAATGGTCCAATGGCCTTCCTAGTTGGGTTCTTACTTCTAATGTACTTAAAGAAGTCTTTGTTATTTCTCTGAGTATTTTTAGCTATACGCTCCTCAAAGTCTTGCTTTCCTTTCCTGATTGTTGCCTTGCATTTGTTCTGCCAGAATTTATGTTTCCGCCTGCTGTCCTCAGGAGTTTGGGTCGGAGGCTGATGCTATATGCCTACTGTTAAACCATCCTTGTGGCCTGGTATTCTTACCCACAGAGTTTCTAATGGTGACTCCAAATCACCTAGATATTCCAATTCGTATGATTTTATCACTTCTTTGACATACAAGGTTACACCACCTCCTGTTTGCCCCTTCTTCCTGTACAGTTTGTAGCCTCGGATAACTGTATCCCATTGGTTATCATCCGTCCACCAAGTTTCAATGATGCTAATAACATCAATATTCTTATCTATTGCTATGTATTCCAGCTCCCCTATTTTGTTCCGGAGGCTTTTGGCATTTGCATACAAGCATTTATATATGCTTTTCTGATACAGTCTTTGTTATGCAAGTGAAGATTCTTGTGAAGAGAGGCACTGACATAGTTTGACCTTGTGGGTGAAGAACCTGAAATACTGGTGTGGAATGTCCTTGGAAGAACTGTTCCGAGGAGTTAAACACAGGAAGAGTTTTGCCATGGTGATAGCCAATATTTGGAAGGGATATAGCACTTGAAGAAGAAAAAGGGGTGTTCAGCGTTTTCATGGCCACCTTTCTCTAAAAGGTCATAGCTTGTGTCTGGGGCCATAACTAGGGTGGGAAAACTTGACCTTTGTTGGAGTGCACCAAATTTAGTCAGCACGCCCTTTTCTCTGCCACAGATGAAAAAATATCCTCAATAGATGTCAGAGATTGATCTAGTCAACCTCACTGATAAAGACCAGTATATACCAGTCCTCTGGGGCAGATGGTTTTCAGCAGGTCACTAGAGAGATTGGAGAAAAGATGGTTGTATACCAGGCTTCCCTGAGGCAACACACAGCTCTACGTGTCACCTTTACATCCTTTATGTATCGTTTCTTACTAAAAGTTGAGTTGCAAAATTGAGAGCAGTGCACCATTCAATATTGTTCAGCTCTGCATTAAGCTCAGGAAGTATGAATTAGACCAGTTTGCTTAAAAATACCAAATAGATTATATTCCTCCTGATCCCGATTCCTTTCTCCTCAATCTATATTGGATTTGTGTGGGTGAAAATGGCCCCACCACCCCTGGCTTTGAGCTACAGCCTACTATATTGTCATCCTCTTGATCAAAATGATGGCTGATGAAATATTGCTTGCATTAATGTGTGCGAATTCAGGAAAGCAAGCAATTTGATTTTGAGTAGTAGGACAAGTACCCCCGAGAACATTACAGACTGCTTGCTGTTGTGGATGCATTCTTTCCTCTGGCTAGTTGAAAGGAACAACAATAGAAATTTACCTACTGTATGAACCCAGCTTTAAGATAATGGATGTTTTTTGAGAACCTGAAGCTGAATGGAGTTTATAACCTTGCCAAAAAAATCTACAAATAACAGCGAATATTATTGTGGGTACCATCACATACCAGAAGGACAACATCACGTTGCCCATCCCTGCTCCCTGTTCTCATATCCTCCCTGTATTAAAAATGGTTTGTGCAAATTGTGCAGATCATGTCCATTGGATTTACTTCCAAACATTCAGAAAAATAACATAATTTTGGCCATACATTTCCTTTGCCCTCTTCTTGCCATCCGTCCCTGATTCATTTTGAGAGATGCAATATTTCTGGAAGGTTTTTGAAGCTGGAAGATAATGCACTGTGTAGGAGGCCAGGGCTTGTTTATCAGAGTTGAATGAACGAAGTTGGAATGTTTAATTTAGCAACACCATGCAGTGGCATAGTGAAGCCAGAGCTTTCCAAGAGTAGTACATGCACTAATTGGGGTGGGATAAAAACCAGATAGATAGACAGACAGACAGACAGACAGACAGACAGACAGACAGACAGACAGATAGATAGATATGAGACTATGAGACAATCATGACTATGAGAAAAGTGTCTCTAATAATAATTATAATAATCAGAAATGAAAGGTATTTCTTTCCCATCACACATTCTGAGCCTGCTTTTCTAGGCAGCAGTCAAAAGAGATGGCAGAATCTATTTTGCATAGGAAGAGGAAGGTTTAAACAGAGAATAAAGGTTAATTTGAAATAATTGAACAGCTGTATTCATGGATGCATGCAATTAGTTGTAAATTAGAGATGATACCAAGCAACTGGGCATTTGCAGCTGCTATGAATTCTGCACCTGCTTCATAGCACTTTTAAAATGATTTATTAATGAGTGTGATATTTACTCAAACACACTGAAGGTATAATTCCATAGGTGGTGTTCTGTGACAGCCATGGAGAAGTCTGATGTGTGCGAAATCTGTGGCTATTTGGGTCTCTGAACAACTGAAACAGCCTCCCTTTAGGAAGTGTCCTCTAGTTGCTTAGAACTTCAACTCATATCAGCCTCAATATGAATGGTAAATGGGGGATTCTGGGAATTATATTCTAAAGCATCTGGCCTGCAGTGGTTTTCCAGATCACACCTGTCAAGTAGCCCGGATTGGCCAGGATTTCCCGTATTTCCTTGCTGATTTTTGCCATTTCCCGCCCGGAGCTGCCGCTACCCCGTAATTTGGCAGCAGGGGGAAAGGAGTTACTGTGCATCCCTTCTGCGCAGGTCCTTTCTACACATGCATAGAACTCTTCTACGGATGCGTAGAACCCTTCTATGCATGCGTAGAAGGCTTCTGTGCAGAAGGGGATGCGTAGAACCCTTCTATGCATGCGTAGAAGTGAGCTGCACAGAACAGTTCTGTGCAGGTCCATTCTATGCATGCGTAAAAGCCTTCTATGTATGCGTAGAAGTGAGCTGTGCAGAATGGTTTTGCACAGGTCCATTTTACGCATGCGTGAAAGCCTTCTACGCATGCGTAGAATGGACCTGCGCAGAAACGTTCTGCACAGGCCCTGTAATCTCCGGAGCTGCGCTTGACAGGCATGTTCCAGATGTTAATAGTGGAGTGAAGGGGTCAAGGTGTGCTGTGATGCACACACAGCGTTAATATAATACAGGATATAGAGAAAAAAGTAGTTCTGAACATGAAAGTGTGTGGAATAATTTACTGTAGTCATTTCAAAACAGTTATCCAACTCTAGCTGGACAAGATCACCTTACCATATTATAAATGTTGCCAGCTAAATGCATCTTATCTTGTGCTGTGTAAACAAGGAGAGGAACAAAATGTTGGCTTCTACAACTTATTGCAACATATTTTATCTTGAAGTTGGAAATATGGAGATCATGTTAGCACCCTTTTGGGTGATTATATTTCACAATGATTTAGTGTTTAAAAATTCTAGTGTTTCAGGATCCTCAAATTACAGAACTATGATGCAACAAGGGATTATAACTATAGACTCTTGTCTTTCTAAGTATTGCATGACAATAACCAAGCAAATGATGTTACGGTTATAATAGCAGGTTACCAGATAATCCTATTGTAGAGTACCAGGAGATGCTGATTCAATTCAAATTCCTGTTGAAAAAGATATTCTTAGTGCTCTAGACTGCTAGCATTTCAGCTTCTGCAGAACAGTTTGTCTACAGTCAGTTTGAAGGGAGGCATTTATCTTTGAGAGAAATATAAATACAGGGAGTTAGGAGGTACATACATTTTCATTAAGGGACCACAACTTTATGTGAGGTTATGCCCCTCACACAACAGAGATATGTAGCACAGCAGCAGCAGAAAATAATAATGGACTAGCATATTTTGCCCGGCGGTGCCGGGCTCTTTAAAATGGTTTTGGAAGGTTTTTGTTTTATGTTTATGCAAATGAAGTTAGTTTTTAATTGTGTTTTTTTTAATTTTTATTTTTACGCACGGGCTGTTATAAACTGATTTTTTATTTTTGGTTTTTGGTTTTTAAAAAGAGGAAAGGATTTTTTTAATAATTATTGTATTTAACCAAATAATGTGTTACTGTGTGAATTTTTTTAAATAGTTGTAGCTTGGATAATTATTTTTTAAAATGTGTAAGAATATGTTTTTTTTAAATCAATATTTCTATACTGTGTTTAGATGTTTTTTTTGAGTGAAAACGTATTTCTTTTTTGAATTATTTGTGATTATTGTGACTATTTTTGAATGTTTTGATAACTGATGTCATTGATTTGGGAATTATTTCTAATTATTTTGATTATTTTTTAATGTTTTTTCTCTTGTGGCCTCTGGGTGGGGCTGGTGAGCTTTTCTTGTATTGTACTATTTTTCTCTACTGTCCTCTGGGTGTCGCTTCCTCTTCCGGTAAGTAATCTCTTTCTTCCCTCAGTTTAGTTCTGGTCGTCATGGAGTGAGGACGTCTCCTGGTAAGCTCTCTGGCTTTTTTTGGGGGGGGGTGTTGTTTTGGGTTTGGGGGGGGTGTCTGTGTGATGTTTTTGTGTTTCCTTTTTGGATGTTTTTGTGTTTCCTTTTTGTTTTTTATTTTTTGTTTTGATTATTTTTGACTGTTTTTGGATTGTGTTTTTGGATGGTTTTGGGTTTACTTTTTCTGTTTTTATTTTGGGTTTTGATTATTTTTGACTGTTTTTGGTTTGTGTTGTTTTGTGTTGGGGGTGGTGGTATTTCCGTGGGCTGGCCTTGGTGGCTGGCCCGTGGAAAGGGAAGGCAGCACCCGGGGGGGGGTCTTTCTTTTCCACGGGCCGGGCTCAATGCCTGGCCCATGGAAAGGGAAGGCAGTGGCCGAGGGTGGGGTCTTTTTTTCCACAGGCCAGGCTCGATGCCTGGCCTGTGGAAAGGGAAGGCAACGGCCAGGGGGGGGTCTTTCTTTTCTGCGGGCCGGGCTCAATGCCTGGCCCGTCGAAAGGGGAGGCAGTGCCCGGGGGGTCTTTCTTTTCCACGGGCCGGGCTCGATGCCTGGCCTGTGGAAAGGGAAGGCAGCAGCCGGGGGGGGGTGTCTTTCTTTTCTGTGGGCCAGGCTCGATGCCTGGCCCGTGGAAAGGAAGGACAGTGGCGGCGGGGATTTCCTTACCACGGTCTGTGTTGCTGTGATGCGCTGTGTTTTTTACTTTTATTTTTTGCGTGCCGGCTGCCTCAGCGTTCTGCGTGCTCATGGCATGCAGGATGCTGGGGCTTGTAGTTTGGCGTGTGCGATTTTAGTTAGTGCAGCAGTTTGTTTCCTGTGGCTTATTTTTGATTGCCCACGGTGCGTTTCTGAACGTTCCTTTTGCTTGCGCCACTCAGCCAGATTGGCTCTGGTGCGGCGTGGCGCAAGAATGTTGGGAATTGAAGTTCCCTTTTTTTGTTTGCGTCCAGGGGGCTCCTGCCCCACTGGTGCAAATTTCAACCCGACAGTTACCTGTGAACCGGGTTCGAGCGAGTGAACGGAGGCCCATTACGGGCTAGTAGGGCCTGGCTAAACATCCTTTGTCACATTCCAATGGTTAACGCACCATTTTATAGGTATAGATTTCCCTGCATAGAATGCCATGGCTTGGGTGCACAATTAGGATATTCCATCTATGTTTAAGGCTAAGGTAAAGGTCGCACTTGCTTGAAAGCTAGTCATATCCGACTCTAGGGTTCAGTGCTCATCTCTGTTTATAGCCAAAGAGCCAATGCTGTCTGCATTTGCAGACATTCTCGTGGACATGTGGCAGGCATGCTTCAAAACCAGAGTGCACATATTTTTTACCTTCCCACCAAAGTGATACCTATTTATCTACTTGCAATTTCTTGCTTTCGAATTGCTAGTTTGGCAGGAGCTGGGACAGAGAAGAAGCTCACTCCATCATGCAGCACTCTGGTCTTGAACTGCTGACCTGCTGACCTGCCGACATTCCAGTCATCAAATTCAGCATCTTAACCACTTGAGCCACCTCAGTCCCTTATGTTCCAGACTTAAGATTAGATTTCTTAAATTTATAATGCTTTTTTTTACTTTAAGAATTTTAATTTTTTGAGAAAAGCTTTCTTTACTTTACATATTCTTCTTAGAACTTTAATAATTTAGAGATCCTGTTGTTTTGAATCATAAATGGCAACTGAATAAACCCATTGAAACAATGAGATTTAGTGAATCCTTTCTTCCTTGGGTTCCATTGATTGAAATGGGTGTACTCTAACTGTAACTTATTGTCCTAAAGTTAAGTCAAACTAAAGTGCACTGATTTGAATCACTGGCTAAAATCAAGTAGTAACTCCCAACTAGAGTAGATCCACTTGAATCAATCGACCTCATGGACTTCCTGAATCCTCATTGATTCAATGGGCCTACTCTAGCACATTTCACTGTGCTAATTAATAGGATTTTGATCACTATTAATCAGATGGTTATCTCTCATGGGGCAAAATCATGCATGCCGTTCTGCAGGTCCTTGCAAACCTCCCCACCCCTACCTTTCCCTTATTTGTAATAATAGCCTATTATAGAAAGAGTTCATGCTGATTTTGCAGCTGTAGAATTCTTGCTTTCATTTAATAAAATCAGAATATTTATTTACTGTACTGTTTTGCACATTGTTTTTGTTGTTGATACCACCACCACTATTGCTACCACCATAATTTCTGTCTGTTGAAATAAATATCATTTTGATTGGGTCAGGTTGTATGGGATTGGCTTAGAATAAATTAAGGTCTTGTTTTTAAAAGTATAACTAGAGAATAACTTGCGGAAAACATCTATCCAGTGAGGTTTAATGGACAGAGTGATGGACCAGGACTTAGGAGACCTGAATTTGAATCCCTGCTTGGCCATGGGAATTCACTAGGGGGAAGTGTGGCTGATCCAATAGGGAACAGTGACCACAACTCAATTATGTTTAACTTGATCATAGACTGCAAGTCATTGATAAAATCTAAAACAGAGACCTTAAATTTTCAAAAAGGAAATTTCCCAAAGATGAGGAAACTAGTAAAAAAGAAACTGAAAGGGAAAATTGAGAGAGTCCAAACACTCCAAGAGGCATGGAGGTTGTTTACAAAAACAATAACAGAGGCCCAATTGGAATGCATACCCAAAAGGAAAAAGGGCACTGCCAGATCCAAGAGGACTCCGATGTGGCTTACAGGAGCTGTTCGGGAAGTGATCAAGAGCAAGAAAAGCTCATTTAGAAGATGGAAGGCTTGTCCGAATGAGGACAGCAGGCAGAAACATAAATTCTGGCAGAACAAATGCAAGGCAACAATCAGGAAAGCAAAGCAAGACTTTGAGGAGCGTATAGCTAAAAATACTCAGAGAAATAACAAGGACTTCTTTAAGTACATTAGAAGTAAGAACCCAACTAGGAAGGCCATTGGACCATTAGATGACAATGGAAGGCAAGGGGTTATTAAAGAGGAAACAGAGATTGCAGAGAGACTCAATGAATTCTTTGCTTCAGTATTCACTGAAGAAGACAGAGACCACATGCCCAAAACAGAGCCTATCTTCGTAGGGAGGGAAAGCGAAGAATTAAGCAAGATAGAAATAACCAGGGAGGAGGTCCTTGCATGTCTTGTTAAGCTAAACACTAACAAATCACCAGGACCAGATGGCATCCATCCACGAGTTCTCAGGGAACTTAAAGACGAAATTGCTGATCTCCTAGCCAAAATATATAATATTTCCCTCAAATCAGGCTTTGTGCCTGATGACTGGAAGGTAGCGAATGTAACACCAATTTTCAAAAAAGGATCCAGGGGTGATCCAGGAAATTACCGACCTGTCAGTTTGACATGTGTCCCAGGTAAAGTGATGGAAACCATCCTAAAAGATAGAATTAATAGGTACATAGAAGAGAAGGCGCTGCTTAAGGAGAGCCAACATGGCTTTTACAAGGGCAAATCATGCCTCACTAATCTGTTGGAATTTTTTGAGAGTGTCAACAAGCATGTGGATAAGGGGGATCCAGTTGACATTGTTTATCTGGACTTTCAGAAGGCTTTTGACAAGGTCCCACACCAAAGGCTCTTGAATAAACTTACCAGTCATGGAATAAAGGGACAGGTCTTGTCCTGGATCAGCAACTGGCTAAGGGACAGGAAACAGAGGGTAGCACTAAATGGACACTTCTCCAAGTGGAGGGAAGTAAAGAGTGGGGTCCCCCAAGGTTCAGTACTGGGACCCCTGCTTTTCAACCTCTTCATAAATGATCTAGAGGTAGGAGTAAAAAGCAAGGTAGCCAAATTTGCTGACGACACTAAATTATACAGGGTAGTGAAAACTGAGAGAGATTGTGAAGAGCTCCAGAGGGATCTCTTGACACTGGGGGAGTGGGCAAAACAGTGGCAAATGAGCTTCAACATCAGTAAGTGCAGAGTGATGCATGTTGGGGCAAAAAACCCCAATTACATTTATAAACTGATGGGGTCTGAACTCTCTGCGACAAACCAGGAAAGGGACCTTGGTGTCCTGGTGGACAGCTCAATGAAGATGTCAACCCAGTGTGCCTCAGCAGTGAAAAAAGCAAACTCAATGTTAGGGATCATTAGGAAGGGTATAGAAAATAAGTCAGCAAGTGTCATTTTGCCTCTTTATAAATCTATGGTGAGGCCCCATCTGGAATATTGTGTACAGTTCTGGTCGCCATACCTCCAGAAGGATATTATGGAGTTGGAGAAAGTGCAGAGGAGGGCAACCAGGATGATTAGGGGACTGGAACACCTTCCTTACCATCTGAGGCTGCAACGGTTGGGCCTTTTCACTCTTGAACGACGGCGTCTAAGAGGTGACCTGATTGAAGTTTATAAAATCATGCACGGTGTGGACAAAGTAGATAAGGAAAAACTGTTTTCCCTATCGCACAACACTAGAACTAGGGGACACTCCATGAAACTTTTGGGTACTAGTTCTCAAACAAATAAGAGAAAGTACTTTTTCACCCAGAGGATTACTGGTCTATGGAACTCCCTGCCAGAAGAAGTGGTGACAGCTGTCAGACTTGACAGCTTTAAGAAAGGATTAGACAAGTTCATGGAGGACAAGTGTATCAATGGCTATAATTATGGCTACCTAAGGACAACCTCCGGGTTGGAGAGATAGGCAGGATATCTCTCAATGCCATTTCCAGGGAATCCTAAGCAGGTGAAGGCATCTCCTTGGGAATACCCTGAAGGAAATGGTGAGCCACTGTGTGAGACAGAATGCTGGACTGGATGGGCTGTGGCCTGTTCCAGCAAGGCTGTTCTTATGTTCTTATGTTCTTATGAAGTGGAACTGGTACTCCTTAAATATCTCACTTACCTGGAAAGCTTGTTAGGGTTGCAACTATGTCAATTCTAACTTGACAGCACATAGCGCATAATAAAAATGTACTTCTAATGATTCTGGTCTACAGGAATATAGCCTTGGTCCCTTCTGTAATTAAGGAATGAAATGTTGAGTGAAAAACAATGTCTCTTCACATCTAGATTGTTCAAGATTGGGATTAACCAAGAGAGAGAGAGAAGAGTCAGCAGTAAGATCTCTGTCAGATATGTAAGTGCCAATTACAGGCTGGGGAACGTACAGTTTTTATACTTTGTATTCTGTGCACTGCTGCTTAGTTAGACAGCTGATTTGTGAAGGAGGCAGATAAGCACAGAAAATGTACTATAGTAGAAATGGATTTAAAAATGCATGCACACAAAGCAATAGTGTCTTATAAAGACCAGAGAGGGTGCTTCTTGCAGGCCACATAGTCCCAGCCGAGGCTCCCAGGAGAGCAGCAGATTGAACAGACTGGGCCACAGTGATGGTAAACCTTGGCACTCCAGCTGTTTTTGGACTTTAATTAACAGCAGCCCAAATCAGCACTCCTTCCTGATCAGGGCTTCTAGGAATTGAAGTTCAAAAACAGCTGGAGTGCCAAGGTTCACCATCATGGGACTAGGGAATTAGTAAAACAGGAACCAAGTCTAAGGAAAGCCAATGCCAAACTGAGGTGTTGCTTGCAGAGATGGTGGCATAGCCTGGAGGAAGTGGAGAGCAATATATTGCTGCAATAGGGGATTTGAAACATATGTTGAATAAAATAGGATGTTTTGTGCATCCTATATTATCATTGTTTTACCTCTGGTGCTGCTCTGGACAGAAAAAGACACTGATCTTTTCATTCTAATACAAGAGGAAAATAATCTTAAAGAGGCCAGCAATTTTTTGAATGGCATATCTCGATGTGTCAAGACACTTTTTAAAATTGGAACAACTAGCTGGGTACCCGGCCTTGCCTGGGTTTTTGTTCAGTAGTAAACATCAGGGACCACTGCCTCCTCTTCCGGCCTTGCTCAGGTGCCTGCTTCCTCTCTCCTTTCCTCCTTCCCTCTCCTGGGCTGACCTCTGTCCACTGGACTCCTGTCATGCCCTGCCAGCTGGCCAAGGAGTGGGGCCCTGTGATGTCACAAAGGCCCAGACCTGATCAGCCCTTGTGATTGGTTGGGGGTGACCTACCCGGGGCTATGACATTTGCCCTACCATGACAACACTGGGTCACATACACAACCTCCTGTCCAGTATACTTCCCTTTGTGGATCAATTTACGGGCATACACCCCCCACCCACCCCCATGGGGCTCCTGACCCCCCGCTGCTCTGATCTCGTGAACCCAAGGTATGTATGTGCCGAATTTCAGCGCGATCAGTCCAGGGGTGTGGGACATGTCTGACAACATTATTCTGCACATTCAAACATTTCCCCTTCCTTGCTATTATTCCTGCAAGGGCTCCAGGATCATTTATTTTTAAACTTAGACACCTTTCTGTATTGTGGAGAAAATAATGGAAAGTAGAGATGTCACAGGTCCCTGTAGCCAAGAACGATGAAAATAATACTTGTAATTGGGAAGCAAAACATCACTGATTTTGTACTGAAGAGAATAAAAAGTAAGTAAAAAGTTTGCTTCTCATTTGGGCAACAAAGAAGAGAATGTGTGTATTTTTCACATTTTGGCAGTTTTGAAAAAACAAAACAAATAATTTTTTAAAACATAGAAATCTCATTTTGCACAGAAAAAATGTTTTTTGTACAAACAAGTTTGTTTTAATGCAAAATGCAAGGTTCACACACAAACAAATAACACCTTCTAAGTGAGGGCTGTTGCAACCAAAACGGTTGCTGGTTTTGTAATTCTTGTGCAGGAGCACAAGATTTCATGGTGATTGCCCCACTTTTTTTTATTTCTCTTTCTCAAGGTTGATGGGATTTGTGAATATTTGATGCATTGTGCCGCAACAATCTCTTCATTGATTTATGCTGTCCTTACTTGAGGAGACACTTCATCAAGACGTAAGCTCACAATTTTTTTTCCATCTAGGCAAGCCTGAGACAATTGAACCACACATCCCTGGTTGTTTCCTATAATTTCTGTTATTTGCAAACAAATTATGTGAAAAAGGACTCTTGCCTTCATCCCCTTCAGTTGTCAAGAACATTAAAAAGGTACTTCACTCTCTTGTATGGTGAAGAGAATAATTTTGTGGTTCCTCAGCGTTACTAAGATTAACACCCCTAGTTCAGAACCACTGTTCCCTTTATCTACTGCTGCTTTAAAAGCAAATTGAAAGAACTTCTACAGCGTGATTCCAGACACTCAGTAACCAACTAGTGAAATGGATATTACAGACCCGTGTAGCTAATCACATTTGGTGACACAGTGATGTCACATTGAGAAAATAACAAGCTGCATTGCATCAGGTAGGTTGCTTCTTTCTCTAAGACAGTGGTTCCCACACCCCACATTCCCAGAAGCCCAAGTCAGGACATTGGCTGATCAGTGCTTTGCAGAATTGACTTAGGATTCTGGGAATTGAAATGCAAAATCCAATGGTTGGGAAACACTGCTCTAAGGTCACGCTAGCACAAAAGCCAGTTGTATCCGACTCTATAAGTTACTGCTCATCTCTGTTTTCAGCCAAAGAGTCAGCACTATCTGCAGCTGCAGGCATTTCTGTGGTCATGTTGCAGGCATGACTAAATGCCAGAGCACATGGAATGTTGTTACCTTTCCTGCCAAAACAGTACCTATTTATCTACTTGCAATGTTTTGCTTTTGAATGGCTAGGTTGGCAGGAACTGGAACAGACCACAGGAGGTCACTTCCTCATGTAGCACTCAGGTTTCAAACTGCTGACCTGATGTCATTAAGCTCAGAGTCAACCTAGTAGCAAATGCATCATGCCTAGTCTAGTCTTATGAAGGAACCCCACCATCATTATGGTTTACAGCTTTTCTTTACTCAGATAAGTAAAGCCAAATGCAATAACTCTGAAGGGTACAGTTGCTTCCGCCACCATCCTGTATCTACTTTACATTTTTTAAGTTGCTGTGGCTGGAATATTGGCCAAAGCAGATGAAAGGGTGCCTTAGTATCAAATTATGGCCTGCAGCAACTGAGGGAAGAAAGGCTGGCCAATGCTCTCTCTCTCTCTGTCTCTCTTTCTGTGTACACATGAATACACACCATGCTAAAGGGGCATTGAGAGTGGTGGAGAGAACATTATTGACCTTTTTTCACCGCTAATGAGACGTGCTGGGATTCTGCAAGTGGACAGGTTTAAACAGCCTACGATTGATGGCTTCTTCTGAAAGGGACAATAAATCTCTCCACTTTACATCAGACTGTATAGGGTGCCAAAGAAAACCAGCAGCAATGTCCCTTGGCACTGTCAGCTGCTCTTCTCTCTGGAGTTGTCATGGGTTTGAAATTAAAAACGAAGACTTAGAAACGACAGTGTGTAAGGCTCCACTATGCAAACCCCAGATGACTTGAGAGACTGTGTTATTAACAAGACATGAGAATGATACGTTTATCCTCAAGCCTCTATCACTTAACTGCAATTTGGCACAGATATGATCCAGTCAGCACTGCCTACAGCTGTGTACTACCGGTACATATAGCTGCAGGGCTGTCTTTGAGTTGGTTGCAAAGCTAGAGACTGAAATAGTCTTTCTCCTTCTTTTTTTCTACATGTTCTCAGTATCCTATGCTTGCAACTTCAAGGACTGTGATAACGCAAACTCTAGCTAAATACAGTATAGGGTAGCTTTTTATGTATAATTAATGAAGAAGACCAATCAACACAAACAAACACCTGTTTCTTTATTCATGTCAGATGCACCACCAGCATATAATAACATACAAAGCTAAAATTAACACATCTAAAACAAAATAGAATTAAAAAGGCTAAATGACATTCACCCAGTATCGGGCCACCTCAACAGCATTTCCTCTTGCTAACATAAGGTCCTCCTCAGTGCATGTTGAGGGGCATCATGTGCATTATATCATAAGGGAGATAGTTTGTTCTTCTCTGCATTCACACATGCTGTCGTCTACAGGGAAACCCCAGTTTCTTAGATTAGCCCTTGATCTTCCTCATACAAATATCTGATACAAAGCATGTTCATTCCCACCTTATTTTACCAGTGTCAAACATGGACACTTACAAGAAAACATACACAAAGTCACACCATGGAAATGAGATGTCTCAGGAAGGCAGCTGGAGTGACTAGAAGGGATAAAATCAGGAATGAGGTTATAAGGGAAACAATTGGACAGAAGCAATCTTGCACTACATATAGAGACAACAAGTAAAATGGTTTGCCCATTTGGAGAGAAGGTCTTGGAATTCCATACCTTACAAGGCATAGGTGGAAAGAGGAGAAAGACAAAGACCACAAGACAAACTCAGAGGAAGGTCAAGAGATAACATCAATGAAATATTACAAAAACACCCAATAACACCAGTGGAGGCCACTAGAAGTGCCAAAACAAGAACCTTGCATCTCCCTCAACACCGGATGGGGTAAAAGAGGAAGTGAAGAAGAAGAAGAATGCAGAAGACTTGCACCATAAAGGAGGAAGAGGAGAACTTTTGCAGTTTTATGCATAAAAGTACATACGAGGATGTGACCTGCCAGGTTCTTGCTTTTCTTTCTAATGGTTCTGTCTGTATCTTTACACCACACATTCACTGGGAAGACCATCAAAAAGAGGAAACAGTAAGCTCTGCTCTGACAGATTTTCAAACGCCATCAAAAAGCTGGGATTCCTCATTATATCTGCATATCCAAGGACATGTTGATCTTTCAAGCTCTCATGTTTCATTATGTCATCTGACTTCTTTCTGCTTCAGAGTTTGTCCTATCCTAATTCCACATGAGCCTTATTTTTCATGCGTGGTTTTCTAAATGGATATAGAGGCATTTTCACCCAAAGTATCTTTTTCTTATGACAGCACACAAGGAGTAAATAAATCTGTGCATATTTTAGAACTGCATGCTGTTTTCTCTGCACTTTCTTTGAAAGTATGCATGCTGTCAAACTCAATTTTCTTTCAAGGAACTCATTGCAAGAATGGAGTAAAAGGAGATCTGCAGCAGGAAATGATATTCATTTTCACTCCAGAGGGTGTAAACCATCCTTTTATAAAACCTGAAGCTTTGACTGAGAAAAGTTCTCACTCATCCTTCTGTAAGCTAGGACATAGAACAATTCCAACTGACCAGCCAATAGTTGGGCGAAAGGCCATTGCAGGGGGGAAAGAGCATTTTCTTTATACTGATACCATTGGTCTATCCAGCCAAACTTCAGCCTTGCAGAATATGGGCCCCTAGGTTTATTTTGGACTACTTTAACATTGTGGGAAATATTCAGCATAATTCAAAGCTAGTCTGTTTTGAGTTGTAACCGGAAGCTGAAATTGAGATTTTGAAATATAAAAATGAATGCTTCTTGTTGATTATAATTCTTTATTTCATGTCTAGATCAAGCCATGGACTGCCAAAGTGAAGCCACTTTCTTGGCTTTGTCATTAGTCAAACATAAGTCCTCAAAGGTATATGTTTCTGGCAGTGATTGGCAGGCCAGTAAAGGAGCCAGTCTGCATCTCTCCACATTCACACAGTTGCTGACCATCAGCAGCCCCCACTTGAGCATGTTGGTCTTGCTGCATTTAGGGACTCCAACCCTCAGCCTGTCCAGGCTCCTCCAAGTGGGGTAGAGGAGGGTGAGTTACTCAGCTATATTCTCCTTTAATGTTATACTTTGTCCAGTGAGCTCCTTTCCCCCATCTTCTAACTTGATTTTGCTGGAACCTCCCACATACCATGTACAGAAGACAACTAGAAAACCTCAAGTAACTTGGCAAAGACAGAAATGTGAATCTAGGGCATCAATGTGTTGATTATAACAGGAAGAGCTGTAACAGAATTGGGAGAAATTTTTCATACCCTCAGCTTGTGATCACTTCTGTAACTTTTTGGACATAGAGTTGTAAAGATTTTGTGCTAGACATCATTACAAATTGTTTAAAAAACAGGAGAAAAAACATGGAAACTCCTATTAAAAATATCTTGCCAATGTTTCCAGGAAAATTATAAAACTCACAGATGACACAGAGGCTGCCCTAAATACAGGTAAGTAGACTACCTCAGTTGTTGAGGGATGGGTGAAGCATTTCACAAGAAGAAAGGGCCCTTTATTTGGGAATGGCAAAAAATGATTAACTTTCCCTACTCCCAGGTTTTTATTTGAGGCAGATTTTATGAAAATGGCATACATTCAGTAGTGGAATCCAGCTGGTTCACACTGCTTCAGCCGAACTAATACCTAATTGTTTGTTGAGTTCGGTAAATCGGTTGTTAAAATGGCACTTGTAATCAGAGTTCTCTCTTGCCTGGGCAGCCACCCAATGTAGAAAACACACGTATTTACATTTCTTGCTCTTTTTAAACATTCATCTGCACAACAGTGTATTCTAAGCCAATTGGAAGCTAGGACACAATGAATCAATAAAAATATAGATTTCAAGGGTTATATTATTGCCCATTTCAGAATCCGTGGTAGAACATTCCTCCATGTTGAAATCCGTATACCATTGTATATCTTCTTCTTCTATGTAGCTTTTGACTGGGAGGTTTCAGGTGACAGTTCAGTCTCATATTATTCTGATGTGCAGACTATCTAGCCGTGACTATGTCACGTTGCCCGAGATGCACCACGTAGAAGCTAATCTACTCTTGCATTTTATGCCAGTGTGCACATGGTAATTAAGATGTTTTATCACAACTTTCCCATGACAAGCAGGTTTGATGTACACATTATTTTCTTATTTAATCTGCATAGTCTATGCAAGTGATGGTGAACCTTGGCACTCCAGCTGTTCTTGAACTTCAACTCCCAGAAGCCCTGACCATCGGGAGTGCTGCTTAGGGTTTCTGGGAATTGAAGTTCAAGAACAGCTGGAGTGCCAAGGTTCACCATCACTGGGCCCTATGCCATTAATTAATTAATGTATTACTATTAATTTATTAATATATAATTTCAATACTTAAAATGGTCATTAGGGCAGTGAACCAGTTGTTAAATTATTTGATACAGCAAACTGGATGTTAAATTATTCTAATCCCACCACCTCATACATTGTACAGGTTTTCAGGCCAGAAAGCTTCATAGGCTAAGATGGATATGCTTGAAATATAGCTTAAAAGTTTAACACAGTGAACTTTTTAATTTTTTATTTAATTTATTTATTAATACTACCAAAATAACAACAACTATACATTACAATAATCAATAAAACAACAAAAACACATCTAATACAATATAAAATAATACTGTCATCCAGCAGGACAGAGTATATGTTCCTTTACTTTGTTTAATCTACAGTTTCTTTATCTTGGATACCTTGGAGTCATTATTCAGCACATTGGGAGACATCTCTGCAATGATATTTCACACATGCAAATAGACTTGAGAAACCTGCATGCGGTTTTTTAACATTTGAATATCATGTCACCCGCTGGCTAGGTGGACCATGACCTCCACTTTCACCTTGCCCAATGGACAAAGTTACAATTCCTCTGCCAAAGTATTGTTGGAAAGATCCTTGTGAAGTCTGCTGTCTTGTTGTAAGATAAATTTGTCAGTCACTTGAGATTCCTCCCATGCTCCAACCTCCTCTTCACCCTGTGTGTTTTCCACCCAAATGATACTACTTTCAGCATCAGTCTCTCTGCCTTTTTGAGTCCAAAGACAGGGCAAAACTTTAAGTAAGTAACTGAAGCATTCCAGAGCAACTTGGTTTTGCTCACACTTGAGACAAATCCGGTGTGTAATCTCAGTCCAGGTTCTCTGGAGAGTACACACATAAATTAAAAATAACTAAATACAAACAATAAGCTATGATAAAACAATACTTTAAAATAGTATTTAACTTTACCAGAATGTTCAGTTGAAGTATGTACTTCTGAATCCCCTTCTTACTTTTACATAGATCTATGGGGCGGTATAGAAGTATAATTGCTATATATCTGTGTGTATACTACTGTTGAATCCCACTTAGCTGGGACTGTGACTCACCAATGGGTCACAACTCACCAGTACTGAAGGAGCTGGTGCCTTGAAACAGCCATCTGGCATTTATTAAGGCCTTTCCAGACATGCAGATGGCAAATGTGGGATGACTCCATTTATTTGTTATTAATATTGCAAATGATTTAAAAAACAGCTTTGGCTACACCATGCCTATTATATATAAGAAATGTATTGCAACAGTTATCTACTTGAGTGTGGTGTATCTATAATTTATGACTGAATTATTCAGTGACTCAAAGGGCTGCCCTTCTTTCTGAAATAATTTGGTTTTCTTTTTCACTGACAACTTCTGACTGGAAGAGCGAAATATTATTTATCCAAGAGAAAGGCAAAACTGTTGTAGGGCACAGCCTCAGGCCTGATCTGTTTGTGAGCTTTGGACTTCGTGATTGACACACAGTGGTAATAAAGCACGCTTAGCAGAAATAATTTTATTTGTAGCTTTATATGACACCAGGCCTGCAGTATGTTAAAGCCACCCTTTCAGTTTAGAGTCGAGGGGCTGCAGTGACTCAGTGGTTAAGAAGCTCTCCTTGCTGGCTGGAAGGCTGGCAAGTTGGCAGGTTGAGACCCAGGTGCTGCATGATGGATTGAATGCCCGTCTCTGTCCCAGCTCTTGGGAACATGAAAGGAGTCTCATTTGGGCGTCCCCTGAGTGGAGTTTCTTCTGCAAAAATCCTTTCAACCCAGAATAATTTCTGACACGAAATTATTATTATTAGTTTAGAGTCGACTGAAGCTTCATTTGATTTCTGTAACTTGATGGCTCCTGTCTGACTTCTCACAAGGCATAGGATACCAGTCAACAGCACACCAGAGTTCTATATTTGGCTATAAGTGTCCTAGAATCACATTTCTGTCCCTGCCAAGTGACTTGAGGTCTTCTGGTGGCTTCTGTACATGGAATGTGGCAGGCTCTATGGTGTCCGTTGCCTGAGATAGCCAAATGTATCAGGCCAGCCTTGATAGCTAGTATCATTTGCTTGAGCTTTGGAAGTAGCTCTGCTGGGTGGGAAATGTTCTTCTGCACTACTGGGTCTAGACCAGTGTTTCTCAACCTTTGGTTTTTGGACTTCAATTCCCAGATGATCAGCCAATGTGCTGACTTAGGCTTCTGGGATTTGAAGTCCTCCTGTGGGTGGGTGTGCCCCACATTGGGAACCACTGGTCTAAACCTTTCTTTATTTCATTTTCTCCCCCTTTGCCACTTATAGCACTGGTGATAATCAAAACTTGTTTTGGCTGCAAACACGAGGTTTCTTGGTAGAGGGGGCAGAACTGCAATGACAAAAATGTGATTCCTTACCCCCCCTACCTTCAGTTCCTTTCTGAGACTGAGAGGACACTCAATTCATTTCATGCGTTCTACCCTCCCTGCCTGCCTGCTGTTCCCTTCCTGCACAGAATCACAGTGTATAGGGAAAAACCACAGGTCCTTCAATCAAATGTACATTTCCAGATGTAGCACATGCCTTCCTTTTTACAATTGTTCTCCATGTGAGGAGATCAACAAGCATGAGTCTGGGCTAGAACTATTTTTGTCCTCACATTGTCATAGAGCTTATGAGATCAAAAAAATGCCAGTAGCGTAAGTGTTTTTGCTCATCTATTTCAATGTAATGAGGCCAAGTATGATTAATTATGTCAGTACCGAAGGGATTGTGGTGGCTCAAATGCTTAACTCAACAACTAAAAGGTCAGAGTTCGATTCCTAAGTACTGAGCTCCTGTCTCTATCCTAGCTCCTGCCAACCTAGCAGTTTGAAAACAAGAAATTGCAAGTAGATAAATAGGGACCACTTTGGTGGAGAGGTAAACAGTGTTGCATGCACTCCGGTGTCTAGGCATGCCTGCAACATATCCACGGAAACATCTACAGACACAGATAGCACTGGCTCTTTGGCTATAAATAGAGATGAGCACTGAACCCTAGAGTCGGATACGACTGGCTTATGAGCAAGGGCGACCTTTACCTTAGAGAACCTTTGCTATCAAACTTTTGCTGTCTACTAGGCTGCAAGCCACACTGATTTGTTGACATACAGAATGGCATTTGCTTTGCAATCTGTACAATCCTTCAAATTCATATCACTATGCCACATGTCCCAATATCACAGGAAATCAGAAGATATATGACTAAGGTAGTTTAAAGTACCCATTCTAGAACCATGAGAGTATCAGATGATATATCCCATAGATTCTGGAATGACTTGGAGTCAGCACATGAAATACTGAACTTTGCTTAAATGAACTTATAACAAAAAGAACAATAATTATTTAGAATTGTCATAAATCACATGATGCCATTTGGAGATAGGAAGTAGAGTGTCTGCAAAAGGTAATTCCAGGAAGTACTGGGTGTTCTTTCTTTGGTTCCCTTTAGATATCTCCCTTTTATTTTCCTGGCTGGAGACTTCCTCTTTTCTCTATTATGACAACAGTGATGGTGAACCTTGGCACTCCAGCTGTTCTTGGACACAAATTCCCAAAAGCCCAAGTCTCTGTGAATCCACATGAATGAGTTTATTGTGCATACGCAGTAATTGAAGTCCAAGAACAGCTGGAGTGCCAAAGTTTGCCTCCACGGACCTATAAGCCTACTTGTAGATATGACTAATATTTAATTAAACTTGATTTCTTTTGCTCTGTCCTATTTTGTTTTTAACAACCTTTATAAATTTCATTTGAATAATATGCTGGAATCCTTGTGCTTAACAGGTATACTGGGGACCTTGACTTTGATTACTCTGGATAATTGAGAAATATGTCACAGGACCTTTGCTTGTTTTTGATCATCGTATCATTACACTTCCAACAGAACATTGCATATGCATAGATCTCGATGCATTGCAGTTTATATTCTTTAAAGGCATCAGATACTTTCCTCTACCTCCTTTCACTTTTCCGTTTCCTTTCTCATCCATGAATCATTCTGTGTTTTTTTTTTGTAATATTGATTTTTTTAAATGGCCATATTCAATTACATTCATTTTGTTGTTTTAAGAGTGATATTTGGACAGCTAAAGAGATGTACAGATGACATTTAGTGATGAGAAAAGGAAAATAAAATAAATATATACAGTATTACAAAACTACCACTAGTTCTGCTAGTGACTAGCCTTGCTGATTTTCACTAGCTGACATCTTTGGGGTGCACAATTCACTTCATCATCTCACCTTTTCTTGCAATTCTCTGGATTTGAGTTGTTTACAGTAGCAACTCCTATACCTCACATTTTTCCTGCTTTCTGTAAATCATCACCTAAACCTACCAAATATTCCCTAGGTTGGATTATGTTGAGTGATGTGGTGGAAGTTGCCTGCAGTTAAATCACAGATGACATGAGCAGCTGTAAGCAAAGATAATAAGGGAGAAAAATTAAGAGCAGCTTTTTAGATAACATTTTGTATTACGGAGCGTAAAAAATGAACGGCACAGTACCATATGCTAGCCAGTGCAGCATTTGAGCTCCATCAAGAGGAAGTAAAAGAAGATATAGAAATCCTTTATCCTGATTTGACCTAGGAAAAAGATAACATGTGGTTTTCAGTTCTATAATCCTAACGAGCCACTGTAATCACTCTTTTTAAAATACTGTATAGCCTTCTGTAGTGTTGGTGTATGACTCTCTAGTCCTTTGCAGGCACACCCCCCAAAGAAAGACTCAGACACCGGTATGTGGATAAAGGCATTGGGCCACTTTTATTGAATAATGCCCTAGTCCGAATTATAACTTTCAATTGGTATTCATCCAATTGTAATTCTTAAGGCAAGCAGGCCGCAGTAACACTGGTAAGGATCCTCCCAAAAATTGCCAATGGCAATTGGCTACAATGTATCCATTTGTATCAATTTGTTTGTTGACACAAACAAATTGTTGACCGGAGTCAATAAACTATCTACTGACCCCACCCTCTGACGTGTATCCGTCAAATCACTGGGTGATGCATGCTGAAAAGCTCCTGCCATCACCCCTTGCCTGGTTCGTCGTTGACCGGTCAACGTTATTACACCTGTACCTGTCTAAGTGTTGGCCAGTCAATTGCGAACCTGCCGGATACCTATGGGTCATAAATATTTACCTTACCAGTGCTACCCGCCACACGGGGAGGCTTCAATGAAGACTCACCGCCCCCCCCCTCCAGACCGTCAGCTCGGTCAACAGGCCTGCTTGCAAATCTTCCAAAAAGAGGTTCATACCTCTAGCCGACAGGTGGACCCCATCCCCTGCATAAAGATCATAATTTTGTAAACTAATGGTGGGGTGTCGGATGACCATCCCCAAACCCTTGTCTGCCAAGAACCGGGCAACAGCCCTGTTCACCGAGCGGCGAGCGCGGTCAAGGGCACAGAGGTCAATGCCTCCCCTGTAAGAATGACGCGGTATGATGTCCGACCATAGCAGCCTTGTGGAGGGCCACACATAATGCAAATAAGCTAGGTCACTGCAAATCATGAATTTTAAAGAAAGGCCAGTGACCTGGGCGAGGTCATTGCCCCCGAGGTGCAGTATAAGGACATCAGGCGGTTCAGCATCCCTGATGGAAAACAGGAATGGCAACAGTTCCCGCCATCTCATTCCGCGCTTACCGTACCAACGTATGCGTGCGGTTGCACGCAGTCCAAGCTGGGGTCCCCACTCTGTCGCCGCAGCATACTGCGCTGCCCAGTGCACGTAACTGTGGCCCACCAGCCATACTGCCACTGGTGTGCGGGGACACACAGGGTCTGTAAAAGAAGAAAGAGAACAGTGACTTAACTATTACCCATACCTGAAGAGGGCGAACATATAATGCAAAACGCATAGATCCCCATCTTCCCATACGGCGTATATCAGCCTCAGAGTACCCAAATGCAGCCGCAGTGGATGCAGCACCTATCCTAAACGAATGGGTGCCGTAACGAGCCCCGGGGAGGCCAACACTGGATAGTGCCATACCGGTCACCTTCCAAAATTGAAATTTAGTAAGGGGAGACCCATCCTGGTGGCAGAAAAATGGGCCAGGGTGCGTGCCACGCACTGCCAAGAACTCCTGTAGGGCACCAACCGGACAGATGTCTGCAATGGAACATCGTAGCAGTCTAACTCCACTGCCTACGCCGTGCTGATCAACTTTTGAGGACCGTATCCTCAACTGAGCCCACTCATTAGAGACATAGACATCGTCGAGTTCCAGTGCCCTACGAGTTGCATCCACCTTAGACAGTAGTACCAACTCACTGATGTGGAGCGCTCCAAAGAAGGCAACCGTGGTAGCCGCGTGAAAAAGAGCCGCCTCATACCTATCAAAACACAGGTTATGCCAGCCTCGTGCAAGGTGGGTAAGCACCCCCGGTGAAATTGGGTGGCGAGTGTCCGGGCGGTGGCCACGTTCCCATGTCCACCCCTCCAAAACATGTCGTATGCGGAAATCATTCACGCAGTCAGCAAAATCCCTCACCTTGGCCATAAATGCCAGTGCCGACAGCCTGGATGCTATAGTGCGAGGAGCTAGGCCCTGACTGTGTAAATAAACCATAAATTGCAAAACTTGTTCAACTGGAATGGGCCACACTTCAGGCAACTGAAGTTGCACACAAAAGGTTCTAAATTGAACGAAAGCATGGTGATACGCCTTACGCGTGCGGGGCGCCAAAGACATGCCGATCGCCCGGTTCACCTCTCCTTGCCAAATGTCCAAATCTCGACCGGGAGTGGCGAGGGGAATTCCTCTGCTTCCGGAGCCAAGGCACTGAACCAGGGGATCTGCAGGCGGGATAAAGCGTCAGCAATATCATTATTAATACCTGGTACATGTCTGGCCTTAAAAAGCACATTCAGGCGTAGGCTGCGTAACACAAACTGGCGGACCAACGCCATCACTCTAGGTGACTTAGATGTCTGAGCGTTGACAATGTGCACTACCGCAGCATTGTCACACCAGAAATGGACCACTGAGTCGGCCCACTCCTCGCCCCATAGCATCAAAGCTCCCAGGATTGGAAAGAACTCAAGGAATGTAAGATCGCGGAGGTGATCCATGCCCCGCTATGCTGGAGGCCATTGGCCATAAGCCCACCTCCCCTCAAAGTAAATCCCATATCCCAGGGAGCCGGAGGCATCCGACTGTACTTGGAACCTAGGGGAAACTAAAAGGTCGGATCTCCAAAAGGAGACCCCATTGAATTCCCGCAGGAATTTAAGCCAAACTAAAAGGTCAGCCCTCATGCCCCTGGTCAGTCGGACCCTATGATGGCGCTTTGACAGGCCAGACATGGCGTCGCATAGGCGCCGCGCAAATGCTCTGCCGGGCGTGACCACCCTGCAGGCAAAGTTAAGATGGCCATGAAGTACCTGAAGCTCACGAAGTGACACTTTACATTTGGCCAGCAAGGCCAAAATCATCGCGGAGATCCGGGTGACCTTGTCAATGGGTAACCGGGACGCCTGTGCGACCGTGTCAATTTCAATACCCAGAAATGTGAGCATAGTGGATGGGCCCTCGGTCTTTTCGGGCGCTAAAGGGACACCCAGTTCCCGCATTAGCGTCTGAAATGTAGTGAGGAGACATGTGCACGTGTCCGAGCCCCGTTCACCCCCGAACAAAAAGTCATCGAGGCAATGGGCTACAGACCGAGACCCGGACCTGCGAACAAAGGCCCACTGAAAGAAGGTGATAAAACGTTCAAATGCTGAACATGAAATAGAGCAGCCAAAAGGCATGGCCTTATCTACATAAAACTTCCCTTGGAATCTAAAACCCAGTAGCTCAAAGTCCCCCGGGTGCACTGGCAGTAATCGGAATGCCGATTTAATGTCACATTTTACCAGGAGGGCACCAGGACCACAAGAGCGCACCATCCATAGGTCTTGGTCAAAAGACGTATACCTGACCGAACAAAGGTCATCAGGAATAGCATCATTGACAGAGGAACCCACCGGGTACGATAGATGGTGGATTAAACGAAATTCCCCGGGGCCTTTTTGGGTAATAACCCCAGAGGGGAAACCTTCAGGTTGGGGAAGGGTGGTACAGAAAAGGGGCCCGCTACCCTCTTGGCCTCTACCTCCTTGGCAATACTCAGGGAAGCCACCTACTCCCTACCCTTCAGAGAAAGTAAATTGGGGGCACCTTGGGGTCCCCGCACTCCTTTGAATGGGATATGGAAGCCCCACTGGAAACCCTCCAGGAGGTACCTCGCGTCCTCCCTCCTTGGATAAGTTGAGAGCCATCGCTCCAACATATACACATTAACTGGGGAGGGGGCCTTTTGGCTGGCTAGCTCCATCAGCAGAAGCTCTGCCCACTCCCTGTCCACCTCTACCTCTGCCCCGTGACCCACCGGCCCACGGCGGCGGCGTGGGGGCCAGCGCAAGAGGGACACTTGTGTTTATATCGGCACTGCCGCTTATTGCACACGCCATTAGCCGAGAAGCTCCAACACAGAAAGCAGGCTGGAACCCCCTGCCCCACCGGCTGGCGGGGAGCCTGCGTTGGAGCAACTCGCTGCACGGCATGGTCACAATGGTACCTATCCCCAGGCGCCGGACGCGTGGGGGTCATGTACAAGAGCCACAATTTTTGACAGGGCTCATCCCATCTCATCTCCGGGTGTAGGGGCACCCTCATTCTAAATTCCTCATCGTAAGCCAACCACGATGGGCCAGGGAAATCCACCATCGCCCTGTAAATATTGTCCAAATATTGGACCATAGGAATGGCCAGATCAGGCCAGGCCCTAAGGTATACCGCCATATAAATAAGATATGCCGGCAACCAGTTGGCCCAGGTGCGCGGTGGCTTACGACGACGGGACAGCTCTTTGTCTCTGTTGTCCTGTCCCTCTCTCTCCTCCTTAGTGGGCTCACGGTTAAATAGGGAGAATATATCCACGTACTCCCCCCCGCCAAATCTTTTCCCTCGTGACCTGGGACAAATGATCACCAAGGGGCAAGGAATAACCGTCACCAGCACATTAGGTATATGGGGCATATGCAGTGTGACCTGGACAGCCCCTGTGGTGCCCGGCACTGCCCCGGGGGCAGAAACCCCCACCCTCAATGAGGTGCCATTTTGAAACCAAGGGGCACTGGGGTAGACTGGCAACTGATGCCCACTCGCCTCAACTTGACGAGGCCAGGGCCACTGAACCCCACCACTGGAAGTGGGCTGTGATGTAGGTGCACTAATTTGAACCTGATACTCACTAGGTGCACCCCCGTGAGCCACCCCCACTGGGGGTTCCGGCCCACGGCAGGCGTCGGAGCTCGCGACCGGAATCGAGCTCTGGGGCCACACCTGACTGCTCCCTGTCTGCAGCTCTGGACGAACAGGGAGCTGTGAGACACCGGCAGGCGCAGGCCGGAGCGTCTCAAGCAGCTCAACCCGGCTGGCCGCCTGGTGCAGTGCGGCAGCCATCGAGGTAGCCGGTGGACACGAAGGGCCCCCGGCAGAGAGAGAAGGGCCCCCTCCCATAGGGGGCTGTGCAATCCCCAAGGATGCCTCTAGCACTGCTAAACATGCTAGTAAAGCATCCACTGCCACAGATCCCCCAGCATAAGGCGGGCCGGGTGGGCCGGAAGGCTCACTAGGCATTTGAAAAGGAACACCGAAGTGAGAGCCTGGGCCAGAATAGGGCCATGCCCAGAACTCCGGCCCATGAGGGGACGGAGGAGGAACGGGTTGCGCGCCCGCACCAGGCCCTCCCCCGCTGTCCTGACCCATGGCTGGCAACTGCGGGCCGAGGGCCGGAGCCCTTGAGGGGCCGGCCGGAGGCTGGCCAGCCAAGGCCAGCTGCCAAGTACCATCCTGAATCACCCCACTGGTATCGGTGGGCAAGGCTGGGATAGTGCCCTGCCGCGGGAGCGCAGCCCTGGTCCTCCGACCTGAAGGCTGCCCCCCGTCCTGCACAGGGCCCGCAAAGGTCCTCCCCTTCGGCCGCGGTTTCATCGCTGGGGCCTTCCATTTGGGAGGCATATCTTCGAAGAAAGAACAGGATCCCTTTCCAGGGATCGTAAACCTAGCGCCAAAAACACAGAGCAGAGCTAAGGCTCTGTCCTAATCCTCCCTTCCCAGCCGGGAAGGATCAAGGGCTAAAGAGCCGAAGAGTACGGACAAACAGCGACGAAGAAAACTTCTCCTCTCCGTCGCTATTTCTAAAATGCCAGCTCGTCTGCCTCATGACCACCCCTTTTATAGAGGGGTGGCCACGCCCCCTAACTCACCCGGATGCCTGAGTCCGGGTTGGGGGGGGGCGCAAAGAGTGCGGTGGCCATTTTGGTGCCGCGCTTTCATTCTTTCTATCGATCTGATTTATATCCTACCCCAATTAGTGCATACACTATGCTGGGCAGTTAACAATGTCACATTAAAAATAGCCAATTTATGCAACAGATACAATATGTGAACAAAACAGCTAACACAAATACAAATCTGTCTATCTATCAAAAATAATTATTGCAAACACAAATTTCACACACACACACACACACACACACACACACACACACACACACACACACACACAATTCTTATATATGTCAGCTGCAACTCATATTTGAGAATGCATTTTCCCCCCTGAGGCAGGAAAAAGTCATTGGTGTGAATTTGTTTAAGATGGATCTCAGCTTGCCATGAAGTGACCCACACACTATGATCACGCAGCTATCTCCTGTGGCACACATGAAATGAGACATGCAAGATTTAACACCTGGACTGCCATAGCCTTGAGGATATGGACAAGGTGCGCCTTCATAGCCAGTCCCTCTGGTATTGCCTCTTCTGCCTCCATGACAGTTGGGAATCAGAGGTCCTCCTCTGCACATTTTGCCGTTGGGCCCTTCTCTGCGCATTTTACCATTGGGCTCTAGAAGAAGGAGTGAAGAGAAGGATAAATACAGTGAGCATGTGAAGGCAACAAAGGGGTTTCCAACTTTGGAGAAGGTGTTTTCGTGTCAGAGATTACTCTGGGTTGATAGGATTTTTGCAGGGGACACCCAAATGAGGCTCCTTTCATGTCCCCTATTGTGCAGCTCTCAGGGAATCAAAGCCCGTGTTTTCGGTCTCCAAGCACAGTGCTTTTACCCACTGAGCCACCAGGGAGCTGTTCTTGGAGAAGGTGGCACAGGCTGAATGAGAAGTGGCAGGGAGAGAGACAAGAACAAGTGAGACAGAATGACTTTATAGCTGGGCAAGAAGAAGCTCTTGGATGAAGGTAGATGTAGTGAATTTGCAACCTAGGCAGAACTGAATACTTTTGTAGTTTAAGAAAGCAACATAATCTTTAAATGACTCACTCTCCTGAAATGACTGCACATCAGGTCCAGCAAACCAGGGAGGAATGGGCTACACCTGCTCTGCCCCGCAGGGCTCAAAAGGGCCTTTTGCGGCCGCCACCAACGCCAGGGCTTGGAGCCCCCTCCCAGTCCTGCAAACCGGGGAGAAATGGGCTACCCCTGCTCTGCCCCGCAGGGCTCAAAAGGACCTTTTGCAGCCGCCGCCAATGCCGGGGCTTGGAGCCTGCTCCCGGTCTAGCAAACCGAGGAGAAATGGGCTACAACTGCTCTTCCCCACAGGGCTCAAAAGGACCTTTGCGGCCATCACCAATGCCGGGGGTTGGAGCCCCCTCCTGGTCCTACAAACCAGGGAGTAATGGGCTACACCTGCTCTGCCCCGCATGGCTCAAACGGACCTTTCGCCACCACCAACGCTGGGGCTTGGAGCCCCCTCTCGGTCCTGCAAACTGGGGAGGAATGGGCTACACCTGCTGTCCCCCGCAGGTTTCAAAACGACCTTTGCAGCCGCCACCAATGCCGGGGCTTGGAGCCCCCTCCCGGTCCTGCAAAAAGGGGAGCAATGGGCTATACCTGCTCCGCCCTACAGGGCTCAAAAGGACTTTTTGCAGCTGCTGTCCTTCGCTGTGTTTAATATGTTTTTGCTAGTGTATTGTTTTTGATACTACTATTGTCATATTGATTGATTGTGTAGATTATGCTGTGTAGTTTGTATTTATTTATCTTGTAGTTATTGTTTGTTACTGCTGTTGTTACTTGCTTAGGTTTGTTTTCTGTTTTCTGTTTGTTTCATGCTGTGAACCACCTTGAGTTGCCCGCTGGGTAAGAAAGGCGGTTTAGTGTAAGGGACCAAAGACAATACAACAGCCGAAGGGTTGGCTTAACACAGGTTTATTGCATGATGATCCGGAGGAACATGTGGTAATGGCGGCTGGGTAGCTCAATATATACAGCTGGCTATACATTTGAATGTGGCTCGTTGGCAGACTATTGGTTGCTGCCTGCGTGACGTCGTAGGAGGTCACGCCCTTCTTGACCAGGTGAGGAGGTCGCGGGGAATCTTCCCGCGCTGCTGATCCAGGTGGCTTTGATCCATTAGAGCTGGACGCTCGCTACTGCCCTCTGGTGGTCACTAGCTCGCGTCCCCTTATTAAGCATACATTGATACAGGTGATGGTTATAATGTTGCACACAGAAAGGTTACATTGATAACACATGGTAAAGGTACATTGTTAAAGGCACTGCTTTACAGAACACAACATCCCTCCCCCCTAGGATGAGACGAAGTCTCTCAGCCAAGATGGCTTGTTGCGTGTGCGTGTGGGCCGTGAAGAAGGCTGCCCCCCCGGGGGCATTATTGCTTCTTTGTTCCCTGGTCCCTTGTCCTGAAATGGGAGAGGGAGACTCGTTAGTGGCTTGCCGCTGTCTGGCGGTCTTAGGGGAAGGGAAAAACTCCATTGTGGGGAAACCGGGGGCCGTTGGGGCTAACGAAAAACCCCTCTTCTCGCTTGGACGGGTGGGGGACCACTCCGAAACCCCCCCCGGTTCTGGAAATCAAAATCTAACTTGGTAGGGGTACCCGCATTTGTGGGGACTTTCCGCGAGATATGTATGGGGTCGGGTTCCTCCTCCCCGGAAAGATCCCCCAGGGTATCTATGAGGACATCCTCCTCCCCCCTTGGTGGGGGCCCACGGTCCCCCTTTCCTCCCCCTTGGGCTGAACGGGTGGGGGAGAACCCTAACGCTGACTTATTTCCTGCCTGATCAGTGCCCTGCTCATCGGAGACCCTGCGTCGGAGCTGGTCCGCGTGCCGCCTCCACAGGAGCCCTGTGCTGGTTTCCACGCGGTACGACACGGGGCCGGTCTGCTCTACAACTACGCCCGGAACCCAGGCTGGGCCCGTGCTGGCGTAATTCCTGCAATGCACGGGGGCGCCTACACTGAAACTCTTCGTAGCCTCCAGCCCAATGTTCCTCCCCTTGTCCTCTACCCTCGTGGGGTCTAGCCTAGTAAGGATGGTGGTCAGCTTCCTGCGCATTAAGAGCTCTGCGGGGGAGTATCCTGATGCCAACGGGGTCACCCTGTACCCTAGCAGAAACTGACACACTTGTAGGTTCAAATCCCCTGGGCCCATGCGCCGCAACGCGTCCTTCGTGGTGCGGACGAGGCGCTCTACTTGGCCGTTGGTGGCCGGGTGAAAAGGGGCGGAGGTGATATGCCGAACTGCGTTAATTTCCATGAATGCCTTGAACTCGGAGGACGTGAAACAACTAGCGTTGTCGCTAATTAACGTGTCGGGTATGCCGAACGTGGAAAAGAGCCTCCGCAAATGTCTAATGGTCTGGGCCGAGGAGGTGCTCGTGACTGGGATAACCTCCAACCATTTGGAGAAAGCGTCCACTACAAGGAGGAACAGGGTGCCTCTGAACGGGCCCGCGAAATCAATGTGCACCCGGGACCACGGCCCCTTAGCCGCGTCCCATTCCCTGTGGGGAAGGCGGGCCTCCTCCGGTCTGGAGCACTGGCAACTTTCACAAGTGCCGACCATGTGCTCAATGTCGGCGTCTAGCTGGGGCCACCAGAAGTAACTCCGGGCCAGCGCCTTGGATCGCACGATGCCGGGGTGGCTGACGTGAAGCAGTTTGAGCACCCGCGGCCGAAGGGAAGTGGGAATCACCACCCGCTGCCCCCACAAGAGACATCCCCTCTCTAGGGACAGTTCTAGCTTTTTTCTGAAAAATGGAGCGAACTCCTCCGCTGGGGAGGATGCGGGCCACCCTTTCTGTAGCCAGGAGCTTACTGTCGCTAACGTTTTGTCTTTCTCTGTCGCTTTGGCAATGTCGGCGGGCACTACGGGGGGGGGCGAATCCAGCACCTCTATCATGAGAACCTGATGGTCCCGCTCCCCCATGCTCACCTGGCTGGGCGTTAGGGGAAGGGGAGACCTAGATAGGGCGTCCGCATGGCTGATCTCTTTCCCGGGCCGGTAGACCAACGCGTGCTGATACGCGTTGAGAAAAATGGCCCACCTGAACATCCTTGGGGACAGGATTTGAGGGGTGGGCTTACCCGCGGTAAAAATGCCTAGCAGGGGCTTGTGGTCCGTCACGATGGTGAAGGGGCAGCCATACAGAAAATCGTGAAATTTTTTCGTCCCCGAGACTATCGCTAATGCCTCCCTGTCCGTCTGTGCGTAGTTTCTCTCTGTTTGGGACAGGGACCTGGAGTAAAATGCTATCGGGGCCTCCCTTCCGTTCTCCAGCACGTGGCACAGCACTGCCCCCACCCCCACTGGAGATGCATCACAGATCAGAACTACTGGGCGTTTGAGGTCGAAGTGGGTCAGTATGGCGTCGGACGCCAGGAGGCTTTTCAGCTCACTAAATGCCCTTTCCTGGTCATCGCCCCACTTCCATGCCTGGTCTTTCTTAAGCAGCCTGTGTAGCGGTTCGGCCACCGCTGCCTTACGGGGGAGGAAGGAGTGGTAAAAGTTGAGCAGCCCTAGGAACGACTGCAACTCGGGCTTGGAGGTAGGGCGGGGGGCTTTCTTGATGGCTGCCACCTTAGACTTGGATGGTTTTATCCCCTCAGGAGTCACACAAAACCCTAGGAACTCAACCTCGGTTGCGAAGAAGACGCATTTGTCCTTTCGCAACCTCAGCCCCGCCTTTTCGAATATCGTCAGGACCTTCCCCAACCTCTTGGCCAATTCAGCCCGACTCCCCCCTGTTATTAACACGTCATCAAAGTAAGGGAACACCCCCTCCAGTCCCTTCAGGAGGCGTTCCACGAGTGACTGGAAAATTCCTGGCGCCGAATTCACGCCGAAATGGAGGCGCGTCACCTGGAACGCCCCCTTATGGGTGACTATGGTCTGCGCAGCAGCTGCGGCAGGAGACACCGTGAGCTGCTGGTAGGCCTGTGCTAAGTCGAGCTTAGCGAAACATTTCCCCCCATGTAACCTGGCCAGCAGATGGCTGACTACCGGCACCGGATATACATTCGGGCGGATCGCCTTGTTGATGGTGCACTTGTAGTCGGCGCATATGCGGACCTCCCCATTGGACTTTAGAGCAGTTACAATTGGAGTTTCCCACTCCGCAGAATCCACAGGCACAAGAATCCCCTGACCTACCAATTTGTCCAGTTCCGCCTCTATCTTGTCCTTGAGTGCGAACGGCACCCGGCGTGGTTTTAGGCGAACAGGGCGGACCTCCGGGTCCAGGTCGAAAGTCACTGGGGGCCCTTTGAATTTCCCCAGTCCCATTTTGAAGACTTCGGGGTGCGCCTCGCACACCTCCTGAATTGGATCAGTCCCAGCAGCGTGCATCCCCATGGCATGCACCCCCCCAATGAACAACCCCAGGGGCTGGAACCATTGAGTCCCGAGGAGGCTGCAATTTCCTCCCTTGAGCACGACCAGGGGAAGGGACGCGGCGTGCTCCTTGAATTTGACCTGAAATTCTCCAACCCCCAACACTGGAATACTGTTCCCTTGCACGTCCCGTAGCGTGGCCCTGAATGCTTTGAGCTTGGGCCGCTTTTGGGGGGCAATTCTGAAAAATTCCCTCTGGGAAATTATTGAATATGAGGACCCCGAGTCAATTTCCATCCTAATGGGCACCCCTTGGACAAGTACCTCAACAAAGTAGCGGGGGTGTCCCGTAGACACGCTGAACACTGGGGTGTCGTCCTCGCTGCCGTCGGCGATGCGGCCCACGCCGTCCTGCTTCCGCGTGGCCTGGGCGCCGTCTTTTGGTTTCGCTGGGCGGTCTCGTCCCGCGGAACGGTCTGGGGAGCTCCTCCGGGACTCGCGCTTCTTCCTGCACACCTTGGCGATGTGCCCGCGGCGGCCGCAGCTGTGGCACTCGGCCTTCCGGAAGGGGCATTTCACGCGGTCGTGGGCTGCACCACAGCCGTCGCAACGCCGGCTCTCCTTCCGGACCCTCTGTACATCCTCGTCGTCGCTGCTCTCTGTAGACGACCTCGAAGTTCGCCGGGCCGCATGTACCGGAGCCTCTGCTTTGCTTGACTTTGGCCGCCAGTCCTGGAGTTCTTGGACCCCGGCCTTCGTAGCTTCTGCGGCCTGGGCCGCTCTAACGACCTCCTGCAGCGTGGGGGGCGGCTCTTGGTTCATTAATGTGCGCTGGGTCTCGGCGTCGTTCAGGCCGCACAGCACACAGTCTCGGAGGGTGATTTCGACATTCTCCCATTTGCACGGGCCGGCCGCCAGCCGCAGGGCCGCCACGAACACGGCGACCGTCTCCCCGGGCGCTTGGACTCGCCTCCAAAATGCACTCCGAGCGGGAAACATCGCCGTGGCGGGCCGGACGTGCTCACGCAGCAACTGCATGAGTTCCTTGGCCTTGAATTCGCTCACCCTCCTCGGTGTAATCAGGTCCACCAAGGTCCTTTTTGTTTCTTGTCCGAGCATTCTGGTGAAGATGGCTCTTTTCTTCGCCTCTTCCGTGACTTCGGACTCGATCAGTGCGGCCTGGAAGTCCATCTCGAAGATCTCCCAGTCGCCCGGTTTCCTGATTTCGAAACCGGCGCATGTCTTGGTCCCGTGGGCTGCCATCCCACCTTCGTCGCCAATTTAGTGTAAGGGACCAAAGACAATACAACAGCCGAAGGGTTGGCTTAACACAGGTTTATTGCATGATGATCCGGAGGAACATGTGGTAATGGCGGCTGGGTAGCTCAATATATACAGCTGGCTATACATTTGAATGTGGCTCGTTGGCAGACTATTGGTTGCTGCCTGCGTGACGTCGTAGGAGGTCACGCCCTTCTTGACCAGGTGAGGAGGTCGCGGGGAATCTTCCCGCGCTGCTGATCCAGGTGGCTTTGATCCATTAGAGCTGGACGCTCGCTACTGCCCTCTGGTGGTCACTAGCTCGCGTCCCCTTATTAAGCATACATTGATACAGGTGATGGTTATAATGTTGCACACAGAAAGGTTACATTGATAACACATGGTAAAGGTACATTGTTAAAGGCACTGCTTTACAGAACACAACAGGCGGTATAGAAATAAACTTAATAATAATAAATAATATTTTTAACATCTCCCAATGCAATTTTAATGAATCTCATTTAGTCATTCTACCTTCTCCCATCCTAAAGCAACCTGAGATTCAGCAAACCCAGATAGCCTTACAAGGGTCAGTTTGGACCTGCTCTATGTTAGGTTCAGAAGTAGAGTCCAGTCTTTCAGCAGAGAGAGATGCGAACCTGGAGAATTTCACTGCCAAATCCATTGTACTATTATTAACTAGTATATTCTGTCTAGTGAGAAGTAAGACATAAGAAATCATGTTGCAGCAGTCAAATGAAGCTGTTCTCTAAATAGAAAGGATGGCTTTAACAGATTGCTGTGGGCAGGCCTCATGTCCCATAAAGCAGCAATAAAACATGCTTCCATCAGCCAGTTATGTGTCCTTTATCACCACTTTGTATCATTCATGTGATGTCTAAAGCTCAGAAAGAGATCGGGTTGACAATCTATATTTTGTTTTCTTTTCCAGTCATTCTTCAAGAAGACATTGGGAAGGAGAGATTAATCAGGTGCTAAATTCCTTGCAACCAGATAAATAACCCTGTCACATCATGCTAACTTTGTAAATGCAGGAACTTCTCTCTGATGGCTAATATATTTCAAAACAGAGGGAGCATATTATCCAGCCAATTTTTAAAAAATGATTACAAAAATTATTTATTTTACACTTCTCAGTCCTTGTGGGTCCCTGCATTGTCCTATAAGTTAGTTACACCTGAGTAAGTGCAAGAGCATAAATTTCAGCAGCAAATGGCTGCTACTAAACAGATTATTATTTGTATCCTTCAGTAACTCTCCCAACTCAGAAATAACAACTTTGGGTTTATGCTGGCATACCTAACTAATAGGTTTCTGGTCATTATTTGACATGAAAGAGCATTTCAAAAACTCATTTGAGTCTAATTTTAGAAACAAGTCAGGGATGCTCTAAAATCTAATTTTAAAACCAGTTTTGAAACCCTGATGCAAAACCACTACAGTACCAGTATCCTGTTTATGATTAGTTACTGTGATATACTTTCAAGGGGGCCATTCAACAATTACGTGATCCTTGAAGAGGGAGGGGTCTGCCATCTGAATTATGGAAAATTACGTGGTGGTGGTCAGGTCAAAGATTACATAATCCATTTGGAGCTGTTGTGGTTTCGAAACATGGCATTTTTTTAGGTTTAAAAATGATCTCTGGGAATTTTGATCCAATTTGAGATTATTGAATTGCTTGTGCAGTCTATTTCTAACTGAAAGAAATTTGTATAATATCTAATACTTTCTCATCGGGCGGGCGGCAGTTCTGCAGCTTGGCGCAATGGATGCCGAACACGTTTCTTCACAACACAGAGAGGTGTGGTGTGGTGTGGTGTGGCGCTGTAGAGCCATCATGCGCCACGCTTGCTAGCGACTGGATGTGTTCTGACAAACACGCCACTGCTTTTTGTGCCGCAGCAGTGCCTCACGTTGTCCACTGCTGCTGTTGGGGAGGCGGTTTATCAGGGGCACGGTGGGCAGGTAGCCGGGCTCCATGCAGCACAGCCTGGGGCTTCTGCACCTCTCCTGGCAGTGTGGCCTGCATTACCAGGCAATGTCCACGTATCCGGAAGCACTGGCCATTGCCTAGAGATGCAGGCCACGCTGCCAGCAGTCACGTGGAAGCCCCGGGCTGGGCTGCATGAAGTATGCCCCACAGGTGAAGCAAGCGATGTGGGGGGGCGGTGGTGTGTGTGGGTGGGGGGCGACTAGCCATCACATGGGGGGCTCTGTAAAGTCCAGCCCAGTGCTAACCCATGTCTCCCGCCAGCGTGGCCTGTGTCTCCAGGCAACAGACGGTGCTTCCGGAAGCAGTCTGTTGTCTGGAGACTCAAACTAGGGATGGTGTGTGTGTCTGAGAGAGAGAGAGAGAGAGAGACAAGGGGAGACACAGAGAGAGTATCTGAGAGTGGGAGAGAGAGTGGGAGAGAGAGCAGAGTCAGAGTACGCCACTGCTCTGTGTGTGTGACTGTGTGCGTGCGCGTGCATGCACTGAGGAAGAATAAAGTGTGTGTGTGTGTGTGTGTGTGTGTGTGTGTGTGTGTGTGTGTGTGTGTGTGTGTGTGTGTGTGTGTGTGTGTGTGAGAGAGAGAGAGAGAGAGAGAGAGAATGGATGTGTGGTAGAGGGAGCGTGTATGGAGGCTATGCTCTATTTCAACCCCAGGAGGTAGGTCAGACCCCACCCCAAACCCCGCCCACACAAAGCCGGGCACCCCTGCTAGTTCATTTACTATTATGAGATGGTGGGTAATTACTAGATAAAGATATCCAAAGGGAGAGAGTGAGCAGAAACCCTCTTAATGGTTTTATAGAAGAGAAGTTGCAGCTGACATCCACTGCTCTCTTCCTATTTGAAAAGCATCAGTGGCTGAAAAAAGAAAGATGAAACCAGGAAAACTTTCCTCTCTTGAGTAGTTTTATAGATCTGTTCAGCTGAGCTTCAGCACATTCATTTTGTGGAGCCATCAAACTTTCTCTCAGGTTCGTAGCCTGAGTGTGTTTCACACACACCAGCAAGAAAATGATGCAAGTGAGAGATTGATGAGATTTCAGTCTAGAAGAGGGGAAAAACTCCAGTATATTGTTCGACAACCTCTGCTTCAAAGGCTTACCAGAAGAGTTTTTGCTTATTAAATGCATCCCATAATATTAAAGTGTGTTTTCAAACAGACCAGCTTGGCATTTTAGAACTCTCTCTATCAAGGTACAAAGTTTCAGTTCTTCCAGGATCTACCTGCAAAGCTATGAGTAGACAAATCTATTCATTTTTAATCCTCCTACATTCAAATTAGGGTCTGTGGTGTCTTAGTGATTAAGACATTGAACTTGATGACTGAAAGGTTGGCAGGTCAGCAGTTTGAGACCCTGGTGCTGTGTGTCAGAGTGAGCTCCAGTCATCTATTCCAGTTCCTGCCAACCAAGCAGTTCAAAAGCAAGAAATTGCAAGTAGATAAATAGGTACTGCTTCAGTGTCTAGTCATTCCAGCCATGTGACCATGGAAACATCTGCAGATGCAGATAGTGCTGGATCTTTGATTGTAAACGGAAATGAGCAATGCACCCTAGAGTTGTATACGACTAGCTTTTGAGCATGGGAGACCTTTACTTTACACTCAAAAAAAATTTAACCTGTACTTTCCATCATATTTATGAAAGAATTTGCACACAATGATATTATGGTATAAAAAATGAAGTGGTTCAAATGAAAGCGCGGCGCCAAAATGGCCGCCGCGCTTTTTGCGGGGGCCCCCAACCCGGACTCAGACATCCGGGTAGTTAGGGGGGCGTGGCCACCCCTCTATAAAAGGGGTGGCCACGAGGCAGCAGAGCTGCCATTTTGCGAAAGCGACGGAGAGGAGAAGTTTTTGCTCCATCGCTCTTCGTCTTTGCTGGGGAAGCCGTTCTTGGGCTCAGAACTTAGCGCGATCTTAGCCTTTTAATCTTCGGCTTCGCAGTCACCAGTTCTGATCCCCGGACAGGGATCTGCTTTATTTATGCCTCCTAAGAAGAAGGCTATGGCGACTTCGGCTCGCCCGACTAGGAGGCTGCAGTCGGGTCGGAGGACCGCGACTGCGCCCCCTCAACAGGACCCCTTAACGGAGGCACCCACCGGGACCGGTGGGATGGGGCAGCTTAGGCCATGGCCCTCGGCTCTCCAGCCTCAGACCGGCCCTACAGGGGCTCCGGCCCCCGGCCCACAGTTGCCGGCCATGGGCTTCGGGCAGGGGGGAGGGCCTGGCATGGTCGGGGCTTCGGCACCTGGCCCGCAGTTACCGGCCATGGGCGTTGAGCAGGGGGGAGGGCCTGGTGCGGTTGCACAGCAGGGCTTACCCCCGGCCCCTCATGGGCCGGAGTTTTGGGCATGGCCCTATTTAGGGCAGGGCTCTCAAGTCATGGGCCCTGGACCATTGCCCAGTGGGCCATCCGGCCCACCTGCCCCCCTTTATGGAGGGGTAACTGCGACGGTGGATGCATTACTGGCCCGCGTGGCGGCGCTAGAGGCATCCCTAGGGATCACCAATAACCACATTAGGGGGAGAATTCGTTGCCATCTGGGGCCCCCTTTTGCCAGCCCGCGACAGCCGCCACCCTTCAACAGGCGGCCGATCGGGTTGAGTTGCTCGAGGCACGCGGGCCTGTGCCTGCTGTGGCCTCGCAGCTCCCCGTACAGCAGGCACTACAGACAGGTAGTGGTCGGATGTGTCCTCAGAGCTCGATTTCGGTCGCGAGCTCCGACGCCTGCCGTGGGCCTGAACCCCCAGTGGGGGCGGCCCAAGGGGGTGCACCCAGTGAGTATCAGGTTCAAGCTAATGTGCCCACATCACACTCCACTGCAGGGGCTGGGTTCCAGTGGCCATGGCCTCGTAATGTCGGGGCGGGTGGGCATCAGTTCCTGGCTTACCCGGGTGCAGCTTGGCCTCATAATGGCGTGACATTGGGTGGAGGGGTTTCTGCCCCCGGGGCTGCACCGGGTGTTGCCGGGACGGTCCAGCCTCCTCTCCTGATACCCCGTGTCAACACTGTGCCGGTGTCGGCATTGCCGACAACAGGCTATTCTTTGCCCCTTGGGGATCATTTGGCCCAGTCCACAAGGGAAAAGATTTGGCGGGGGGAGTACATCGATATTTTCTCCCTATTGAACAGGGAACCCACCAAGGAAGAGAAAGAGGGGCAGGATGAGAAGGATAAAGAGCTGTCTTGCCGTCGTAAGCCACCACGAACATGGGCTAACTGGTTACCCGCATATCTCATATATATGGCGGTGTATCTCAGGGCTCAGCCTGACCTGGCCATTCCTATGGTGCAATATTTGGACAATATTTACAGGGCGATGGTGGATTTTCCTGGCCCATCGTGGTTGGCTTACGATGAGGAATTTAGAATGAGAGTGCCCTTACACCCAGAGATGAGGTGGGATGAGCCCTGTCAGAAGCTGTGGCTTTTGTATATCACCCCCACGCGTCCGGCGCCTGGGGAGAGGTACCATTGTGGGCATGCAGTCCAGCGAGCTGCTCCAACTCAGGCCCCCGCCAGCTGGCGGGGCAGGGGGTTCCAGCCCGCCTGCTGTGTTGGAGCTTCTCGGCCAATGGGGCATGCAATAGAAAACTGTGCCGATACAAACATGAGTGTCCCTCTTGCGCTGGCCCCCACGCCGCCGCTGCGTGTCCGCGAGCTGGTGGGTCACGGGGCAGAGGTAGAGGTGGACAAGGAGCGGGCAGACCTGCCGCTGATGGAGCTGGTCACTCAAAAGACCCCCTCCCCGGTTAACGTGGCTATGTTGGAGCAGTGGCTCTCAACCTACCCGAGGAGGGAGGATGCTAGGTACCTCCTCAAGGGTTTCCAGCGGGGCTTCCGCATCCCATTTAGAGGGGAGCGGTGCCCCCAAGATGCCCCTAATTTACTTTCCCTGAAGGGCAGGGAGGAGGTGGCCGCCCTAAGTATTGCTAAGGAGGTTAATGCAGGTAGGGTTGCTGGCCCCTTTCCCATGCCACCCTTTCCCAATCTGAAGGTTTCCCCTTTAGGGTTGGTGCCCAAAAAGACCCCTGGGGAGTTTCGTTTAATTCACCATCTGTCATACCCGGCAGACCATTCGGTCAATGATGCCATTTCTGATTACCTTTGTTCGGTCAGGTATACATCATTTGACCAGCCCCTGCACATGGTGCGCTCTTGTGGCCCGGGTGCACTTTTGGCTAAATGTGACATTAAGTCGGCATTCCGTTTGTTGCCTGTGCACCCGGGTGACTTTGAGTTATTGGGTTTTAAATTCCAAGGGAAATTTTATGTGGATAAAGCCATGCCTTTTGGCTGCTCTATTTCCTGTTCAGCATTTGAACGTTTTAGCACTTTCCTTCAGTGGGCCTTTGTTCGCAGGGCTGGGTCCCGGTCTGTAGCCCACTACCTCGATGATTTCTTGTTCGGGGGTGAACGGGGCTGGGACATGTGCACGCGTCTCCTCAACACATTTCAGACGCTAATGCAGGAACTTGGTGTCCCTTTAGCGCCCGAAAAGACCGAGGGCCCATCAACTAAGCTCACATTTCTGGGTATTGAAATTGACACGGTTTCGCAGGCATCCATGTTACCCATGGATAAGGTTACCCGGATCACTGCATTGATTTTGGCCTTATTGGCCAAACGCAAGGTGTCACTTCGTGAGCTCCAGGTTCTCCATGGCCACCTTAACTTCGCATGCAGGGTGGTCACGCCTGGCAGAGCTTTTGCTCGACGCTTGTGTGACGCCATGACTGGCCTATCCAGGCGCTATCATAGGGTCCGACTGAACAAGGGCATGAGGGCTGACATGTTCGTTTGGCTTAAGTTCCTGAGGGACTTCAACGGGGTGTCATTTTGGAGATCTGACCTTTTGGTTTCCCCTAGGTTCCAGGTTCAGTCGGATGCCTCGGGGTCCCTGGGATATGGGATTTACTTTGAGGGGAGGTGGGCCCTTCGGCCGATGGCCTCCAGCCTGGAGGGGCACGGATCGTCTACGCGATCTTACATTCCTTGAGTTCTTCCTGATACTGGGAGCTTTGATGCTATGGGGCGAGGAGTGGGCCAATTCAGTGGTTCATTTCTGGTGCGACAATGCTGCGGTAGTGCACATTGTCAATTCCCAGATATCTAAATCTTTGGTGTATGCAAACCAAGACACAGGACACAGCCTCGGGCTGGGTTAACTCAGGTTTATTGCATCGTGGACAGAGGGAACATGAGGTAATGGCGGATCGATAGCTCTTTATATACGGTAGTAATACATTTGAACGTGGTGCCATGGTAGCCCATTGGCTACGGTCTGCGTGACGTCATTGCGGGTCACGCCCTTCTTGTCCAGGTGTAGGTGGTGGCGGGAAAGCTTCCCGCGCTGTTGCCTTTGATGAGTTCGGACCAAGAGAGCTTGGACGCTCGCTGCTGCCAGCTGGTGGACATTAGCTCGCGTCCTATTACAGGGTTTATATGATACAGCTGAAGGTTACATTGTTGCTATAGGCAAGGTTACATTGGCTCAGATACATTGTAATCCATGTGAAAGGTAAAACCATTAGAACACAACACCCCTCCCCCCTAGGACGAGACAACGTCTCGAGCCCACACTTAAATACACTCCCCCCCCTAGGAGACAAAGTCTCTCAGCCAAGATGGCTTATTTCGAACACGCTGGGGTCTCGATGCGAGCTGCCTTTCCCCGGGTTTGCTACCTTCTCCTTGTCCCCTGGTTTCCTGCCCTGTAATTGGAGAGGGAGACTCGTTAGTGACTTGCCGCGGCTCCGCGGCGTTGCTGGGAGGTGTGCTCTTTCTTAGGGAAGAACCGGGGGCACTGGGGAATAACGAAAAACCCCTCTTCTCGCTTGGATGGGTGGGGGAACACTCCTGAAAACCCCCCCGGTTCGCAAAATCAAAATCAAAATTACAATCGGGGGCAGCGGTCGCGAACTCCTCTCCCCCTTCCCCGGCCTCTGATAGGACTGGTGTATCAAAAGGGTATGAGTCGGGGCCGCTGCTTCTTCCTTCCCCCCTTGCTTGGGACTGTTGTCCGCTGCTGTCTCCCCCTTGGGCTAAACGGGTGGGGGAGAACCCTAACGCTGAATCCTGTTGTTGAGCCCCACTGGCTGGTACACACACTCGGTGCCTCAGTTGGTCTGCGTGCCTCCTCCAGAGGAGGCCGGTGTTAGTCTCGACCCGGTACGACACTGGCCCCGTCTGTTCTACCACCGTCCCTGGTACCCAGGCTGGCCCTGCGCTGGAATAGTTCCTGCAGTGAACAGGGTCGCCGGCGGCGAAACCTTTCGAGACTGCCAACCCTATGTTTTTCCCTTTATCCTCGACTCTCGTCGGGTCTAGCCTGGACAGGATCGTGGTCAGTTTTCGCCGCATCAAGAGCTCTGCCGGCGAGTAGCCTGACGCTAAGGGGGTCACCCTATACGCTAAGAGGAACTGGCATACTTGGTGATTTAGGTCCCCCGGGCCCATGCGCCGCAGCACATCCTTTGTTGTACGCACCAGCCGTTCCACTTGGCCATTCGTGGCCGGGTGAAACGGCGCGGATGTGACATGCCGAATGGCGTTTGCCTCCATGAATGCCCCGAACTCAGCGGAGGTGAAACAACTAGCGTTATCGCTGACTAAAGTGTCGGGTAAACCGAACGTGGAAAAGACTCTCCTTAGCTGGCTAATTGTCGTGGCGGAGGACGTGCTCTTTACTGGGATAACCTCCAGCCACTTGGAGAACGCATCCACCACCAGGAGAAACATGGTTCCTCGGAATGGGCCAGCGAAATCTACGTGCACTCTGGACCATGGCCCCCTTGCTGTGTCCCATTCCCTATGCGGAAGACGGGCCGCCTCTGGTCGGGATCCCTGGCATGCCGCACAAGTGCCGACCATGTGCTCAATGTCCGCGTCCAGCTGTGGCCACCAGAAGTAACTCCGGGCCAGCGCCTTTGAACGAACTATGCCCGGGTGGCTGACGTGCAGCAGTTCGAGCACCCTCGGCCGCAGGGACGTAGGGACCACCACCCGTTGCCCCCACAAAAGGCACCCCCTCTCTAGGGACAACTCTAGCTTTTTCCGAAAAAATGGGTCGAATTCTGTACTTGGGGACGATGCCGGCCACCCCTTCTGTACCCATGAACTAACTTTCTCCAGCGTTCTGTCCTTGCCTGTCGCCCTAGCAATGTCGGCTGGTACTATTGGGGGTGCGTCCAAGACCTCAATTAGCAACACCTGGCGGTCTCTTTCTACTCTCGCCTTTTGGTCGTCCGACAAGGGCAAAGGAGATCTCGAAAGTGCATCAGCATGGCTGATCTCCTTTCCGGGCCGGTACTCCAACTCATGTTGGTATGCGTTGAGAAAAATAGCCCATCGCAGCATTCTCGGGGACAGGATCTGCGGCGTGGGCTTGCTTGCCGTGAAAATCCCTAACAGTGGCTTGTGATCAGTCACGATTTTGAACGGGCGGCCATACAAAAAATCGTGAAATTTTTTGGTTCCCGCTACTATTGCTAATGCCTCCCTGTCGGTTTGTGCGTAATTGCGCTCCGCTTGGGACAGGGACCTTGAATAAAACGCTACCGGGGCCTCCCTTCCGTCATCCAACACGTGGCAAAGCACCGCCCCCACCCCCACCGGGGATGCATCACAGACTAGGACCACTGGCCGTTTGGGGTCGAAATGCGTCAGGATTGCCTCAGATGTTAAGAGTTGCTTTAGCTCTTTGAACGCCCTCTCGTGCTCGTCACCCCACATCCATGTCTCCTCCTTTTTAAGTAACCGATGGAGCGGTTCGGCCACGGACGCCTTCCGCGGGAGGAATGTATGGTAAAAATTGAGGAGCCCCAGGAAAGACTGTAGCTCGGTTTTGGATGTGGGGCGAGGGGCCTTTTTTATGGCTGCTACTTTGGATTTAGACGGCTTAATCCCCTCGGGTGTGATCCGGAACCCTAAAAACTCGACCTCAGTTTCGAAAAAAAACACATTTGTCCTTCCTCAGTCTCAGCCCCGCTTTCTCGAACACGGTTAGTACTTTGTCCAATCTCTTTGCCAGTTCAGCCTCACTCCCCCCTGTTATCAACACATCATCAAAATAAGGCAACACCCCCTCCAGTCCCTTCAGGAGGCGTTCCACAAGCGACTGAAAAAGGCCGGGTGCCGAGTTCACGCCGAACTGTAAACGCGACACCTGGAACGCCCCTTTATGTGTAACTATCGTTTGTGCCGCGGCCGTGGCGGGGGTCACAGGAAGTTGCTGATAGGCTTGTGCCAAATCGAGTTTAGCGAAACACTTTCCCCCATTCAGCCTGGCCAAAAGGTGGCTGATCACCGGCACCGGGTATGCATTAGGGCGGATCGCCTTGTTAATTGTACACTTATAATCAGCGCAAATGCGCACCTCCCCGTTAGCCTTTAGAGCCGTTACAATTGGAGTTTCCCACTCCGCGGAATCAACAGGAATAAGAATCCCCTGGCCCACCAGTTTGTCCAGTTCCGCCTCTATCTTGTCCTTGAGTGCGAACGGCACCCTGCGCGGTTTGAGTCTTATCGGGCGGACCTCCGGGTCTAGGTCGAAGGCTACAGGGGGTCCCTTGAACTTTCCGAGTCCTTTCTTAAAAACGGCGGGATGCGCATCGCAAACCGCTTGTATTGGGTCCACCCCCACTGTATGCACTCCCCCTATGAACAAACCTAAGGGCTGAAACCACTGTGTCCCTAGGAGGCTACAACTTCCCCCCTTAAGGACAACTAGGGGCAGTTCCGCAGAATGTCTCTTAAAATTGACCCGAAATTTCCCGACCCCCAACACCGGAATGCTGTTTCCCTGTACGTCTCGTAGCGTGGACCTCAACGTTTTAAGTTTGGGCCGCACGTGGGGGTCGATTTTCAAGAACTCTTTCTGGGGAATTATAGAATAGGAGGACCCCGAGTCAATTTCCATCCTAATAGGGGCCCCTTGTACTAATACCTCAACGAAGTAATGGGACTGTCCCGCGGACACGCTGAACACTGGGGCGTCGTCCTCGCTGTCGTCCGAGACGCGGCCCACGCCACCCTGCTTCCTCGTGGTCTGGGCGCCATCTTTGGGTCTCGCCGGACGGTCCGGTCTGGCCGAACGGTCTTGTGACTGCCTCCGGCCCTCCTTCCGTTTTCTGCATGCCTTGGCGATGTGCCCCCGACGGCCGCAGGTGTAACACTCGGCCTTCCTGAACGGGCATCTCGCGCGCTCATGGGCCGCTCCGCAACCCTCGCAGCGTCGACCACCCTTTCGGACCTTCTGGACCTCCTCGCCGTCGCTGCCTTCCGTAGACGACTTTGAGGCCCGTCGAGTTGCGTGCACCGACTGTCCGGACTTCCCGTGCACCGAATTTTCCGCCTTGCCGGCTCTAGGACGCCACTCACGCCACTGGTGCATCTCGTCCACTCCAGCATTCGTGGACTCTGCGGCTTCCGCGGCCTCTACGACCTCTGCCAGCGTGGGTGGCGGCTCCTTGTTCATCAAGCTGCGCTGCACCTCCTTGTCTTTCAGGCCACACAGCACGCCGTCCCTGAGGGCCATCTCTAGGATGTCGCCCCATTTACAGGGGGCGGCGGCTATCCTCATGGCGGCCACGAATGCCTCAACCGACTCGTCCGGCGCTTGGACTCGCCTCCAAAACGCGCTCCGAGCGGGAAACATTGCCCTCGAGGGACGGAAGCGCTCTCGCAGCAGCTTCATGATGTCGTCCGCCTTAAATTCGCTCACCTTCTTCGGAGCGATGATGCCCACCAGCGTCCGCTTGGTTTCCATCCCGAGCATTCTGGTGAGGATGGCCCTCTTCCTCTCCTCGTCGTCTCCTTTGACTTTGAGTTCCACCAGTGCCGCCTGGAAGTCCATCTCAAGCAGCTCCCAGTCTTGCGGTTTGGTGATGTTGAACCCGCTCTGTGCCCTGGCTGTTCCGTGGGGATCCATCATCCCACCTTCGTCGCCAATTTGGTGTATGCAAACCAAGACACAGGACACAGCCTCGGGCTGGGTTAACTCAGGTTTATTGCATCGTGGACAGAGGGAACATGAGGTAATGGCGGATCGATAGCTCTTTATATACGGTAGTAATACATTTGAACGTGGTGCCATGGTAGCCCATTGGCTATGGTCTGCGTGACGTCATTGCGGGTCACGCCCTTCTTGTCCAGGTGTAGGTGGTGGCGGGAAAGCTTCCCGCGCTGTTGCCTTTGATGAGTTCGGACCAAGAGAGCTTGGACGCTCGCTGCTGCCAGCTGGTGGACATTAGCTCGCGTCCTATTACAGGGTTTATATGATACAGCTGAAGGTTACATTGTTGCTATAGGCAAGGTTACATTGGCTCAGATACATTGTAATCCATGTGAAAGGTAAAACCATTAGAACACAACAAAATCACACAGGGTCATGGAGTTAGTTCGCCAGTTTGTGTTGCGCAGCCTATGCCTCAATGTGCTCTTCAGGGCCCGACATGTGCCAGGTATTAATAACGATATTGCGGATGCTTTATCCCGCCTACAGATCCCCCGGTTCCGCGCCTTGGCTCCGGACGCAGAGGAATTCCCCTCGCCGCTCCCGGACGAGATTTGGACGTTTGGCAAGGAGAGGTGAACCGGGCGATCGGCATGTCGCTGGCGCCCCGCACGCGTAAGGCGTATCACCATGCATTCAGTCAATTTAGGGCTTTTTGTGCGCACCTCCGGTTGCCTGAGATGTGGCCCATTCCAGTTACACACATTCTCCAGTTTATGGTCTACCTACACAGTCAGGGCCTGGCTCCCCGCACCATAGCATCCAGGCTGTCAGCACTGGCATTCATGGCCAAAGTGAGGGGCGCTGCTGACAGCACGAATTATTTCCGTATACGACATGTTTTGGAGGGGTGGACACGGGAACGTGGATGCCGCCCGGACAATCGCCACCCTATTTCTCCGGGGGTTCTTACCCACCTTGCACGAGGCTGGCATGACCTGTGTTTTGACAGGTATGAGGCAGCTCTGTTTCACGCAGCTACCACGGTGGCCTTTTTTGGAGCGCTCCGCATCAGTGAGCTGGTGCTACTGTCTAAGGCGGATGCGGCGCGTAGGGCACTGGAACTCGAAGATGTCTATGTTTCCAATGAGTGGGCTCAGTTGAGGATACGGTCCTCAAAGGTTGATCAGCACGGCATAGGCAGTGGTGTAAGACTGCTACGATGTTTCATTGCAGACATCTGTCCGGTTGGTGCCCTACAAGAGTTCCTTGCAATGCGTGGTACGCACCCTGGCCCATTTTTCTGCCACCAGGATGGGTCTCCCCTTACCAAATTTCAATTTTGGAAGGTGACCGGTAAGGCACTGCCAGTGTTGGCCTCCCCGGGGCTCGTTACGGCACCCATTCTTTTAGAATAGGAGCTGCTTCTACTGCGGCTGCATTTGGGTACTCTGAGGCTGATATATGCCATATGGGGAGGTGGGGATCGAAGTGTTTTGAATTATATGTTCGCCCTCTTCAAGTATGAGTACCAGTTAAGTCACTGTCCTGTCTCTTTTTATTTTACAGACCCTGTGTGTCGCCGCACACTGGTGGCAGTATGGCTGGTGGGCCACAGCTATGTGCACTGGGCAGCGCAGTATGCTGCGGCGACAGAGTGGGGACCCCAGCTTGGACTACGTGCATCCGCATTATCAGGTGGTATGGTAAGCGCGGAATGTTATGGCGGGAACTGTTGCCATTCCTTTTCTCCATCAGGGATGCTGAACCGCCTGATGTCCTGGTGCTGCACCTCGGGGGCAATGACTTGGGCCAGGTCACTGGCCTTTCTTTAAAACATATGATCTGCAGTGACCTGGCTTATTTGCATTATGTGTGGCCTGCCACAACCCTGCTATGGTCGGACATCATAACGCATCACGCTTACAGGGGGGGTATCAACCTCCAGGCCCTTGACCGCGCTCGTCGCTCGGTGAACAGGGCAGTGGCCCGGTTCTTTGCTGACAAGGGTTTGGGGCGGGTCATCCGACACCCCACCATTAGTCTCCAAAATTATGATCTTTACACAGGGGATGGGGTCCATCTGTCGCCCAGAGGTTGTTGTTGTTCAGTCGCACAGTCGGTTCCGACCCTTTGCGACCCTATGGACCATTGTTCTCCAGGCACCTCTGTCCTCCACCATCCCCCTCAGCACTCCCAGTTCTGTGCCCATTGTGTCTACAATACCATCTAGCCATCTCATCTTTGGCCTCCCCCTTCTTCTTTTGCCCTCCACCTTTCCCAACATCAGGGCCTTCTCAAGTGAATCCTCCCTTCTCATTTGATGTCCAAAATACTTTAGCTTCGTCTTTACTATTAGCCCTTCCAATGAGCAGTCAGTGTTGATTTCTTCTAAGATTGACCTATTTGTTCTCCTCGCTGTCCAGGGTACTCTCAAAACTCTCCTCCAACACCACATTTCAAAGGCATCTATTCTTCTGCGTTCAGCTTTCCTAATTGTCCAGCTCTCACATCCGTACATTACCACTGGGAATACCCAGAGGTATGAACCTCTTTTTGGAAGATTTGCAAGCAGGCCTGTTGACCGAGCTGACGGTCTGGGGGGGGGGCGGTGAGTCTTTATTAAGCCTCCCCGTGTGGCGGGTAGCACTGGTAAGGTAAATATTTATGACCCACAGGTATCCTGCAGGTTCGCAATTGACTGGCCAACACTAGATAGGTACAAGTTGGTTAACGAACCAGGCAATGAACCAGGCAATGGGGTGATGGCAGGAGCTCTTCAGCATGCATCACCCCATGATTTTACGGATACACGTCAGAGGGTGGGGTCAGTAGATAGTTTATTGATTACGGTCAACAATTTGTTTGATGTAAACAAACAAATTGATACAAATGGATACATTGTAGCCAATTGCCATTGGCAATTTTCGGAGGAACCTTACCAGTGTTACTGCGGCCTGCTTGCCTTAAGAATTATAATTGGCTGAGTACCATTTGAAATTTATAATTCGGACTAGGGCATGAATCAATAAATGTGGCCCAATGCCGTTATCCACTTATACCGGTATCTGAGTCCTTTTTTGGGGGGTGCGCCTGCAATGAAAGCGCGGCGCCAAAATGGCCGCCACGCTCTTTGCAGGCCCCCCCACCCAGACTCAGATATCCGGGTAGTTAGGGGGCGTGGCCACCCCTCTATAAAAGGGGTGGCCACGAGGCAGCAGAGCTGCCATTTTGCGAAAGCGACGGAGAGGAGAAGTTTTTCCCTCCACCCCCTCCCTAGTGAACAGTGTGATATTTTGGTCGCTTCGGGGCCGGGTGGGAATTTTTGGCTGGAACCTACAATTGGCTTACTGGTTCTGTTTTTTTTTTTTTGCCCATCCCACACTGTTGCTATGGTTTGATATAGGGGCTTTGCTATTGACTTTGGTCACATGGGCGGGTAGCACTGGTAAGGTAAATATTTATGACCCACAGGTATCTGGCAGGTTCGCAATTGACTGGCCAACACTAGATAGGTACAAGTTGGTTAACGTTGTCCGGTCAACGACGAACCAGGCAATGGGGTGATGGCAGGAGCTCTTCAGCATGCATCACCCCATGATTTTACGGATACACGTCAGAGGGTGGGGTCAGTAGATAGTTTATTGACTACGGTCAACAATTTGTTTGTTGTAAACAAACAAATTGATACAAATGGATACATTGTAGCCAATTGCCATTGGCAATTTTGGGATGAACCTTACCAGTGTTACTGCGGCCTGCTTGCCTTAAGAATTATAATTGGCTGAGTACCAATTGAAATTTATAATTCGGACTAGGGCATGAATCAATAAATGTGGCCCAATGCCGTTATCCACTTATACCGGTGTCTGAGTCCTTTTTTGGGGGGTGCGCCTGCAATTCCCAATTGTGTCTTCTACTGAGATATAGTATGATGTACAGCTATATCTGTCTTAAAGAATAATAGAATATCATATTGTATTTGCCTGGCATGCAGCTATTAAAGAAAAACTTGTCAAAAGAAAGAAATGACATCCCTCTCTGCCCATCACCACCAACAAATTACTATTTTTAATTTTTCAAATGAATGGAAAATATTACTAAAATCTTCATAGGTGTGACCTTGGGATTTTACATTTCAGTAAAGCGTTTGACAACATTTTGCATAATAGTCTTGTGGACAATCTGGTGAAATAATGACAAAGCAATGTTACTGTTTGTTAGACTTATAGATGGATGAGGAACTGCACATAAAGAGTGCTCACCAATGGCTCTTTGTCATTCTTGACAGATGTGACAACCAAGGTACAACAGGGTATGTTCTCTTTTTATGTGGTTTAATATCTTTATAAAGGAGTTTGATGAAGGAGGAGAGAAGATATTAATCAGATCTGCAGATGGCACCAAACCAGGGGTGTAGCTAATAGCTTGATAGACAGAATCAAGTTATAATATGACTTTAATAGACTGAGGAACCAAAAAAATAAGTTGCATCTCAACCGGGTTGTATGCAATGTTTTACATTTTGGCAGGAAAAATAGGTACAAAATCATAGGGCATTTTAATGGCTTTTAAATGTTACAAGCCATTTATTATTTTAATTGCCTAGGGATGTTTCGTGCACTCCGGTGTCTAGTCATGCCTGCCACATGACCACGGAAACGTCTGCAGAAGCAGACAACGCTGGCTCTTCGGCTTAGAAACAGAGATGAGCACTGCACCCTAGAGTCAGATACGACTGGCTTTCGAGCAAGGGAAACCTTTACCTTTACTGGGGATGTTTTTATACTTGAGTGTTTTTTATGGTTGATTGTAAGCCACTCGGAGTCACTTCGGTGAAGGGGCGGTGATAGAAATTGAATAAAATATATTACATAAATAAATAAGCCATTTATAGTGGAAAGGTCTATCTTTGACGTTGAGAGACTCTCATTTTCTGAGGAGGACCACAATAAGAAAACAAACATCAACAATATGGACAATGTTGACAATAAAGAAATTGAAATAGTGAAAGATTTTGTATACCTTGACCTAGTCATCAATCTAAACTGAGACTACAGATGAGAATCCAGAAGAAGACTGAGACGTGCAGTAACAAAGCAATTAGAAAAGATCATTAAATGCAGGAATGTGTCACTGGAGACTAAGACCAAGATCACCCACACTCTTGTGTTCCTGATCACCATGTTTGGGTGTGAAAGTTGGACAGTAAAGAAAGCTAACAGGGAGAATAATGATTCATTTGAGATGTGGTGCTGAAGGAGAGCTTTACAGACTCCATGGCCTACCAGAAAGACAAACAACCAGGACATAGAGCAAATCAAGCACAAACTATTTCTGGAGGCAATAATTATTAAATTGAGGCTGTCCTACTTTAGGCACATCATGAGAAGGCAAGAAGAAAATAATGCTGGGGAAGGTGGAAGGTAAGAAGAAAAGGAAGACCAAATTTGAGATGGGCTGAGTTTACAAGAACTGAGCAGGTTAGTAAGAACAGAACATTTGGGAGATAACTCATTCATAGGATTACTAAAAATTGATAGCACATAAAAACAACAAATGCTCCATGATTTCAGAGATGCTTTAGCCATGAATTTCCTGCATCAGCTGGAGTATGGACATAATGGCCCTTGAATCTCTTTCCAGATCTATGATTCCATGATCAGAAGATGGCCAAGGAGTATATATGAAAGTCATGTGAATCACAGCACAATCCGATAAACCTGTAAAGGGGCCATTCAACAATTACGTGATCCATTTTTGGGGGAAATTGACCCCCTCCCCCCATGTAATCCAACCATAATTTTCGCTTCAAACCCCCTCCCTTTAAAATTATGTAATCCAGAGCTTTTGTATTAAAACTCTAATTTTTAGAGCTTTTCACTATTATAGAAATAGACTGCACAAGCAATTCAATAATCTCAAATCAGATCAAAATCCCCAGAGATCATTTTTAAACCTAAAAAAGTGACATGTTTTGAAACCACAACAGCTCCAAATGGATTACGTAATCTTTGACCTGACACCACCCCGCGCCCCCATATAAATTTCCATAATTCAGTTGGCAGGATCACCACCCCCTCAAGGATCACATAATTGTTGAATTGCCCCAAACTGCAATCCTTCTCTGACATCTGTGCTTATTTTAGAAAGTATTATAGGTAGTTTCTTCTGTGGGTCTTTCTCAGATCGTGAAGTGTAGACTGCAAACTACCAGTGAGCTGCTCTCCCCCACTAATTTCCTGCTGACCTCCCACCAATTTCCAAAGTATGCGTGTGGTAAAGCACAGCTCTAGCATACATACTGTATATATCTACATGGGATCCAAATCTCAAGCCGAGGTGCAGGTTCAATGCAAATCTTTACTGGCTGCTAGAGCTTTGCTGGTAGCCTTTCTGCTTTCCCACCCCATCCCTTTAACCAAACACACACATTCTTCCCATATGTCATTCCACAGAACACTTGACAAACAGATGGAGTTCTTTTAACCTTAACCTTTCAGCCGTCAGAACATCTGCAAATGGAACTGATGCTCTGGACATAAAATGTTAATAAAAGAAGTGCAGCAGAGTGTACATTTCTGTAATTTGTGGGGCCTGCACAGCAACCAAGAAAAATTGCAAGCGGGTGGAAAGGCAGCTGCTTCATTCCCATACAGACTGTTGAGTGCCTGTTCTTATTCTTTGGTGCCACCTACAGTCAACTTGCTCAAACATTCCCATGGAAGGATGGAATCTGAGGATAAAGTCGACTTGCCTGACTTGGGTGTCTTTAACATATTCCCTCAAAGTCTCTCATCTCCCTGTAGCCATGCCTGGCTTTGCTTCATTCCAAAAGAGTAGCAGCTTTTTGTGATCATGGTAGCAAGCTAGTAGTTGGGAATACACTTTCCAACCATCTTTTTCTATCTTTAACACATAGGTAACAGACAGCTGCACCATGCTTCTGTTCTTACCTAAAATATATGTTGTATGAATACTACCTTCACAGAAACCTTTCAGTATAATTCTCATTCAGAACATAGCTGTCTCACAGAACAAAGGATGAACTCACACTACTAGATGCTGAAGGTTAAACTCATTAGTAAAGGTAAAGGTTTCCCTTACTCGAAAGCCAGTCATATCTGACTCTAGGGTTCAGTGCTCATCTCTGTTTCAAAGCCAAAGAGCCGGCGCTGTCGCTGTCTGCTTCTGCAGATGTTTCCGTGGTCATGTGGCAGGCATGACTAGGCACTGGAGTGCATGGAGTGCTGTTACCTTCCCACTGTAGTGGTCCCTATTTATCTACTTGCAATTTCTTGCTTTCGAACTGCTAGGTTGGCAGGAGCTGGGACAAAGACGGGAGGTCATTCCGTCCTGCAGTACTCAGGAATCGAACTGCTAACCTTCTGCCTCCCAGTCAGCGTCTTAGCCAGTTGAGCCACTGCAGTCCCTAAACTCATTAGCAAATATTTAATGTCAGGTGTTTGTCTTGTATCCTCCTACTATTTACAGTTCAACATGGTGAAAATTCACAACTAATCCAAATAACAGCCAGAGATCATCTGCTATCACCAATGGTAAAAAAAGCCATACTGATTTGTATACTTCCCTGTTATGCTAACCATTCACTCTGTACTTCTGCACCTGACGTGTATAATTGATGCCATGAAGTCTCACTCCTATGTCTGACAAAGTGGACTTGATCCACAAAAGCTAACATTAAAATACAGCAGTTAATCTTTAAAGTGCTACAATTTATTTATTTATTTATTTATTTATTTACCCTCTGATATGCTTGAAACACAAACTACCATGGCTACTATTCCAAACAATATCAGTGTCTCTTCTTGGAATTTAAACAGATCAAATAAGTTGAAAAGACCAATATTACTTCTCTTGAAGTAGAACAGTTGGTCCCACCTGCCATTTTTAAAAACTTAGAACAAATCCCGGCTGCAAAGGCTGAAATACTGATCCTTTTAAAAGGTAGCTCAAAAGGGTAAAACAGTGACTGATGGATATAACTGGTATTGAAGAGGCTTGCCTACATGGAATGTATGCAAAGTATAGATACAATGCTGCAAGTTCACTGGAATCTGGGGCAAATTGAACTTTTGACCCTACCAGTCAGAACCTAATTAGCTGGTAGTCAGGAGGCAAACTTTTTAACTCCTTCCAAGTCAAAAATACATTTTGGACTCTGTTTCTGGTTGTAAAAATATTTAAAAATATAGAGAATAAATATTCAGAAGCTCATTCTTTTAAATTGTGAAATTACTGTATTTTGCTTTGTGGCTGGGGATGGTCTTACTTAATGTTAATAGAGCTTTGGTGCCTATCCCACCCACCTTGTCACTATAAAATTGTTTCATTATGAAAGGAAAAATTCAAAGATGCTACGTGCCATCAAGTCTTTTCCGATGTGTGGTGACTATGAGATAATGACCTCCAAAAATGCCCTATTATTAACAGCTCTGTTCAGATCTTACAAACCAACCATGTCATCTTGGGCTGTTTATTTATTTAGTTTATTTAAATTCAAATTTTTATGCCGCCCAATCAGGTAAACCTGACTCTGGGCGGCTCACAACAAGTTAAAACATACATAAAAACAATTGAACCATTAAAAAAAAAGAAACCTAACATACCCACACACCTATCCCATTCATCTTTAAAAAACTACCCACATTAAAACTGCCTGCATTGGCAATTAAAAGAAATGGGGGCTTATTTTATAAGCCAACAGGCGGGGACCATCCTTCCATCTGGGCCCCACACTTGTCCTGCCAACCAGGTTTTTAGGTCTTTTCTGAAAGGTAGCAGCTCCATCTGCTCCCGCAACTCTACAGGTAGGAGGTTCCACAAGGCCGGTGCAGACACGGAAAAGGCCCTCCTTCATGTGCCAAAGAGACGAGCCCCTCTGGCAGATGGGACAATTAGGGAGCCCCTCCGGTCCACTCTGGTTGGATGGGCGGACACTCTTGGGACAATGCGGTCTCTAAGGTATCCTGGCCCACTACCATGAAGGGCTTTAAAGGTCAAAACCAGCACCTTGTACTGCACCCAGAGGCAAACTAGTAACCAGTGCACTCTTTCTATGCATGTACGTGTGCGCGTGCACACACACACACTCACTCCTCATTCCGAGCAATGTTGTCTTTTCCAATAGGTTTTGCTCAGGTCTTGTGAACTAATAGCTGTGGCTTCCTTTATTGAATCAACCTATCTAATTTTAGATCCTGCCATTACTGCTTTTTCAATGCAAGTGAGTAAAAGAGGATGGTCTGTAGACACTTTTGATAGATGCCATTGATGCTGTCAATGTCATTGATGCTGGCCTTTCCTGTGCAAAGCTTGGTATTCATTTCATGCTGGCAAAGTGGGTACAATATTATCCAGCAATATTGGGCCATTCCCAGGTATTTTTAATTATGGATTCAGATGAACAATACCTGCTGCTGCTGCTGAGTCACATAGTCAAGTCTGACCCTTTGCAATTCCATGGACTGCTGCACGCCAGGTATCCCTATCCTCCACCATCCTCCGCAGCCCGCTCAGCTCTACATCCATGGTGTCAACAATGGCATCTAACCATCTCATCCTCTGCCATTCTCGTCTCCTTTTGCCGTCGATTTTCCCCAGCATCAAGGCCTTCTAAAATGAATCATCTCTTTTTATCTCGTGGCCAAAGTACTTTAGCTTCATCTTCAATATTTGTCCTTCCAAGGAGCAATCAGGGTTCATTTCCTTCAGGATTTATTTATTTATTTATTTTCGGATTTATACCCCACCCTACTCAGTGCAAGGCCGACTCAGGGCAGCATTACAACATATTAAATACAATATAACAATACAAAAATGCAATAGGGAAAAATAACATATCAAAATACAATATAATAAATACAATAAGAGTGAACAGTAGGGTTACAATTACGATTTACAAATTACACAACAGGAAAAAAGTACAATAACCCAAGGGGAGGGGGGGCAGAGCCCAAGGCTCAACAACCATAAATGGGGTTTAATAAGGACCGGGCTCAACAACTGTTATGTTCTGTAAAGCTGTGCCTTTAACAATGTATCTGTGCCATGTGTTATCAATGTAACCTTTCTGTGTGCAACATTATAACCATCAGCTGTATCAATGTAAACCTAATAAGGGGACGCGAGCTAGTGACCACCAGAGGGCAGTAGCGAGCGTCCAGCTCCCATGGATCATATTCACCTGGTTCAGCAGCGCGGGAAGATTCCCCGCCACCTCTTCACCTGGTCAAGAAGGGCGTGACCTTCTACTACGTCACGCAGGCAGCAACCAATAGTCTGTCGACGAGCCACATTCAAATGTATAGCCAGCTGTATATATAGAGCTACTCATCCGCCATTACCACATGTTCCTCCAGATCATCATGCAATAAACCTGTGTTAAGCCAACCCTTCGGCTGTCTCATTGTCTTTGGTCCCTTACACTAAATTGGCGACGAAGGTGGGATATGGCAGCCCACGGGACCAAGACATGCGCCGGTTTCGAAATCAGGAAACCGCGCGACTGGGAGATCTTCAAGATGGACTTCCAGGCCGCACTGATCGAGTCTGAAGTCACGGAAGAGGCGAAGAAAAGGGCCATCTTCACCAGGATGCTCGGACAAGAAACAAAAAGGACCTTGGTGGACCTGATTGCACCGAGGAGGGTGAGCGAATTCAAGGCCAAGGAACTCATGCAGATGCTGCGTGAGCACGTCCGGCCCGCCACGGCGATGTTTCCCGCTCAGAGTGCGTTTTGGAGGCGAGTCCAAGCGCCCGGGGAGACGGTCGCCGCATTCGTGGCGGCCCTGCGGGTGGCGGCCGGCCCGTGCAAATGGGAGAATGCCGAAATCACCCTCCGGGACTGTGTGCTGTGCGGCCTGAACGACGCCGAAACCCAGCGCACATTAATGAACCAAGAGCCGCCTCCCTCGTTGCAGGAGGTCGTCAGAGCGGCCCAAGCCGCAAAAGCTACGAAGGCCGGGATCCAAGAACTTCAGGACTGGCGGCCGAAGTCGAGCAAGGCAGAGACTCCGGTACAGGCAGCCCGGCGAACTTCGAGGTCGTCCACAGAGAGCAGCGACGACGAGGATGTCCGGAGGGTCCGGAAGGAGAGCCGGCGGTGCGACGGCTGTGGAGCGGCCCACGACCGCGTAAAGTGCCCTTTCCGGAAGGCCGAGTGCCACAACTGCGGCCGCCACGGGCACATCGCCAAGGTGTGCAGGAAGAAGCGCGAGACCCGGAGGAGCTCCGCAGACCGTTCCGCGGGACAAGACCGCCCAACGAGACCCAAGGACGGCGCCCAGGCCACGCGGAAGCAGGACGGCGTGGGCCGCATCTCCAACGGCAGCGAGGACGACGCCCCAGTGTTCAGCGTGTCTACAGGACACCCCCGCTACTTTGTTGAGGTACTAGTCCAAGGGGTTCCCATTAGGATGGAAATTGACTTGGGGTCCTCATATTCAATCATTTCCCAGAGGGAGTTTTTGCGAATTGCCCCCCACAAGCGGCCCAAGCTCAAAGCATTGTGGTCCACACTACGGGACGTGCAAGGGAACAGTATTCCAGTGTTGGGGGTTGGAGAATTTCAGGTCAAATTCAAGGAGCACGCCGTGTCCCTTCCCCTAGTCGTGCTCAAAGGGGGAGATTGCAGCCTCCTCGGGACTCAATGGTTCCAGCCCCTGGGGTTGTTTATTGGGGGGGTGCACGTCGTTGGAATGCACGCCGTTGGGACTGATCCAATTCAGGAGGTGTGCGAGGCGCACCCCGAAGTTTTCAAAAAAGGACTGGGGAAATTCAAGGGGCCCCCAGTGACTTTCGACCTGGACCCGGAGGTCCGCCCAATTCGCCTTAAACCACGCAGGGTGCCGTTCGCACTTAAGGACAAGATAGAGGCGGAACTGGACAAGTTGGTGGGCCAGGGGATCCTTGTGCCTGTAGATTCTGCAGAGTGGGAAACTCCGATTGTAACTGCACTAAAGGCCAATGGGGAGGTCCGCATATGCGCCGACTACAAGTGCACCATCAACAAGGCGATCCGCCCGAATGCATATCCGGTGCCGGTAGTCAGCCATCTGCTGGCCAGGTTACACGGGGGGAAGTGTTTCGCTAAGCTCGACTTAGCACAGGCCTACCAGCAGCTTACGGTGTCCCCTGCCGCAGCTGCTGCGCAGACCATAGTCACCCATAAGGGGGCGTTCCAGGTGACGCGCCTCCAATTCGGCGTGACTTCGGCGCCAGGAATTTTCCAGTCACTCGTGGAACGCCTCCTGAAGGGACTGGAGGGGGTGTTGCCTTATTTTGATGACGTGTTAATAACGGGGGGGGGGGGGAGTCGGGCTGAATTGGCCAAGAGGTTGGGGAAGGTCCTGACAATATTCGAAAAGGCGGGGCTGAGGTTGCGAAAGGACAAATGCGTCTTCTTCGCAACCGAGGTTGAGTTCCTAGGGTTTTGTGTGACTCCTGAGGGAATAAAACCATCCAAGTCCAAGGTGGCAGCCATTAAGAAAGCCCCCCGCCCCACCTCCAAGCCCGAGTTGCAGTCGTTCCTAGGGCTGCTCAACTTTTACCACTCCTTCCTCCCCCGAAAGGCAGCGGTGGCTGAGCCGCTACACAAACTGCTAAAGAAAGACCAGGCATGGAAGTGGGGCGATGACCAAGAAAGGGCATTTAGCGAGCTAAAAAGCCTCCTGGCGTCCGACGCCATACTGACCCACTTCAACCCCAAACGGCCAGTAGTTCTGACCTGTGATGCATCTCCAGTGGGGGTGGGGGCGGTGCTGTGCCACATGTTGGAGAACGGAAGGGAGGCCCCGATAGCATTTTACTCCAGGTCCCTGTCCCAAGCGGAGAGAAACTACGCACAGACAGACAGGGAGGCACTAGCAATAGTCGCGGGGACGAAAAAATTTCACGATTTTCTGTACGGCCGCCCCTTCACCATTGTGACGGACCACAAGCCCCTGCTAGGCATCTTTACCGCAGATAAGCCCACCCCTCAGATCCTGTCCCCGAGGATGCTCAGGTGGGCCATTTTTCTCAACGCGTATCAGCACGCGTTGGTCTACCGGCCCGGGAAAGAGATCAGCCATGCGGACGCCCTATCTAGGTCTCCCCTTCCCCTAACGCCCAGCCAGGTGAGCAAGGGGGAGCGGGACCATCAGGTTCTCATGATAGAAGTGCTGGATTCGCCCCCCGTAGTGCCCGCCGACATTGCCAAAGCGACAGAGAAGGACAAGACATTAGCAGCAGTTAGCTCCTGGGTGCAGAAAGGGTGGCCGGCGTCCTCTCCAGCGGAGGAGTTCGCACCATTTTTCAGAAAAAAGCTAGAACTGTCCCTAGAGAGGGGGTGCCTCTTGTGGGGGCAGCGGGTGGTGATTCCCACTTCCCTTCGGCCGAGGGTGCTCAAACTGCTGCACGTCAGCCACCCAGGTATCGTGCGATCCAAGGCGCTGGCCCAGAGTTACTTCTGGTGGCCCCAGCTGGACGCCGACATCGAGCACATGGTCGGCACTTGTGATAGTTGCCAATGCTCCAGACCAGAGGAGGCCCGCCTTCCCCACAGGGAATGGGACGCGGCTAAGGGGCCGTGGTCCCGGGTGCACGTTGATTTCGCGGGCCTGTTCAGAGGCACCCTGTTCCTTCTTGTAGTGGACGCCTTCTCCAAGTGGTTGGAGGTTATCCCAGTCACGAGCACCTCCTCGGCCCAGACCATTAGGCACTTGCGGAGGCTCTTTTCCACGTTCGGCATACCCGACACGTTAATTAGCGACAATGCTAGTTGTTTCACGTCCTCCGAGTTTAGGGCATTCATGGAGATCAACGCCGTTCGGCACATCACCTCCGCCCCTTTTCACCCGGCCACCAATGGCCAAGTAGAGCGCCTCGTCCGCACCACGAAGGACGCGTTGCGGCGCATGGGCCCCGGGGATCTGAACCTCCAAGTCTGCCAGTTTCTGCTAGGGTACAGGGTGACCCCTTTGGTGTCAGGATACTCCCCCGCAGAGCTCTTAATGCGTAGGAAACTGACCACTATCCTTACTAGACTAGACCCCACGAGGGTAGAGGACAAAGGAAGGAACATCGGGCTAGAGGCCACAAAGAGTTTCAGTATAGGCGCCCCCGTGCATTGCAGGAATTACGCCAGCACGGGCGTAGTCGTGGAACAAACCGGCCCCGTGTCGTACCGCGTGGAAACCAATACGGGACTCTTGTGGAGGCGGCACGCGGACCAGCTCCGACGCAGGGTCCCCGACGAGCAGGGCGCAGACCAAGCAGGGACAAAGTCAGCGTTAGGGTTCTCCCCCACCCGTTTAGCCCAAGGGGGAGGGAAGGGGGACCGCGGGCCCCCACCAAGGGGGGAGGAGGATGTCCTCATAGATATCCTGGGGGATCTTTCCGAGGAGGAGGAACCCGACCCCATACATATCTCGCGGAAGGTTCCCACAAATGCGGGTACCCCCACCAAGTTAGATTTTGATTTTCAGAACCGGGGGGGGGGGTTTCGGAGTGGTCCCCCACCCGTCCAAGCGAGAAGAGGGGTTTTTCGTTAGCCCCGACGGCCCCGGGTCTGCCCACAATGGAGTTTTTCCCTTCCCCTAAGGCCGCCAGACAGCGGCAAAACACTAACGAGTCTCCCTCTCCCATTTCAGGACAAGGGTCCAGGGAACAAAGAAGCAATAACACCCCCGGGGGGGGCAGCCCTCGTCACGGCCCAAACGCACATGCAACAAGCCATCTTGGCTGAGAGACTTCGTCTCATCCTAGGGGGGAGGGATGTTATGTTCTGTAAAGCTGTGCCTTTAACAATGTATCTGTGCCATGTGTTATCAATGTAACCTTTCTGTGTGCAACATTATAACCATCAGCTGTATCAATGTAAACCTAATAAGGGGACGCGAGCTAGTGACCACCAGAGGGCAGTAGCGAGCGTCCAGCTCCCATGGATCATATTCATCTGGTTCAGCAGCGCGGGAAGATTCCCCGCCACCTCTTCACCTGGTCAAGAAGGGCGTGACCTTCTACGACGTCACGCAGGCAGCAACCAATAGTCTGTCAACGAGCCACATTCAAATGTATAGCCAGCTGTATATATTGAGCTACTCATCCGCCATTACCACATGTTCCTCCGGATCATCATGCAATAAACCTGTGTTAAGCCAACCCTTCGGCTGTCTCATTGTCTTTGGTCCCTTACACTAAAACAACCATGTCGGAGCCTAACTCCAAGTCCTCAGCAGCATCAACTGAGTGAGGCAACAAAGCGGTGCTGCAAGGCCGGAGTCCCACAGTAAAAGCTGGACTGGGAAAAAGGGCTGAGGTAAGGTGGCGGTGGCCAACTTCAAAGTTTTTTGCTGCACTGGGAGCCCAGGTGTTCGTTCTCCCCTGCAGCAAATGCCGGACCAGGGAAGAGGGCTGAGATGAGGCGAGGTTGGGCCAGAGGGAGGCAGGGCCGGTGGCCGCAGCTGACTCCCATCCTGGGCTGATGGTGGGGGCCCGGGAGAGTCATGGCGTGGCTTCTTGGCGGCGGCTCTGGCATCCTTCTTATCCCTCCAGTCAAGGCAGGGCCGGAGGGAGGCAGGGCTGGTGGCCGCAGCTGACTCCCATCCTGGGCCGATGGCGGGGCCCTGGGAGAGTCGCAGCACGGCTTCTCGGCAGCAGCTCTGGTGTCCTTCTTATCCCTCTGGTCAAGGCAGGGCCAGAGGTAGTCGGGGCCAGTGGCCGCAGCTGACTCCCATCCCTGGCTGATGGCGGGGAGAAATGCCTGCAGGCTCCACCCTCAATGGTCTTGTTATCACATTATTTGATGCTCAAGATGGAGGACAATAAGAGGGGGAGGGGAGGATCTCAGCTTCTTCTGCTGAACATCCTGGCAGTCTCGTTTCCTTCAAACACAAAGTGAGGTGGTTCTGATCCCCTGAAATACTTTACTGCTCTCAAGTGTGGCAGAGGATGTACAGTAATTCTATCCTGGGTACCCAAATAAGATTCAACTCTTAATCTACTTAACCTCTGTATAGACTTTGAGCAAAGAAGCCCCACCTTGTTCTGAACCTCAGGCAGCAAAATACCTTTGGCTGGCCTCCAATTAGGTAGCTTCCTTTTTGAAAACAAAGGAAACCTGAGACAAGAAAATGGGAGCTAATTTAGATTCACACCAGTTGTGTCTCTGTGTGCTCACAATTCCCTTTTAATTATCCCTTTCCTGCATCATGTCATATAAGAATAGTTTACTGTGTATTTTTTCACATAAATGACTTTAATGAGGCTATTAGCCTGGAATAAACAAAGCAATATATAGTCCAATAACCTGTCAGGAGACCTGCAGATTGCTATCAAATGTATCTTCTTGCTACATCAAGCAAAAATGTTATGAAAACCATGTTTTCCTTCTGTTCATACAAACAGATGGAGAAGGTCCTGCTCTTAGAAGACCAGTAGCCGTGTTGTTTTGGGGGTGCTGAGTATTGAAGGGGGGGGCACACCACTTTTCAAAGCTCTAAATCCTATGTATTTTTAGTCTAAAGAAACCTGCAGGGTGTTCAGTGAGTGGGTTTTATTTCCAGACATTAAATTGTGACCTTGACCATTGTGCCTTTAATATCCACTTCCTTTGCTCAGCAGTTCTTCTTCTATGTCTTATGGCTATGCCCTAGAAGCAAAGTGTTAAAAGAAAAGTTGTACAGCGCAAAGTTTTCTCCATAATTTATGAAGAGGAAGGCTCTGTTCTCTTAAACTCTAGTTTTTACGTGGCAAATCTTATGAAGCCCTAATAACAGTGGTGGGCTTCAGCATGTTCGCACCAGTTCTCCAGAACCGGTAGCAGAAACTCTGACTGGCCTCGCCCATCCAAGTTTTGAAATAAAGTAGTCCTAGTTTGGGTGCAATGCAGGGCTTTCCCCCTGGCCATGCCCACCATACCACACCCACAGAGTAGGTAGTAAAAAAAAAAAAACTGATCCCGACCACTGGGCAGGCAGGCATGACTAGATAGCCCACCCAGTCACATAACCATGCCCGCAAAGCAGGCCTTGCCCACAAATAGGCCACACCCACAGTTTGGTAGTAAACAATTTTGGAGCCCACCACTGCCTAATAAACAAAGGGCAGCTGAACTGAACTATGTCCTCTGAAGCTCTAATGAATGCAAACCCTTCCCAGCCAGGTGGATTTGGAAATTATTGAGGACTACCGTAATCTTTATGTAACTTTATGCCAACATTGTGGCTGAATCCCTGAGCTAGCAGATACTCAGATCTAGTTGGGAAAAGGAGAGAGAATGATGAACTTCCTCCCATCACCATCACCACCTCACTTGTTTTCCTCTGGATTACTAAGAGGTAATTGTAAGGAGAACATCTTGCTTGGACATTGCTCTGAGCATCCCAGATGCTTTCAGGCCAAGAGTTTTTAAGTCACTGTCCAAGCTCCCCATAAACAAACCCAGAAGCTGAAGTTCTCTGAGCAATTCATTTTAGCAAAATGTAATGTCTTCCTTCAAGGACTGCAGCGGCTCAAGTGACTAAGACGCTGACAGGGAGGCGGAAGGTCAGCAGTTCGATTCCCAGTTACTGCAGAACAGAATAAGCTCCCGTTTTTCTCCCAGATCCTGCCAACCTAGCAGTTCGAAAGCAAGAAATTGCAAGTAGATAAATAGGGACCACTTCAGTGGGAAGGTAACAGTGTTCCATGCGCTCCTGTGTCTAGTCATGCCTGCCACATGACCACAGAAACATCTGCAGAAGCAGACAGCGCTGGCTCTTCGGCTTTGAAAAAGAGATGAGCATTGCACCTAGAGTCGGATATGACTGGCTTTTGAACAAGGGAAACCTTTACCATTAATGTCTCCCTTTAAGGACTGTGGTGCCTCAAGTGGTTAAGATGCTGACTGGAAGGTGGCAGGCCAGCAGTTTGAGACCTGAGTACTGCATGATGGAATGAGCTCCCATCCTGGTCCCAGTTCCTGCCAACCTAGCCATTTGAAAGCAAGAGATTGCAAGTAGATAAATAGGTACCACTCGTTGAAAAGGTAAACAGCATTCCATGCACTCTGGTGATTGGGTAGAATTATGATACTCTCCTGAACATGGGATATGAAATACTAGGTTTTTTAAAAACCTGTGGTGGTATGAGCACATAAAATCATATCTGGTTTATGCATCCATATGGATGACATGGCCCAATGCAGTTCTGTGGAAGTCCAAGGAATTCTACTGAAGGTGAGCAAGGTGTGCAAGTTGTAAGTTTATGAAAAATTCTCACAATATTTCCATGTAAAGAGCAAGGCAGCCTGATAAATCTTTGATTAATCTGTTTGGGTCCCTCCCTCCTCTAGCTCTGTGACAACAATATCTTAAAAAGAAAGGGAATTCAGCAGCTTTGAAATGGAAACCCCTTCTTATATTTCATCATTTTTCGGTGAAGTAGCTCCTCGGATGCTAATTCCTTGAAATTTCCTCTGGAGGGCACTATTACCATAACTATACAATTAACTGAAACCGGTTGTAATAAAGATAGTAATGTTAAGTCTCCAACTTGGCAGCTGGCAGGGTGTTTGCACAGGAACAACTCCAGGAGTGTGACTGCAGCTTTCCCATTTCCTTGACTGCACATGAAAAAAAACAACCATGAGCAGGTGGGAATTGGGAAATGGAATGTAAACAAGCTGTTGTACAAATGTGTGGCAGGTTACCCTCCCCCTTCGTTCAGTTTAAATATGCAGTGTCACATCAGCTCTCCATCCTAGCATCAGGTAGATGATGTGCAGTAATGAAAGCCTTCGCAATTTGCAGCTCGGCAAAATATCCTAGCTCATGATCATTTTTTGGGACCTGTTTGCTTTCTGCCTTGCTCTATAAAAGCCTTGGGGAATAATTTTCATCACGAAAATGAGACCATTTGGTATATAGTCTGTCTATAGATCCTGTATATTTTTGGCTGGTGGGATAACAATGGGAAGCATTGGCAGGCAGCTGGCTATGTATGAATGCAAAGTTATTGCAGAAAGGTCTCGCCAAGACTGAGAGGAACAAACAGCATATACATTTATCAAAGGAGGATATACAACAGACTAGGAGGAGTACACACAAAGAATACTTGAGTATAAAATTGGCAAATAGCTCTCTCCCTTTGTTTGTTTCTCCTGCTAGTGACACCTCATACCCCTGGCCTGTTCCATTTGCAAAAAGCATTCTTTATTGCAATTTATGATTGCTTCATCTGTAAAGGTAAACGTAAAGGCCACCCTTGCTTGAAAGCCAGTTGTATCTGACTCTACGGTTCAGTGCTCATCTCTGTTTCATAGCCAAAGAGCCAGTGCTGTCTACTTCTGCAGACGTTTCCATGGTCATGTGGCAGGCATGACTAGACAATGGAGCACACAGAACACTGTTTACCTTCCCCCCAAGTGTTCCCTATTTATCTACTTGCAATTTCTTGGTATTTAACTGCTAGGCTGGCAGGAGCTGTGACAAAGACGGGAGCTCATTCCGTCTTGCAGTATTCGGGTATTGCCGGTCACTTGAGATCCTAGCATCTTGAGATGTGAACATTGTGTAATTGCACTTAAACATAGTCTTTAAACTTACTCTGTCCACAATCTTGAATTAAATCTCAAAGGGTTTAGCATTAAATCAGCCTTCCATCTTGCCACAGTCCATAAACTGAGTACCCAATATAGGTTGGGGCAAAATGCAATTTATCTTGTGAACCTCCCAGAGAGTGCACTAAGCATTAAGGGGCAGTATAAAAGCATAATTACTTTTGCTATATTCCCTTGCTTGATTTTCTTCGCTTGCTTTTCTTCATCTGTTTAGAATTGTTTGCTGCCTACCCACCCAGATCACTGTTTTAGGATGGAAAAGACTGACCACTAGCAATAAAAGCATGAGTTGTGTAACCCCATGCTGTGGTTACCATGGTCCTGTGTAATGCTGCTGAGTATCATGGGTGACATGACTTCGGCTGATGGCATCAGAATCACAACTTGCTGATCTGTTCCCTCCATTGTCTGGTTGCCATAAAGATATGTCAAAATTGTCTGGTTGCCATAAAGATATGTCAAAATGTTAGTTTCTACTCCTGCTAGAATGATACTGAATACATCAAATTCCTTGAATTACCTTTAGGGGAGATTTATTCAATTGTTTGGACATGGCCAAAGGCAAATGTGTGGGACTAAAACACTTAACATTAAGAGAAGCCTTCATTCTTTAAAAATTGAGGGTGGGAGGGGGTAGTGTTCTTACAAAATCTGACAAACAATAAAATAAGGAAGGAGAGAGGCAGATCTCAGAAAGGGCTCAATAGAGGTCCCAGGAAGGCTGTATTCTGTATTTCTGAACCTCTCAAGACCCACAGAGAACCTGATGCCTGATCATTGTCCCAAGAATCCCACAGAACTTTACAGAATCAGGGAAAAATCAGAAGCTTGTGTTCATCACCTCAGTTAAGGGTTAACTCCAGAATAAAACCAGGCAATCATTCCTAATCTTATCAACATTTATTTGTGTATCAAATTATAAATCCTTTCAGTGTTGCACTATTCCAGGCACTATTCAAGGCAACATTGGCTTGTCTATTTCTACATACTTTATTTATCTACATTACTTTCACATTTCTTCTTCTTGTTCTGATGTATTCAAATCTTAATATTGGCAATCCTCATGGTGATCAGCCATGAAGACTATCCTGGGAATATAATACATTGTTTTTTCATCTGCCTTTCACATTGCAGCATGACACCCATACCACTGATCCAGTTCCACGAGTCACTTTCTGGTCCTGAACCCTTTTGGCAAACAAAGCCCTCCTCCCCCTCCAGGCCAGTATTGATGAAGCTGCCGCCCTACACCAAGATGGATACAAGTGGATTTAATCCACTTGGGGACCATCACCTTTCCTGTGGACTTTGCTAAGGCTGTTAGTCCTCAGGGTTGTCAGGTTAGTTAACTGCCACCAGACACTCAGCATTAAGTCGCTGACAGTATGGTCTACTCTATTACCATAGCAGGATAACCTGGCCGGACATATTTCTGAAACAAATAAATACTCTGCAGTTGTGAAAATGTGCAGAAGTGTCACAGCTATGGAAACTGTAGGTAAAAATGGTTAAAATAAATGAAAGCTAAACTTAAGTTGCACTCAAATTGTCAGAGTTTGGGGTGACAGTGGCTGGAAGGCAACATGAATGTCAGGATCCAGGGCAATCAAGTAGCAGGCCAAACCGTAACCATATTTCAGTCCAGAGTCCAAATCCAAAAGCAAGCCAGAAATTAGTCCAGTGACAAAAGCATAGTCTAAGCAAGCCAGAAGGCAAGTGACAGAGAGAACAGACAAGACAGAGTACCTTCAGGGGGTGGAGCAAGGCAAGGATGGAGTTCAAGGAACAAGTATCCAGGCACAGCACAACAACAGTCCACAGGAACCAGAAACTCTGCAGAAGTCTTCAGAAGCAAGAATCAGAAACAAGGCAGGAGTTCTTTTAGAGCAGGAACAAGGTCAGTGGTCTTCAGGACATGGCACAAAATCCAGGAGCCAAGCAACTGCAAGTCTGCTGACTTTCATTACTGAGGCAGTCTCTGGGAGGAAGGGACATTTCTTACGTAGCTAAACCACCCACAGTATCCAGGTGGAGCTTCTGACGGTCCAGAACCTTCCCCAGGGTCTCAGGTGGGGCTTAGTAGCTGCGGCAAGGTGAAGGTCCAGTCCTGCAGGATTTAAGGCAGCACAAATACTTAAGCCAGAATTCAATCCCAAATGCAGGAGCATAAAATATAATAAAATACCAAGAAGGTTGTTTCAATTATATTCTAAATACAGTACTGTATAGTAAAACCCCAACTTACGTATGCCTCAAGTTACATAAAATTTGACTTACATAATGATTTTGTGCTAAAACCATGTCCTGATTTACATAAATGTCCTAATTTATGTAACACAATTTCCTATGGGTTTGCTTCAAGTTACGTAAAAATTCATTGTTCCTATGGGTTTGCTTCGATTTACATAAAAATTTATTTCTGTATTGGGTTTGTTTCAATTTATTTAAAAATTTATTTTTCCTATTGCTTTGTTTTGAGTTACATGAAAATTCATTTTTTCTTATGAATTTGCTTCAAGTTACGTAAAAAACCAATTTACATAAAAGCCTAAGGAATGGACTTTTTATGTAAGTCAGGGTTTTACTGTATATAGGAAACCATAGCCTAAAAATGCACATCAAAGCAGAGAATACATCTCTAAGGTATTATAAGTAAGAATTTATAAAAGAAAATTACTTTCATAGTGTGAAGCATATTAAACAGCACACACAGAATATCATTCTAAATGCTCACCCAGCCAAGCCAACTTGAATCTATGTAGGAAAATCCATACTTTCCTCAGCTCATGGCGACGATAGTGCTACTACATGTTTCCAGTGTGTGCAGCATAGCATTTTGTCTCCGGCCTCTTTTGGTTATTTTAAGGCCTTTATTTATACCCTTTGCAGGCGCACCCCCCAAAGAAAGACTCAGACACCGGTATATGGATAACGGCATTGGGCCACATTTATTGGATAATGCCCTAGTCCAAATTATAAATTTCCATTGGTACTCGACCAATTATAATTCTTAAGGCAAGCAGGCTGCAGTAACACTGGTAAGGTTCCTCCCAAAATTGCCAACGGCAATTGGCTACAATGTATCCATTTGTATCAATTTGTTTGTTACGACAAACAAATTGTTGACCGTAGTCAATAAACTATCTACTGACCCCACCCTTTGACGTGTATCCATCAAATCACGGGGTGATGCATGCTGAAGAGCTCCTGCCATCACCCCATTGCCTGGTTTGTCGTTGACCGGTCAACGTTATCAAACTTGTACCTGTCTAAGTGTTGGCCAGTCAATTGCGAACCTGCCGGATACCTGTGGGTCATCAATATTTACCTTACCAGTGCTACCCGCCCATGTAACCAAAGTCAAGAGCAAACAACCCCTGTATCAAACCGTAGCAACAGTGTGGGATGGGCAAAAAAGCCAGAACCAGGAGGCCAATTGTAGGTTCAAGCCAAAAATTCCCAACCGGCCCCGAAGCGACCAAAATATCACACTGTTCACTAGGGAGGGGGTGGAGGGAAAAACTTCTCCTCTCCATCGCTTCTCTAAAATGGCAACTCGTCTGCCTCGTGGCCACCCCTTATATAGAGGAGTGGCCACGCCCCCTAACTTACCCGGATGTCTGCATCCGGGTGGGGGGCCGCCTGCAAAGAGCGCGGCGGCTATTTTGGCGCCGCGCTTGCATTGCAGGCGCGCCCCCAAAGAAAGACTCAGACACCGGTATATGGATAACGGCATTGGGCCACATTTATTGGATAATGCCCTAGTCCGAATTATAAATTTCCATTGGTACTCGACCAATTATAATTCTTAAGGCAAGCAGGCTGCAGTAACACTGGTAAGGTTCCTCCCAAAATTGCCAACGGCAATTGGCTACAATGTATCCATTTGTATCAATTTGTTTGTTACGACAAACAAATTGTTGACCGTAGTCAATAAACTATCTACTGACCCCACCCTCTGACGTGTATCCGTCAAATCACGGGGTGATGCATGCTGAAGAGCTCCTGCCATCACCCCATTGCCTGGTTCGTCGTTGACCGGTCAACGTTATCAAACTTGTACCTGTCTAAGTGTTGGCCAGTCAATTGCGAACCTGCCGGATACCTGTGGGTCATCAATATTTACCTTACCAGTGCTACCCGCCCATGTAACCAAAGTCAAGAGCAAACAACCCCTGTATCAAACCGTAGCAACAGTGTGGGATGGGCAAAAAAGCCAGAACCAGGAGGCCAATTGTAGGTTCAAGCCAAAAATTCCCAACCGGCCCCGAAGCGACCAAAATATCACACTGTTCACTAGGGAGGGGGTGGAGGGAAAAACTTCTCCTCTCCATCGCTTCCCTAAAATGGCAACTCGTCTGCCTCGTGGCCACCCCTTATATAGAGGAGTGGCCACGCCCCCTAACTTACCCGGATGTCTGCATCCGGGTGGGGGGCCGCCTGCAAAGAGCGCGGCGGCTATTTTGGCGCCGCGCTTGCATTGCAGGCGCGCCCCCCAAAGAAAGACTCAGACACCGGTATATGGATAACGGCATTGGGCCACATTTATTGGATAATGCCCTAGTCCGAATTATAAATTTCCATTGGTACTCGACCAATTATAATTCTTAAGGCAAGCAGGCCGCAGTAACACTGGTAAGGTTCCTCCCAAAATTGCCAACGGCAATTGGCTACAATGTATCCATTTGTATCAATTTGTTTGTTACGACAAACAAATTGTTGACCGTAGTCAATAAACTATCTACTGACCCCACCCTCTGACGTGTATCCGTCAAATCACGGGGTGATGCATGCTGAAGAGCTCCTGCCATCACCCCATTGCCTGGTTCGTCGTTGACCGGTCAACGTTATCAAACTTGTACCTGTCTAAGTGTTGGCCAGTCAATTGCGAACCTGCCGGATACCTGTGGGTCATCAATATTTACCTTACCAGTGCTACCCGCCCATGTAACCAAAGTCAAGAGCAAACAACCCCTGTATCAAACCGTAGCAACAGTGTGGGATGGGCAAAAAAGCCAGAACCAGGAGGCCAATTGTAGGTTCAAGCCAAAAATTCCCAACCGGCCCCGAAGCGACCAAAATATCACACTGTTCACTAGGGAGAGGGTGGAGGGAAAAACTTCTCCTCTCCATCGCTTCCCTAAAATGGCAACTCGTCTGCCTCGTGGCCACCCCTTATATAGAGGAGTGGCCACGCCCCCTAACTTACCCGGATGTCTGCATCCGGGTGGGGGGCCGCCTGCAAAGAGCGCGGCGGCTATTTTGGCGCCGCGCTTGCATTGCAGGCGCGCCCCCCAAAGAAAGACTCAGACACCGGTATATGGATAACGGCATTGGGCCACATTTATTGGATAATGCCCTAGTCCGAATTATAAATTTCCATTGGTACTCGACCAATTATAATTCTTAAGGCAAGCAGGCCGCAGTAACACTGGTAAGGTTCCTCCCAAAATTGCCAACGGCAATTGGCTACAATGTATCCATTTGTATCAATTTGTTTGTTACGACAAACAAATTGTTGACCGTAGTCAATAAACTATCTACTGACCCCACCCTCTGACGTGTATCCGTCAAATCACGGGGTGATGCATGCTGAAGAGCTCCTGCCATCACCCCATTGCCTGGTTCGTCATTGACCGGTCAACGTTATCAAACTTGTACCTGTCTAAGTGTTGGCCAGTCAATTGCGAACCTGCCGGATACCTGTGGGTCATAAATATTTACCTTACCAGTGCTACCCGCCACACGGGGAGGCATCCATGATGACTCACCGCCCCCCCCAAGACCGTCAGCTCGGTCACCAGGCCTGCTTGCATCACACCCAGAACGAGGTACATACCTCCAGCCGACAGGTGGACCCCTTCGCCTGCTTACCAGTAAAAATTTTGTATAAGCCTATCATCCGGTATCCCATGGCCATCTCACAGCCACGCTCAGGACGGGACGGAGCCACAGCCCCGTCCACTGGTCGCCGGAACAGTACGAACTAGGGAGATCCGCATCTCCCCCAATTGGTGTCTCGGCACAATGTTAGACCATAGCGACCGTATGTAAGCCATACGGGACATAAATTGCCAGGTCACAGCCCCTCGATGGTTAAGTAACGCAGCGATCCGTATAAGATCAATGCCGCCGAGGTGCTTGTAAAACATTGGGTGGTCCAGCATCCCTGACAGACCGCAGGAATGGCCACAGTTCCCGCCCCCATGTGCCGCGCATACCATACCATCGCATATGTGCGGATGCACACAGCCCAGTCGGGGTCCACTCTCTGTCGCTACAGCATATACTGCTGCCCAGTGTACATAGCTGCGGCCCACCAGCCCCCTGCCACCGGTGTGTTGAGACCCCTAGGATCTGTAAAAGAGGAGAAAAAGGTTAAGGACATAACTAGGTACTCATACAGTGAGGGGACGTACATATCAGAAATTGCGCGTACACGCATATCCACTTCCGAGTACCCTACACGTAGTTACGACCAATGCAACGCCTATCTTAAGAAAATTGGGTGCCAAAACGGGCCCCACACCGCGAACGCGGCACTGGTCACCCTCAGGGACTGTAATATGGTAAGGGTAGACCCATCCCGGTGTCAGAAAACAGGCTGGGGCACACAGCAGGCACTGTCAAAAATTATGTAGGGCACCAACCGGACAGATGTCTCAAAAACTTCGTGGCAGTATACACCACTGCCTGCACCGTGCTGAATAACCCGTGAGGACCGTATCCCCACTCGAGCCCACTCATGTGTGACAGAGACATCTTCGAGTTCCAGTGCCCTACGAGACACATCCGCCTTACACAGGTGGCAGCGACTCTGGCCCCCACTCACTGATGCGGAGTGCTCCAAAAAGTCTACCGTGGTAGCTGCGTGGCCAAGAGCCACCTCACACCTATCTGTACATACGTAATGCCAGCCTCGTGGACGGTGGGTCAGAAACTCTGGGAACAGGGGTGACGCGTGTACGGGCAGCGGACACATTCCCGTGTCCACCCCTCCCAAACACGATGCATGAACGCAAGGTGATACGCCTCACGCGTGCGAGATGCCAACGACATGCCCAGTTCACCGCTCCTCACCAAACACCCAGCTATCAGCCAAAAGTGGTGAGCGGAATTCCTCTGCTTCCGCAGTAAGGCACGGAACCGGGGGATCTGCAGGTGGGGGAAAGGAGCAGTAATGTCATTATCAATACCTAGAACATGTCTGGCCTAGAAGAGCACAATTAGGCGTGGGCTTCTCAAAAAAATAGGCAAACTAATGTAATGACCCTGGGGGAGTAACACGTCTGGATATTGACAATGTGCACCACTGCCGCATTGTCACACCGCAATGGGACCACTGAGTAGGCCCACGCATTGCACCATAGCAACAGTGCTCTCCAAAATGGGAAAAAACGCAAGGAAGGTAAGACCGCGGAGGCGATCCGTGCACCCACCCTCAGAGTAAACCCCCATAAGTCTGGGAGCCGGAGGTATCCGACCATATTTGAAATCTAGGGCAGGCCATCAGTCCTGATCTCCAGGAAGGGACCCCGTTAAACCCAGGAGTAATTTGAGCCAGACCAGACAAAATTAAGGTGGCCATGAATTAACTGCAGCTCACCAGGGCACACTTTATGTTTGGCAAGCCTTGCCAAAGTCGCCGCGGAGATCCAGGCCACCGTATTCATGGTCAACCCGGATGCCCGCGTGACAGCATCGATTCAGAAATGTGAGCTTAGTAGACGGGACCTCGGTCTATTCAGGCGCCAAGGGGACACCCAGTTCCCACCTGAGTGTCTGAATTGTAATGAGGAGACGCGTGCACGTGTCCAAGCCCCGGTCACCCCCGAGCCAAAGTCATCGAGGTAATGGGCTAGAGACCGAGACCCCAACCTGTGAGGAAATGGCCACTGAATAAAATTCCCCAATCGATTGAGTGCTGAACATGAATTATCAGTCGGAAGGGGGTTGGCCTTACCTACGTAAAATTCCCCTTTGGAACCTAAAGAAACCCACCAGGTCTACACCCTTGGGTGCACTGGCAATAATCTGAAAGCCAAGTGCCTATCACACTGTGCCAAAACAGCACCAGGACTGCGTGAGCGTGCCCCCCATAGTAGCCGCACCCACTACGAGAACCTGACCGAGCAGGTCATCGGGAATGGCATCCCTGAATGGGGAACCCACAGGGTAAGCTGAAAGTAGTATGAAATGACATGCACCCTAGCTCTCGCTCTGGACGAGTTTCATGGGGGACACATTTGACTTCGGAAAGGTGGTTCAAAGAAGGCCCCCCACTACTCTTATAGCCCCAACTCCCTTAGCCGTGCACAGTGGAGCCTCCTCTTCGTTACCCAGCAAGGTAACCAGATTAGTAGCATCCTGGGACCCCCCCAACACCCCTTGAATGGATACAAAAAACCCCAATTGAAAAACCCCCCAGCCGGTATCCCGCCCCATCCCTTCTTGGATAAACTAAGTGCCATCTCACCAGGCTAACTATACCAATTGGGGCGGGGCGGGGGGGTTCCTTACGACAAGGTTAGCTTCTTTTGATGGGGCTCTGATCGCCCCAGTGCACCCCTACCCCTGCCCCGAAACCCGCCAACCCATGGGCACGCGGGGGCGGCATGAGGGCCAGCGCAAAAGGGGGGCACGAGGTCGGTAACAACCGTGGCGCTGGGCACACGCACCGCCAGCTGAGCAGGCCACCCACAGCAGGCGGACAGGAACCCCCTGCCCGACCAGTCAGCGTGGAGCCTGAGTCTGAGCAGCCCGCTGCTCAGCATGACCACCATGGTACCAATCACCAGGCACCAGCCACATGGCAGAGATGTACACGAGCGTACTTGCTGACAGGGCTCATCCCACCTCCCCTCAGGGTATATGGCCACCCTCATCCACATTCCTCACCTTAAGCCAACTGCCGCGGGCCCATCCAATCAACCATCACCCTGCAAATATTAGCGATGGACGGAAGCATCAGGATGGCCCCAGCAGGTAAGCCCTGCGGCACACCACCATACGTACAAGGTATGCCGACTACCAGTTGGCCTAAGGTGTGCGGTGGCTCATGACGATGGGACATCTCTTCGTCTCAGTCGCCCTGTCCCCCTCTCTCCTCCTAGTGGGCTCACAGTTCAATAGGGGAATATCCACATGACCCCCTCCAGCCCTTACCCCTCATGGCCTACGGCCAATAATCACCCAGGGGCAAGCAATACCCGGCCATCGGCAGAGTCCTCCACGGCACATACCGTATAAAGGGGATGCGCAGCAGAACCCGGACAGCCCCTGCAATGCCCAGCACTGTCCCGGGGGCGGACACCACAGTGCGTGGTGGCTTACTACTGCGGGACCGCAAAATGTCTCTGTCCCCCAGTCCGTACCTCCATTCCTTATTGAGCTCCCAGTGCATAGGGAGAATATGTCTACGTACTCCCCCCCACCAAATCTTTTCCCTCGTAACCTGGGACACATGATCACCAGGGGGCAATGAATAACCAGTCGCCGGCAAGGTCGTCGCCGGCACGTGATGTACACGGGCCATACACAGCGGGACCTGTACAGCCCCTGCGATGCCACGTACTGCCCCGGGGGCGGAAACCCCCACCCCCAACGTTGTGCCAGCATGTAACCAAGGGACACTGGGATAGGCTGGCAACTGATGCCGGCTATCCTCAAATTGGCGAGGCCATGACCAATGAACCCCACCGCTGGAAGTGAACAAAACCAACACCAAAAGTGGAATGTGATGTGGGGACATTAGCTTGAACCTGATATTCACTGGGTGCACCTCCGTGAGCCGCCCCCACTGGGGGTTACGGCCCACGGCGGGCGTCGGAGCTCGCGACCGAAATCGAGCTCTGGGTCCACATCTGACCACTCCCCAGCTGTAGTTCAGGACGAACGGGGAGCTGCGAGACAGCGGCAGGCGCTGGACGGAACGTCTCCTGCAGCTCAACCCGACCGGCCGCCTGCTGCAGCGTGGCAGCCGTCGAGGTGGCAGGCAGCCCAATGGGGGGTCCAGATGGCAGTGAAGCCCCCACCCCCGAGGGGTTATTTGTGATCCCGAGTGATGCCTCCAGCACGGCTAAACATGCCAACAATGCATCCACTGTATCAGAGCCCCAGTATAGGTGGGCAAGGTGGGCCGCATGGCCCACCGGGTGATACGCCCGGGACTCCAATTTGGGAGCCATGCCCAAAACTCCAGCCCATGAGGGGCCGGCGGCAAGCCCTGCTGTGCCACCGCACCAGGCCCTCCCTCTACGTCCTGGCCCATGGCCAGTAATTGCGGGCCGGGGGCCGAAGCCCCTGCAGGGCCAGTCTGAGGCTGGAGAGCCGGGGGCCATGCCCTAACCGGCAAGGTGGGCCACACGGCCCACCGGGTGATACACCCGAGACTCACATTTGGGAGCCATGACGTCCTGGCCCATGGCCGGTAATTGCGGGCCGGGGGCCGAAGCCCCTGCAGGGCCAGTCTGAGGCTGGAGAGCCGGGGGCCATGCCCTAACCTGCCCCATCCCACCGGTAATGGTGGGTCAAGGTGATGAGGAGCCCTGTTGGGGAGGGGTGCAGTCGCAGTCCTCCGACCCGACTGCCGCCCCCTACCCAAAGCAGGGCCAGCCAGGTTCCTCCCTCTAGGCCTTGGCTTGGCCGCCGTGGCCTTCCACTTGGGAGGCATTGAATAAGAAGCCGATCCCTTCCCAGGGATCGCAGTCGTCCGGATGGCTAAAGAGCGAAGACGGAGCAAGCGACGGGAGGCAAGGAGAGCGACGGAGAAAACTTCTCCTCTCCATCGCTTCTCTAAAATGGCAGCTCGTCTGCCTCGTGGCCACCCCTTATATAGAGGAGTGGCCACGCCCCCTAACTTACCCGGATGTCTGCGTCCGGGTGGGGGGCCCCGCAAAGAGCGCGGCGGCCATTTTGGCGCCACGCTTGCATATCTTTCCTTCCTCAACCATCAACAATCTTTTGTGTTGGGACTGGAGGCTCCAAAGCTTGAAACACAAAGGATATTTTTTGATAGGAAATCCATAGTTCCTGCATTTCTTGTAATTCCAAGAGTTTGGAACTTAAATTTTGCCATTGTGAGAGTCATATCATTGTTTTTGCTAACATTTTTCAACCCTAGAAGACTAAGATTTTGTAGCAAAAACCCTGTCATACACCAAGGTATTGAAACATTAAGATTACAGAACACCAGATTATTGTAGCTATAGGATTTGCAAACCCTACTTCCATGTTTACACATTGCAATCTAACCACATTAAACTGTCAGAAATATTTTAGTACAGTGACCTAACTCCAGTGAAATTAAACCAAATGGGTCCTAAGTATTCTAAGCTGTGTTTGAGAGGATTGTCAGAGAAGACGTACTTTTAATATTTAGAATTCTTTTGATTTAATTTCACTGGAGTTATATATCATCTCCAGACTAACTGAGTTATATCCATTTATTTTCAAGGGTGCCTTATTTTCATATGTGCTGGGAAGGCAGAAATCTTTTGAAATTTTGGCGATTTTATCTCCAAATGGTCACAGTGAGGAGGAAGAGCATAATTTTAAATATAATGTATGATTTTGTTTTATGCAATGTATTTTTTAAAATAATAAATTGGTAACCTTTTTTTCTCAACCTGTTACTTTATAATGTGGCAAGCTGAACACTTCACAATGAAGAAAAGAGAAAATGGAAAAACAGAACCTAATTTTGCTTCATAATCAACACAAAATTATTAGACAAATAAAATAGAATAATATTCAAATGATGGAAAATTGAATAGAACTTTAGTAGAATTGCATTTTCATATGGAAAATAGAATTGTTCCCATGGAGGGAATAGGAAAAGAATAAGGAATAATAGGTCACAGAATATGCCAACCTTGACTATGTCCTTTCAATGTAGTCCCCAGGCAGAATGATGGTTGTGCAACTCTGTATTTGAAGAACAGCTTTCCCCTGGGCCCAGCCAGCCGGCTTGACAGGTTGACAGAGGTCAGCATTTCACAAGACCGAACACTTTCTGCAATGCATGAAGCAGGATTTTGATTCCCCTTTCTTTCACCTCTCCTTTAAAGTTTAAATGGAGACTGTCACAGGTACTGTCACAAAAATCCCACTCTCCATTAACCCTGGATACTCGGAGGATTTGGATGTTCTTCCCAAAGATTTTTTTGGAAAGAGAAATGCAAGGAAAGTACAATGTTCAAATAGTAAAAAATGATCCCCTCCCCTTCTCCATCTTTGCAAACAGGCAGGAGATTGTCTTATAGGTGCATTGGAAACATTTCACTGGGATACCTCAGAGCTTTGGAAAATTACACATTTGATCTACAGGTCCCAGAATTCCTCTAGCATGACTTTGTGAATGTGTGACAGAAAGAAGCTGGGGAGGTTGCATGTCATCAAGCAGACAACTAGACAAGGACAATCCCAATGGCAACATTATTGTCCCAAATTCAGGTGCCTCCCACCAGCTGCAAAAATATCCACTCACCAAGAAGCTGAATACTGTACCTGCGCAGCATCACCCAGGTAGACGGTGTTCTGTATCAAGTATCCACCAGTCATGATAAACCATTGAGCAAGTTTTCTTCAAGCCTTTACTGCCAACTTCAGAAGCATTTGAAGACCCTAAAAAGGCAAAAGAAGACCTGCTGGGTCAGAATGGTGTAGACTGATGTTCTGCTCATACAACAGCCAACCAGTTTCTCATGAGAACGTCACAATTAGGGCTTGAGGGCAACAGAACCTTCCAGACTGCTCCTCAACAAATGATTGTACTAGACAAACTACACTGGTAGCCACAAATAGTCTCATCCTCCAATAATTTGTCCAATCTCCTTTTAAAGCTGACAACCCTGGCTGTTGAGAGCTGTTTTGGTGTACTGGGTGGAGTGTCATTCTAGGACTAGGAAGCCTTTTATTCAAATCCCTTGCTCAGCCAGACATGGAAACTCCCTGAGGACAACGAAAACAAACTACCGTATTTTCCGGCGTATAAGACGACTGGGAGTATAAGACGACCCCCAACTTTTCCAGTTAAAATATAGAGTTTGGAATATACTTGCCGTATAAGACTACCTCTCTTCCAATGCACACCAAATAAAAATTAACCCACACTCAACCCAAAGACGCGCAGCCCTCCGAGTCGAATGGGCAGGTTCTGGTGGAGAGCCAATCCACGCTCACGTTCTCCTCCTCGAGGTACAGGAAGATGTGTGCAGCTTGATTCCCCTTGCTTCATACTCCCCGCACAGAGCAGGGACTCGGCCACGGCACCCCCCACCATATGCGCCGGACATATGAAGCAAGGGGAAACAAGCTGCAGTTAAGTACCTGTCCTATAAGATGACCCCCGACTTTGGCACAGATTTTTCGGGGTTAAAAAGTAGTCTCATACGCCAGAAAATACAGTATTTCTTGAAAATCCCACACACCTCAAAAACATATTACAGCTGACATAATTTGGAAGGGAACTGATGGCACAGTGATTTGTCTCTGTTTATGAAAAGCATTTTTAAAATTTATTTCGAGGATGAAAGAGAATAATAAATAGAAAAGGCAGGTTTATGTTACATCAGATCCAAGCTTGAAAAAGTTAGTTTGTGGTCAATCAGCCCTAAGACCTCTGGTTACCATTGATGGAAGATTCTGGGAACTGTAGTACAAAATAATAATAATAATTTTCTCCAGTCTTGGTCTGATGTTAGCTTTTGTCCTTATAATTGAATGCTGTCTTTACTTTATTGTCCCCATTTGACCCAGGAACAACCATGTCTTTTGAGTGTTTTTTTATCCTCGTGTGAAAATTGTTGTTGCTAATGTAGTTTGATTGTTATTTTACTTTTATCGTTAACCTTAAAGTTTCTTTTAATCATTTGTTAACAATCAACAATTTGCTGCATTCTCCAACAGGAAGCCTTTCCTGTTACCTACAACATGTTTCTAAAACCACTAAAAGCTTCCCTTGCTTGAAAGCCAGTCATGTCCAACTCTAGAGGGTGGTGCTCACCCCCATTTACAGTCAAAGAGTGATGTCTGTGTCTGCAGACATTCCCATGGCCATGTGGCAGGCATAGCTAGATGCTGAAGTATAAGGAATGCATAGGGGCCGGCAAACCACATTAGGAATTTTGCCAAGAAAACCCCATGGAGAGATACAAAAGGCAAAACAGACTTTACATTCTTAGGATCCAAGATCAATGCAGATGGTGTTTGCGGCCATGAAATAAAAAGGCGACTAATTCTTGGTAGATAAGCTATGAGAAACCTGGGGAGCATGGTTAAGAGACATCACCTTGCAAACAAAACTCTGCATAGTCGAAGCTATGGTATTTCCGGTAGTAATGTATGGTTGTGAGAGCTGGACCATAAGGAAGGCTGAGCGCAGAAGAATAGATGCATTTGAAATGTGGTGTTGGAGGAGAATTTGGAGAGTACCCTGGACAGCAAAGAGAACAAACAGGTTGATCTTAAAAGAAATCAACCCTGATTGCTCCCTGGAAGGTCAAATATTGAAGATGAAGCTAAAGTACTTTGGATATCAAATGAGAAGAGAGGATTCACTTGAGAAAGCCTTGATGCTGGGAAAAGTGGAGGGCAAAAGAAGATGGCTAGATGGTATTGTTGATGCAATGGGCACAGAGCTGGGCGGGTTGTGGAGGATGGTAGAGGATGGGGTGCCTTGCGTGCAATGGTCCATGGGGTTGCAAAGGGTCGGACTCGACTATACGACTGAACAACAATAAGGAATGCAGTTAGTTTTCCCACCCAAGTAGTACCTATTTATCTACTTGCAATTTCTTGTTTTCAAACTGCTAGGTTGGCAGAAGCCAGGACAGACAATGGGCACTCACTCTGTCATGCAGTCCTCAGGTCTCGAACTACTTAGTCTTCTAAAACATGATATGAAATGCCTGTACCTTTCTAACACTATAGAATGCTAAAGTCATTTCACATCATCTGTTTTAGATGCTAAGCAGGATCAGGTCTAGTTGATACTTTGCCCCCAACACAGTAGGTACTCCTTTTACCAACCACAGAAAGATGGAAAGCTGAGTCAACCTTGCATCCCATCAGGATTGAACTCACAATGTTTTGGCTGGAGGACAGCAGTTTAATCACTGCACTGCCAGTGCTCTACCCCATTCAGCTCTACGATTCTATAAATTAATGGTGTTAATGTCTTTAGCACTGTTGGGGTGGTGGCTGTTTTCATTGTTCAGCTTCCTCTACAAGATTATGCATTTCCTTTTTATTGAGTTTTTTCTTTTATTGTTTTGAATTTACATGAATGATTTGCTTCACTGAGATCTAATTTCATTGAAGCTCTACCATTAGTGAAACCATAATATACTTCACATTCTAAAGCATATTGTTCAAATTCAAGCCATTAGAGAAGTGAATCAGTGCTTATGTATACGTGTGTGTTTTAAAAAAACATGGTCATTTCAAAATTGATTAGATTTTCCCCTGCTTTCTGCATGGCTTGCCAGCAAATACATTTAACCTGAGGCAAAGATATTTTGACAGATTATGAGGCAAGTGGTTTGGTAAAAATTAAATCTCTGCATTTATTTTCATAAAATGATCATAATGACTCAAAACTGGAAAATGTCTTTATGGGGGAAAAAATGAAACTCAAACAGCTAAATCCTTGACCTATTTATTGAAGGAAAGCTAGACTATGAGACAAATACATTTGCTGATGGAAGATGCTGTATCAGCAAGTCCAGGAGGAGGCAAATTCTTTCATAATTAAGGCCGGCTGCTTATTAACACCTCATATTCTGAGATTTCAAAGCAAGGGGGCTGGTTTTTGTGATTCCACAGGGTGATGTCACAGAAACGGGCAGGCAAGGAATGTCAGAGAAGGCAGCTGGTTATAGAAGTGATTATGATGGGAACTGCAGTAAATGGGCTGCACAAAAACTTGGAAAGGTATAGAAATCGATGTCTAGGTTTTAAAAGCACATCACAGCCCAAACTAAAACTTTGCTTTTCTCCAAGTGTGGTTCATACTGAGATTTCAATTTCCTACTATGCCTCTTGGACAGAGTCTAGACTTAATAATGATCCAAAGGGTCCTTTACAGCTTTTCAGTTTTATGATGATGATTAAAAATATTTATACCATGCTTTTCTGCTCAAGAGTACTCAATTAAGTAGACCCACTGAAATCAAAGGGTTGTACACATGCATAGGAGTTGTCATAGTTCCTGGATTCAGGGAGTCCCTCTTGAGTAATTCAGCCACATTCACCCCTTTGCTTATTGTGAAATGGGAGCACCTAGAAAGAAGAATATGATGATGTCTATGTACCCTGACTGTAACCATATACAGGGTACTCCCTAAACCAGGGGTTTCCAAACTTTTTGAGTCATGGGCTAGTCATATGGTTGAGCGGGCTGGTCACGTGGTTCCTCCTGCCGTAAAACATGTCTGTGGCTGTCATAAATGCATTTACGACAGCTGTGGGTGCATTTACGGCAGCATTTTGTGCATGCATGAGCATGTTTGCTCATGCGTGGGACACTTCCGCTTCTGGTAGCAGTGAGGGCATTGCAGGGCAGATGACTTGGTGCCACAGGCTGGATCTGGCCCACTGGCCATAGTTTGGTCACCACTGCCCTAAACACTTGTCTCCCAGACCTTAAAGTGCTTCAGGGAATCCTCAAAACAAAAATCCACAATGCTAGGCACTTTAAACTAGCTTGCCAACCCTGAAAAGGAACTGCCACTACTCCCACACTAATACCACAATTTCTAACAGCTGGTCAAAGAAGGACTGGGTTTGGTACCATAAACTCTCTGAGCCAAAAAATTCCAAAAGTTTGTCTGATTTTTTATTTTTATTTTACTAGAGACAGAGAGATTACCAAACTACAGGGACAAACACAGAGACCCAACTGAAAGCATTTCTAAATGAGCACATTAGTTAATAACAACGCTACGAGCATATCTAATACTCAAATTTTGGCAGATAGACAAGTTAGTTCTGGGATGTTCTGAGTATTACTGTTCCTGGCACAGCATTGAAAAAAGAAAAATGGAGAGCAGGTGAGCAGGAATTCTTCCTAAGAGGCAAGCTTGCCTTGTGGAAAAAGTTCTCCTTCTTCTAAGTGAGTCTGAGCCATCTCACTAACTTCACAATTCCATTATATACCTTAAATAGCCCATTCAATTAGCATGTTGAATACACTTCAGTTGTTTATACAGACAAGCATCCTCTTGTCTTTGTGGAAGTAAACTAGCTTTTGAAATCAAAAGTTAAGTGTAAGGTGTTAGACCCCTTTGGTATTGCTTTGATGCTCTTTCAAAAAGACATTACAGTGTAGGTTTCAGTTGGCTTTGATATATTCTTTAGATAGAAGACCAAATGAAGTGTTATTTCCCTTTAGTAATTAGCAGATACAGATGGCCAGTTCCTTCCAGACACATATACAGAAGCCTTCAACCCTTCTAGTAGAAAAATCTATATTTAATGCACCTGTCCCCCAGTTTCTCAGTTTCATCAGAGAGGTTATTAAGCTCCACTCATTTTTATTTTTTTATTTTTGTGAAACTGCTTTCCACGTAAGTCAAGTTCATTCACATTCCCACCACAGTTCTTTCATGGGCAGATCAGGAAATGGCTATCACTTCCAGGAGCATCATTAAAATTCCATACTTCATATTGAGTTCTTGTGTCCTACTTCATGTGGAAGCATAAAAACCAAAGTTCCCGTTCCAGTTTTCTGTCAAAGGCAAATGAAGGCAGAGTGTTTCAAAGCACTTGACTTCAAAAGAAACAGGTGCCGAGATTTCATTCCTAGCACTTCCCACTTCACTTTTGACTCATGAAGCAGGGGGGTGAACTGGGAGAACAAGATGATGAAGGGTCTTGTCAGCACAGAAGCTAATAAACCAGCTGCTGAACAGGCAATTCATCTTACTTATCTTCAGCAGAAAGAGAGGATTAAATGAAAGGGCTGGAAATTCTAAACTCCAGGTTCATGAAACAGGACAGTTTTTTAGATCCACAGCAATGCACATGTTCACGCATCTCATGGACCATTTTACTAAGATTACTTTTCTGGTAGTATTCAATGCAATACTCAAGGCAAGGCATGTCAGACTATGTAAGAGACGTTGTTAACAAACTGTACATTCAATGCAATTTCCAGAAGCACTACCAGCTGTTCACCTAACCACAGGCTGCCATGTGAAACCCATTGGTATAGTGGTTAGAATACTGAGTTTTAGTCCCCAATGAGAGATAAAATTCCCCATAATCCTGGATGTTATTCTTCTTCTAGCTGTACCCAACTTACAGAATTGTTTATGAGGATAAAGTGAGAAGTAAGAAACTCATATGGTGAATAAGGACTTAAAATAACACCTCCAAGGATCTTTTGTACAAAAACCTATTATGCTACAATTAGAACTGGGATGGAGTAATGAGAATTAAGGAAAAAGGAGAAAAGTATGTTGTTTGACTTAGAAAAGAACATTCTTTGCCTTTTCTCCTCCACCACTAAAGTAAAAAAGAAGAGGAATGGGGGGGACGGGGACAACAATTTTCCAAAAGAGTAGGCTCCCTGTATCTTTTACAGTAAGTTAAACTTGCACTTGATGCATCTACTGCTAAAAAGCAGTAGAATTTTAAACAGTTAATCTAGGACATCTGTCACTTAGGTAAACGTAAAGGTCTCCTTTGCTCAAAAGCTAGTCACATCTGACTCTAGGGTGCACTGCTCATCTCTATTTTCAGCCAATGAGCCACCACTGTCTCCATTTGTAGACATCCATCGTCATGTGGCAGGCATGGCCAGAGTGCACGGAACACTGTTACCTTTCCTGCCAAAGCAGTACCTATCTACTTGCAATTTCATGCTTTCAAACTGCTAGGTAGCAGGAGCTGGGACCGTCTTTGTCCCAGGATTGTGGTGGCAGTGGATAGGGTCAAATTGATTGGTGTGTCAGTTTCCCAATAAGTTTCTAATCAAGATAAGGAGAGAAGTAGCAACGGACACTGAGAGAATTAAGCAAGATAATGACACTCAACATCCTCTGAATGGATACATGTCTCAAGTCTTCCAACTCTGATCCAGGAAGAGCTTTATGGCAAGAACAAACTTTCTTGGTTTTATCGTTGGCCAAACTTAAATCCTCAATGGTATATGTTTCTTGAGGATACGCAAGAGCAAAATAAAATTAGAAGATGGAAAAAGGAACTCTTTTTTTTGGGGGGGGGACATTCAAGGAGGATATGGCTGAGGAACCTGACATTTTCTATGTCACTTGGAGGACCCGGAATAGGCTGAAGGTCGGAGTTCCTAAGTGTAAGACCAATATGCCCAAGTAGGTGCTGCTGGCGGGCAGCAACACACTATGTAAATGTGGAGAGGTATAGAACCTGGCTTATTTATTGGTCTGCTGATTACTACCAGAAACATATTCAATTGAGGATTTAAGTTTGGCCAACAACAAAACCAAGAAGGTGATTTTATTCTGGCATTTTAAAGTCAGATCTAGACAAGAAAGAAGAAGAAAAACCTACATGCGGAATATCATGACCATCTCTTCCAAGAAGAATGAAGATTGCCACCCTCTTTTAGCATCGTGCAATGGCCTTGAAATCTGCCTAGCTTGTCTTCATGAAATTTGAGAGTATCTCTGGATTATGAGATACCCCTTTATCCTATAGCAAATTTACCCTTGTGGCAATTCTGCAAAAGAAACCAAAGAATTACCAGGCACTGAGTGAATTCTGCCAAGAGATTTGTAATCCCTCTTCTTAGTAGTAGGAGTCCCTAGAAAAGGATAATGATTGTTCAACAGTTCTTGTCAAGCAGATGTCCCCTTGAGTTTCTGTTTGAACACATTTTGTGCAACTCTTGCTCACTACAAGGGGTAGGGAAGCAATTTTGTTTCCAGTGCATTGAGTCCATTATAGGAGAGTAAGGAAATATTTAAACAACTCACTGGACATGAACAGGTAAACACTGCTGACATTCCTCTCAAGTATTTGAATATTAAAGTGAGCAAAGCCAATAGATAATGAGCACAACCTAAATAAAATTCACTGGTATGAGGGCTTCCATCAGCTGGTACGACTCTTAAAACCACAAGATAAGTCCCCCTTTTATACTGTGTGAAAGACCCCTGAGACAACCTGTCAGAAAAATGGGTCAAGATGTATGAGGGTCACCCCAGCTTTTCTTCTTAACTTCAGAGGAAACACTGCTTTCAAGAGAAAGGGGAGGAGGAACAATAGCAGTTCCTTCAACACTTATGAAAAGTTGAATTCAGCCTGAGAAATATTCCTAGGAAGAATTAATTTGAGCCCTCAGGAAATCAATCTGGAATAAAGCTAAGTCTTCAGAAATCTAGACATATATTATTCAAAGTTCGGCCTTTCAGCTTTCTTGTAACGGAAATACATCTGTGCAGATTTTTCTCGGATATAGTCCCATGTCACCCAAAGCATGGGCTTGAATTCAAAAGCTGAGCTCCAGCCTGAGCAATGGTGTGAGGGGAAAAAACCTGAATTCAACCCAAACTTAAATATTATTCTGAGAGCCCAGGTCCAAATGCAGTAGCTAAATAAGTGGTTGATCAATCCTCTTATTTGAAATTGTAAATATTAGGAAGCAGACATGTAGAATGGTATGTGGCATGTTCTAATCAGGGATCTGGAAATGGGCTTCTAAAAAATTTCAGACTGTGAACTGGAAGTGAAAGTCACCACATTAAGAATATAAGAATAAAGAGAGATCTTCTGGGAAGCAAGCAAACAAGCATGCCTTTTTAGTCCAGAACAGATTCTGACATTGAGTTCAATGGGCTAACTCACAAATAAATGAATATAGGATGGTAAAGGTAAAGGTTTCCCTTGCTCGAAAGCCAGTTTTATCCGACTCTAGGGTTCAGTGCTCATCTCTGTTTCAAAGTTGAAGATCCTGCAGTACTTGGGAATCGAACTGCTGACCTTCCACCTCCCAGTCAGCGTCTTAGCCACTTGAGCCACTGCAGCCACTATAGGATGGTAGCCTTAAGTTATATCTTACATCATAAGGTTTTCTGTTAATTCTTTCTTAATTTTTAATATGGAATTAACATATTAAAAATAATGATATTACTTGCAGTGACAATGCCAATGACATGTTCCCTTTTGTAGTAACAAGAGCATAATGCTTTGTTTCTTTGTGTGCTTTCACATCACTCCATCCAGCATTATAGCTTTTTAATGAAACTAGTGTACTTATTGGTTAAAACATATATTTCATGGTTATTATAGGACTTTAGGGCCCATTTTTTGTTCCATCAAGAAAACTGAGATAGAAATAACAATATTTCAGAGTGCATAACTAACGGGCTACCCCCTATTGCAAATAATATACACATTCCACTTTATACCTTTTTATATTGTATACTAGCAAGGGTTGCCCGGCATTGCCGGGCTTTTTCCCCCGTGTGTTTTAATAAAAAATGAACCAATTATATTTTTGCAATAGTTTTAAATTGTGTTGGAAGGTTAAATTGTGTTAATGTTTTTTAAAAATTGCTTAGTCTGTAATTTTAAAATTTTAAATGTTTATTTATGTTATTTTTTTTGGCTTGGCTGTTATTAACTGGGATCTGGTTTTTTGGTTTTTTTAGGATTAATAAAAGAAGAAAGTATGATATAATTTTTTCAAATTGTTTTATGTAAGTGAATAATGTTTTATTTTTTTTTGAATTTTTTAAATTAGTTGTACCATAGGTCATAATTTTCATAATGTAGAAGTAAATGTTTTTTACATTCCTTGGTTTTAAAATGTGTTTAGATGTTTGGAGTTTAAATTTGGGTTATAACTCAGCACAGGAGTTTTAAAGGTTTCTATTGTATTTTATTGACATATGTTTTAGTGTAATTTTTTTTACTTGTTTTTATTGGTGTGACCTTTTTTGCAAAATTGTGAATTTGTGTTATGCTGTTGTGTGTTTTTGAATTGTTTTTACTATTGTGGCCAGCAGGTGGTGCTGGTAGGGGTTATTGTATTTTGACTTTTTTTCTCTCCTGGCCTCTGGGTGGAGCTTCTTCTTGGAAGTAGTCTCTTTCTTTATTCATTTGTTTTTCAGTCCTGGTGGTGGTTGCACATGTTTTGGTAAGCTTGCTTGTTTTCTTTGTTTTGTGTGTGTGTGTGTGTGTGTGTGTGTGCGGGGGGTGGGTGGGTTGGAATTTGTATTTTTTGTCTGTTTGTTGTGTTTTTGATTGTGTCCTTGTTTACCTTGTATTGTTTTTGGTGTTTTTGTTTTTGTGTATTTTTGGATGTGTTTGACTGTTTTTAGTTATGTTTAAAAAATATTTATTTATTTGGTGGTGGGGAAGGGACGTGGTCATTGGGGGGTTAGGAAGGGTGGGCTAGGTGGTGGGGAGAGGGGCATGGTCGTTGTGGGTTAGGAAGGGTGGGTTAGGTAGTGGGGAGGGGGGCATGGTCATTGGGGGTTAGGAAGGGTGGGTTAGGTAGTGGGGAGGGGAGCATGGTCGTTGGGGGTTAGGAAGGGTGGGTTAGGTAGTGGGGAGAGGGGCATGGTCGTTGGGGGTTAGGAAGGGTGGGTTAGGTAGTGGGGAGGGGGGCATGGTCGTTGGGGGTTAGGAAGGGTGGGTTAGGTAGTGGGGAGAGGGGCATGGTCGTTGGGGGTTAGGAAGGGTGGGTTAGGTAGTGGGGAGAGGGTCATGGTCGTTGGGGGTTAGGAAGGGTGGGTTAGGTAGTGGGGAGGGGGGCATGGTCGTTGGGGTTAGGAAGGGTGGGTTAGGTAGTGGGGAAGGGGGCATGGTCGTTGGGGGTTAGGAAGGGTGGGTTAGGTAGTGGGGAGGGGGGCATGGTCATTGGGGGTTAGGAAGGGTGGGTTAGGTAGTGGGGAGGGGGCATGGTCATTGGGGGTTAGGAAGGGTGGGTTAGGTAGTGGGGAGGGGGGCATGGTCGTTGGGGGTTAGGAAGGGTGGGTTAGGTAGTGGGGAGGGGGGCATGGTCGTTGGGGGTTAGGAAGGGTGGGTTAGGTAGTGGGGAGAGGGGCATGGTCGTTGGGGGTTAGGAAGGGTGGGCTTGGTGGTGGGGAGGGTGGCTTTAGTGTGTTATGGTGGTTTGTTTGTGTGGAGTCGTGAAAGTAGATCGGGCTTCCCCTTTAATATCTGTGGGTTGGGGTTGCGATCCCCCTCTCCGCTGGCTTCCCTAGGTTTGGGAGGTTTGTGGGGAGAAAAGGGATATATTGCCCCCACAGTTCTGGAACCAAAAGATCAGGCAGACTGGATGGAATCCCCACCCCCCACCCCTTCTCCTTAAAAGAAGCCCATTTTTAAAGAGAAGAAAAGACGGAGTTGTTTTAAGGAGGGGGAGGGGTGGGAGATCGATCCTCTCTGCCTGTTCGTCTGTGTCCAGAAGGGTGGGGGCAATATATCCCTTTTCTCCCCACAATCCTCCCAACCGTAGGGAACCCAGCGGAGAGGGGGATCGCAACTCCCCCACCCACTGATATTAAAGAGGAAACTCCAGTCGGGAGCTTCAGGCTCTGTTGGTGAGGGAAGGAAATCCGGCTGGTGTGTGCTTGGCTGTGAGTTGTTTTTCTTTTTCATTTTTTGGGCGCCGTTTTCCTCAGCGCTCTGCCGCTCATGGTGCGCAGGACGCTGGGGCTTGTAGTTATGGGTTGCTGCTTTGTGTTTGTGCTGCGTTTTTTTAAAATGCTTTTCTTTCGATTGGCTGCGGCACGTTTCCGAACGCTGCCCCGTGCGAGAGCCTCTCAGCCTGATTGGCTCTGGCGCGGCGCGGCGCAAGGAATGTTGGGAAGTGAAGTTGTTTCCCTTTCTTCGCGTTTGTGGGGCTGTTGCCCCACTGCCGGTTTTTTCAATCCTTCGTTGACCTGCGTACCCAGATCGGCCGTGTGCACGAAGGGTGAGTGCAGGCAAGTAGGGCGAGGCATAGCAACCTATAGCCAGTTCCAACGGTTAACCCTTGGATTTATAGGTTAAGATTGATCTATACCCAAACTGGTACCCAGCCCATTATGTAATTTTAGAGACATTGAATGTGATCTTTGTCCAGGTCAATTGTGGCATTTGTGAGTTTCTGGATGTCTGGTAGAGCCTCATTGACATAAATGGCGAAATTCAATGTTTCTGACTTGGGTTTGAAAATTACACAGCACAACTAGAACCATTTGTGGCTGATCAGAGAACAAAAGAAAAAGAGATGCAGGAACTTGTATGAATTTTGGCCCTTGGCAGTAACCCTACCAAGAAGGGAAGAGAAGCCAAAATGGACATGTGGGGACCTATAAGTGATCTTCTCAAAAGCTACACAGGAATGTAGACATTCCTGAAGATAATACACATTTCAATTAGTAATGACTAATTCCAACTGTCAACTGTTTTCACTAAAACATCTAAGCCAGGGGTTCTCAACCTTTTCACGTCATGGGTCAGACCATGCCCCTTCAGACAGCTGAGTAAGCCAGACACGTGGTTTCCCCTGCTGTAAACACTGCTATAAACCATGGTGGGCGTGCTTGCGCAGGCGCGGATGCATTTACAGCTGTAGTAAACTCATCTGCTTCCACTTCCAGGATTGTCACCGTGGGCCTGATGATTTGCTGCCATGGGCTGTAGGTTGTGAATCCCTGATCTAAGCACTGCTTTCTCCTCAGGGAATGTCGGGGAATGATATTCTATAGGAGAGATAAAGCTTGCCCAAAGAAGACTTCCAACCATTGTGAAACTATAGTTTCCAGAGTTTCTTGTCAGGGAAACCATAACTGTACAGGTTGCATGTATGACTGTACTTCTAGTATGCCCCTCACTTCTGGGGGCTTTCTACTCACTGACAATGAGAAAAGGTTCATGTGGGGGTTAAACCCCACTGGGGCCAGCTAAATAATTGTGAATCACATGGATTTTGTTTCCTCAGTTTTAGTGCCAAATCAAAATCTGGCAGAAGAGAAAGTGCACTGTTCTAATAACTGATTGACTAAGATTATGTTGTTAAGGTAAAACAAAATAGGGATCAAATCTAAGCTGACAGCTACATGAATTTTATTAGTTTGTAGAGGAAAATGTGTTTTTTTTAAATAAGAAAACCCTGATCCATAAACCAATAAAGGTTTTTGCCGAATGTGAAGCTATCTGAGTCTTGTCATATTATTAAAAAAGAAAAATGTCTGTTTAATCTTTCACTTTCAAGTGCATCATCAAACCCACTCAGCTTAAATGATACTGCTGTCAGTTTTTTTTCTCCTTAACCTTCATGAAAAATTTACAGTGCCATACTTAGAATGACTTGAATAATACATACTTTGTTTAAAATTCAAGTTTCTACACGTAGTCATAAATGCTATTTGATTGGATCTGCCTCCTTCCACACCTTCGGCAAATATATGTGACAATTTTTTTTAATCTCCACTCACCTGATTTCATGGGAGAAAACACTTACTGGGAAAGTTTGATTGCTAGCTAAGTTAGGAAGGCTTCTTTCATTGGGTGGTGTTTCTGGACTTATAAGTTCATCATACTTCTTTCCCATGCCTTTTGGCTCTGGACATAGACAAGACACTTATTCCAGCCATTCAAAATTGTTGATGCAATTTATTACAGCAGCATCATTTTGCTAGAGATTTCAGGAATGCCTAAAATGTCATAGAGGCCTTATGATGCCATAGAGATAGCTCAGGCAAGGATTTCCCCCGCCCCACCCCAGACTCTGTATAGAAATAAGATATTCTGCAAGAAGGGTCTTGAGGTGTGAAAACTAGGTGCCTTAGCTCTAATCAACATGAAAGAATCAAGCTCACCTTGTCAAAAGCTTGGTATGTAAGGAGGGGACAGGGAGAGAAATGGTAGATAGAAGAACATCACGCTGTTGTATCAACACAGAATAAATATCTTTTTGGAGACAACACTGCAATTCCCTGACTTCACTCAGTACCCTGAGACCAAGAAATCATGTAAGTTCATTAAAGTTTCACCATAGAGTTTGAGAAAACAAGGGGAGAACTGGGGGAAAAAATCCTAAAAATTATTGCAATCATGGATCCTGGGATCTTCAGTGAGGTATGTAGTAGAAATTTTGATATCTTCTGCAGTTGGTGCCATCTCCCACACACTCTACTCTGAGGCACGGTCATAGCACTACCTGCACAAAATGCAGAATTGCTGGTTATGGTCCTATTTACCCGATTTCAGGCATAATGCCTACATAGGGCTTATGTGTATGGCTGAGTGGGGTAAGATAGATTGAGCTGAATCCAGTTATAACACCCAATTGAAGCGAAGCTGATGATACCCAGCTGTACATCTCGGCCTGTGGGGACCCCAGTGATGCAGTCAATGTCCTATCCAGATGTCTGGAAGCTGTTGGGGTCTGGATGGGGGATAACGGGCTACAATTGAATCCCTCCAAGACTGAGTGGCTATGGATAGGGGCCCCCACGTTATCCAGGGAGCGGCCAACTTTGGTCTTGGATGGGGCTTCTTTGCCCCAGACAGACCCGGTATGCAACTTAGGGGCCCTCCTGGATTTGGGACTGCTACTTGTAGATCAGGTGGTGGCCGTGGCCAGGAGGGCTTTCGCACAGCTTTGCGTCATCCATCAGTTGCGTTCACTCCTGGGCCGGGACTCCCTGCTCATGGTCACACATGCTCTGGTGATCTCCAGGCTAGATTATTGCAATGCGCTCTACATGGGGCTGCCCTTGATGACCATTCGGAGGCTACAGCTGGTGCAGAATGCAGCAGCCCGGGTGGTGATGGGGTGCAGGCATTATGCTCGTGCCTCACCATTGCTTCAGGAGCTGCACTGGTTACCAGTTTGTCTCTGGGTGCAATTTAAGGTGCTGGTTTTGACCTTTAAAGCCCTACATGGTAGTGGGCCAGGATACCTAAGAGACCGCATCATCCCAAGAGTGTCTGTCCATTCAACCAGAGTGGACCGGAGGGGCTCTCTAATTGTTTCATCTGCCAGAGGGGCTCGCCTCTCTGGCACATGAAGGAGGGCCTTTTCTGTGTCCGCACCGGCCTTGTGGAACCTCCTGCCAGTAGAGTTGTGGGAGCAGACGGAGCTGCTGCCTTTCAGAAAAGAATGAAAAACCTGGTTGGCAGAGCAGGTATGGGGCCCAGAGGGAAGGGTGGCCCCCACCTGTTGGATTATAAAATGAAGCCTCCCCAACTTTTTAATGCAGGCAGTTTTAATGTGGTTTTATAGGTGGGTGGGTATGTTGGGGTTTTAATTGTTTTTAATAGGGGGACCTTGGCGCTGCCTCTCCCCGGCCCCTGTCATCGGCCTGGGGATGTGAGGCACCTGGGGCTGCTCTCCTCTGCACCCCGCCTTGGCGGGATAAAAAAGGAAGACGCGCCAAACGCCGCGGGACCTCGCCACTGCCTCTCCCCAGCCCCTGTCATTGGCCTGGGGATGTGAGGCACCTGGGGCTGCTCTCCTCTGCGCCCCACCTTGGCGGGATAAAAAAGGAAGATGCGCCCAATGCCACAGGACCTCGGTGCTGCCTCTCCCCAGCCCCTGTCATCGGCCTGGGGGGTGTGAGGCACCTGGGGCTGCTCTCCTCTGTGCCCCGCCTTGGCAGGATAAAAAAGGAAGATGCGCCCAACACCGTGGGACCTCGCTGCTGCCTCTCCCCGGCCCCTGTCATCGACCTGGGGATGTGAGGCACCTGGGGCTGCTCTCCTCTGCGCCCCGCCTTGGTAGGATAAAAAAGGAAGACACACCCAACACTGCGGGACCTCGACGCTACCTCTCCCCGGCCCCTGTCATCGGCCTGGGGATGTGAGGCACCTGGGGCTGCTCTCCTCTGTGCCCCGCCATGGCGGGATAAAAAAGGAAGACATGCCCAACACCGCAGGACCTTGCCGCTGCCTCTCCCTGGCCTCTGTCATCGGCCTGGGGATGTGAGGCACCTGGGGCTGCTCTCCTCGGCGCCCCACCTTGGCGGGATAAAAAAGGAAGATGCACCCAATGCCGCAGGACCTTGCCGCTGCCTCTCCCCAGCCCCTGTCATCGGCTGACAAATTGGCTACAGTTGCGAGGTAGCCCAGCGCGCCCATAAGAAGATCTGCCATGCCGGGGAACCACCAACGTTGCCGGATGCTTCCCCTTCGTGAGAGCAGGGGTGGCGGGAGCGAGAGACTGGCTGCTGTTGCGAGGCAGCGGCGAATTGTACTGTTAATTGCTATCTTATAATTGTAAGTCAAACAATTAATTGTATTATTGTTCTATGATGTGTATTAATTGTATTATTGATTGTGATTTGATATTTTTGTAAAGTTTATTGTGATTCTCATTATGATTGTATTTTGCACTGTATCTCTGTATGTTGTATTTTCCCCTTCCCCCTCCTCCTTCCCCCTCCCCTCCCCCTTTATGTTTTGTTTGTATTTATTGGATTGCTCTGTAAACCACTTTGAGGTGTCAGTAGACAAGTAAAGCGGTATATAAGCACAATAATAATAATAATAATAATAATAATAATAATAATAATAATAATAATAATAATAATAATAATAATAATAATAATAATAATAATAATAATAATAATAATAATAATAATGTTGTAATCCTGTTGTGAGCCACCCTGAGTCGGGTTCACCTGATTGGGTGGCACAGAAATTTGAGTTATAAATAAAAAAATAAAAAAATAAAAAATAAAAAAGCTATTTGTTTACTTAAAACATTTACACCCCACCCTATATCACAGGATCAAAAGGTAGGTTACAAAGTTGTATAAAACAATTTTGAAGTATAAGATATTTAAGACAACCTAAAATCAAACAGTTCAAAACACACAAAACATTAAAAACATTGCACTGGAACCTGTGCAGGCAATTATCCCCAAAATCCAATGACTGCAATAAATATGTTTTTATTTGGTGCCAAAATTATGCCAGTGTTGGTGCCAGTCAAGCTACCAAAGGGGGTACATTCCACAGATGAGGAGCTACAGAAGAAAGGGTCATTTCCTGTGTCTTTGCATAACAAACTGTTCTCAATTGTGGGTCACAGGAGATGGCTTCCTCAGTAGGTCTTAGTGGTTGGGCATGTTTATATAGACCTGTTGAATTGGCAACACTTGTGCAAGTGTTGGTTTAACAAATGCCATTCATTAAATGGATCAACTCAGTTGGGACTAAGTCTTGCGTTTATCTCAGTACCTTGGCCAAGTCATGACCAGACAGAAATCTGATCTTTGGTTTCCTACATTTATATTCAGCATTCTGTCTACTGCACCAGATGGCTGACCCCTTCGTCAGCAGAAGATGGGCAAACATAGTTCTTTTCTGATTTTCACAGCTATATCACGTGTCTGGCAACTCAATAGTATCTAGTTTAAAAACTTTAAGCACCAAAAATAACTTTGAAATTCTCTACCATGTCTGAGATTACAAAACAAGCAAAACAAACAAACAAACAAAAAAGGGAAAAATGAATGTGGTTGCTGGATCTATGTACGGTCAACTCTCTTCCCCACCCTCTAAGTAAGTAAATACATCAGAGTTCAGGAAGCTTTGAAAGCAAATTTGTTTCTGTGTCAAACTCTATTTGAAATACTTTTGCAAAAGTTAGGTAACTTGTAATTAAGTCTGCAGAAAAACATGAGCGTACAAATATGTTCTGACTGAATAGAGTGTATGAATATCCCAAGAGTGGATAATTTAATATTAGATCAAATAAGCCAGCATGGAAATTACCATGTTTTTGTTGACTATTTTAACATATTTAGAGAAGGCTGTGGGACCTTTACATATCTCTGTGTCTCTTTGTAGTATAAGTCTTCATATCTTATGCCAGTCAGCATGGGATACACAGATTTAAAGGGCTTGGGTGGAATGGGGGAGAGGTTTTAGAATGCATTACGAACATGCCCAAGAGAAGAATATTAAAATGATAAAAGAAGAACTCAGTCATTATTCATCTTCTGTTCATCCTTCTCAAGGCTTACTCGTGAATTCATTCACAACAAGACCATATGAAGATCTTCTTGTTTTCAGAGAAGGGAGTGCCACATCTCGCCTTTGCATGCAATCAACCATTCTGGTTCCCTAAAAAGTTAATTCTTTTTTATGTCAAGTAAAGAAAACAAAGTCATTTACATCTACCCACCACTGGGAAACTGCATCTTGCGTTGAAAAAATGACATGTTACTGCAAATTTGGGATCTCCAGTGAGGATGGCTTTGTGTGTATGTGAAATTTTTGTCACATTAATTTCTCTTGAGGAAGCTACAAACATGTGAAGAATAAGGACTGTTGGGCCATAGTTGGAAAAAGAATTATGGAACAATAAAGTGGCCAACTTCTAATCTTGGCGTAAATCTGAGTATACTCCGATATGATATGAGAGCTGTTGTTCTCAGTTGACTGATATTGTACTACTTAGCGAAAAAAATCGTTGTACGATGCATCCCATAGGGAAAATTGCTATACGATGCATGCATCATATAGCAATTGTTTCGTACAACAACGAGCCCCATGGGACAGATTAAAATCATTGTATGAGGTACCACTGTATATTTATCTAATATAAATTACTGGTTTAAACTCGAGCAAGAATTTCATTTCAAAGGTAACTAAAATTATGTCTCTAGAAAGTATGTAATGCAAAGGTTAACCAAAGGGACAGGTGAAAAAAATATATAAGGCTTGCTTTTTAAAGCGATAGTACCCAATTCACACTACCTGGAAGTAAAGTTTATGATGAGAATTTTTTTATGCTTCCAAGCTAACAGTGCTATGGGGGCGAGGATTCAAAATGCACTAAAAGAAAAGGCAATGTTTGCACATCCTTTCGGCAATGAGAACATTATTGTACTGTACTTGTTTTTAATGAGATTGCAAGAAACATTGCTGTGGGAGAAAGTCAGACTACAATTCCAATGAAATCAAATCAATTAGTAAGACATATACAATAATCTGCCCCTTCTGAAATAAAGGGCAAGGATATAGGAATCCATTTCTGGATAGTAAAGGAAGCTCACAATCTTTTGCAGACTTGAGACAAAATAAGCCCTAGCTCTGAAGAAACAATGTTCTCAATAAACTCAAATGTGACAGATTTGCACATCAGAGTGATGAGTATCACTATGGCCCTATGGAGTTTTTATGCCAGCATTAAGTAATTGATTCAAAGCTCCATAGTGAATTGCTGCAAGTTAAGAAGTTGGTGTCAGCATTTTCTGTTCTTTGGTGAGTCTCCAAGCAATCTCAGAGAAACTGCTGATCTAGCAATCCAAGATACCAGAGAACAGAGATCCAACCTGCCATCTTCCAGACACTACTAGGCAAATGCTAAGTTTTGTTTATGTAGCATGATATCTCTCAGTATTGCTTTCTCCTGAAGGGGAGGAGTTTCAGGGAAGGTTGAGACTACATTTTGGGTGCCTTAGGCCACATGCATAAGCCTTATGGGTCAAATATGTTCCCCATCTTGTATTTAAATTATTTTATCTAGGCCCTAGGGGAAGGCGCTGATCTATAGCATATCATTCACTAACTTGTCATTTTTTCTATTGATGATATGTTCATTTCAGAGGAAAGACCCATTTTCTCAGACCTAGACACGCTGGTTATGGGGGGGAGGGACATAAACCCCACACAAACAAACCCCAGCCTTGTTAGCATTGCCTGGTCAACATAACAGAATATTGTGTGGATATAAGAAAAGCAGATTGATAATGATACCTGATTATTAAAAGTATCTATTTTATGTAGTACAGTATACTAATCTCTGAGTATGTATGTATGTATGTATGTATGTATGTATGTATGTATGTATGTATGTATGTATGTATGTATGTATGTATGTATGTTATGACCTCTTGCCTAAGAATGAACCAGCTGATTTTTGGCATAATTATGATTAATGTTTAATTGAACTGTACTCTTTGAGTTTCTCTGTGTGTCACGCATGCATGCTGAAATTAATAAATGAATTGTTAATCTGGTGAATGCAACAGATTCTGTGCCAATTATAAGGACTCACTAATTTTAGTTATAACATTAATTGTCCCTATACAGATTACTGGAATTATAGAAATCTGGAATTGGACAACATTGAGCATTATGGATGAACTATATCATAATCTGAAAAAGTCTGTTTTCATGATGAAAATGTTCACTGGAAAATATTCAGCTGAGATGTTTTAGTCAGATTTCCTCAGTATATTTACTCAACTTCTATTCACTTTTCCAAATCCAGTTTATTACTCTTCCTTCCTTCTTAGATAAATCATATAGTCTTAGGAAATAGGAAAACATTCCACAGCCCTATCCAGTCTTAGTCCATAACAAAGTCAATGAGTACAGATGATAAAAACTGAAAGTGTAGATAAATGTCATCAATGAGTATAATTGAGGAAAACTGAAAGTGTGAATGATGTCAGCAGTTTTCCAAAGAAAGCTGAAAGAAACAGCTAAGGCATGCTGAAAATCTTTGTACATAAAAATATAAGTATTGTTGGCTTAGCTCCAGTTATTTATCCTGTTGCAGTGAATAATCCATCTCCATTTGGCACAAGTTTATCCCTTCACAATTAGGAAAGCCATAGATAGACTACATAATTCTATGTTAAGGCTGGAAAGGTGCATGTAGGGATTTATATCTTCCTTCCACATATTCTGCAAAATAAAGAAGGAACCATGTCCCCAGAGGTAAGAAATATAGTTCAGCACAGGAGGTCTGAGCTACCTTTGAATGCTACAAAAGCTAAGAACACCTCATGAGACAAGGCACCAATCTGATTTACAACTTAATAACTTTCTGTTTCCAGAAATAAAGTAAAGTTGTTATTTAATGGCTGAAATACTAGCATTTTCTCCAAATGCCAGTAATAATTTAAATTCATGACTTCTATATTATTCATGGGGTCCAATTTAATATGAACAGTATTTCTGGTGTTCCATGTTTATGAAGAGTGTGTCTTGAGGATATACCTCATTTTATGGCAAACGGATGCTTGATATAACTAGCTGATATTCTGCCACTGTGAGATGAGAATGAAAAGTAAGATGTATTCTTACCTCACCAGAAATATGTGGGAGTTTTAATTTTCTTTACTGCTTTCATGAACAAGTTAAACAAGGCTGAGACCTAAAGGCTCAGTTGGCAATACACAAGATGCTACTTTATATTATAAAGTTGGAAATCATAGGGCCTGTGTGTCAGTCTAGCCTTCCTTGGGTCTCACTCAGGGCCATTAGAGTTCTTCACATGACCAAGATCCATTCTCCCCATTCTAAGAGACCGAAAAACCTCTTCTAAAGCTTAGTTATTGGCAATAACAGCATCAAGGTAAAATGTGCCACCATTTGGAATCTCAGACTTTTGCCTTTGACTCCTCCCACCTTCACTTTGAATTTGAACCCATGAACTGACAGGTTCCCCAACTTGCTTTTACACAAACCCAATTTGAACAGATTCAAAGGTGGCAAGAATGAAAATAAAATAACAAGTGGTGCTAGCTGAAAGATAATTACACAGAAGAGTTCAAAGAGTTGTTGTTTGTTGTTCTAGATTTAACTTGATCTAATGTTACAGAGTAAGGTATGTGGTGCTTTAGTGGGTTTGATGATGGGCTTGACGACCGGAAGTCCAGAAAGTCAGCAATTCAAGACCTCAGTGCTGCATAACCAAGTGAGCGCCCGTCATCTGTCCCAGCTCCTGCCAACCTAGCAGTTTGAAAGCATGGAATTTCAAGCAGATTAATACTCCAGAGAGTACTGTGGTGTATGGTGGTGCATCAAGTCCTTTGGTGGTTCAGGTTTTGCAAAATGTTAGTCAAAATAAAAATATTAATCATCATAGCAGCAGTCTGTACATTTTATGCTCTTGTGTTTTGGATTGAATTTTGATTTAAGCATTTGCCTGAAATTTAAGCTTAGTTTCCCTGTGTTTTTAAGTATCTGTGCCTACAGCGTTTTTCCCATAGCTGTAAGACCATTGGATGTTTTCCCAACTATGTAGTATTTTTATCCTTATGGACAAAGAAGCAATGTAGATAAATAAAGCCTGTAGAAATAAACAATCTGATGTTGCCTGGAATTATTGCTACAATAAAGGGACTTAAACCTTGATACACGGATGAGTTTTGATGTGCTTGTAAATGATTGCCTGATTTCATTTTGACTTGAAAAATGGGTTTTGAGATAATAGATGTGACTAATTTGTGAGACTGGGTTAGGATTTCAGTGACTCCCCCCCCCCCCCCCCCCGAAGTGGAGCCTGGAATATGTATGTTGAGGACACATTGTATTATTTTCTGGAAGTAAAATTGTGGTTTGTCAACTTAAAGTTAAATGCTTTTTTTTAGTACCATGCAGTAACTTTCAGCTTTGCATTTAGTGATTTTTTCCTGCACTTCATGGATGTCTTTTAGTGATGTGACATTGAACAAATCTATTTTGCAAATATATCCTAATATTCTGAATGCAAACTTTTTTTTGGTAATGCTTTATTTCTATGTAATTTCCCCCCCTTTAGGAAATATATGACTAAATTTAAGTGGACCCTTGGATCAAATTGACATTTGAAGATGACATTGGTAAATGATTTTTACAGCAGCCTTTTCAGTCATATACAATAATTACTTGCCAACATGGGAATTAAATCCTGTATATTTTAAGCAAAGTGAACCCTTTCCATTTCTCTGATTCACACATGTGAGCAAATGCACAATCTTCATGTTTCAACCAACTAGGTACTGGATAAGTGGCAATTCAATAATGTGTCACTCAAGAAGAAGGGATTAAAGTGTTGCCTGTAAATTGTACTGCGACAAATTAGTTAAATGACAAAATTAACATAAAAGGTTTCATCAGCCCCATTTGCAAATGCAAAGTCACTGGTATACTTATTACTTTAATGGAGAGGGAGACAAACGTTTCTGGATAATTTAAACTTTGGAAATTAGTGTGTGCTTGATCTCTTTCTGTTAAAATGACCAATTGAAACAGCATGGCCTATAGTGGTGGAACTTGAAAAGTGACACTAAGGCTATTTTAGACCATAGACATGGAGGAAGGAGGGTGTGACTGAATGGTCCTCCACAGAGAATGAAGTCTTAAATATAGAATACTGATACTATATAGATTTTTATGGGCCATGATCTTATAACAACTGTAGTAGGTGTTTCAAGGTGTGCAGATGCTTAAGGAGTAGTTTCCCATTGTCATCCTCCTAACGGAGGGATCCCCAAACTACAATCCATGGGCCAGATCTGGTCCATGGCATCAAATAATCAGCCCACACACTCGCTCCAGCCACTGTCTCCTCCTCCTCAATCCTTGTCCCCTCTGCTTGGCCTGGCATGTCCCTGCAGGAGCTCTGGAACAGTCTGGCCCCTCAACAGTCTGAGGGAGCATGAACTGGCCCACGGCTTTAAAAGTTTGGGGACCCATGTCCTAATGGGTTTCCATGGCTGGTGCAGGGATTGAATCCAGATCCTAGTTCAACATTCTAGCCACTATATAACACGTTTGACTGCTTTTTCACACACACACACACACACACACACACACACACACACACACACACACACACACACACACAATCACATCTAATACACAATTAAAAGAAAATAAGAAAACAAAAAATGCACATGTTTCTCTCTGTGTGTGTGTGTGTGTGAGAGAGAGAGAGAGAGAGAGAGAGAGAGAGAGAGAGAGAATGACATTTTAATGGCATTATCTATTGATAGCCCATACAAGGACATAGGGTTCCATCCACATTCTCTCTCACACACACAATTATCTGACTGTACATAAGACAGCCGGAGGACAAAGAAGAAATGAGAACGAGACAGGATACAAGGGCTGATCTACACAGTGATGCAATACCCTCAGTTTGTCCTGCAGCTACATGAAATGCCTGGGGACATCTCTAGTAACAACTTTTGTCAGTTGGATTGTCTAACATATTTATATCCGACCTCCCCTACCATGAACTCTTGGCAGCGTACTTGGCTATCTTTCTCTTTTTCCTTATCCACAGCTATTCTGTGAGGAAGAACAGGCTCTGAGAATGTGATTGACCCATCACCATCAAGCAATTCTTATAGATAAGTGGGGATTTGAGCCCAGGTTTTAAGATTCCTAGGCCTACATTCCAACCACTAAACTACATTGGGAGTTTGGAAAAGTAACAACTAATTACTTTCTAAAAAAAAATTACTTTCCAAACTCAGATTCTGCTTAAATAAACCAATCGCTAAGTCCGGATCACCTGGGTTTTTTATTGCAATGCACGGTCTCTCTCTCTCCTTCATCTCTGACTCTTCACAAAAGAATACAGTAATCCTAAATTTGGTTCTATTATCTTCATCTACTTTATGGCTTTAAGCTCCTTGATACAGTTTCATCCTCTGGGAATGGAATGAAAAGAAGCAGAAGCTGTTTTTAATATTCACCTATCTACCTACCCTTTCTGGAGTGCTGAAGGATTTAATTAGTGACTGTTTTTTTGTAAAGCACTTTGAAGAGGAAAAGTGCTCTATTAGTGCTAAGTAGTAGTATTATACAATGATTATTCAAAATTACTCCTCTAACACTGGGTTTAATGCTCTCTGTTATCTCCCCAAACATTCATATTCCAAAGCAATATTTCCTAAGGGATTAGAATATTTAATAGTTAGCACATCATTTCAGTTTGTGTAAGAGCTTCAGTCTCGGCCACTCTGTGCAACAAAAAATTAATTTTATAAGTTATCATTGGTGTAGTTAATTACTGGTGCATAATAGGAAATGTTGTAAAATTTAAGAGTGTAAGAGGATAACAGCAGGTAATGGTGACACACAGAGAGAAGAACAGTTAATTTAGATCTTCCTTTTAGTTGCTATTATTTTTTATTAGAGAGTAAACAAAACAAAACAAAACAGCAAAAAAAAAGAGACAAAATGTTGAGGCACCTTAAAGACTAACTCCTCTTTTTAAATGTGAACTTTTGTGGATCAAATCCATGTAGGGATCATGGCCGCTTGCGGGGATGAAATCACATGCACACACGAGTCAGGGTGCAAGGTGAGGTGACTCCGACAAGTTGGGGTGGCTTGGTTTTATTCTTAACAGAAACCTCGCCTGTTCATGCCTAGGGTAATCGAACAAACGTCACAAAACTGACGGGAAGGCAGGTTCAAGAATACTGTAACATATCGGAGGAAGCACGTTGAGTAACTGTCAGGGAGAGTGGCCAAGATGGTCAGAGGCTGATAAGGAAGGTCAGGGGCGGATGAGGGGTTGGTGAATGGAGGGATTGTGTGGCGGTCCTGATAAGAGCTTGTTTGCGCCAACAGGGAGTTTAGGATCAAGCCTGTAGGCTGACCCTGGTCTTCGCAGCCCGGTGGGGGTTAAAGGCATTCCTTCAAAATCCACTTCATCAGACACTTCATCTAACAGGAATACCACTTCAAACATTTCAACTATTCTTTGTGTGTGTGTGTGTGTGTGTGTGTGTGTGTGTGTGTGTGTGTGTGTGTGTGTGTGTGTGTGTGTGTGTGTGTGTGTGTGTGTGTGTGTGTGTGTGTGTGTGTGTGTGTGTGTGTGTGTGTGTGAAGGTAGGACTGACGAGTTTCTGTGGAAAATAAGTAAAGATATATGTGACAATTGGTGGATTTAAGAACATTGTAGTATAGCATATTGGTGATCAAATGAATTGTTGAATGGAATTTTGGACAAAAATACATCAGGGAATATATTAAGAAAAACTGGATGAAAGTAGAATTCATACAGAGTTAAGATTGAGAAAATGTTGCTAGATATAAATCAGAAAGAATTAAGTGTTTTGAGGTATTGAGGCATTTTTACCGTTTTAAGTGTCTTTATTGTTTTGTTTTTCTTTCTGTTTATTTTCATTATGTTTGTTATTGATCTTAAAATTTAATGAAAATTAATGAAAAAAGAAGGTAGGACTGCTTCATTTTGGTTCATTTCCAGCATGCGAATGGGAATCAAGCCAAAACAGACATTTCTGTTTTAATATCCCAGCTGGTTTTAGTTTCCCAATAAAATTAGTGGTGTAAACAGGCAGCTTAGCCAAATAATGATATTGGGAAATTAAGAAATCAAAAACCTCCTTTCTCTGCTCCTTCATGGAGGGTCAGAGGAAGTAAGCAATTCTTGAAAAGCCAATTAAGACAATGTTGATTGCTTTATTTTTGGGTGTGTGGGTGAGTGGGGTGTGTGGATTGAAAACTTACTTCTGGAAGTAGAGGAGCTAGGAGGAAGCTAGGAGGGGGATTTTTTTCTCCTATAATCTTTGTGCAAAATTGTGCAGAAGGCTTTCACTCAAATGCACATGCAAATTTTCTTGCCCAAACTCTACTTTTTATTTGTCTAATATTTGCTTTTTGCAAACCCATGTTTGAAAATTCAGCAGCATGTTTGCCTAATAATTTGTGAGATGATTATTCTTCCAAGTACAAGATTTCTTATGAGCACTGGCAGCAAATAATTTGCTGCCTTTGTGAAGTGAGGAGATAAATTTTGATTTCTCTGCTCTTGAAGGTCACACCCTACTTTGCACTTTTTGATGTACTGACCTTTTTGATGAGCAGCAAGGACCTGATCTAAAACTTTCTTCAGACTTCCCTATTTTCTTGAAGGTAAGCATTGAATGTATTCTAGTCTTCTTTTGCACCCATCTAAAGACAATGGGCATGACTGCATCGTACATACTTATGAATTTCACACTATAAATTGCTCTATTGTCCATATTCAGTCCAAAATAAGTTGGGTAAATCCACCACTCTTGGAACACAACCCCCAGGTGGAATGATGTTGACATGTACCCCTAATAATGACTTTTTAGACTACATTTTTGTATCTGATTTTAAGCATAATCCCAAAAAAATCTTCACTTATTGTACTTCATAGGCTCTTCTATGTGTACTGTACTGACTATCAGGGGCAGAAATCCAGGTGGATCTGTAAATTGAAAGCAACATATTTTATGAATACTTAAAAAGCATAATCATGTCTTTTTATGAGTCTTCTGCTAGCTTAAGTCCCATTAAAATCCCTCGTTATGAGTGTACTGCACAGAGAAAATTCTGCTAACATGTCACAATAAACTAACTAACTGAAACCCTCTAGAAAAAATATTTCAAAAAGTAACATTTTGCCTTCACCACTGAAGTTTATGACAGTCTCTACTTACCAGCAGCTGTAAAATGGTCATAAAATAAAATTGAAATTTATATCAAAATCACTCTTAATACCTTTGTGGCTTTTTTGCATCTCTGTATAGTTTACCCGCAGAGATTTAGCAGCAGTGGTTTATGCTAAGTGGCTGGAAGTTATAGCAGAGCTTTCAGTAATATAACCTTTTGGGAGGTTCCTTTACCGATATAACCAGTCTATTTATTTTTAAGTTACTAAGCAATATAGCCACTTGATGAAAGTGCGAGGCCACAATGTTTATTTGCAGTAACAGAGTTGCTTGTGGCATTTACTCCTGCTAGCAGTAGATTCTGTTCATAACTGTAGTTTGGAGTGAGTCCCCCATGTGTTCCATAGGGGCAGCGCTACACATTGCTGTAATGGGGTAAGAGTGTCTTTCTGTACCCCAGTCATGTCCAACTCTAGGGGGCGATGCTCATCTCTGTTTGTAGCCAAAGAGCCAGTGCTGTTTGTGTCTGCAGGCATTTACATTGCCATCTGATAAACATGACTAGATGCTGAAGTGCATGGAACATTGTTACCTTTCCTGCTGAAGTGGTACGTATTTATCTACTTGCAATATCTTGCTTTCACACTGCTAGTTTGGCAGAGCTGGGAGAGACAACGGGTGCTCACTCTGTCGCATGGCCCACGGGTCGAGTCAAACTGCTGACCCAAAGGTTGTCAAGCTGAGCATCTTAACCACTAAGCCACCATGTCCCTTCAGACAAGCCCTTACAGTGACCCTAATAAGGCTTTCAAGGTGAGATATTTGAGAGGTGATTTTACCAGATCCACACACCCTATTGAGTTTCCATGGCCAAATGTGGATTTATCCCCTGGTCTCCAGAGTCCTAGCCCATTACTCTCTCCATTACACCATGCTGGGTACACCTTATCCTGTATAACAAGCCTTTAAATAAAAACAGGAGAGTTGTTTCAGGGTACAGAAAGATGATCTGAAAGTAAATACACTTTTTATCATCTGTTATTCCCCTGGCCATGTCTCAATGTTTTTGTTTTTAATAACTATAATATTTTAAAATAAAAGCCTTTTCCCTGAAATTAAAATTGAGGTTATAATAATAATAATAATTTCATGTCAGAAATTATTCCGGGTTGATTTCCCAAGATTCTAATATACCCTTATTGATTTTGGCTCAGATAGCTTCAAGCAAAACAGCTTATAATTGTGATAAAATTAAGTTTCATCATCTCTGATTGATAGCTTCTTGATTGTAATGGGCTGCAAGCTAGCTCAGTAAATGCTATTTATTAGGTAGAAGAATGGATCAGGAAAGGTTGATGTGTTGCTAGCTAGCAACTACATCCATCTACACAGCATACGATCTGGAGTTAAGGCTGATGGGCTTCAGACCAAAACACCTTTTTTAAAAGGTGCGGCAATCAAACACTGTATGTGTATCATTCTTCCCAAGTTCATATTATCTATAAAATGTATTTTGCTCTACCAGGACTTCCAAGTTGGGTTTACAATCTACATCTGAAATAAATACATTATTAAAACACACTCCATAATTCTGTACATGCAACAATGAAAAATACAAAGCCATTAACAATAGCTACAAAGAAGGCCAAGTGAGCAACATGCAAGTAGAAATTGCCATGTTTCTTAACATCTCACATTGTAAGATCATAAGTACTGTACTGCCCTTGCTTGTGTGACAGAACAAGATGGAAAGAAGGAAGCTTCTCCCTTTAGTTTGCCAATGAAGCAACTAATGCATCTTCATCAGTTGAAAATATTCGATACCTTAAGAATTCTGTTGGAAAAGACAGATGTGAAATGCAGTTAATTGTGCAGCTGTTTCCCCCTCTTTGCCAGGATGTTCATCAAACACACCAATTTTCACAACTACTGCGTGGCAGATATTGAAACAGGCTCTACAGGAAAAGGAGGAACAAATAGTTTGATTAATATTGGATGCAGTATTTTAACTGAATGTTTCTAGCCAATGTATCTACCTCCTCCTCCTCCTTCTTTCATGTCTAGGCCAGAGGTGGAACTGCCAAAATAAAGGCATCTTTTGGTGAGTTCATTCTACAGTTCCTTTCATCTGACCTAGTGGGAGAAAGATTAGTTGGCAACACATAGGTATGCCCGATTGTGGTTCAAAAATATCACAATCTTTGAGGAGGCTCCTTGATGTGACTTTCCTTCCTTCTCATGATTCCTTCTTTATCCTTTTTTCTAGAGGACAGCAGAGCATCCCATCTTTGCTCTCAATAGCTGAGGAGTTTACAATGGTTCCTTTGCATCTTCAGGTAAACTAGACTAGGATTTCTCAAACTTGGCTCTCCAGATGTTCTTGGATTTCAATTCCCAGAAGCACTGATCGGCAGGAATGCTGACTTGGGTTCCAATAATTGAAGTGCAAGAATACCTGGAGAGCCATGTTTCAGGAACCCTGATCTAGAATAAGAATTCCTTTTTCCTAAATATTTCTCTATTTTCCCAGAAGGAGTGGTGTGGATACAACTCCTTTTAAAGGTAAAATGTACTCTGCTAATTGTACTAACATTTGGTGCTGAATCTATCAGTCAAATTAGCTTTGGCTTGTGCTTCTAAAAGCCAGGTTCTCTGACTATAGAGATTGGGGGAAAATGGGAAATACTTTTGCCCATGGGTTCTAGTGTCCCTAGATACCATTCTGTATGCTCAATAAATCAAAAAAAAAAAATAATTCAGGAAATGCAGGTTAAAATGGGAGTGGATTAGTGCAGTTCTGTGTGTCACTACATTGATCTAAATATAATTTGAATGATTTTCAGTTGCTGTATTTATGAGGCCCCAAATTTCTTTAAACTCATGTATCAGTTGCTTGTGGATGTTATTTCACTCAGATTTGTTTTTCTACCTCTACAGCAAAACACCAAATGTTGCAGAGCACATAAACAACCCTGTAGCCAAGGAGTTTTTCTTACAGGATGTTCAGCAAGCATGAAACAAAATTTGATAGAATTAACGAAGTGATTTGGATCAGTAAATAAAGTAGATGAGTGATTCCAGGTTGAATGTAAGCATTTCTCTTTTTAGAGACAGCAGTTCTGATGAACTGCCACCTTAATGTAAAGATTCTTCTCAGTTTGTAAGCATGTCTCAGTCACCAGACACATACATGGGGTTGGCAGTTCATACAGAATTGCTGTGTTTTTCCAGCTCTCCAAACAGGAGAACAAGCCTTAGGGTCAACAGTGCTGGCAGAGGGGAAATTTTGATTAATTTTCCCTACAAGGTGTCTTTAAATCCTCAACACTTATCTCTACCCATTTGTAGCTGGTATCAGAGCACATAGCCTGAGCACATATTACACATACTGTACTATGCTTGTTCCATAGTGGAACACTGAACAGCCAGAATGGAGAGAGAGAATTGGTAGATTAATTTAATGTGCTTGAGTCCATCTTGTTTTGGAGCACAACAGAGAGTTTAGCACCAGCCTCATGATTAATGAGCTTTGTTTCATAGTAATAGTAATGGCGGTGGCAGCACAGGGTTTGGAACAGGTTACAGAAGAAAAACTCTCTACAGCAGGCATTCGCAACCTGTAACACAAAACAGATATATTCTCACAGGCTGCTCATTTGACCTCACTGAGACAGTACAGTTGTGCTATATACAAGTCCATACGTCCCCTAACAATGTGGCCCACCACTGCCCTCACCACTACTGGAAGCAGAAGTGGACATGTTTACAACAGCCTTAAAACAACCAGCAGCATTTACAGCAGGGGGAACCACGTGACCGGCCCGTTTAGCTATCTGGGGGGGGTGGTGGTGGTGGTGGTGGTCTGTCCCATGGGGTGAAAAGTTTGAGAACCCCTGCCCTACAGTGACTCAATTATAGCTTACATGAAGCAAGTTGTCGCAGTGGTTAAACTGTAGTAAGGTAAAGGTGGTTGCTGGGGGGAGGGTACGCTAAATTTTAAACAATTTATATTTTTAACAAGAGCTGGAACAGATGATGGGAGCTCACCTCATCATGCAGCACTTGGGTCTCAAACTGTTGACCTGTCAACCTTCCAGTTGTAAAGTTCAGCATCTTATCAACTAAGCCACCAGAGTGCCTTTGATTGCAGTATTGCAGCCAAAACTGCTAAAGTTGAGTTCAACCCTAATGGGCTCTTCTGGGAGGCCTGGGTCTTTATGGAATATAAAGTCTTATCACTCATTAGGCTCTACAGTATATGGATTCTCCCAAAGAACTACAGGAGGCCATAAGTAACCTGGAGAACAGGTCCTGTTCCAGGTGAGTGAAATGTAAGAGTCTCCATGTCCCAGAATTCTATCTGGGGAATTCGTGGAGTATTCAGAGTCCAAAAAGCCCAAATGTACTCCATTTAAATATAGAAGTTAGTCTTCAATGTGCCATGACATTTTTGTCTTTTTGTTTGTTTGTTTCTGGTGTTATATGCTTGCACAGACTAATAGAGCTACCAGTTCAAAAGGATTTAATGTGTATCCCTAATGAAGGCCTCTTTTAAAGGATTCTTGTTCTCTGGAGGCATTCTAAAGAAATAATATTTCCCCACAAATATGACAGGAAAAAAGGTTATGAAAAAATCTGGCATTAAAATTGTCTCCACCGTTGCTGTTGTTGTTCAGTCGCACAGTCGATTCCAACCCTTGGCGACCCCATGGACCATTTTCCTCCAGGCACCTCTATCCTCCACCATTCTCCTCAGCCCACCAAGCTCTGTGCCCATTGTGTCTACAATACCATCTATCCATCTCATCTTTGGACGCCCCCTTCTTCTCTTGCCCTCCACTTTTCCCACCATTGCTATCATCATTTAAAGGGACGTTGTAATAAAGTTACAGATAATGGCTTCTCTTCTTCATTGAACATTACATTCTAGAGAGTGGGTCACATGTTGTGTGTCAGAAGATGGTGCATTTGATGTAACATGAAAGCTTTCATAATCCGTAATGTAGAAGAAGGAGTTGGGGGGGGGGGACAAAAATTTTTTTTCTCACATCCTGCTTAGCTTCTCAGTTGTACCTAAGTCCAGGTTTTTGAAAATCTGATGCACTCCAGTTTTGTAAACGGAAAGTAAACTGGCGATAGCAAAGGAAATGTGTCATATTGCATTACATCTAGGCCCTGCAAGGACATCATCCTAAAGATGCCAGAAAAATGATTCAAATGGAAAAAGAGGAGGGTGGGGGAAATTACAACATGAAATAGAACTCAGTGTGGATGGCAAGAGGTAGGAGACAAATGTACAAAAATATACAAGAGAACAAAACAAAGATAGCATGAGAAACAGCTGAATATAGGACATTGCCTTACACACACACACACACACACACAATCCTTGTGCTAATCCAGTAACCTGATGTAGCTGTTGTTGTTCAGTCGCACAGTTGAATTCGACCCTTTGCGACCCCACGGACCACCACATGCCAGACTCCTCTGTGATCTGCCATCCTCCACAGCCTGCCCAGGTCTACACGCACTGCGTCAACAATGCCATCTAGCCATCTCATCTTCTACTGCTCCTTCTCCTTTTGCCTTTGATCTTTCCTAGCATCAAGGCCTTCTCCAGTGAGTCCTCTCTTCTCATTTGGTGGCCAAAGTACATGAGCTTCAGCTTCAGTATTTGTCCTTGGTTTAACTATGCAGACTTTTGTGGACAGGGTGATGTCTCTACTTTTTATTATGCATCCTAAGTTTCTCATAGCTTGCCTCCCAAGAAGTAAATGCCTTTTTATTTCATATTTTTCCCTACAGATGCAATTGGGTAGGTGGAATTTTAATTAGTGATGATTTTTTTAACGGGGTGGGGAGGGAATTTTAGTGTTTATTAAGGGTTTTAGTGTTTTAAAATGTTTTTAAGATTGTAATGTTTGTTTATTCTTTTTTAAGGCCGCCCATAGGCGTTTGTTCGAGTGGGGTGGCAATATATAAATCTGAATAAATAAAATAAAATAAAACAAAACAAATCTGCAGTGATTTTGGATCCCAAGAAGGTAAATTCTGTCACTGCTTCCATTTCCCCCTTTCTATTTGCCAGGGAGTCATGGGACCGAACGCCATGATCTTGTGTGTTTTTTTGATGATGAGTTTCAGGCTAGCTTTTGCACTCTCCTCTTTCACCCTCATCAAAAGGCTCTTTAGGTCTTCTTCACTTTCTGCCATTAGGGTGCTATCATCTGCATATCTCAGGTTGTTGATGTTTCTCCCAGCAATCTTGATTCCAGCTTGTTCTTTATCCAGCCCTGCATCACACATATATACTCTGCATATAAGTTAAATAAACAAAGTGACAACGTACAGCCTTGTCATACTCCTTTTCTTACTCTAAATCAATTGGTTGTCCCATATCCTGTCCTAACTGTTGCTTCTTGTCTCACATACAGATTTCGCAGAAGACAGATGAGGTGGCTGCCATAAACCAATTGACAATGTGTGACAGTGGAGGTCCGGAGACCATATACCACCAATCAGTTGCTGCAGCCATTTTTAAAAAAATCAACCATTTAGTATATGATGACTGTTTTGACACAACCAACCAGCAATCAACTATCTGAGGGAAATGTTATGCCCATGTAGACGACCTCTAAAATAGTTGCACTGCAAAAGGAATGAAGAATTTTCTCATTAATTTGCAACTGTAGTGTTTCAATTTCATTTCTTTATTAGTTGATTAGTCAGCTGAACATATCAAGTTAAAATGTAATAAGTTGGATTGAATAAAATACAGTTTCATAAAATGGAGTAATAATAGATTAAATGTGGGTGGGGTGGTATATCAATAAAATGAGATGCATAAGAAAAATATTACTATAAAGTAATCATTTAAAACCCTGAAGTATTCAATTAAATTCATCACCGTTACATGCAACTCCTATCTGATCAATAAAACATCTTCTCAACTGAGTAGTCCCAACTATAAATTTGACAGTTTTGAATAATAATTGCATATTTGTTTGTGCCTTGAAGGAAGAAAGTTAGTCTTACGTTTGGAGGCCTAGTATCTCATGCTATTTAACAATGTCTGTATGTACTGGGTTCTCGCTGTTGCATATAATTGACAATTGAATAAAACATGTGCAATATTTTCTAATTCTGGTGCTCTGCAGACACAAGTTCTCTCAGGATATGGAACATGTTTAAATTGCCCATGTATGATCATGGAGTCTAGCTGTTCAAATCTCATTCAGGTAAATGCAATTATAAGATACTGGAGTCAGGCCCATTATCAAGTATAACACAAACCCTATTCAGTGGTTTTAACAGACATTGTTTCAATAACTTACAAATAAGGAGGAACAGATAAGATGTCCCATTTCCCTTCCATCATCACTTTCAGTATCCTCCTATGAGCATACCTGTCAGATATCCCATTTTGCCTGGAAAAACCCCACAATTTGGAGCCCCTAATCCTATAATCACAGTTTTGTAATTTCCCATATTTTAAAAAAAATCAGGGGCATGTAAACCTCTCATATATTATTATTATCATTATCATTATTTATGAGGTATGCAGCTTATACCATAGAAGAAAAATGTTGGGCTCTCCCTGGTAGAGAAAGAACCACCCCATAAACACAACTGTTTTTCCTCATGGGGAAAACTATAGTTAGCAAGCCAAGCTTATTAATAATTATTCTATATTTCCCCCTACTCTTCCCCCTCCCATTCGACTGCATTTCATATTATGGTGATTTTTCATGGAACTGTTTTTTACACTTTAATCAGTTAATTGTCTCCTGTTTTAGTGTTTTTTGCCTCGATTTCATTTTTTAAAACTGTGTTTAGGAGAAAACCGTGGAAGTATCCTGTTTATGCTGTATGCAAATATACTTGAAGCCGATTGGCTCATTGACTTCCCTTTAACACCCTCTTTCCCAGGAGAGAGGGGGCTTCAAGTATATTTGCATACAATATAAACAGCATACTTCCATGGTTTTCTCTTAAATACAGAGTTTTAAAAAATGAAATTGAGGCACAAAATGCTAAAACAGGAGACAATTAACTGATTAAAATGTGAAAAACAGATCCATGAAAAATCACCATAATATGAAATGCAGTCGAATAGCAGGGAGAATAGGGGGAATATAGAACAAAATTATTGAAGTAAGCTTGACTTGCTGGTTGCATTTTTTCCTGTGAGGGGAAGCAATTGTACCTATGGGGTGGTTCTTCCACCACCAGGAGAATTCAACATCTCTCTGTGGCTCCTCATCTTCTAGGTTCTTGGATGTGCCTAGATTTTGGGGAAAAGGGTGTGTGGGCCTGGGAGAGAAGGGCATGGCCTAAATTTTCCCTTATTTTCATGTCCAAAACCTGACAGGTATGTATGTGTAGAGGAGGATGTGTCTGAAGAGGAGACTCTGCCATTTACACAGAGCTTCTATTTAATCAGAACTACAGATTAACAGTAATAGAAATATACTGAATAAGCCAATTGAACTAGTTTTGTGGGCAGTAGAAGGGTCATTCAGTTAAAATTTTAATCAGAATATGCATGAACTATTAAAATTGGAACATAAACTGTTTTCAAGCTAAATTGGGACTTTGACTTGTTTACAGTCCCTTATAATTGGAAAAGAGATTGGTAAACAGCCTCTACGGCTGCAGTCTCCATTGGCTGACTGCTCCCCACCCCACCTTATCCACCCATTGAATGTGGCAGACAGAGAAGGAAAGGTTGCAGTCAGACTCCCTCTCTTATAAGAAAATCACTTTCCAGAGGAAGAAAGAGGAGGCTGGCACATATGTTCCAGTCTTGGGCCTAGATTTATTACACACACGTGACTGAGACAAGTGAGGCAGAATCTGCCACTGGATCAGGGCTGTGTGGACTGGGAAACTTTATCCTAACTAGGGAGATGAGATGCCCAAGAGCTGTGTAAGAGCCTGGAGAAGGAAGACCATGCAGAGCAGCATGCTGTCTCTGAAACATGGTAGCACCTCCACATATTTCCTCATAACTGTGTGGGGGAAAGGAAGAAACAAGTACCAACATGACATCTGGCCTGGCGTTAGGACGAGGAACAGAATCATCAGGAAACTGACAAACCAGACATGGGAAGCTTCACCATCCACACTGCTTATGTCAGCTTTGGCCCCGAGTGTCTCAGAGTATGCTGCTCCAGTATGGAGTGCATCTGAACATGTGAAACAAGTTGACACTGCTGTTAATGAAACAATGTGCACAGTGACAGAATGCCTCAAACCTACACCACTTGAGAACATATGTCCACTGGTTGGTACCACTCCACATAAGATAAGGAGAGAAGTAGCAGCAGATGCCGAGAAAACTAGGCAAGAGAATGACCATGAACATCCTCTGAATGGATATGTGTCTGAAGTCTGCCGACTCAGATCCAGGAAGTGTCTTATGGCAAGAACAAACAATATTGAGGGTACGCAAAACAAAATCAGAAGATGGAGGAAGGAGCTCAGTGGACAAGGAACAACATTAAAGAAGGATATAGCTGAGGAACTCAACCTTCTGTAGGTCACTTGGAGGACCCTAAATACAGGTAGGCTGAGGATTGGATTCTCTAAATATAAGACCAACATTCTTAACCAGGGGCTGCTGGTGAATAAGAACTCACTGTGTGAATGTGGAGAAATACAGATTCCAGAACATTTACTGGTTGGCCAGCTACTACTTGAAACATGTACCAATGACAAAGCCAAGAAGATGGCTTCATTCTGGCAGTTTAAGATTTGACCAGGATGTGACAGAAGAAGAATCTGGTCTGATTAGACCTGGCTCTCCTCCACCTCTTCCCTTGCTCCTGGGAGTTCTTTTGAAGCTAATATAGATGGGAAAGATGTCCAGAGAAATCACTTGAAACTGCAACAGGCATTTTCTCCAGACATGTTTCCTATCTGCTTTAGTCCCAAGAAGATACCAAGGAGACAGGCAAAACCAAAACTGATCCCAATTCTAACGAAGATGCTACTGTACCATGTATCTCTCCCTTCTCCAGTAGTGGCATGCAAGGAAATCTGTAGACGCAGTATCACCCTCCAGCTGAGGGGGCTGGGCATATCCTTCTCAGATGTTTATGATGCAGCCAGGCAGCTCTTAGAAATTAGAAGGAGCAGTGCATTTGCTACCCACAGTGCTTTGCTACCTGAAGCAATCGCCTGAGTACAACTAATGGCACTGCTGACCATGGTTAAGCCTATATGCTTCAGACTGCTACCCTATATGTTAAGAAGAGAACAAGAAATGGGACATTGATGGTCAGGTTAGCATGCCTCCGTTTCCTAGTGTGTTGATACAGCACACTTTTAAATCATGCTTCCAAAAGAAAAAAGAAAAAAGAATTAATTATAAGGAAATGGTTATTTCCAAATTCTATGTGGGATTATACTCTTTACACTTTGGAAAGCACTAAGAGTAAAAACAGCCAATGAAAGTAGAGCTGTACTGGTAAAAGTGTTTGGACTATGAGAGACAAATCAAAACCAGAAGCTTTATTTATTTTACATCATTTCTGATGATGAATAGTTCCACTAGCTGAAGTCTAATGCATTCCAATTACTCCTTAATGGGATGATGCATTTGTGATTTCTTTAAATGGGTGGCTTGTTGTTCCTTGCATAATCTAGGAAAGTTTACCATATTTTTCAAAGGTTCAGTCACATTTCAAATAATGAAATTATTACATATTTCAGTCTCGGTACATGGCACTAATTTATTTTAACACCAGTTAGCAGGAATTGTAAAAGTACTCAGGGAATAAAACATTTTTCAGCTTTTGGCTCTCTTGATGAAGGAAACATTTCCTTTACTGACTTAGTACTTTTGCAGTTTTTCCTGCCTGGGTTATTAATTATCAAAAGAAACAAAAATCAGAATTCAGTTTTGCTTCTTTTGGGCTCCATCTGAAAGTAGTTCTCAAAGAACATTCATTCTATCTACTGATTGATCTATATATATATATATCACTGCATCACAAAAAAAATATTGTCTGCTACTTGGTCTAATCCTGTGTCCTATACTAAATCAAGTGTGCTGAATCCAAATATGAAGTCTAATTCTGCCTAGGACATCAGGATGTTAAGTTAGAAAATCTCACCATCTTGGTTAGGTTCTTGCGTTGAGCATGTGTGGTATATTTTCCACAAATGTAGCAAAAATTGTCCGGTTTATTAACACAGTTGTGCCTACTCATCTTTAACTCAGAACAGACTCACTATGGCCTAGCTGTATTATCCAATGAGATGGTTTTGCACTAGAGACCAGCCCTTTGTCCATCTTGCCTTATATACCTTTTTCTGATGTCAATTCACTGACTTGCCCAGACTTGCCCGGGTGCTGCTTGAACATGCATGCCACCAGGGGATGTTGGAATTAGCACACTCAATATCATGTGTTATTCTCAGGAGCAAAATCGTTGTTGTGCTGTGTAAAATTTCCATCCTGCCATCTTTAAAACCAAAACAGGTTGGAGTGTGATATTAAAACTATGTACAAAATAAAAAGGAGTGCTATCAGTCACACTGCTGCAAATTGTATAAATGATGGAAATAGGAGCTATGGAACAAAGGAATGTCACTTGAGCTATGTAATAATTCATGTGATCTTTTAATGATTAAAATTTCTGTCTAGAGGAGGGAGGAACCTAAGGTAGCTAGTTGGAGTGATTTCTGCCGTCTCCTTCTCCAGACAAAGAAAAAAGGTCCTATTTGGGTTAAAAGTACCATGGAATTTGCCAAAAGATAGCTACTGCAGTCCTTTGGATGATAAGGTACTGTGGGAGGTGTTGAAGGTCCTGTTGAAAAACTATTTGTTGATAAATCTTCTGTTGAAAAATACCAGAGAGAAAAGTGCTAAGAAGCAGAGGCCTTTGGCTGCAAGGCTTTTTAAAGCAATAGACCTGACATCTCCCTTTTGTTGCTGTGAGGACTTTCTTTTTCACCTCTTTGCCTCTGATACAATTTTTGGAGGAAAAGGCTTCATACAATATTGGTTTGGAAAAGTTTACAGTTTACAGTTTATCCACTACAGCTGTTTCTTTTTGTTGCCATCCTAATTTCAGAGGGAGGAACCGCCATATTGGGCTGAGCCGACAGAGCTGGCAGGAAGCCAGGTGCTTTTTGTGATAAGATAAAGCTTTGTGGTTGTAAATTAAAATAAAACTGCAGTCTCTTAGTAGCTGGTGGAAAAATATTTATGGACTATTGATAGCTGCAAGTTGCTGAGCAAACAATATCAGGTACTGGAAGAGAGACAACAGTAAGAGACTTTTTTTACAAGAGTTACTGCAGCGGTGGTGGATCAAAATAAATGAAGAGGAGAGTCTGGAAAAAAGAGACTGTATCAGATAAAGCATATAGACATCTTGTCAGCGCAGATGACAGCCCAATAAAAAAAGAAGAATCTGAAAATATGGATGCAAGACCACCCTCTAAGGAAAAATCGAGTGGAGATCTGACTCTGTTGGAATTAAAAGACTTTATAACTACAAAATCTAATGAAGATAAAAAAGAAATTAAACAGTTTGTTAAAGAGGTGGTCTGGATTAAGCAATTTTTAAGGTCGGTTTCAAGAGAGGTCAATGCCCTAGAGATATGATAATTACTTTTGTATCAGGTTATAAAAAAGATCAAGTAATGGACTATTTAAGGAAGCATGGTGACTCTGCATTAAAGATAGGAGAAGTAAAAGTACAAGCATATCATGATTTAAGTAATGAGACTATTCAATGGAGAAGACAGATGAAGCTGATAACTGAAATTTTGTTTAATTGCAATATAAGATATCAATGGGGTTTCCCTATCTTCTTAAAGATATTTCATGATGGGAAGGTGGTTAGAGCAGAGGACCCAAAGGGAGCAATGAGGCAACTTGCATTACTTAAAATTATAGCGATGGGAGAAACAAACTGGGAAAAACTGGTAAAAAATCTCTATGGAGAAGGTTCAGAAGGATCAAAGGGGAAAGAGGAGTATCAAGCAAAGGGGAGAGACCATTCAAGGGAGAAACAAAGGGAGAAACCTTTGGGATATGGAAGTGGAGGGGAAATAAGAGAAGAAAAGGATGCAGAATTGTCTGGTGCAAAGATAAAGCCAAAAGCCAAAAAGTAAAAATAATATATAAATATAAATAGGCACAGGCAAGAAAGTGTTAACAATTTAGGAATATGAATACGAATAGCATAGGGATCAAAAGAATTAAACTAGAGGAAAAATAAGAGAAGGAGATGGGGAACAGTGAAAGGAGGAATTAAGAATAGAAGGGATAGGCTCTCCCTCCTCCTCCTCCCCCATTCCCTAAATGGGAGCAGCCGGGCAATATTTTGCCTGGCAGGGGGGCGATGAGATTTTTGAGTGTTGCGTGTTGGTGGGTGGAGGGTTATATGTTATATGTTATGTTATATGTTATAGAAAAATAAAAATAAAAAAGGATAAAAAAACAAAAAAAAGAAAGCCTAATTTTGAGGTTAAAAAAATCTGTCTATCTGTTGAGCCATAATTCCAGGGCTATGAAACTTAGATATTTGGCATTTAATGTGTTAATTAAGCACAATCAGTGTAAATGTTTTTGAAGGCTATCTCTGCCAAGTTAAGGCTCTTGCATCTATAGTTTTAGGGACAACTTCTTTTGGAAAATCCAGAGTGGTACTTTTTGTCACACATCTATGTAGCACAACTTTCTTTGCTCCTAACAATGGATTCTAGATAGCTAGGCAGATAAAGTGTTCAGGATAAAAAAAAACTATATTTATCTCTCTCTTGCTCTTGTTTTCTCTCTTTCTCTGATGGCTCTAATGCACCAGACTGTAGGGTATGTGTAGAATCCTCCAATTGTAGCCATTCATAGTAATATGAGGAAAACTATGTCAAATATACACAAAGTTGATTTTGAGAACCATAAAAAAAGCTCTGCCCCTAAAACTGTTAAGACTAAGCAAGATTTATTTCAGAGGAATATCTTCTTTGTACATTGCTTGCTCATTTTCCAAGAAACATCTTTGTTTTCCAGTCTGGAATGTATTCAGAAGAACTGAACTTAATTGCTGTGTATTTGTATAAGCTTATCATTTTTTGAAGTAACAGTTTAGCCCTATGAAGAAATAAACAAGTGGGGTTAATTATGGTGCAGAAAATAACATCCCCTGATGAAGAAACCATGAAGATTGCATCATAAGGAGGTGGTGCAGTGGTTAAATTGCTATACTTGGTTACTTGGTTGATCTGTGTTTCATACGCCAGGTTGACGTATAAACTGCTATACTGCAACCAAAAGGTTTTGAGTTTATTCCTGACCAGGACTCAAGGTTGACTCAGCCTTCCATCCTTCTGAGGTCAGTATAATGAGTACCCAGTATGTAGGGGGCAAAATGCTAATTAACTTGTGAACTGCCCAGAGAGTTCACTAAGCATTATGGGGCACTATATAAGTGTGATTGCTTTGCTTTCCATTTGACTCTTTATTTAGTAGGTACGAGATGCTCAGGAATACATGAGTGTCAAGTCAGCGACATTTCATTCCCTGAGAAATATCTCAGCTAGAACTTGAAACCAGGGATGAACCTTAGTGGCATCGTAGAGTCAGGATAGGAAAGTGTCGAGAAGGGTGTGAAAGAAAAGCCAGGTAAATGGGCTCAGAATTATGGGGAAACTGGTTCACCAGATCTATACCTATAAATCCAAGGGTTAACTGTTGGAACTTGCTATACGTTTCTGCACCTGTCCATCCTATCCCATACCGAGCCTCCTGCACTTGCCCGAACCTGGTACGGAGGTTACTGAATGGTTGAGAAACACGCCAGTGGGGCAAGAGCCCCATGAACGCAAACAAAGAAAAAGAACTTCAATTCCCAATGTTCTTTGCGCCGCGCCACGCCACAGCCAATCAGGCTGAGAGGCGTGAGCAAAAAGAACGTTGTGAGATCCACTGAGGCCAATCAAAATTGAGCCACAGAAGAAAACTGCCACATGAACAGAAACCACAAACGCAAAACTACAAGCCCCAGCGTCCTGCGCGCCGTGAGCACGCAGAACAATGAGAAAGTCAGTGCGCGAAAAATAAAATTGCAAAAAGCAACGTGAGCACAAGTCCCCAGCAGGCAGACGCAGTGCCTCACAGCCTCGCAAAACAAACAAGCCACAAAACTCCACCGCAAGACACCTGCCAGCCTTCTTTCCCGGAGCAACGGGGGGAAGAGGAACTCCCTCTCCTTTACGCTACCCCACAAAAGACATGGCGAGACCACCACTTGCCTTAAGGAAAATTGAGCCGGGGTGGAAAACCCCCCCAAAACAAGCAGCAGTTTATCAGGAGAAGCACCCTCCCTGGCGGATGACTGGCTGATGCCTTTGTACTTCGGAATACAAAAGCAGCAGCCAGCAATCCACAAGGAAGAGCACCACCCCTTACGGATCGCTGCCTGCCCATCTCTGGTTAGGTAAGCCAGGAGAAAAAGGAGACAGAGAGGAGAGAACCATCGTTAGGCAGAGAAAGCTCTTCTCTGCCTCCTCCTTCTCCCCCGACCTACCTAACAAACCTTCCTGGGAGAAGAACGGGCTGACTGCCTCCTCCTCCTTTCCCCCATTGCTGCATCGAAACCAAAATTCGAAGCAGCAATGGGGAAAAGAGGGACTGACAGGCAGCCTGTTCTTCACGCTAAAGTAAACACCAAAAACAAACACCAAAATTAATAAAAAATAATAAAACAAAAATAAATCAATAATTAAAAAACCATTAATATATAAAAAAGTAAACCACAAATTACACAAACAAAAACATCCACAATACCACAAAACCACATACAAAACACCTAACCACAACACGAAAAAAACCACAAATTACAAAAACAAACAACTAATTACAAAAATAAACAACAATGAAATAAGAAAAATTAAACAAAACCAGAAATAACCAAACCAATTACACAAACCTAAAACTCAACCAAGACAAAAAAGAACAAACCGAAACACCTCCCAGCCCACCACCACAAAAACAAAACAAAGAAAACCCCCAGAAGAAAGAAAACCAGAGAACTCACCAGCATGTCCTCCCTCCATGAAGACCGGAACAGAAATGAAGAAACAAAGAGACTACTTACCGGAAGAAGTCCCACCCAAAGGCCAGGAGAGAAAAACATGTGAAATGAAACCAAAACCAAAACACACAACAGCCCCACCTAGACGCCACATGAGTAAAAACAAGTGAAAAACAACAATAAATCAAAAGTGTACACAAATCACAAACATATGTTAAATAAATAAAATAAAAAGATTTATAACATCCTGTGTTGAGTTTTAACTCAAAAAACCCAAAAACATCTAAACACAGTTTAAAAACATTGAATTTAAAAAACATGTACTTTCACATTTTAAAAAATATTACCTACTGTACAACTATTTACAAAAAAACCCACAAACTAAAATATTATTCGGATAAATAAAACAATGTGAAACAATTATATCATCCTTTGTTTTTTTTTAATCCACAAAAAAAACCAACAACCCAAAAAGCTGATCACAGTTTATAACAGCCCGGCAACGCCGGGCAACCTACACTAGTAATATATATATATATATATATATATATATATATATATATATATATATATATATATATATATATATATATATATATATATATATATATATATATATATATATATAATATCTGTATATATATAGTATCTGTACAGCTGGCAAAATGCATTCAACATCTGTTCTGATTGCTGCTAAACTTTTCATGTGATAACACTAGTCAAATCAATTTCTCTAAGTAAATCACATACGAAAGCACTAGAAAATCAGTGCTGGATCAAGCCGATAAAACAAAGCACAGCTCTCACATTGATCAACTCTGCAACTCAACACAAATTCTTGCTACTACAGAGTGGCATGTAAGATGCACACACAGACAAAGACAGTTCCACCTAAATGCACATCTTTACTCTTTGGCGTGCACTGAATGCTCCAAAAGAGGCATCGGCGAGTCTCTCTGAGTGAACATTTTTAAAATATCCTCGCGAATGCATGGAATATTTAAATATGGCTTTTCATTCTAACCAAGCGCACGGCCCAGGGCCCCCAGAGATGCGGGGACTGTAGCATTTGCTACTCCTGCTATATGGCTGACCTGGCACTGCTTACAGTCCACTGTGACATGTGGTTCTTTGCAATAGTTGAAGCCTGTGGGTGCTCATCACCAGCTCACAGAGATGAGCATCCATAGAATAGATACTGCTCTGGTTTTGCCAGGATCTATGCAACAAAACATCACCAGATCTACAGTATCATTGTTCTACCTTCTGGCCTTTCTGCATCTCACTTCCCAGACCCCTCCAGCTTCCTGGTGTCTACCCTGCCACCTATTAGTTTCCATGCCCAAATAGGAATTTGAACTGAGGCATCCTGTGTCTTATTCCAACTCTATATCTATTAGTCTTCACTGGCTCTCTATACTCATAGAAACACCTTTAGAAAGAGCTAGAGTGAGACTAGCTGTCGACATAGAATGGCTGCAGATGAGTGTTCACATTAAAACCCACTTTATCCACAGATATCAATTATCTTTTCCTACAAGGGTTATCTTGCCCTTAGATTGGAGATGCAAGGAAGTATGGATATTTTTTTGAAACTTCAGGTAGAGCCTAGCTGGAATCTGGTATCTCTAATTTGGTTGATGCTGGTCCAAACCAGCAACCTGTCCCAGTGACTGGTATTTCTGCATGATGTGTGTTGTATATATTATGAAACTCTTATCTGAGGATCTGCTGCATTCCATAGTATGTCATTAGAACTGCAAGCCTTATATGTTTGTTAGATATGGGAGTGACTCTATAGACCAATGATGGCGAACATTGACACTCCAGCTGTTCTTGAACTTAAATTCCCAGAAGCCCTGATCAGCAGGAGTGCTGTCTTGGGCTTCTGATAGTTGAAGTCCAAGATCATCTGGAGTGCCAAGGTTTGGCATCACTGTTATAGACCAAGACAACCCACTGAACAGTTACCATTTTCAAAATATCCAAAGTAGTTGCAACTTAATTCAGTTGATACTTCTCTTTAGAATAGACTCAATGCCAAAATATTGAGCTAACATTTATGAAAATCAAATTGATTCAATAGGTCTACTCTAGTTGGGATTACCAATTAGATCTTCTCTTTGACTGCTATTATAGTTACACCACTCACCATAATGTTTGGCTCCTTAATAAATGCAGATAATGATGTTGCAGAAATTTGATGATTAAATGAGCTGTGTAACACTCAGATCTTTGATGCTTCTATTCTTGGTGACTCTAAGTGGCATGCTTCTTGGCATTCATACCCTGTGACATGTGGGATCTATGGTCTGCCTCATTGAAACAACTAGAGTATACCTGTTGAATCAATGTGATTTACTTAAATGTTAGTTCAATATTTAGGAACTGAGTCAATACATTTCAAATAGAGGACTGTCCTGTGTCAACAAGCCATCCCTCCCCGCCTCCTGCCACCGGGCGGGGAGGTTAAAAGGGTTCCTCGTGGCCAGAGGGAGCCGAAGACGCCACCACCGTGCGAAATCATCCCTCCCCACCCCCTGCCACCGGGCGGGGAAGTTAAAAGGGCTCCCTGTAGCCAGAGGGAGCCGAAGACGCCGCCGTGTGAAGCTGTGCCTCCCCGCCCCCTGCCACCGGGCAGGGAGGTTAAAAGGGCTCCCGTGGCCAGAAGGAGCCGAAGATGCCGCACGATGACATTCCCATCCGTGGCCCCACCATGGTTGTGGACTTGGCTGCTGAGGACATTGCGGTATTTGTCTTGTCTCTTTTGTATTTTGTAGAGTGTATTATGGTATTATTGCTCATTACTGAGCTGAGCTCCAACATAGTTGTTGAGCCCGGCTTGCATTAAGAGTTGTGTAAGGTCGTTGAGCCTTGGGCTCCGACCCTCCCCCCTTTGGATAATTGTTTTTTTCCCCTGATTATATCTTGTAACATTGTAAACTGTTATTATGTTTTGTATATGTTTATTTTTATTTAATTGTTTATATTGTGTTTATGCTTGATATGTTGTTATTGTCCTGTATTGCATAATGAACTGTATTGTGTCATATTTCCCCTTTTCCCTCCCCTTTCCCTTTCCCCTACTTATGTTTAGTAGCTGAGGGATTGTGTACCGTTTTGTTATGTTAGAACTTAAATGTTATTGCATATTTTATTGTTTCACTGCTGTATTGTAACATTGTATCATTTGTAATTTTGTATATTGTATTTGATTTAACTGTTGTAAGCCGCCCTGAGTCGGCCCTGGTCGAGTAGGGCGGGGTATAAATCGAAGAAATGAAATGAAATGAAATGAAATGAAGCTACCCCTTGCCTTGATAGCCATGCAGTATGTGTTATAACTCAGTTCTTTTAATGTGTTTACTGTTTTAGTTTTTTGTTTTATTTATTCAGCTGAATCCTGGTAAGATTGCATGGCTATGGTTTCGGGGTCCTGTGTTATCCCGGGAACTGCCTTCTTTGGCTCTGGATGGGGCAGTGCTGCCTCAGACAGATCCGGTGTGTAATTTGGGGGTCCTCTTGTACTCGCGACTACTGCTTGAAGAATAGGTGGCAGTCGTGGCCAGGAGGGCCTTTGCACAACTCCGTGTCATCTACCAGTTATGCCCGCTCCTTGACCGGGACTCCTTGCTTACGGTCACTCATGCTCTAGTCACCTCCAGATTGGATTACTGTAATGCACTTTACATGGGGCTGCCCTTGATGCCCATTCAGAGGTTGCAGATGGTCCAGAACACGGCCGCCCGGATGGTGATGGGTCGTGGGTATTATGCCCATGCCCATCCCAGTCCTGCTGCCTCGTGTGATTTGTGTAGCCTGTGTAGTTGCCTTAGTGGATTTCGGGTCTGCTCAGAGTTTAATTTGTTTACTCCCCCCCCCTTTCTTTCTTCTTATCTTTTAAGGGGCTAGGTAGGATATTAGAGGATTTTAGATATCATAGTTGTTTTTTATGACTGAGTTTGTATTTGTCTTGTTGGGTTTTTAACTGATGTTTTTAACTGATGTTTTTTACAATATGTTGGAAGCCGCCTTGGGTCATCTTATGATGAGGAAGGCAGGGTATAAATACCGTAGATAAAAAATATTTATGAGCCCCCTTTCTCCACATGGACAATGCTTTGTCAAGAGGGATTTTTTTAAAAAAGATAACAGAAAAGCTGTTTAAAAAAACAAGAGATGGAGGCTCTTCTAGGCTACTTAATTAACAATCATTCTAGTACACTTAATAGAGTTAGGAGAAGGAGTCCATTTGTCTTGTGAGATAAATTATAAACTCTATTAAGACAGGGAATGGTGACATCATCTCCTCTCAGCAGAGACCTATTTACTAATTCACGTTTCAGAAAATGTCCCACAACTTTTTTTTCTCTGGACCATGAGCCTGAGAAAGGTCAACTCCATCTAAATGTAGATCCAGCGTGGTTCCAGCACGGTTCAGGAATCCATGATCTCCTGCCATCAATATAAATTTTGAAGATTTTGGATAAGCTCTCTGGAATTAGAATTAATACTCTGGCTGTTCAAAACAAGAGGATCTGAAAAATACAAAACAAAAACAATACTGATCCGAAGCACAACATGCTAGTTGGTTACTGCTTACTCTGGCACAAGAGCAATTTTACCCTTCAAAATGTATAGAAAACAATTCCTCATTATTAATGGTCTCTCTTAAAAGCAAAGCTAGGGCCACATGTAACAGCATGGGAGGTACTGTTTTAGGTTGCGTTTACATGCTGTATCCCAGAACTGCACCAAAAGATAACTTGATTATAAATTATAGAGCAGGAATAAATAGTGCTCCTGAGTCCTGATGAGATTAAACATACATCATAAAGCAAATTGTGAGGTATTTTGAACATAAACATCATGTATGTTTCCAAGGGTGGAAATATATCTCTGACTCCACACTCATTGACAGATTTTAGCAAGAATAATTTCATTATTAGGTACCATTGAGTCAATTGTCTTGGGCAGAAAATGCTAGTGAATGCCAATAATGAGCCCTCAGCCATTTCCACATATGTCTACACAATTTTACCTTACCTTCCAAACAGGTGCAGCAGAGCACACTACCCACTTGCTAGTGTCGAAGTAGCTTTCAACTCCCAATACACTCAGCTTTTATATATATGGAATGGATGTAGTGCCATTTTGTTCTTCACCTCTGATAGCAAAAAAACCCTCTTATGTTGAGCATGGATTTTCAACAGTGAGCCTGGTGATAGTGGTGGAGGAGGCAACAGTAGTGGCACTCAAGCTATCTTTTATTAGTACAGTGCAGTAGGCAACAATTGTAAACCCCTGCTAACTATGTAAGTTCGATACTGACGGGGATCAAGGTTGACTCGGCTCTCCAGGCTTTCAAGGCTGATGAAATGAGAACCCAGCATGTTGGGGCAAAATATTACTTTCCTTGTGAATGGCCCAGAGAGTACAGAAGTGCTTTTGGGTGGTAAATAAGTGTCATGGTTATTGATCCCTTTTGCTTATAATGATATGCTCCTTCAAATCAGAGTCATGTAGGAAGACAGAATAATACTTTGAAGATGTTGGCTGATAAAAAGTCACAAGCCAAGCCAAAGAATTTGGAAACAATATTGTACTCAGCTGTAATCACTTACCTTATATAAATCATGCTTTAAAAACCTTCATGGTTTTCTTTATACCTTTTGCACCAACTGTATATATAAAAAAGAAACAGAAATCAGGGGGTGGCATGGACACTCAAAGGGGAATCAGTCTTTCTTTTTGGGATGTGAGTCACACCAAAAAAAAATACCACTAAGCAACAGGATTTCAGCTGTCTGTGACGTTTTGCTATAGCAATAGTAGTTTTGGATGCTAATGTTTTTTCCTAATATCCTATTTTCTCTGCCTACCAATTTACCATAGAGAACAAGTAGAATAAAGTAAACATTAAAGGGCCTTCTTGGAGGGGAAAAGCAGGCTTTTCCCTAATACTGTGGGAGGGGTGTATTTTATTATTATTATTATTATTATTATTATTATTATTATTATTATTATTATTATTATTATTATTATTATTATTATTATTATTATTATTATTATTATTATTATTGGGGTCGCAAAGAGTCAGAATCGACTATGCGACTGAACAACAACAAAAAAGCTGCAGAGAGCTAGCCTGCATCTCTCTGCTTCATCAAACTACTGGTAGAATTCCCTGCTTGAGACCCCTAACGTACTCTGTTCTTTTACAAATTACTTTGAACCCAGAGTAACCACAGCAAAGTAAGTGGAGCAGAGTGTTTCCTAAGCAAGGTTTGTGGAAGTGAATCTGGCCATTAAGTATCCATAACTTTCCTACATGGAAATGATCAAGCATGATCCAAATGTCAGAAAATTTGCCAAGCACATTTGGGTATGTATTTTAATAGCTAGCTCTGGGATTAAGAAACTGCTGAAGTATAAAAAATTAAAATGCTTATTTTGCCTCCTTTGCATCTTCTGATCAACCCTTCAGTCATGAACGCCAAAGCCTCATGAAGGAAACATAATTAGCACACTTCCTTCCTCTCTGGAACCATGCTGCTATTTTTAAAGGGAATGGAAAGCCTTCTTCCACTTACGATTGCATGCAAATTGTATGACTTATTAATAATTTCAGGAGCACTTGGTATTTATTTTAATTAATCTTTAAGTCAGACATGAACACTGGGGAGTAACAGCAGGTCATCTGAAAAGGCAAAAAAAAGTGGAAGAAAAAGTCTGTTTAGATTCTTTTAATGGAAATGTAAATAATTCAAAAGAGAGCAAAGTTGGATCTAAAAGTGTGGCTAAAGTGAAATCCCACTATAGAGGTCTGTTATTAAAATATTAAAAGACCCAACTTCATTTACCTACATAAATGTATAGTCTTGGGAAGTTCCCAGGGCAATGTAAAGCAAACTATAAATAGCCAGTTAAAAATCAACTCTGCATGTAAATTAATGAGATGTAATGAATATCATCTAGTCCATTGTCACAGTGAGATATTCTGAGCCACTATATCATGATTCTGTAAAGCTCTAGAGGTCTTAGCTGACCATAAACTAAACTTGGGCCAACAATGAGATAATGTAGATAAAACAAAATAATAGTACAACTCTATTCTGCTTTAGTCAGACCTCAAATTAAGTACTCAGTTCTCTTTCTGACCACTACACATGACAAAAAAATCAACCAGTTAAAATATTGTACCAGAACAAGATGGTCCAATTGTCTAAGCCAGTGATGGCCAACCTTGGTACTCCAGATGTTCTTGAACTTTAATTCCCAGAAGCCCTGATCAGCAGGTGTGCTGACGGGCTTCTGGGAGTTGAAGTCCAATAACACCTTGGAGAGCCATGTTTGAGAAACACTGGTCTAGGCACCAAGCCCCATTAAAACAGCTGAAGGAGTTGGAGAACTGAAGATAGGTTAAGCGATCCCCATTAGGAACATTTTAGCTGTCAATCTCCTGTGTTGGAATTGAGTTGGACTAGATCCAATCCTGTTTTGCAATTGATTTTGTTATTCCAGTATCACTTCTGGCACAAATAATGGATCCAGACAGAGGACCATGTAACTATGAGGCCCTCCTTCAGGTGGCAAATCTATCCAGTACCTTTGGATCCACTGCCTGGACTAGTCAAGATAAAAATCAGCAGTAAATAGAGTGCCATCAGTGCAGGAACAGCTGGATGTTTTTGCTAGCAGAAAATATACAAAGTGATGAGGGTTTCAGAATTAAAACTGAGCAAAGGGTTGGACTCACTAGCCTCATAAACCTCATCCAACTCAGTTATTCTATAATTCTATGGAAATGAGGCTTGCTATCGTGGTTCACCTTATATCTTCTTTAGAATTTCCAGTTCCCTGAGATTTCAATCCCTAAATTTGAGATCAGGTTTTTATGATGCCACAGGGCAGGTAGGAGTTGGGAGAGGGCTGTAACTACTTCTGGACAAGCTAGTTGTTGAAACAGTAATGGTGGCTATAAAATTAATGAGCCTGGAAATCCAGATGTGTCAAATCTTCTAACCTAACAATACAGCCACTCATTCAGAGCCATGTCAACTCACCATTTGGACACCAGGCAGGTGGGAAAATGCATTTACCTTCTCCAGCAGTTGATTACTTTCATATTAGAGTTTCCATACCTTGTGGCTGTCCCATCACTACACAAGATACATGGGATGTATTCCCAGTCCTGTACCTTGATGGGACCTGTGGAAGCCTCACTGTTGACTCACGTAATTTTGTTCTTCTAGTCAACACACTGCAACAAGACTCATAACACACTGATGATGTGGCTACCTGTACTTTTGTTGTGAAAATGTTATGCGGACACAACACACATATGAACACTTTCATTCCAAGTCAGTGGCAAGTTCTGGTGCTGGTTAGAAATAGTTAAGGTAAGTAATACTCAATTTTAGACAGATGGACAGACAGAACCAGAAAATCTTACACATGCACAAGACATTTTAATTCACATTAAAAAAATAGTGGGACATTCTACAACAGGGGTTGGCAACCTACGGCCCCCAGGTGCCAAATCATCCATCCCCCACCCTCACTCCAACTGCTACCGCTGCCACCACCAGAAGCAGCCATGGATACATTTATGGCAGCTGCAGATGTGTTTACAGCAGCATTTATGGTGGGGGGACCACCAGTCCAGCCTCCTCAACTGCCTGAGGAAGCATGTTCTCCCCCAACTTAAAAAGGTTGCCAGCCCCTGTTCTAGAACATCATTTTCATTTACAAAGAAAGAGATAAGATATGGAGTCAAATGTTGCTTTTAGGCCTTGCTGTAGACTCCAATACTTTTTGGGCAGTGTTTCTCAACCTTTGGGTTTTGGACTTCAGTTCCCAGAAGCCTAAGTCAATTTCCCAAAGCACTGATCAGCCAAAGGGGACTGTGGTTGCTTAGTGGTTAAGATTGTAATTGTAATTTTTAATTTAATTTTCACATTTGTATCGCCGCCCCCTTGCCGAGGTGACTCCGGGTGGCTGACAGATAAAATGCATAAAAACAGATACAAAAAATCCCCATAAAATCATTTAAAAACCAGATGCTGAACTTGATCTGGAAGGTCAGCAGTTCGAGACCCGAGTGCTGCATGATGGAGTGAGTTTCTGTCTCTGTCCCAGCTCCTGCCAACCAAACAGTTGGAAAGCAAGAAATTGCAAGTAAATAAATAGATACCATTTTGGTGGGAAGGTAAACAGTGTTCCAGTGTCAAGGCATGCCTGCCACATATCCATGGAAATGACTGCAGATGCAGATAGTGCTGGCTCTTTGGCTGTAAACAGAGATGAGCACTAAACCCTAGAGTCAGATATGACTGGCTTTCAAGTAAGGGTGACCTTTACAGACCAGCCAGTGTACTGACTTAGGCTTCTGGGAATTGAAGACCCCCTGTGGGGCATGTGCCCTATGTTGGGAGCTACTGTTCTAGGGCAGAAAATGGTGTATTTTGCCCTATCTCTTTGTCCAGAGACTAGTGTTTCAAAAAACATTTTCCTCTGTGAAAAATCATGGTCTTTCAAGAAGGTAAAATTAATCAATTTTTTCCTTTAAAAAAACAATGACAGTAACTGTAGTTATGGCAGCAGCTCCGCAATGTTTGTTATCATGAGTTATAGCCATTATTTACACATTCAGTAGACACTAGGATTTTCTTGGGAACTGCACTTTCATAAGCAGATTGTAAGGGGGAAATAGCAAAATACGTCTAAAAATAGAACACATTAAAACACAAAGAAGGTAATTTTTAAAAGTTAAAAATAGTCTTCCATAAAAACTGACCAGCAGCCTGTGGCTTTTACATCAATCATTGTGGGGCCATGTTGTGTTCCTACATCCCCTCAGCTGAGGTGAGAGGTACAGTCAGGCAAAGCTGTTTGAACTTCCCTTAGTCCAGGACTGTCAAAACAAAAGTCACTAAGTTCAGCCTGGATTTGAAAGAAGTATTTTTTTAATACTGTAACTCTGATAATTAGCCAGTTAACATGGCTAGATGGCTACTTATCATGTTAGTGGGATGATTTCTAAGTTGTAGTCTCAAAAAATAACTCATCCAAATTCTGACCCATTTTCCTTTATGTAGTTTACATCACCACCCCCCCCAAAAGATTTTCTTGTTGGGTAAAGTTATGAAATTTTATCGCTGAGTTTTGCGTAGCTATCCACAGAAGGTTGGGCTAGCTATGTTCTTGTTCAACAAAAGGGACAAGGGAAATCTATTGCAGAAAATTTGAGTAGCATCAACAGTGCTTGTCTACATAAAGGAAAATGAGTCAGAATTTGGATGAGTTATTTTTTTCAAGTCCCTGTGAATCCACACGGATGGGTTTACAGCGCTGTAAACCCATTCGTGTGGATTCACAGGGACTTGGTCTTCTGGGAGTTGAAGTCCAAGAACACCTGCAGTGCCAAGGTTTGCCATCACTGGAGTAGACCATACTGCCAGTGACTCAACACAACCCTGAGGACTAATGACTTTGGGTGGCAAAGTCCATAGGGAAGAGTGATGGTCCCCAAGTGGATTAAATCCCACTTGAATCCATCTTGATCGAGGGCAGCAGCTCCATCAATACTGGCCTGGAGCCAATGAGAACTTTGTGTGCCAAAAGGGCTCAGGGCCAGAAAGTGACTCAACTGGATCAGTAATATGGGTATCATGCTGCGATGCAGAAGGCCAATGGAAGGTCATTGCCTTATATTGGTCCCAGGACAATCTTCAGAGCTGATTGCCATGACGATAATAAATATTCAGAATCAGATATGGCACTTAAAGAAGAAGTGGCAACAGTGACTGAACAGAATTAGGAAGATTGCATTAGGTTATGCATCTTAGCATAAGACTCCTTTACTTCCAAAGTGAATGTTAACTGATTTCGAAGTTCTCTGGATTAGGAACAAAGAGTCCACATTGGTGAGGAGATAAAGTAAAGGTAAAGGTCACCCTTGCTCGAAAGCCAGTATCATCTGACTCTAGGGTTCAGTGCTTATCTCTGTTTATAGCCGAAGGGCCAGTGCTGTCTGCGTTTGCAGACATTTCCATGGTCATGTGGCAGGCATGACTAGACACCGGAGCACACGGAATTCTGTTCACCTTCCCACCAAAGTGGCCCCTATTTATCTACTTGCAATTTCTTGCTTTCGAACTGCTAGGTTGACAGGAGCTGGGACAAAGACAGGAGCTCATTCCATCCTGCAGTATTCGGGTATTGAACTTCTGACCTGCTGCCTTCCTGTCAGCGTCTTAAACACTTGAGCCACTGCAGTCCCTGAGGAAATGGGGAGGAGGGTGGCAAACTAATGCAATTATAGGAGGTGGTCATTGCTGTCAATGGAATAATAATGTGCCCTCAAGTTCATTTTGACGAGTGGCAACCCTTTCCAGGGCTTTCCTGCTAGAGAGTACTCAGAATTTTCTTCTTTTTTAGAGGGACTCTACTTTTGTGGACCATATCTTCCAGAATTTGTCACCCATAATTTATTTCTAGAAGTTTTAGCCCTCAAAAACGTAATTTTTGAAAGCTTTGTTCCTGGCACCCTAATTAGTGATCAATGTTACCATACCCTGCAGCCAGCCCTGAAGTCTGCTATCATGTCTGTTGTTTTTCTTTCCCATTTCCCATCTATCCCCAAAGGAAAGCCTTCTTGGCTTCCAACTAATACAAAAGCTGGACCTAAAGTTGACCAATTTTTAATTCTGCTTCATATGGCCCTATATGGTCAATGGAGAAGCAAGAATGAAGCAAGAATAGGAATGTCATATTATTATGATTATTACTAAACTAACATAACAAGAAGGCTTTGGATTTGCAACCTGCATCATCCTTAAACCAACTCTGTGAGGCTAGTCATTAGTTGTGATGGGAAAAAGCTACTTTACTGGCATACAACTCCTCAAATCTGATAGGCATGACCTCAAAGATATGTACCTTGGCAAGCTTTGTTTTCTTATTGTTTTCCTCCTATCAGACATTGGATTCACTCATCACATCTGCAAATTCATCTAACAGTGGGATAATCGAGCCCACATTTTAGACATGTGCCATCCCCCCCCCCCCCGTAACCCAGTCCATGTTTATTATCATTGATTATGCCACTATTAGATGAATTTACAGTTGTACTGAGTGAAGCAAATAATTTGATGCCCAACCCACAATGTGCCCTTTTGGAAGTATTAAAGAAGTCAAGGCACATGACATCCACTGCATCTACCCATGTTATCAAAAAACAAAAGAGAAATAATAAGTTTAGTACAGTATTACATACTCACCTTTGAGAAACCCATGGTGCATTTTAGTAACGACAGTGCAGAAAACTAAAAAATTTACTTAGATTGGTTTTTGACAAGAATACAAGGAAAATTCAAAACATTTCATTATAATTAGACAGAAATAATTTGTGACTTAAAATAGATGATACTCCTCACCTTTAAAACCTACACAACAGAGAGCTACATCATAGGTCCTGTCTATGCTAGTAACACTTACAGGCATTGAACATATCTGGTATGTTTGCACAAGATAGTATGCACCCCGGAAATGATATCTTTCAGCTTCTGCCTTCTCGAAGAAGGTATAGGGTCATAAAGACCAGGACCAGGCGCTTGAGAAATAGTTTCTACCCAAAAACGGTTCTGGCTTTGAATGCAGTGCAATGCAGTCTATGAGGGGGCTTCTGTATATAGTTTTTAGAGTTTTTAGAGTTTTAGAGCATTTTAGGGGTTAAATGTGTATATGTGGGGTGGGAGTGTGTTGATAATTTTGTATAGCTGTATTTTTTTTAGGTTTTATTGGGATGATAAGTGTCCCCCCCCCCCAATCTCATTGTTCTGTGCAGGACAATGACAATAAAGATGTATCTATCTATCTATAAATGAGGGTGTGTGTGTGTGTGTGTGTGGGGGGGGTCCATCTCCATTTTTATAAAATTCTCCAAAAACCACATTAGATGTTCAAATGCAGTAGGAAGCAATACTGATCAGTTTTTATACTTAATTTCTCCAAACACTGTCACAACTGTGTAGGAGGAAGCTAGTTAGAAGTTGAAATATGAAATATTGTGAGAATAGGTGCAGGTGAAAAGGAACTGGCTGAAAGTTTTACTCCAGCCTCCTATCTGCACAAAAGAAATGGATAAGAACCCAACAAACAAACAAACAAGATACCTTGATATATCATGTGAAGACATGATTGTACTTAGGCAGACCATAGGATGATGCTTTACAGAGGACCCTCTAGCCCTGTATTCTCAATTCTGACTCACAGCTGTGGTGATCCATGATTTCAGGCTGTATTTCCTAATTATACTTAGCAATCACTATCAGATCCAACCCAGTACAACTTCCAATATCATATGAGACTAGTTCTGCTTAGAGCAGTGATGGGTTACTTTGGCACTCCTGGTGTTCTTGGACTTCAATTCCCAGAAACCCTGATCAGCAGGAGTGGTGACCTGGGCTTCTGGAAATTGAAGTCCAAGAACACCTGGAATGCCAAGGTTAGCCATCACAGGTTTAGAGTGTTATGCTGATGATGGACTTCAGTAAATCAAGACTTCAGCTTAGGAGAAAATCATCCTCTCAGTTACAGCTTCAGTCTTGATCCTGGGCTGCCTATTCTCTTTCATCTAATCCTAACCCTTACAGGATCATTGGGGGGAGAACAGGCAAATGTATGCAACCTTGGACAACCTGGAGGAAAGGTGGGGTGGAAATGCATGTAAACAAGCAAGCCAGCCAGCCTCCATCAACAAAGCCAAGAGTTAATCTCGCGAGTGTGTTGTAAATTGCTTGGTTTTCTTTGAAGGGCCACAGGGGACTGAGAAATGCTTTAATTAATGCAATATCAAGGTAATGGAGCAAACAGGAAAGAGGTGGAAAGGAATCTAACTGGCACCAAAGAGGTGATGAAACCAGAAGGAGTTGTCTAGCATGAGCTAATATGAAATTGAAAAGCTGTCAGCCATTTTGGCCAAGCCATCAGCAGTAGTCTAAAAAAAAAAAAAAGGAGAGAAGCAAATTTCAAAGTCAAGCCATCTCCATGGCTGGCTTTATTTCCCTGTTACAAAATACAGTCTTCAAATGTAACTCATGCATATAACTCCCTTTTCTTACTTCTTTCCTGGAGCATAATGAATTGGAAGAACTTCCTTTATCTTTTATTCTTCCATTTAGCTACCTTGCCCATTTCACTGCATCTTGTCATCAGATATATGGGCCTTGGACAACTATAATGGAAATGAAAGCTTTGTCCCAAATTCAATTAACCAATCTTAAAAGACCAAATAAAGTGGATCATGTAGGTAACCATAAACCAGAATCATAAAAAATCGAGAGTCTGAAGTTTGCTTATTGAGAGAGTCTTTTGAAAGTGTCCTTGACTTCCTTTTGAAATAGAATTTATAATGGCATTGTTTTAAGGAGGCTTAAATCACTGTGCAGCACAAACAATATGCTGTGTTTGACAGTTTCTAGACCAAAGTGGGCATTTTCACCAGAAGTTAAAGACATTCATCTCTAAAGAGATTTGATCTGTCCAGGACCTAGATCAGGGGTTCATAACCTTCTCAAGCCAGGGGCCGGATCACCTTCTCTAGTCAGCTTTGAGAACCAGGTGGCCATTTTGCCCTGCCTGTATGATGGGGGCAGCCAATTTCTCCCAACAGCTTAAAAGGAGTAGCCATTTTGTTTCTTGAATGCCCTTGGAGTGGTGGGGGCCACATGAAATGGTGCTGTGGTCTGGATCTGGCCCACAGGCCTTAGGTTGAGAACCCCTGACCTACAGTAGATCTACCCTGAAGACCAACCTGGCCATACTCAGTCTTGTGTGATTATTCAAGACAAACAGGGATGGAAAATGTCTGATGAATAGCAGGGATTTCTGAATCTTTCCTGAAATCCTGGAGAGCTGCTGCTACCAGTCAGAGTTGAAAGTATAAGTTTAGATCAGGGGCCAGCAAACCTGGCTCTTCAGATGTTCTTGGACTTCAATTTCCAGAAGCCCTGATCAGCAGGTGTACTGACTTGAGGTTCTGGTAATTGAAGTCCAAGAACACCTGGAAAGCCAAGTTTGCTGACCCCTTGTTATGATAAACCAATGATGTGATTTGGCATAAGAAACTCCTCTGTTTCCTTGGTATTGTTAAAAAAAAGATTACTCTGATAATTCACAACTGACCAAGGAACAAGTTATCACATTCAAGTTGTTTAATGGGAACATCCTGTTGGAATGTACAAACCAAGATTATACATGTATTCCTTTAGGTCTCATGTATAGTAAAGTTCTCCTTCCTTATTGATGCATCCAATTTTTCAATGGGTAGACTGTTTATGAGTCAACTGGTAATGTAATACAGTATGCATAATTACGGTACATGAATTGTACAAGTTGCCGAAACCTAGAATGACTGCTGTTAATTTATGAATTTGAAGCACTAGGCATGTTGTAGACATCTCTCAGCAACCATCAAGTTCTTCCTTCCTTATTCTCTGTCTCTCTCTGTATATGCTTTGCTTCTCAGACAGAAAATACACTAGAGATATTTTATGCAGATTACAGAGATCTTGATGGTTTCACTTTTGGCTGGAGGTGAGAAATCTTGTGAGACTTCATCGGCTGTCTGTGGAATTTAGCAAGCATGTTTTCCATCCCAAATTTATGTACCATCTCAGTACACTACCTGCTAAATTCTGGAGATCTTAAGATTGTTTTAGAATACTGAAGGAAAACTAAGATAAAAATATAACTCCATAAAACAGATTAATTTTCTCAGGAATCTTTCTGAGAGTTGAAGCTACATTTTCCTTGGTTAGCTGTAAATCATCAGAGTACTGATGAAATGATACCCCAAATCTTCAGATGACCTCCCCCAGCATCCTCATATAGATATTGGACAGCATAAGAGAGGTAACCAATCCCCATGGAACCCCACACTTAATGGGCCAGGGGGGTGACATCAGTTCTCCCACTGGAACCATCTGAGACAGCTCCTTCAAAAAAGACCAGAACCTGTTCAAAGCTGATGCCCCCATCTCCAGTTAAGAGACAGGCTCCAGAGGATACCATGGGTGACATTATTGAAGGCTGCTGAGATGTCAAGAAGAACCAACAAGGAGATTTTTTCCCCCTGTCAACTTCTCTCCACAGGTCATGATGTACAGTGTGAACAGTGCTAACCCCATCCCATAGCTTATATCAAATTTGAAAGGACAGATGAAGTTAGTGCAGTCTGGCAAGGTTATCTTGCTATGGTAATAGCAGGTGACTCAACACTGAGCATCAGGCGGTGGTTAACTAACCTGACCACTCTGAGGACTAGTCTTGGTGAAGTCCACAGGGAAGTGTGATGGTACCCAAGTGGATTAAATCCCACTTGAATCCATCTTGATGGAGGGCAGCAGCTTCATCAATACTGGCCTGGAGCTGATCAGGATTTTGTGTGCCAAAAGGGCTCAGGACCAGAAAATGACTCATGGAACTGGATGTCACACTGTGATGCGAAAGGCAGATGAAAGGCCACAGTATTGGCCATGAGGATCGCCAATATTCAGAATCATATATGGCACAAGGAGGAGGAGGAGCAGGAACAGGAGCAGGAGGAGGGAGTTAGCCTCATCCAAGAGGCCATGAAGCTAATCGGCAACCACACTCTCAATCACTTTGCCCACAAACAGGATATTTGCAACTGGTCTGTGGTTGTTGAGGTTGCCGGTCAGAAAATTTGGCTTTTTGAGGATAGGCCTGTTGACAGCTTCTTTTAAGCAATGAGGTAAAAAAAAACACCAATCTTTCTACAACTAAGTGTTGGTAATAAATGTGGCCCATTCTACTGTTGGGTTTTTAGCTGATTTTAATAACCAGGGTGAGTAAGGAGAGAGAGAGAGAAAGAAAGAAAGAAAGGAGAAAGTTGCTCTACAATGCACAAGAGTCCTTATTTTAAAGTAAACTAGAGATTTAAAACTTCTATTGTTTAATTTACAACAACAAGAAACCACGTTTTCTCCTTTCTTTTCCAAGACTCTCTGTTGGGCTTGGTGAACATTTTTGCATTTATAAAAATGATTTTCCAGCAATTTTGATAAGTTGTATATTTTGGGTAGCTAACAACGGCAGTTGCTGTGATGTTTACATCTTTTTGTCCATAAGACACTCCTACGTTTGCTCTCTCTGTTTGTGCATGAGTGCATATGAATGTACATGTGTGCACATGCTTCTACATGTGTTTGTGTGTGTGTGCGCGCACGCACGCACGCACGCACGCACGCACGCACGCACGCACGCACGCACGCACACACACATGTTTTACTTCACAAAAGGAAAATACAGTAGTTTTGGACAGATAAATATATATAGATAGATAAATCTTTATTGTCATTGTCCAGCACAGAACAACGAGATTAACCTTGATTTTGTAAATTGTCTAATGAGTCCATCTGTGAGATTTCTTTACATTCCTACGTTATAGTTATTATGACCTAAAGAGAAGGGGAAGAGAACAATACCATTAATTCCAGAATTTTAAATGATTTAACTTTATCAATTCCTATTACAAGCAGCTCTTCTGCCAACCTAGCAGTTCAAAAGCAAGAAATTTCAAATAGATAAATAGGGATCACTTCGGTGGGAAGGTAAACAGTATTCCTTGCACACCGGTGTCTAGCCATGCCTGCCACATGACCATGGAAACGTCCACAGAAGCAGACAGTGCTGGCTCTTCGGTTATGAAACAGATGAGCACTGAACCCTAGAGTCGGATACAACTGGCTTTTGAGCAAGGGTGACCTTTACCTTTACCTATTGTAAGTTATCTCAGGAGTTCTCAACCTTTTTAAGCTGGGGGCCGGGTCACACTCCCTCAGACAGCTTCGGGAGCTGGATGGCCATTTTGCCCTTCCCCCATCACATGGCACTTCTGGGTGTGGTGGAGGCAGTGGGGGCCACATCTGGCCCACGGGCCACAGGTTGAAAATCCCTGAGTTAACTGAACAATGTAAATTTAGAGAAACTATTCAATGTACCGTTTAATATCTAGCTATTAATACACATTTTTTTAGCATTTATGTATTGAATAAGGACACAGAAATTGAAACTGAGGAACTAATGGAAATGGGGACTAAACTTCAGTCATGAATCAATAACCAAGAAGGGGTAAAATATTAACTATAATTATTATCAGTAGGTGGTATGCATTAGCTACTGTTTCTAAAGTGGTGGGCTGTTCTAGAGCTTTTGAAAACAATGCATCTCTCTGAAGTGAGAAAATTTCCAGGCGTGCACATTGAAAAGAAAGATTATGAAATCATAATTATTCATAATAAATCATAAGTACCAGGAGGCTTTCATGCTGGGAATAATTAAGAATGCACCTCAACATTATTGAATGTCAATAGCATTTTGAATGCTCTTCACGAAACAATGCGTACGAGGAGGTGTGTAGATTTTTTAAAATGGGTTTAGTGTAATTTAGGTAACTGCAGAGATACTGCTGAGAATAAAAAACTTTCAAAAAAGGAATAACCACATGGCTAGACAAAATAGCCTCCCATACTTAATGATCTGGTAACTCTCCTTAATTCAAGGACTGGCTTTTTTGTTGATAATTATGAAAAGCTAGATGCACCTGAAACTCAGTCTCGATGACAAATGTGCTACCCTTGAACCCCCCGTGAAAGTGGGCTTCTGTTATTCAGATCATTCTGGCTCAACTGTGTGACCATGCACCCAACTAAACAGAGAATTCTTGATTTGAAGACCATTTTTGAAGTCCTTTGTTTGAAGAGCAATTCAGTCAATAACTGATTTAAAGACATAAGTGCATAAAAGTGGAGTGTAGTTTTATATTTTTAATCAAAAGCACCAATGGGTCACTTATGACTCAAGTAGGAGAATTCCTACCTGTCTCTTTAAACAGTGATGGGATAATTTTACATGGGGAAGGGAAAATTCCCTTGTGGAAAAGCCTAGTTTTTGGCCAAAATGTCAGGTGGATAAACACCAAATATGACTTCATCTGGGAGCTCAGAGATCGGGGCCATAACTGTCATCTGCCTCACAGAAAGATGGTATGGGTAGAAGATCTGTCCTCTTAATGTTAAACAGTTCCCCACATCTGTTATATATTATTACTGGGTCAGTAAGAGTTAGTAGAGGTAAAGGTTGCCCATGCTCGAAAGCCAGTTTTATCCGACTCTAGGGTTCAGTGCTCATAACTGTTTATAGCTGAAGAGGCAGCTCTGTCTGCATCTGCAGATGTTTCTATGGACATGTGACAGGCACACCAAGATATCGGAGTGCACAGAAGCCTGTTTACCTTTCCACCAAAGTGGTACCTATTTATCTACTTGCAATTTCTTGCTTTTGAATTGCTAGGTTTGCAGAAGCTGGGCCAGAGACAGGCGCTCATTTTGTTGTGCCGTACTCAGGTCTCAAACTGCTGATCTGATGACTTTCCAGTCATCAAGTTCAGCATCTTAACCAATAAGCCGCCTCAATCCTGCTGTAACCCAGTAAGAGTTACCAGGTCCCTAAAAAGCCAAAAATGACATGACTGCTGAGGAGTTTTGCCTTGGTATGAGAGGCTGAAATAGATACAAATGCCATTTGTCATGTACTGTTTGTTAGTTGTTCTAGATATAGAATTTTCCTCCTGCCTTGTTTTTCCAAGTTTAAGAAAACATTTGATTCCAAGTCGAGTCATGCAAGTTGCCAAACAAGGGTATGCTGCCATTAGAGTCAATCAACACTCTGTTAGCTGCAGAGATTTCGGCTATCTTTCTGGAGGACATTCAAACCCATTTGTTTTTATTGTTCACTGCAGTAATAAACTGTGCCTTTGCATGGCTGGGATATGGACATAAAAGGAGAATTTTGGCAAGCCACATATGAAATCATATTAACATCACTGCACTGTGCTGGGGGGGGGATTACAGCCAACATTAACTGGGTTAATTGCAGCATGAAGGATGATGAAACCCTTGTCTTAGAAGGATTATTGGCAAGAACCAAAAATTATGCCACAGCTGTGGCGTTTTTGAGAGATTGTTTAAATCAGAAATAACCTCGTTGCTTATGAAAGATGGCTTTGAATGGGTGATGATTTTTACAGCAGGCCACAGGGAATTATTTCAAATTGTGTGTTAAATGTTAACGTTGCTTTCTATGTGATTCTTGGCTTCTTTTTATCAAGGCTAAGGATGTGGGCAAGCAGCCAGAGGTGAAAATTTTGACTTGCTTCGAGAAAGCTCTTTACATTGAACTTTCAGGTAGAACCCCCATTCTAGATGCTCCCCATATCTGTCACTTCAGTGAGTTGTAGGCTTATACAGCAACTTTTTCAAACTCTTATCCCAAGAACAGGACAACTCAGCAAAGTCCAGGTTTAAGCACCAGTTAACAACAAACTGATCCTATCTTAACTGCCTTTAAGACTTGGAGCCATAGACAACTGGTAGGTGCACATCTTTTGTATGGAAAATGTTGCAGACACAATCCTTGGCATTTCAGCTATGAAGAATCTCATATAGTATAATTCATTCAGCTTGGGGTTTTTTTTTCTCTTGAAAATTTGAAGTCTTCTTCTGGGTCTCTGAAGACCTTGAATTCTCCCACAGCAGAATCTTCTCAGAGATACAATCTTCAGCAAACAGAATTGCCAAACAAGCCCACTTTTATCATAGGATTATTATAATTTTTCGGTATGATAGCCCCAGGACTGTTGCAATTATTGGTATCCTTTCTGTACTGGATTCACTGGAAAGGACATTGAACTGTGCAGGAGTTATCAGTTTTTGCTGTATTGGTGTGTTTGATCGGGGATGGGAAACATTATTTTTGAACAATTACTTCCAACATCCACTGGCCATGCTGACTTTGGGATCCTGGACATTGTTGAAAATACAAACATTTCCCATTGTGTAGTATGATTTTTACTAGGTGCACTAATATCCAGGGTTAATATAAGGCAACTGTGGGTCTTTGGGCCTATCTAGTCAGGTTATCCTGCTGTGGTAATAGAGTAGACCATATTGCCAGTGACTCCACACTGAGTGTCAGGTGGCAGTTAACTAACCTGACAACTCTGAGGACTAACTGCCTTGGGTGGTGAAGCCCACAGGGAAGGGTGATTAAATCCCACTTGAATCCATCTTGATGGAGGTCAGCAGCTTCATCAATACTGGCCTGGGGCTGAACAGGACTTTGTGTGCCAAAAGGGTTCAGGACCAGAGAGTGACTTGCAGAATTGGATCAATGGTACAGGTGTCATGCTGCGACGCGGAAGGCAGATGAAATGCATTATATTCTCAGGATAGTCTTCATGGCTGATTGCCACGAGGATCGCCAATATTTGTATATGGCAAAAGGAGACTTTGAACAGAATGGCATGGCTATTTATCCCATGCCTACAGAACAGCTAGGTTCCTGAGTACTGATGAATAGTATTCACACCCAACTACTCTCCACAAAATATACTGTACATGCATGTCTTTTTTACAACAACATTTCAGACCAATGACCTGTCCCAAATGTCATGGTTAGTTAGGAAAGCCACTGTGTCTCATTCAAAGTTAGCTGCACAGCATCACACAACAACTTCTTATGGAAGTTCTAAATATGGGTTTTAAAAACCACTGGACAGAAAGTGAACAGCACCAAAATAGAAGTAACCACTAGTCTGTCTAGGTCAGTACTGCTGAGACTGATTTGCTGTGACTTGCTGTATCCTCTGGCAGGGCTTAATATATTATGCTACACTATGTCAGATCAAAACATTGACTATTGTCAATGGCTGTTGTATCTGGTTTGGTGTTGTGTGAAAGAACACAAGGCCTCGAAGTGGGAAGAAAGCTGTGACCATACAGTATCTCCTGGAGCCCATAGTCCCTGGACTTTGTGGGATAAGAGCTGATGGAAGACTACATCCATATTCATGCCACTGTAACTAGAGACCTTTTTGGTCTCCTTCCTAAACAAAGTGAGGCTGGAGACTAATGAGGTTAGGTTATGGATTCAACACCTTCAATGGAAGCAACTTTTGGTATCTTGCAAGAGTCAGAATAGGTGGTACATGTAGCACATTGTTAAAAGCTGAATTTCCTTCCGAATACATGCATGTATTCATCCTTGGGGTTTCAGCTCTGCAAAGAGCAAATTTTTGGTGATTAGTCACTGGACGCAGCTGGATGTTGTCCCAGCTCCTGCCAACCGAGCAGTTTGAAAGCAAGAAATTGCAAGTAGATAAATAGGAACCACTTCAGTGAGAAGGTAACAGCATTCCATGTGCTCCGGTGTCTAGTCATGCCTGCCACATGACCACAGAAACGTCTGCAGAAGCAGACAACGCTGGGTCTTCAGCTTTGAAACAGAGATGAGCACTGAACCCTAGAGTCAGATACGACTGGCTTTCAAGCAAGTGAAACCTTTACCTTTACTAATAAACCAAGTGTTCATCTGATATTTGACTGCTCAAGCAAGGGCACTCTGAAGGACCTCTGGAAGAAATGCTTTATCACTTGTTCTGGGGTGGGCATCATATCTAATTCTGTCCCTGCACACACACACACATGTTCATTACAAGAAGAAATGGTCCACCTTTGTAATGCTTATGGTATTTTTTAAAATCTATACAAAACTATGTGCATATTTAAAAATGTGAACAACTGAAAAAATAAAATTGGATTGGACATATATTGCCTTCGATCAGTGGAGGAAATTTATAAATTAGGTATAACATAAAAATAAATGTGCACTTTAGAAAAATGTGTTAAACTGCACATGCATTTGGAAAAGGGCACTGAAATCAAGGCTGAGGAATTTTAATATCCTCAATAAAGATTCAGAATCCCATATTTCTGTGTAACAAACTGTTATTTCATGCCTGGTTCTCCCAGAACTCATTTGTTAGGAGTACTTTCTTACTTGTTTTGCTGAATTTAATTACACATGTTGAACTTCCACACTATCCATTGTGCAACTCTCTTCTTTAAAAGTACAGGTGGAATGCTTAAAAGAATATCACCAAGCAAAATCTTCGAGACTGTTTTTCTTTTTGGAGTTTATTAAATGTTTCCTTTGTGGTAGAATTGCAGTGTTTAGCTTGCTAAAGTCAAGGGCAAAAGTTAAATTTCTGGACAATGTCTGCTTTTTCTGGTCTGTCTTTTCACAGGGTAGTATAAACATGGAGCTAAAAAAAGAAATAGGAGTTAACATTCCAATCCCAAAAATAAGTATTATCACAACAATATACACAGATACCTCCATGTATATTCTAAGATGCCATTTCTGAGTAGGTTCTCTGTACTTTAAAAGTTGTTCCTGGGATCTGACCATGGTGCTCGGTCTTGCCAAGTTACATAAGGCTGAATACAAAGAAGGTAATGAGTTCCTGCAGTCCAGGATAATATTATGACTGTGAATAAAAAGTATAATAATATAAGACAGGGATCCTCAACTTATGGCCCATGGCATCAAATCATCCAGCCTGTGCCCTCACTCTAGCTGCCGCTTCTGCTGCTACTGCCGCCTCAATCCTTGTCTCCTTTGCTTGGCTTGGCATGTCCCTAACGGCGCTCTGTGGCAGAGTGGATGTTGTAAGGCTTACAACATCTGCCCTGCTATGGAGCACCGTTAGGAACATGCCACGCCGCACACCTGGCCCCGTTGGGGGCGAAGAGGCTTCCCGGCCATGCCACCAGCCGTAGCCCTGGGCCCTGCCCCCCCTCGCCCTAGGACTTAAAAGGCGAGGGGGATGCCCAGCGGAACGCCGCCGCCGCACACCTGGCCCTGCTGGGGGCGAAGAGGCTTCCCGGCCATGTCACCGGCCAGAGCCCTGGGCCCTGCCCCCCCAAACCCTAGGACTTAAAAGGCGAGGGGGACGCCCAGCGGAACACTGCCATCGCACACCTGGCCCCACTGGGGGTGAAGAAACTTCCCGGCCATGCCACCGGCCGGAGCCCTGGGCCCTGCCCCCCCAAACCCTAGGACTTAAAAGGCGAGGGGGACGCCCAGCAGAATGCTGCCGCCACACACCTGGCCCCACTGGGGGCAAAGAGGCTTCCTGGCCACGCCAACGGCCGGAGCCCTGGGCCCTGCTCCCCTCACCCTAGGACTTAAAAGGCTAGGGGGGTGCCCAGCGAAACGCCGCCGCCGCACACCTGGCCCCGTTGGGGGCGACGGGGCTTCCTGGCCCCGCCTTCCCCCCTCGAGGGACTCTGAAGGCATGGGAATTTGTGGGTGGTTTAGCTGATTTGTATTTATTGCATTTTTGTATTGTAGTTGGTGTAATACCATGTACTGTTGTGTAATTTTGTATTGTTGTTTTGCTTGTGAAACTGTATTTTGCTTTGTATTGGTGCTATATTGTATTTCTGTACGTTATGCATTGTGAACCGCTTTTGGTTGTCTGCTGGATGAGGAAAGCGGTATATAAGAATAAATTTCAATTCAATTTCAATTCAAGGATTGAGATGGCTGTGATGGAAGTGGCAGCAGAAGTGGCAGCAGAAGTGGCAGCCATGGCCGTGTTTCCGGCAGCTGTGGGTATTTTTCTGGGAGCCATGGGCGCATTTCTTTCACCTGCATGATACAGCTCCTACAGGCTGGTAAGCAGGGGAGTGGTGTGTGTGTGTCTGTGCGCGTGTGTGCGTGCGTGCATGCGTGCATGCACACACGTGTGCGCACATCTTTTCTGCTTATGGTGAACTTGGGGTAGTCACCATGACTGCCTTTGGCAGCAGTGGGAGAACCACCAGTGCGGCCCCACAACAGTCTGAGGGAGTGTGGCTTGGGCCCTGACCTCTGATATAAGAAACTTGTTACATTAAGTCAAAGGCTGATGTAGTTAGTCGAGGAAGGTATTTCCTCCAGTAGTTCACAAGATACCTTTGGAAACGCCCCCTCCCCCCTTAAACCTGGACTTGAAGGAAGTAGGCTTCTCCCATAACAGTTCACCCCAAAACTCCTATGACCCCATTCCCAGGAATCCAGCCATCTGTGGTTTGGTCAAAATTATAAGTATCCTCCTCCTTCACTTCTTCTGCTGGTACTGTCAGCTCACTTCTAACTCGTAGCACAATAAGAGGGATTTCAGATTTTCATGGATCTGAACATCTGAGGTTATGCCTCTGGCTTCAAAGTGTTTGAGGGATCACTCCTTAAACCACTGAGTTATCCATCCAGCTACATCATACTACGTGTTTCTCAATAATTTGTTTCTGTTGTAGTTATGTGTCATCAAGTTGCCCATACGGACACATTTTACTTCCGCTTCTGGAAGTGACGAGGGCAGCACGGGCTGGATGAATCGCAGTAAACCCATTCGTGTGGATTGACCGGGTGCTTGGGCTTCTGGGAACTGAAGTCCAAGAACATCTGGAGTGCCAAGGTTCGCCATCACGGATCTAGGCTGCAGCCCCTTGGACTAAGCCCCACTGAACTCAAGGGGTTGATTTCTGAGTAGATATGTATTAACCTGAATGTTTAACTATTATGACCAATAGCCACTGACAGTCACATTGTCTATGTGCTTGTTTTAGCCCCTGTCAATGCCATGGAGAACATGACCAAAGAGTTCATCTGATCCTGCTTCCCTCAAACATTTCTGCTTCTATGATTCTCCTCCACGCTCCCTACCAAGTAGCAAGGTCAAAGGCTATGTCTTCTTTTATGTATTTTTAGCTGGTGAAAGTTACCAGCTAACAAAATGAGGGCTGCTGTGGCTTAGTGGTAAAGACATCTGAGCTTGATGACTGGATGGTCGGCAGATCAGCAGTTCGAGACTCAAGTGCAGTGCGATAGAGTGAGCTCCTGTCGTCTGTCCCAGCTCTTGCCAACCTAGCAGTTCAAAAGCAAGAAATTGAAAATCTATTTAGGAATTGTTATTGGTACTTTATCTGTTGTTTTTATGTGCTGCGAAGTCATTCTCACTTATAACAACCCTGCAATGTAGGGTAAGATCCTGCCATTAACTGCCCTGCTCAGGTCATACAAGACCATGATTCCTTTTATTGAGTTAATCCATCTCATGTTCTACCGTCCTCTTTCCATGCTGGCTTTGAATTTTCCTAGCATGATTATCTTTTATACTGAGTTGTGTCTTCTTGCAATGTGCCCAAAGTATGATGGCCTCAGACCAATCATATTTGCTTCTAGGGACAGTTCAGGCTTGATTTGTACTGGGAACTACTTGTTTCATTTCCTGGCAGCTCAAGTTGATTTATCTACTACTGGTGAGTTGTTTTTTTTTCCCTTGTTATGTTATGGGTATATAATTCTGTGATTATTGTTTTTTTATACCTATAATAAAACTGTTCTGTTTCCCCCTCAGTAAACATTTGCTGCTAATTTTCTTTATTGCTTCCTTGCAGATCAATATATTGTGTGGCACACACTGTTTATGCAACAGTAGTATTCAAATAAAGTACAGTAAAAACCCATTTTACAGAAGCCTCATTTTAAAGAAACCCCATTTTACAGAAGGGCTTTTTGCTGAAAACGTGTCCTGTTTTACAGAAAAACACCATTCTACAGAATGTGATTTCCCAGAGCGCATTGTGCCTGGTGGGCTATAAAAGACCACCCACAGTCATTCTGGGCCCTGCGGGTGGCAGAAGAGTGGTCAGGAGAGGAGCTAGAATGTTCTTTTATTCTTATGGAAATGCCTCATTTTACAGAAAAAAATCAAGTTAAGAAAAAAGCTATGGAACAGACATTTCCATAAAATGGGGGTTTACTGTATTCACTTTAGGTGGGCTTATGACCCCCCTCAGTGGAGGAAATGCCACTGGAAACCATCATATTGGGCCCAATAGCAAAATGAGCAGAGGAGGAACTCTGATTCCCAACTGGTCATGGAGGCGGAAGAGGCCATGCCAGATGGACTGGCTGTCAAGGCGCACCTTGATAATGTCCTCAAGGCTGCGTCAGTCTATTGCAGTCCTGGTGTTAAATGCTGCATGTCTCATTTCATATATGCTGGAGGAGATGGCTCCATGATCACAATGTCTGGGTCACCTCATGGCAAGCTGGGATCCACCTTAAACAAATTCACACCAATGGCATTTTTCCTGCTTCAGGAAAAAATGCTTTCTCGGATATGAGTTGCAGCAGACACAAAATTCAAATAAATTGCTTGATTGACTAATCAAATGAAAATCTAAAATAGATGGGGAAGATTAGGTTTCCCTTGCTCTAAAACCAGTCATTTCCGACTCTAGGGTTCAGTGCTCATCTCTGTTTCAAAGACGAAGAGCCAGAACTGTCTGCTTCTGCAGACATTTCCATGGTCATGTGGCAGGCATGACTATACACCAGAGTGCATGGAGTGCTGTTACCTTCCCACTGAAGTGGTCCCTATTTATCTACTTGCAATTTCTTGCTTTCGAACTGCTAGGTTAGCAGGAGCTGGGACAGACACGGGAGTTCATTCCGTCCTGCAGTACTTGGGAATCGAACTGCTGACCTTCCCGCCTCCCAGTCAGCGTCTTAGCCACTTGAGGTTAGACCCCCCCAAATCTTTGTCCAGGATGGCCAATGGCAAGGAATTATGGGAGTTGTTTGTTGCTGTTGTTATGTGATGTTAAGTCATCTCTGAGTTAGGACTACCAGATGAATTAAAGAGTTTCAAGATATCATGTCCTCAACAGTCCTGTTCAAGTCCTGAAAGCTACAGCCGGTGACATCCTTTAGGACAGTATTTCCCAAATTATGTTATGTGGAACATGGGTGGACTTCAGTACATTAGCTGATCAGTGTTTTGGGGAATTGACTTAGGCTTCTGGGAATTGAAGTCCCAAAACCCAGATATTGGGAAACACTGGTTTAAGGAATCAATTCATCTCTTGTTTGGGCTTCCTCCTTTCCCACAGGTTTCTGCCTTTCCCAGCATTATTGTCTTATTCAGAGAGTCGTGCCTTCTCATGAAGCGGCCAAAGTAGGACATGGAGGTTCTAGTTTTTTAAAAATCAAGCTTCCCCTGCCTTGCTCTAAAACAGGGATTCTCAGCCTGTGGCCCATGGCGTGGATGCAACCTACGGCACCATTTCATGTGGCCCCACACCGCCTCCATAACACCAGGAAGTGCCATGTGGTGGAGGTAGAGCAAAGTGGCCATCTGGCCCCCAAACCTGTCTGAGGGAGCGTGACCCGGCCCCTGGCTTAAAAAGTTTGACACCTCTTGCTCTAAAAAGAGCATCCTAGGCAGGATTTGTCAGATTCTCAAATTTATTTCAATTTCATGTCACTTTTCCCCCTGTAGGTCCCGATGAGAAGAAGCTATTAGGATGAATTTTACTAGCTCAGTTCAGTCATTAAAAAAAAATTGCCTTTAAAAGTAAAGGTAAAGGTTTCCTTTGCTCGGAAGCCAGCCGTATCTGACTAGGGTTCAGTGCTCATCTCTGTTTCAAAGCCAAAGAGCCAGCGCTGTCTGCTTCTGCAGACGTTTCTGTGGTCATGTGGCAGGCATAACTAGACACCGGAGCACACGGAACGCTGTTACCTTCCCACTGAAGTGGTCCCTATTTATCTACTTGCAATTTCTTGCTTTCGAACTGCTCGGTTGGTAGGAGCTGGGACAAAGACGGGGAGCTCATTCCGTCCTACAGTACTTGGGAATCGAACTGCTGACCTTCCACATCAGCGTCTGGCTAGATGTGATCTAGGACAGTGATGGCCAACCTTGGCACTCCAGATGTTCTTGGAGTCCAATAACCAGAAGCCCAAGTCAACACACCTGCAGATCAGAGGCTTCTGGGAATTGAAGTAAAGAACATCTGGAGTTGATCTAAGAGAGACTTGCCTTGTTCTTGCTCAATGCATAATAGTCGCTTTTCTGGGCTGTGTGTTTGTAAAGCGGAGCAAGGCGAGCATCCGCGATTCCTTCTCACCACAATCGCAGGCTTGGAAGAAAGAGTGGATCGCGTGCCTTAGTCGTTTCCTTGGGCGAAGGAGAGGGTTGCACTTAAAAAGGTGGGCGGATGCTTGAAGTGCGCGATGCTCCCCGATGGCTCTCCTTTGACGTCCACAAGGGAGGCTATATAGAAGTCGCCAGCGGCTACAGCCAAACCAGCTGGCAATTGCTCTCTGGGGATCGGAAGATCGGGCTCCCACAAAGCCAGAGAGGGAGGGAAAGGCGAAGTAGATCTCCGTCTTTGGAGGAAGTTTTTGCACTGGACGAAACTGCTTTTAAGAATGAATGAGATGAAAGTCGCTGTTCTGGGCAGCGAAGGGACAGGGAAATCCGGTAAGAGGTTGAGTTTTGGCTGAGTTGTGGGTTTGAGAATGAGAAATCGATTATCTCGTTCCAGGTGTTTCTTTTTTCTTATCTACTCCCCCCTTACATAAACTGATAGTTCTGATCAAATCTTATAGGCACTTTTTTTTGACAGTTCGACTTATTTTTAAAGAAAGAAATCCTGGTTATTAGTTTTCGAGGCATCCCTGTTTTCTTTGGCAGACACCAGAGAGAGGTGAGATTAGTTTGCATTTATGTTTGGGTGACAATATGTAATCTTTTATGATATACAGTATGCTCTAAAGCATTTTCTCCCACCTTTGGTTTTCGGACTTCAGTACCCAGAAGTCTAAGTGGATTCCCCAAGCCTGACTTAGGCTTCTGGGAATTGAAATCCCCCCTGTGGGACATGGGACCCCACATTGGGAATCACTGCTCCAAAGTATTTGCTGGTCACTCAAAATTAATTTCTCCTTTTAAAAAAATGATCAAATGCTACTGCATATTTCTAGAAAAGTTCAATTTGTGTTGCGAGGAGATTTGAAGTTTCATGGAAACATACCTGTAGAAGCTTCACGTGAATTTGGTGGTGGTTGTAAGGTGTACTTCCTTTTCTAAATTTAAAGGTTGAGGCCAACTTTTTTAAAGGACATACATCTGTGCCTTTAGGTAAAGGTAAAGGCCACCCTTGCTCAAAAGCCAGTCGTATCTGACTCTAGGGTTCAGTGCTCATCTCTGTTTCATAGCTGAAGGCCAGCGCTGTCTGCTTCTGTAGATGTTTCCATGGTCATGTGGCAGGCACGTAACTCTGTTTACCTTCTAGCTGAAGTGGTCCCTATTTATCTACTTGCAATTTCTTGCTTTTGAACTGCTAGGTTGGCAGGAGCTGGGACAAAGACGGGAGCTCATTCCATCCTGCAGTGTTCGGGTATCGAACTGCTGACCTGCTGCCTTCCAGTCAGCGTCTTAGCCACTTGAGCCACTCTAGTTCCAGGTTGCCTTTAGCAACCTGTTAATGCCCAGGTTCTACATACATAAAACTCTGGTGTCTAGAAAAGCTTTACTTTCTGATACTGTATCCTGAATGATATTCTTTATCTTAAAGCATCATAGCAGCACCATTTAAGGTGTGTGTGTGTGTGTGTGGGGGGGAGAGTAGTGACAAATTTAACTCAAAAGGATGAACATTCTGGGATAACATAGTACCTCTGCAAAACAATTCAGAATTTCTTCTGGTACAGAACTGGCTGAAGTTCAAATCCAAGTCTGGGGAGTCTGACAGCTCCTTTGAAATTTGAGAACTGACTGAATAAAGTAATGTTAATGGAAAGTTCCAAATTCCAAAAACTGGATTTAAATTTCAGCATTTCAAAGATGATAATAAAATTTCTACTATGAATGATACTGTTGCAACTACATAGTATAAGTAAAATGTACGGTTTTATGTCATGAGAGAGACATATTGTAGCATGCACTGATTTCAGTATTTTGTAAACATTGCATGTTGTTGTATCAGGCCATAGAACCTCAGTTCCACTGGCCAGATTTTCAGAATGAGCAGGTGAGACAGATAGGCATCTGCTTTGAGTTTCTGCTATATGAGTATCTCCTATGCATCTATCAAGATGGGCCTTTAAAATGCATTTATTGTATATCTCAGGGATGGCCAACCTTGGCACTCCAGGTGTTTTTGGACTTCAATTCCCAGAAGCCCATTTCTGCACTCGTGCTGATCAGGGCTTCTGAGAATTGAAGTTCAAGAAAACCTGGAGTGCCAAAGTTCACCATCACTGGTATATCTATTTGGTTTTTCCTTAAAAATGGTTGTGGGGGTGGGAACAGCAGTCCTTTACAGTAGTTGAGGCTATGGTTGGAAACTTTTAAATAGAAATTGGATGGTCTCTTAGCAGGGGGAGTTCTCTGAATTGGAGTCCAAAAATAAAACTTTTAAATATTCTATACTCGAACCAGTAGAAATTGTGTCTCTTCTATTTTGCAGCCTGCTCTTACTATTTTATTTTATTTTTATTTTGTTGTTGTTCTATTGTGTTGTTTATTGCTTGTACATCAACCTTGGTGGGAAATATCTCAGATGGGCAGTCAAACAAACAAACAAACAAACAAACAAACAAACAAACAAACAAACAAACAAACAAACAAACAAACAAACAAACAAACAAACAAGCAAACAAACAAACAAACAAACAAACAAACAAACAAGCAAGCAAGCAAGCAAGCAAGCAAGCAAGCAAGCAAGCAAGCAAGCAAGCAAGCAAGCAAGCAAGCAAGCAAACAAACAAACAAACAAACAAACAAACAAACAAACAAACAAACAAACAAACAAACAAATGTCATTTTGACAATACAGTAATACTGTATGTGATTCTGCTTCCAAGAGCTTGCCAGGGAATAACAGCCTATAATACAAAAACTTTGTTGAACTACAGCCATAAAGTTCAAACTAGGCAAGACATTTTTTTAGAAGAGGTGATCCTTCAGGTTGTGAAAGGCATCTTTTTTTAAATTAAAGCATGCCATTTCCCTCACCTATGTATCTTTCATTTAGCATGATTGTGGGTTTTTGTCTCTCTGTGTGTTTTGTTTTGTATTTTGATTGGAAAGTAATTGTGGGGCTTACTTTGTAAATCTGCTGAGGATCTTAATATGTTTAACCCTGTGGTTGATCAGTGCAAGAATGAAAGATTATCTGGAATTCTTTGTAAGGAATCTTGATTTCTAAGAAGAAAAGCAAGGTTATCATATATAAAAGAAAAGTAAAATGTATATTTTCACTACTAGATCATGCAGCTCTGTTGAACAAGCTCTCCCCATTCTTGCATTTGCTCTTTTTTCCTATTGGATGTTCACAGAGTTTTTCAACACTAAAGTAGGCAAAAAGGTTATTAATCTAATTAGTTTCTGCCCTCCATTGCTTTTCTAGGAAAATTCACCTCTTTTTGTGGCTCAATGAAGTCATCATGGCTAAGTTCCATTGACACAAATGGAATTTCTTTCTATTGAGCTTGTTACTTTTACCCAAGCTTGCAAAAAATCCTTCGAGTAGAACAAAAAGATAACTTCTGATGAACTCTGTTTTTTAACCTAGGACTGAACATGTCATTTAAAAGACTCACTCAAAAATGAGATGAGAAAACATTGCACAATATTTCCATAAGATGATATTTTCTTATGCTTGATTGTTGATCTATCTCTGCAGCTCTCACAGTGCGCTTCCTTACCAGGCGTTTCATTGGAGAATATGCTTCTGATTCTGGTGAGCATTTACTAACTTTTTGGAAGGCTTTTTTCCTATCTTAAATCCTGAAATATATTCACCCATCACATGTGTTAAATAACCCATTAGGGATTGTTTGAGACAGATATTCTAGTTTTCTTTCATCCAGAATTACAATGTAGATCAGGGGTTCCCAACCTTTTCAAGCCGGGTGCCAGGTCACGCCCTCTCAGCCAGCTTCGAAGCCTGGATGGCCATTTTCCCCTGCCTTCATGATGGGGGTGGCCATTTTGTCCCAACAGTTTCAAAGGGATGGCTATTTTGTTTTTCGAATGCCCTTGGAGGGGTGGGGGGGGCACATGAAATGGTGCTTTGGGCCAGATCCAGCCTGCAGGCCTTAGGTTGGGAACCCCTGATGTAGATGAACAAGCATATGGGCATATGCCCATGCCTCATGCCTGTTGCTGGAGCTACATTGGTTACCGGTGTGCCTCTGGGTGCAATTCAAGGTGCTGGTGATGACCTTTAAAGCCCTACATGATAGTGGGCCAGGGTACTTAAGAGACCACATCACCCCAAGGACATCTGCCCATCTCACTGGAGCAGACCGGAGGGGCTGCCTAATAGTTCCATCTGCTAGAGAGGCTTGCCTCTCTAGCACAAGAAGGAGGGCCTTTTCTGTGTTTGCTCTGGCTCTATGGAACTTCCTGACAATGGAGTTATGTCTCCAGGCAGAACTTCTATCCTTTAGAAAACACCTTAAGTCCTGGCTGGTGCAACAAATATGGGGGGCGGCTGAGACAAGGGCCACCCTAAGGTGGCTCATATGAGTGCTACTCGGGCCTTCAGCTTCAGTTCATTTTAAGAATTCTTGTAATGTGGTTGCTGGGGAAGGGTACCCTAAATTTTAAACTATTTATATTTTTAACATTTTCATCTCATTGTTTTGTATAAGCTGTATTGTGTAAGCCACCTGGAGTCGCCTAGGAGAGAGGGTAGCAGCATAAATGTGACTAAATAAATAAATAAATGTCATTTTGTTCATACATGTCCTCATATGCCATCTTTACCATAATCTCTGGACCAAACACCAAATCCTACAGCTGTTATGTTATGGGTCCATCTAAAATGATATTGGTCTGTTGGTATATAGGCAACAGCTTCTATATCATCATATTTATTGTTCTCTTTCTTCACAGAATGCATCTATACAAAGCATATATGTCTGGATGGAAAGCAAATTAACCTGGAAATATATGACCCATGTTCACAGGTGAGTTAGATGCAGCTAATTACTCACACAGCTTCAAACACATATAAGAAAAGGGGAGAATATGGGAGGAAATTAGATAAAGCTGGAGTTTATATCCAGTTAGGATGAATTATCCAGGTGTAAACCCATCTTTGGCCAAATTATGTATATCTATGATTTAGTTATGAGGTTGTGACATGGCAAGGTTGGTTGTACTAGCAGTTGTTATTCTTTGAGCAAAAATAGCACCTGGTACTCTTAATACAAGCTGGCTGGATAGCTCAGTGGTTTAGGTATCTGGCTGCAAAGCCAGAGGTTGGGAGTTCAGTTCCCCACTGTACCTCCTGAGAGTTGAGTCCACCTGTGTAGTGATAGGCAAGCGCATGCTCAAATGTCCCAGGGCACACTCCAGAAGAAGGACAGAGACTGATATATTCAAAAAGGACACATCAATCTCAATAGCAATAATGTAACGCTAATTGCAACTTGTATGGATATGATTTAGAATACAACATAGACCAGGGGTTCACAACCTATGACCCATGGGCCAGACCCAACCCACAGTGGCAAATCATCTGGCCCATGGTGGCAACCACCCTGAAAGATGAAGTGAATGCATATATGATGACCATAAATGCACTTGCGGCGGTTTCCGGCAGCATTTCCGGCAGGGTGAAACCATATGTCTTGCCCACTCAGCTGTCTGAAGGGAAACTGTCCGGCCCGTGGCATGAAATGGTTGAGAACTCCAACATAGACCTTTGCTTCGTGCCTTTTACCAAATGAAAATAAATTGTACAATGTGGCAAAACAGTGCATAAAATAAGCAAAATAGATTTCAAAAGGTTGACTATGTATACTTTATGCAGTTTTTTGTATGTTTTTAAATTGCACATAAAACCTGGATTTGATTATGGAATGTGTGCGTGTGTGTGTGTGTGTGTGGGGGGGGGGGCTGCAGTCAATAGCTCCACTTAATCATAAAGCCTACTGAGTCAGTGTGAATAAGGTCCCAATTTAACCAAGATTGTTGCAAGAATAAAAATGGTGGATCTGTGGCTGCTACCGCTTTGGCTTCTGTGGAGGAAAAGTGGGCTGAAAATGCAAAAATAGTACACAATTAAATTTGGGTGTTTTTTTCCCTTCTGTGTCTAGGTCAGATGGGAATCCTTTTGCCTGACCTAGCATTCTGTGCACTCCAGTGTCTAGTCATGCCTGCCACATGACCATGGAAAAGTCTGCAGAAGCAGAGAGTGCTGGCTCTTTGGCTTTGAAACAGAGATGAGCACTGAACCCTAGAGTTGGATACGACTGGCTTTCGAGCAAGGGAAACCTTTACCATTACTATTGTGAGAAAGATTAGCCAGCAACACAAGGCTGTTCATTTCATTTTCATTTCATTTAATACTTATATACCGCCTTACTCAGGCCAATGGTCGACTCAAGGCGGTTTACGTAGGTAATGAACAACAGAGCAAAAATACCATATACAGTACAAAATTCCACAATTCAATACACATATACTCAGTCATAAACAATTAAAATTCTGTTACAATAGAGAACAATATAGCCCCATAAAACGAAGGCAGCAGCAATACAAGTATCAATAATACAATATAAATTTGAAAACATTTCAAATTGTTACCAGGGTACACCTGATTGTGGTTCAAAAATCCCACAATCTTGGAGGAAGCACTTTCGGTGTATTTGAGAATTTCTGGGGCAAAGTATCTAAAATGTCTCCTTTGAGAGAATTAGGTCGCCCTTGCTCGAAAGCCAGTCATATCCGATTCTAGGGTTCAGTGCTCATTTCTGTTTCTAGCCAAAGAGTCAGAGCTATCTGCGTCTGCAGACGTTTCCATGGACATGTGGCAGGCATGACTCAACACCAGAGTGCACGGAACACTGTTTACCTTCTCACCAAAGTGGTACCTATTTATCTACTTTCAATTTCTTGCTTTCGAAATGCTAGGTTGGCAGAAGCTGGGACAAAGATGGGAGCTCATGCCATCCTACAGTACTTGAGTATCGAACTGCTGACCTTCCAGTCGTTGTTTCAGCATCTTAACAACTTGAGCCAACACCAGAAATTTCTAGAAGGGCATTAATGTCATGCTAATGTCTAGTAGATAGCAGTCACACTCATTGTTTTTGTTCCCTTCCAGCCTCGCCGAGGAAGGCTGTCTCTCACAGATGAACTCCACTGGGCTGATGGGTTTGTCATCGTGTATGACATCAGTGACAGGATGTCTTTTGCTTTTGCGAAAGCCCTGCTCTACCGGATACGAGAGTGTCAGACAGGGGCATGTAAAAGGTAAGGTAGTAGCTTTGGGTGCATAGGAAGACTGAAAGGACTCACAGTGATAAGGCTGGATCACTGGAGACAGAGGGTGGGAATCTGGAATTTATTTACATCCAACCTACTTCATACAGACATACTCTTGTTTAATAGTAGACCTATAGAAGTCAAAGGAACCAAAATTATGACCCATTGATTTTAGTGACACAATGGCTAAGTCTGGATAACATTCACAAAACTGTCCTTTCTTATTTCAGTAACTTCCATCCTAATGTATAGTGTGGGAAACCAAGATGACTGCTAAAAAGTTTAAGGGCATATACTTCAGATATTTAATTTGTTTTAAGACTTCCTCCTACTTTTCTACATTCTTAAGTAGGTGTGGGAACTGGAGGTCAGTCAGAAAGGGAGGGACCTACATTTACTTTATCCATATATTTAGTATGTGAATACAGTACTAGCAAAAGAAATAGCATTTCAGCAAACTATACAAAGCTAGAACAATTAAACTGGGGTAAAACTGATCTATATTTTTAGCATAACTATGGATTGCTAATCTGAGCTTTACATGGTGAATATTATTTGGGAGCTAGACTGGTGGATTGGCAAATTGCCACTAATTAAAGACTCTGTAATTTGTTCTCAATTAGACAAAACCTTGGTAAATTATAGGGATAGCTTATTGTGTGTTTGTGTATATCTACATCTATATTTATCTATTCATAGATTTATCTATCCATAGATTTATCTATCCATATCTATATTTATCTATCCAACCTAGCAGTTCGAAAGCAAGTAATTGCAAATAGATAAATAGGGACCACTTCGGTGGGAAGGTAACAGTATTCTGTGTGCTCCGGTGTCCAGTCATGCCTGCCACATGACCACAGAAATGTCTGTAGAAGCAGACAACGCTGGCTCTTCGGCTTTGAAACAGAGATGAGCACTGAACCCTAGAGTCGGATACAACTGGCTTTTAAGCAAGGGAAACCTTTACCTTTACCTATCCATATCAGGGTGGCCAACCTACGATCCACGACATCATTTCATGTGGCCCGCCAACGCCCTCACCGCTATTGGAAGCTAAAACAGACACATTTGCGACTTTAATTTAATTTAATTTTTAAAATTTTATGCCGCCCACTCAGGCGAACCCAACTCAGGGCGGCATACAGCAATTAAAAACATATAAAAACAGATTAAAAATCCCAAATCACCTACCCACCCTACTACTCCCACCCCATTTAAAAATAATAAAAGGGAATCGGAGGGATACAACAACACAGAGGGAGGGACACTAACTGGACACTTACTGGAGATGAGCCAACAGGCTGGGGCCATATTCCCTTTAAGGCCCTACACCTGCCCTGCCAGCCAGGTTTTCAGACGTTTCCTGATGTGCAGCAATTCTGTTTGTAACCTCAATTCTGTTCAAGAGGGCTGGAGTGGACACAGAGAAGGCCCTTCTTCATGTGCCGGAGAGGGGCGGGGGCTCTAGCTGAAAGCACAACTAGGGAGCCCCTCTGGTCCACTCTGGTTGGATGGGCAGACACTCTTGGGGCAATGCGGTCTCTCAGGTATCCTGGCCAACAGCTGTAAAATGCACCCTCACCTGCATACACGTGCCAGCACCTGCCATAAAAGCTGCAGTAATTGCACCTGCAGCTGTCATAAACACATTTACAACAGCTGCAAATGTGTTTTATGGCAGCATTTATGGCGGAAGGAACCACATGACTGGCTCGCTCAGCTATCTGGAGGGTGTGGTCTAGTCCACATCCAAAAAGTTTGGGAACCCCTAAGCTATATCTATCTATCTCTATATCATAGAATTGTTATATGCTGGAAGGAGACTCATAATTCCTCCATTTTAGCAGCAAGATATAAAGATTATCAGGGTGAAATGGATCTGCATATCATGTTGACAAGCATTTTCTTTTTCAATCTTCCCTCAGAACTTCAGAGTCTGCCGTTGTCTTGGTGGGGAACAAGCAAGATCTATGTCACATGCGAGAAGTTAGCTGGGAGGAAGGACACAAGTTGGCCCTGGACTACAAGTGCCACTTCTGTGAACTCTCTGCAGCTGAACATTGCCAGGAGGTGGCAACCATGTTCACCAAAGTACTGAAGAATGTCACCACTAATTCCAAAATAAAAGAAAGGAGACGGCCCAGTGGCTCAAAATCCATGGCCAAATTGATCAACAACATGTTTGGGAAGAGGAGGAAGTCTGTTTAAAGGAAGGCCCATGAGCTGTGATTGGGAGAGAAGGAAAGCCAACCACAGAGGGGGCTTAACCCAGGTGGAGATATTACCTGTGTTTGCGGGACTCCATTATACAGAAAATGGTCTACATGTTCCTTCCTTGAGCTCTGGTTAATGTGTGAACTCTGTGTGTTTAACAGTGTTGTGTCTGAGCTGACATCACACAATGTTAATTTTCCCCAAGGTTATTAATCCTTGATGGAGTATAAATGTATTATTTAGTACAAAGATGCCTTAACCCAGCTACTGATGCCTAAAGCCCAAATAAGAGCAGTATACATCACAGCTTAATTTACTTGGATCAGGACCATGGCTGAAGGATACTTTATTAAGTGGCAAAATAACAATAATCCAGGTGTTAGTCCTAAACGGGACAGAGAGTTGAAGCTGTGGGATTTTTGTTCAGCCATTGAGTCAATGGGTTTATTTTTTTTTAAAAAGTTTGGGATGAACAATTGGATGTAGTTCAATGAACCTAAGTCTTGAGAACTGAATTTGCACAGATTTTTCTCTGCACTATATAGTTTGCAATTGACTTTGGCAGAAATTGTCTAAAACTGTCATTGGCCCAGTTCCAGTAAAGTTAAGTTTTTCACACTATCAGTATGGAATATTATTTCCTTATATAACATATTTTAGTGCCTTTTCCCACATCAATGTAACTGCATATTCAAGGAGTTTTTAGTAAGCCATGACATGCATCACTTAAAATTAAGAGTCTGATGGCATATTCTTAAGCAAATGGCAGAAAACAATCTAATTCACACTTGGCTTGCTTTGCTGAGACAGAAGCCAAAATCCCAATGGTGGTTTATACTTGTGTGAGAGATCAGAAGTGTTCCCGAGAAACACAGCCAGCACCTCCTAAGCAACAATTTGTCACTGCGATTTCTCTTATGCAAAATTAAATATCCAACTGTGTGATGATGAGCATTTGTTCACAAGTAGTGAAAATAATTCCAGGCCTGATGCTTCTGGGTATTGTGCAAAAAACAGCTGTGTCCATTTTGGCAGGAATATGTAAAATGTCTTTGAAACTTGTGCTAATAATAATAATAATAATAATAATAATAATAATAATAATAATAATAATAATAATAATAATAATAATAATAATAATAATTTAGTGTCAGAAATTATTCTGGGTTGAAAGGATTTTGGTGGGAGAAACTCCACTCAGGGAACACCCAAATGAGGCTCCTTTCATGTCTCCAAGAGCTGGGACAGAGACGGGTGCTCAATCCGTCATGCAGCATCTGGGTTTCGAACTGCTGACTTGCCGGCCTTCCAGCTAACAAGGTGAACTTCTTAACCACTGAGCCACCACAGCCTCTTGTGCTGTTTGGTTGATCACTTGTCCAAATATGCAAAGCTATTCCCACTGAAGTCAGACATCAGATGGAGGGCTAACCCATGGTGTTGGTCATTTAAAAGTGCACGCACGCACGCACGCACGCACACACACACACACATTCATTGAGGATTCTTTTTTGCTCTTTTCAATAAAATATATTTGTTCCATATTAAATCACAGCTATTAAGTTGGGATTTGGTAGTAAATGGATTCTGATTCCATTGACCCTTTTGACTTGTGTTGTGCCAGCCAACTTTATCCCTAGGCTGTTGCCTTGTGGGTTTCAGGGTTCTTGGAGGCATAGGCAGTGGTGGGCATCAGCAGATTTGCACCAGTTCGCCAGAACCAGTAGCAGAAATTCCAGCTGGCACCACCCATCTAAGTTTTGAAATAAAGTAGTCCTAATTTGGGTGCAACGCAGGGCTTTCCTCCTGGCTATGCCCATCATACTACGTCCACAGAGTAGGTAGTAAAAAAAAATTTAATCCCACCACTGGGCATAATCTAGTCTGAGCCAGGCTTAGGGGTACTTGGAAATGAGATTTCTTTCTGGGGTTGTTGCCAGAGCCTGAGTCTGCCTGCTTGAGTTTCACACACAGAAAGCAAAAGGTAATGTGGCTAGAGTAAACCCTGGCTTGTCATCTACCCCATTTCATCCTTTGTGTTAGGTCACACATTGTATTATCATTGCCCTGTTAGAGGACAACATTTGACTGCCGTAAATGGCAAGGATTTCTCAGAGTTTGCCTTCCAGAAATGCACATTTCCCCAGGGAGTTTTGATGTAGTCAAACTTTTCATCCTCAGCCACACTCAGTAACAGAAATTTTGCTAGCCACAAAAGCCTGCCAGAGATGTCTTCTCAAGACACTGTTTATGATTTGAGGTTCAGGTATGTACACAAATCTTCACATCTTTTCTTTGAGAAGGCTTAAGGACACAATAGCTCTTTCGCAACTGTTCTGAGAAGGACACCTTTTAAAGAAAACAGAGCTTTCTGCTTTGGAGAGGATGATACAGTATTTCATCTTTATTGCTTCCTTCAGCCCCCTCTTGTGGCTCACAACTGCATGTGGAAAAGTCTGTAACTTGTTTGAGCAGGGTGGAATGTACTGGTAATAATGCAACAAAATCTTGTGACATGGTGGCTTTGTATTCAGCATTTCTGCCATGCTATTCTATAGCCTTCCTGATTTGTTTTTCATCTGCAGTCAGCATTCTGGAGCATGTTCAGTTCTTATGGATCAATGTGCACCCCCATTTAATTTTAATTTGATTTTAAGCTTCAAATCTTAGGTAAAGGTAAAGGTTTCCCTTGCTTGAAAGCTAGTCATATCCTTCTCTATGGTGCAGTGCTCATCTCTGTTTCAAAGCCGAAGAGCCAGCGCTGTCTGCTTCTGCAGACGTTTCTGTGGTCATGTGGCAGGCATGACTAGACACCGGAGCACACGGAGCGCTGTTACCTTCCCACCGAAGTGGTCAAATCTTAGGGCTCCCCTATTGACACTTTTTTCTCTCAAGCAAGTAGCTGCAAGTACACCCTTCATATTTGGTAGAGAGGATAAAGCTTAATAAACTTAACTTCTTTGTTCGACCACTTCCTCATTCAATTAAATTCAATTCAGTTATTCAACTTGTATGCTGCCCCACTCGCAATGCGATTCTGGGTGGCTAACAAAGAAGCAAAATATCACAGTTACAATAAATAAATACAATTACAGTATCACATTTACAAAATATCACAATTACAATTATAAAGTAACCATTGTTACACAGCAAGCACAGCAAGTCTATAAGAGCAACTTTTCCTACTTCTGAATCATGCACAGTAAAATATGGCACCCGTGTTCTACAAATAGATTCCTTCTGTGTTGTAAAGTGATTCCTGCTATTGTTATTGTTAATTTGAGAAATGAAACTTTATGTGTATCCAAATTAACAAAAATAAAATATTCATTATCCACACTTGTATGCTTCGATCAGGCATATGCTGCTTTCCACCTGAGATACTAAACCTAGTCTTCTGCTTAACACAAGCCTACAGCAACTTCTCAACGAGAACCTGATATGGGCTGGTTAAAGATTAAGGTTGTATGTGGGGCTCACCAAAAACATTTTACTGCCAATGACACAAGACATGTACTGTGTTCATAGCTGTACAGGCAGTTGAACTTCACTGCAACAGGGTTCATACCTAATGTCCAAGTATTATTTTAAAGACTGCAGGGCAGACTCAGTCGCACACACATGCCTACATGTTAAGATAAAGAAATGGGTAGGGAGTTGTGTTACTGTTCCCATCAGCAGGGCTGATCCTGCATGCCTTATGACCACATATTGTAGCTCTAAATACCATGAGACAGTCTATATTCTAGCTCTTTTGAAGGCTCTCAACTCCAGAATGAGAGCACAACATCAATCAAGTCTCCTCGCTAAATCTGTGCTTTGTAGAAATTGTGTAAAACATTTTTAATGTTTTTCCCCTTCCATAAGCTAACAATCACATAATAATCACAAAGGATATCCTGATTGCTCTCAAAGATGAAAGAAACCTGTTCAGTGTTCTACTTTTTAACAGTCCATGCAACAAGGCATTAGTTATGTTCTGGCATTTATAGGTAAGAGTCACCCTTGCTTGAAAGCCAGTAGTATCCGACTCAAGGGTGCAGTGCTCATCTCTATTTATAGCTAAAAAGCCAGCACTATCTGCATCAGTAGATGCTTCCATGGTCTGGTGGCAGGCATGGCTAGACATTGGAGTGCATGGAACACTGTTTACCTTCCCACCTAAGTAGTACCTATTTATCTATGTGTAATTTCTTGCTTTTGAACTGCTAGGTTGGCATGAGCTGGGACAGAGATGGGAGCTCACTCCATCATGCAGCACTTGGTTCTTGAACTGCCAACCTTCCAGTTGACAAGTTCAGCAACTTAGCCACTAAGCCACCACAGTCCCTCTGGCATTTATAGAGATGTGCAAATCCAATCTTGCAAATGTGTGGATCCTGTCAGAGATCCTCCTTCCAAATGCCCCATTTCACAGGCAAGGAAAATCTTTGTGCTTTCTTGTATGAGTGAAAATCTACATCTCTGGTTAAAATGTTTGTTGCTTCTGATAACGGCTTCAAGACTGCAATGGGGGAAAACCCTGTGACAGCCCACAGCATGGAATTGGAAGCTTTTCCCTTAAGCATTAAACAGGAGCATAATTAGTAATGCTCACTTCTGCATGCTGGGAATAATACAGTGCTTATGGTCAACCCTCTGGGCTCCAAATAGCAGGTTTCTGAACTCTAGAATCTGGAATCTGGAATGTAATCAGGCTGTTGAATGCCCGGTTGCTCATTCCACATGCCTTTACTGGTCTCCACTTCTTCCACCTGCTGAGACCAGAATGCTCCTGGTCTGTGGCTACTTGAGTTGAGACCAAAGCATTCATCTTGCTGTGTTCTGTGTGGGCCACATAAGGGGATTACATAAGCTTCCATCCATATGACACTGGGTGTTAAGTGCTATCAAACTTCTTGTTCTAGTGACCACAATGAAGTTTTCAAGGTGAGATATTTAAGGAGTGGTTTTCCCAATGCCAGACTTCTCCCCAAAGTTTCCATGGCTGAGCAGAGATTCATATGCAGGGATCTTGAGAACTAGTATGTCATTCTGTCCACTCTCCCATACTAGGCATTATATACCACAGTCCCTCCTTTATATATTTCCCAGCTCATCATCAACTTGCTATTTCTTAGCTTTGTGCAGTGGAAGAATTAACACGCCTTGAGCATGCCTTGGTATTATACCTCTAGGGTAGTTCATTCAAAGCCCAACACACACTATTTCTAAATCTCATCCACATGACTGCATAGGGGTCTGGATGGTAAATAATTTTAAAATGACTTTGCAAAGAAAAGCAAAGAAAAGCAAAAGCCACCCGCTAAGCTTCAGATGACCAGAATAGAGCAGCTCTGAATCAGAGTGTCTCCATATTGGCTCAGGGCACCAATCTGTTTACCTTCCTTCAGGCGGAAGCACATGGGGGGGGGGGGAGAGGCAGATCTTTGTATACAATATGGATAGCACATTATTTGCAGCAGTGTTATCTTAAGAGATAAAGAATATTTCATTATTCTAAGATGGGGCTGCCTCAGTTTTGCATGCTGCATATTAGTGTGTTTTTGCTTTGTGGTTGTATGTAAGTTGTGTTTACATTGAGCCTGATATTTAGCCTCTGGAAGGATAATATTTTTAGATCTTCTCATTGAGAAACTGGCATCTCATACACTTTAACCCATAAAATGATCAGACTTTTGGCTACAAATAAAACTTGTGGCACTGTCTTTTCTCATTTATTCCCCTTGTGGTTAGGCCAATGTGCATGATACAAAATGAAGGAGACCTTTGTTGTTGTTTTTACTCTTGTTTGCAAAAGAGGAGGATTACACAACAACTCATCCATCCATCCATCTAATCCAGGGGTACACAAACTATGGCCCACAAGCCGGATTGCTGCTATTGCTGAAAGTGCCCCACTGCCCCCAGAAGTGCAGAAATCACACAAAAATTACTCCAAAACACTGTGAAAATGCAGCGAAAAAAAAAATCAAAAACACAACAAAAATGTACCACCCTTTCTCTCACCACCATGAGAAGTGGCAGAGGTGGCAAAAATGGCTAAACATGCATGGTGAATTCACACACTGCCACTGCTACAGCTGGGAAGAACCACGTGACCAGCCCGCTCAGCTGTCTGAGGGGGAATGGTCAGGCCCCTGGCTGGAAAAGTTTGGGCACCCCTGATCTAGATCCAGAGCTTTGGGTGTTTAAAACTCTTAAAAATTGGTTTTAATGTTATTGCAAAACTGCTTGCAATCCCCCAGGACAATATATTTATTGTTAACTTCTCCATGGCACACAGGCATAAAATGGTCCTTTTCAAGCTGAGAAACAGCTATGCCTGTTGAATTTGTTCAAAGCAAGTGAGGGAGTTTAGTATATGAGAGTCAAGACACAGGAAACAGCCAAGGGCTGGGTTAACTCAGGTTTATTGCATGGTGGACAGAGGGAACATGAGGTAATGGCGGACGAACAGCTCTATATATATGGTAGTAACGTATTTGAATGTGGCTACACGATAGCCCATTGGCTACTGCCCGCGTGACGTCATGGCTGGTCACGCCCTTCTTGTCCAGGTGTAGGTAGCGGCGGGAAACTTCCCGCGTTGTGGCCTTTGATGGGTTTGAACCAAGAGAGCTTGGACGCTCGCTGCTGCCAGCTGGTGGTCATTAGCTCGCGTCCCATTACAGGGTTTATAGTGATCAGCTGAAGGTTACATTGTTACTCGTAGGCAAGGTTACATTGGTTCAGATACATTGTTATCACATGTAGAAGGGTACACTGTTAGAACACAACACGCCTCCCCCCTAGGATGAGACGAAGTCTCTCAGCCAAGATGGCTTATTTCGAACACGCTGGGGTCTCGGCGCGGGCTGCCCTGCCCCGGCTTCGCTCCCTCCTCCTTGCTCCCTGGCTTCCTGCCCTGTAATCGGAGAGGATGACTTGTTAGTAGCTTGCCGCGGCTCTGCGGCTTTGTTGGGCGGTGTGTGCTTTGTTTGGGAAGAACCGGGGGCACTGGGGGCTAACGAAAAACCCCTCTTCTCGCTTGGATGGGTGGGGGAACACTCCAAAACCCCCCCCCCGGCTATCAAAATTAAAATCGTAATCGAATTCGGGGCAAGCGGCAGCGGCGGCCGCAAGCTCCTTTTCCCCCTCCCCGGGCTCGGATAGAGCTGGCGTGTCAAAAGGATATGAGTCGGGATCACTGCTTTCCCCCCTGGCTTCGGACTGGTGTCCTTCTCTGTCTCCCCCTTGGGCTAAACGGGTGGGGGAGAACCCTATCGCTGAATCCGGTTGCTGAGCCCCACTGATCGGTCCCTCACTCACTCGGCGCCGCAGTTGGTCCGCGTGCCTCCTCCAGAGGAGACCGGTGTTCGTTTCCACCCGGTACGACACTGGTCCCGTCTGTTCTACTATCGTCCCTGGCACCCAGACTGGGCCTGCGTTGGCATAGTTCCTGCAGTGTACAGGATCGCCTACGCCGAACCCTTTCGAGACCGCTAAACCTATGTTCTTCCCTTTGTCCTCGACCCTCGTCGGGTCTAACCTGGACAAGATCATGGTCAGTTTCCTCCGCATCAGCAGCTCAGCCGGCGAGTATCCGGACGCTAAGGGGGTCACTCTGTACGCTAATAGAAATTGACAGACTTGGTGATTTAGATCCCCCGAGCCCATGCGCCGCAGCGCATCTTTTGTTGTGCGCACCAACCGTTCCACTTGGCCATTCGTGGCCGGGTGGAACGGCGCGGATGTGACGTGCCGAATTGCATTTGCCTCCATGAATGCCGCGAACTCAGCGGACGTGAAACAGCTAGCGTTATCGCTGACCAGAGTGTCGGGTAAACCGAACGTGGAAAAGACCCTCCTTAGCTGGCCAATGGTAGTGGCGGAGGATGTGCTCTTTACCGGAATGACCTCCAGCCACTTCGAGTACGCATCCACTACCAGGAGAAAAATGGTTCCTCGGAACGGGCCAGCAAAATCTACGTGCACCCTGGACCACGGTCCCCTTGCTGCGTCCCATTCCCTATGCGGGAGACGGGCTACCTCCGGTCGGGAGCCCTGACATGCCTCACAAGTGCCAATCATATGCTCTATGTCGGCGTCCAGCTGGGGCCACCAGAAATAACTCCGGGCCAGTGCCTTGGAACGGACGATTCCCGGGTGGCTGACGTGCAGCAGCTTTAGCACCTTCGGTCGCAGGGACGTAGGAACCACCACCCGTTGGCCCCACAAGAGGCACCCCCTCTCTAATGACAATTCTATTCGTTTTCGAAAAAATGGGTCGAATTCCATGCTTGGGGATGACGCCGGCCACCCCTTCTGTACCCACGAGCATACTTTCTCCAGTGTTCTATCCTTTCCCGTCGCCTTGGCAATGTCGGCCGGTACTATTGGGGGTGAATCTAAGACCTCTATTAGCAATACCTGGCGGTCTCTTCCTACCCCCGCCTTCTGATCGTCCGACAAGGGCAACGGAGACCGTGAGAGCGCGTCTGCATGGCTGATCTCCTTCCCGGGCCGGTATTCCAACTCATGTTGGTATGCGTTAAGAAAAATAGCCCACCGCAGCATCCTCGGGGACAGGATCTGTGGCGTGGGCTTATTTGCAGTGAAGATTCCTAACAGGGGCTTGTGATCAGTCACGATCTTGAACGGGCGACCATACAGAAAATCGTGAAATTTTTTGGTTCCCGCTACTATCGCTAATGCCTCCCTGTCGGTTTGTGCGTAATTCCGCTCTGCTTGGGACAGGGACCTTGAATAAAACGCTATCGGGGCCTCCCTTCCGTCGTTCAACACGTGGCAAAGCACCGCCCCCACCCCCACCGGGGATGCGTCGCAGAAGGTATGGTAGAAATTGAGAAGCCCCAGAAATGACTGTAGTTCGGTTTTGGATGTGGGGCGAGGAGCTTTCTTGATAGCGGCTACCTTAGATTTGGACGGCCTAATTCCCTCGGGCGTGACACGGAACCCTAAAAACTCAACCTCTGTTTCGAAAAATACGCATTTGTCTTTTCTCAGTCGCAGCCCCGCTTTCTCGAACACGGTCAGAACTTTATCCAATCTATGTGCCAGCTCGGCCTTACTCCCCCCCGTTATCAACACGTCATCAAAATATGGCAACACCCCCTCCAGCCCCTTCAGGAGGCGTTCCACGAGCGACTGAAAAAGGCCAGGTGCCGAGTTCACGCCGAACTGTAAACGCGACACCTGGAACGCCCCCTTATGTGTAACTATTGTTTGTGCCGCCGCTGTGGCGGGGGTTACAGGGAGTTGCTGGTAGGCCTGTGCTAAATCGAGCTTAGCGAAACACTTTCCCCCATTCAGCCTGGCCAGGAGGTGGCTGACCACTGGCACCGGGTATGCATTAGGGCGGATCGCCTTGTTAATTGTACACTTATAATCAGCGCAAATGCGCACCTCCCCGTTAGCCTTCAGTGCTGTTACAATTGGAGTCTCCCACTCCGCGGAATCCACAGGAACAAGAATCCCCTGACCCACCAGTTTGTCCAGTTCCGCCTCTATTTTGTCCTTTAGTGCGAACGGCACCCTGCGCGGTTTGAGTCTTATCGGGCGGACCTCCGGGTCTAGGTCGAAGGCTACAGGGGGTCCCTTGAACTTTCCCAGTCCACTTTTAAAAACGGCGGGGTGCGCGTCGCACACCGCTTGTATTGGGTCCACGCCTACGGCATGCACCCCCCCTATGAACAAACCTAAAGGCTGAAACCATTGCGTCCCGAGGAGGCTACAACTCCCCCCTTTTAGCACCACTAGGGGAAGTTCCGCAGAATGTCTCTTAAAACGAACCCGGAATGTCCCGACCCCCAACACTGGAATGTTGTTCCCCTGTACGTCCCGTAGTGTGGCCCTCAACGCTTTAAGTTTGGGCCGCACGTGGGGGTCGATTTTCAAGAACTCTCTCTGGGGAATTATAGAATAGGAGGACCCCGAGTCAATTTCCATCCTAATAGGGGTCCCTTGTACTAGTACCTCAACGAAGTAATGGGGCTGGCCCGCAGACACGCTGAACACAGGAGCGTCTCCCTCGCTGTCGTCCGAGATGCGGCCCACGCCGTCCTGCTTCCTCGTGGTCCGGGCGCCATCTTTGGACCTCGCTGGACGGTCCGGTCTGGCCGAACGGTCTTGTGACTGTCTCCGGCCCTCTTTCCCTTTCCTGCACGCCTTGGCGATGTGCCCCCGACGGCCACAGTTGTAGCACTCGGTTTTTCTGAATGGGCACCTCACGCGCTCATGGGCCGCTCCGCACCCATCGCAACGGCGCCCTCCCCTTCGGACCTTCTGGACCTCCTCGCCGTCGCTGCTTTCCGAAGACGACTTCGAGGCCCGTCGGGTTGCGTGCACCGACTGTCCGGACTTTCCGTGCAACGAGTTTTCCGCTTTGCCGGCCCTCGGACGCCACTCACGCCACTTGTGCATCTCATCTACTCCAGCATTCGTGGATTCCGCGGCTTCCGCGGCCTCTACAACCTCTGTCAGTGTGGGTGGTGGCTCCTTGTTCATCAGGCTGCGCTGCACTTCCTTGTCCTTCAGGCCACACAGAACTCCGTCCCTGAGGGCCATCTCCAGAAAGTGGTCCCACCTGCAGGGGGTGGCGGCTACTCTCATAGCTGTTACGAAGGCTTCTACCGACTCGTCCGGTGCTTGAACTCGCCTCCAAAATGCGCTCCGAGCGGGAAACATTGCCCTCGAGGGTCGGAAACGCTCACGCAGCAGTTTCATGATGTCATCGGCTTTGAACTCACCCATCTTCTTCGGCGCAATAATGCCCACCAGCGTTCGCTTGGTCTCCATCCCAAGCATGCGGGTGAGGATGGCCCTCTTCCTTTCCTCGTCGTCTTCTTTGACTTTGAGTTCCACCAGTGCCGCCTGGAAGTCCATCTCAAAAAGCTCCCAGTCTTGCGGTTTGGTAATGTTGAACCCGCTCTGTGCCCTGGCTCCTTGGGGATCCATAATCCCACCTTCGTCGCCAGTTTAGTATATGAGAGTCAAGACACAGGAAACAGCCAAGGGCTGGGTTAACTCAGGTTTATTGCATGGTGGACAGAGGGAACATGAGGTAATGGCGGACGAACAGCTCTATATATATGGTAGTAACGTATTTGAATGTGGCTACACGATAGCCCATTGGCTACTGCCCGCGTGACGTCATGGCTGGTCACGCCCTTCTTGTCCAGGTGTAGGTAGCGGCGGGAAACTTCCCGCGTTGTGGCCTTTGATGGGTTTGAACCAAGAGAGCTTGGACGCTCGCTGCTGCCAGCTGGTGGTCATTAGCTCGCGTCCCATTACAGGGTTTATAGTGATCAGCTGAAGGTTACATTGTTACTCGTAGGCAAGGTTACATTGGTTCAGATACATTGTTATCACATGTAGAAGGGTACACTGTTAGAACACAACAGGGAGAAAGTAGTTTCAGTTCACTTTGAAAGAACTCACCAAAGTGCAGAAAATATTTTGCACAAAAATAATTACCAACCTAAGGTCTATGAGGATTTTACCTTGAAGTACATGATATAGTATAATTCAGGGCAGGGAACTGCAGATACTTAACAAGATGATGGATGTGTGCCTGATTGTGTCATTGGTGCATAACAAGGCATGCAACCAAGGCAAGTGACCAACACCTTGTTTATTCGCTGCAATTTGCTAGAAAGTAATTTTGCCAAACTCGGGATCTCACTTGGGATTAAAATGGATGTGACTTTCATTGTATGCTTCAGAATGATGTCTGGTTGTTGTTTTTAAACTTCTATAGTGCTTGCATGACAGGACAATTCTCATCAGAAACATGACACCCAAAGAGAACAACAATCCTATTATTTTTTTAAAAATCCCTTACACACAGCATATCCCTGTAGATGTTTCTAGCCCATACTGTTTCAGATGAGCCCCTAATAGAGGCAGGGGGAGGACCATTTCTGTCCACTTTGATGCTTCCATTTCTGTTCACTTTGATGTGACCTACTGGTGACATATGTCTTCCATGTGAGACTCCCCATAGGGAAATGTGACCCTAAAAGGAATGTCCCATTTCTCTGTACTTTTTAATTGGCTATGATCTTATATTGTTATTTCTAGAAAATAATCCAACATAAACGAGTATGGAAACCTTTGTCTTTAGAGAACTAAAATGTCACCTGTGTCCGGGTTTCTTGCTATTACAGATTAGAGATGTAAACTCTTGCTATCATAGCCTTACAGCCAATTATAGCAAAACATTCTTCTCTATACCTGCAAGAATGGGGGAGAATTTCTTGACATTTTCAATGCATTTCTTTCATTAGCCAGAATGATGTTTTCAGAACTTTGTATAAATTTGCCCTTTTTGTGCAAAATACCACAACTCTAGCAGTTAAGTGACTGGAAGAGAATACATTCCTGTATGGTATGGGGGAAAAAAGTCCAAACAAGCATGAATCCTTCTCCTGCAACCAGTCCAGTAGACAGAATGACAAGGGAGCATTAGCAAGTGCACTGGTGAGGAAATGAAACAAAAGTAAAAGGTTAGTAATCTTTTTTTAATATTGCTAGGAAAAGTTGAAGGAAGTAGGAAAGCCAAATATGAGACAGATTGTATCCAGAAATCAGGCCACAGATTTAAGATTTAAGTTTATAGGATCTGAGCAAAGTTGTTAGGACAAGATACGGAGGTCAGTCTTTCATGAGATAAACATACATTGAAGATGGCTCGAAAGCATGGAACAACAATAATAAGAATAATCATTACATTGTAGCCCTGGAAAGATCTATAAGACTAATCAAAACCAAACTTTGCTAAAGCAGAATTTCCACAGCTAATGCATCATGGACAATTGGCCATATAAGCTCTGCTTAAATGCCCCCCAGGAAGAAGAGTCCACTACTGTGTGTGCCCCTCCCCTGCAAGGCAGAACAGGCTAGCCTAACTGCTACTGCACAGAGTGGATGGGAGAAAGAGGTAAAGTCTCATAATTGTCTTGAGGTTGATGCAGAAGTGTTTGTCAAGGAGAGCCAGCCGAGTCTGGTAGTTGGTCATTGAGTCCACAGGGAGATCCAAGAATGAAGTCAAATTCCAGGCAGAAGGTCCAAGGTAATCAAGCAGTCAGATTTTACGGATCAGAGTGTCACAGCATCGGGAAGCACAAATGTTGTTTCAACAAAGTTAGAGCAAGCACATACTCCTTCTTAAGAACACTTCAATGTTCTGCAGGTGGGAGTGATCTTTGCAAATGAGCTCTCACTTCCCTTCTTCGCACCTGGAGTTGGTTTCACAGCTGCAATCCACAATGCACTGATGTTGATGGCTCAGCTCCATCGCTGTCATTGGAGATTGCTGGCTGTGCTTCTGTCATTTCCCAAACAAGTGGATCAGGGAGAGGCAGATCCATGTTGTCTGTGGGTTGAAGCACCGTCAGCCAGCTATCATCCTTGGACTCAGAGTCCAGGGTCACAACAGCTACCTTCTGTGGCAGGACATTCTGTTTTCAACCAGGTTTTGTCATGAAGTTCTTTCTTAGCTGTAGGGTAAATAATTTGAAGCCATTTCTTGGAGCTACAGAAAACAAGCTTGCTAATCTTCTGATAGCCTTTCAAATATTTGAGCATGGCTATCAAATCACATTTCAATCTTCTCGCCTCCAAGCTAAATATTCTCAGCTTTCTCAATTCTTTTTCACAGGGCTTGGGTTTTGTACTTTTCACCATCCTAGTTTCCCTCCTCTGGACACAGTCCAGTTTATTGATATTCTTCTTAAACTGTGATACATTGTCTTCCAGCTGAGGTTTGACAAAACCTGAACAGAATGGTGCTATTACTTGTCATTTGCAGTGGGTAAAACTGGGATGGTCCATTTCCAAGGTGAAGAAGATACTCTCTTTGTCTTTCTGATTATTTCTTTCTCTTTCCTCACTTCTTCTTCTTTTTTGAAATTATTTTTTTATTTAATTAAAATAATTTTTACACATAAACAAAGACAAATCAAAGAAGTAAAATAAAAACAGACTAAGAAAAATGGTTATTACACTACATAAATTATTACCCATCTCTAAAGGTTGATCCCATAACATAATCACAGTTTCAACTCTGTGTTTGCCTTCCCAACTTGTTTCTGAAATCAGAAATATTTGCAAGTGAGAACAGATAGAGGAGGGGAAGATTATTATTATCTTCCCTCTCCACTGGCTGATTCGCTCTCTTAAGTGAATGGCCATTCCCTGTATTTCCCTCTATCTCATCAAATCAGGTCCAGGCATACTCATTTGTAGAAATAATGTCAAGTTCCACCCATTACCTCCATTAGGAAAGGAGCCCTGCCGAGTTTCACCGGCTCTCTGGGAAAGTAATAAGTAGGAGGTGTGATCATGGCATGTGCACATAAATCCACCCGACATCTAAACAGATTGAGAAGTCAAGTGTTCTCAGGTCAACTGTTACCAGAATGGAGTGCTTATTTGTCTCAAATTAGAAATAAGATGCTTGTGGTGACAGATAATAGAGATGAGAGGCATTTAAGAGGAGGGAAACTTTTCCCCCTTCTTCTTGTTATCAGATTCACTTGATTTAATGCAAGGCATGCACAGTTAATGATGGTTTTGACTGATACCTGTATGTTTTATAGGTGTATAAATTGGTTGTAGTAAAATCTTATACATCCTATATCACAAAGTATTGTTTCAGCCTATTACAGGTGATATCTATCCAGAATTGACTGGATTGTATTAATCTGCTCCTAGTTTAATGATGCCTTAACATTTTTATGGGAGAATTTAATGTTTGCAATATCCATGTTCCTTATTTGAAAGTGTGACTTATGGGTTCTCATCTTCCTTAAATTATGAAATCCTTCAGCTAATAAAGGAAAATGATTATGCCTTTCGAAAAAGAAGGAAAGAAGAAAGAGAAGGAGAGGAAGGCAAAGTCATTTAACAAGCCATATAGCTGTCTATTGCAGGGCTTTGCATAGTAATTGTAATTTAGTTATTAGAAATGCTAAAAGGCAGCTTATCAATCGTAGCTTGCAATTCTGAGGGAAAAAGAAAACTATGCCGCTTAAAAATGACTACATTTTCCAAACATAATTGGTAAGATGAAAAAATGACTGTAGATTAATAATGTGTTTAGCCATAGTACTGTTAAGGACACCAGTTCTCAAAAAATAAAATAAAAATAAACAACGTTTGGTGGTATTTTTCTTACTTTGCAATCACCTGTGTTAAGGAATCTGGTTTCAACCTCTGATAATCATTGAGATAAAATTAATATGACTCAATAAAATCAAGTATCAAGAAAAATCACATTGGTGATACCAAAACACGTGTACAGATTATTGATACACAAGCCATTTGGGAATGTCTAAGAAACGTCCCCTGCCCTCCACACATGAGAAAGGTAAAGGTAAAGGTCACTCTTGCCTAAAAGCCAGTCATATCCAACTCTAGGGTTCAGTGCTCATCTCTGTTTCATAGCTGAAGAGCCAGCACTGTCTGCTTCTGCAGAGGTTTCCGTGGTCATGTGGCAGGCATGACTAGACACCAGAGCACACGGAACACTGTTTACCTTCCCACCAAAGTGGTCCCTATTTATCTATTTGCAATTTCTTGGTTTTGAACTGCTAAGTTGGCAGGAGCTGGGACAAAGACGGGAGCTCGTACTGCCCTGCAGTATTCGAGTATCGAACTGGTGACCTTACACTTTCCAATCAGCATCATAGCACATGAGAAAACTCTGGCCTTAATGTCAGAGGTCTCTTCTCCACAGCACTGTCTGGGGTGGAGGTTGGGAGGTGGCAGGGGGAAGAGCAGGACCAAGATTTTAACAGTTTTATATTGAAGTCGTTTTATACGATTTATGAATGTTTAGCTAAGTGTGATTTTTCCTGTTTTACTATTTTAAAAATGTTGTAGGCTTTTTTAGTAGAATAAATAATTGAATTATTAAATAAGCAAGAAACACAAAGATAGATTTGAGTGAGTGGATGATGTACCCTTCAGATGTATCCCCTGGGGTAGGAAATGACTCCACAGCTTGCTTAGCCTGCTATAGTAGTATCCTGTGTCATTCTTCATCACATTGCTTAACACAACATTTTACTGTTGTTTATTGGAGAGAAGAACTGCAGCTTATTGGTAGAGGACATGTTGTGCATGGAGAAGATCCCCTGTTTTGTCCCTGTCATTGCTAGGTACAGGTGTAACTGTCAAGACTCTCCACAACTATCAAGGCATAGAAGAAGATTCCAGCTGAGATATGCAAGTGGTTAGATTCATTCAGTCATGTAACTATACAGCTGCAAGGGCAACACAGATCATCTCATCCAACCAGTGCAAAAGCAAGAAATCTACAGATGAACCATCCCTGACAGGTCATTCAACTATTGAGACACATAATGGTTTTCTGTGTATATCACCCAAAGTAATGGCTTCTTAATTGAGGCATTATTTAAATTGAATGAGTGAATGAAAAAACAAATGAATGAAAAAATTGCCTCTCAGTCTTCCCTAATGGAGAAGCATGCCCAGTTCCTCAACTGGCATTCATGAGGCTCTGTCTTCAGGCCTTCTACTCTCTGGATACTGTTCTCTGGACCTTCCACTTTATCAATATGCTTTATAGTCCATGATGCTGCCTGGAGTTGAATTAGGGTGGGGGTGGGGTTTGTATCTCAAATACATCATCATGTAGACTCGTGAATCATGTTCATCTTGTTGCCTACTAGAGTCCTTCTGCATATATTATTGTCAAGCCAGGTCTCCTTCTATTTTTCATCTGGGTTTTCCTGCTTAAATGTACAACTTACCATTTATCTCTGCTGAGAAACATCTCCTGTGTTTTGTTTCTCCAGTTTGTTACTTCAAAGTCATCCCAAATCCTGATGCAAAATATTTTGCCACCTCTCCAAGTCTGATATTATCTGCAGATTTCACAGGTTTCCTTGTTACCTCATCATTTACAAATACAGTATACTGAAGAACAACTGGCCTAAGACAGAACCCTGTGACTATGAGAAGCCATTGAAGAGTGCTCTTTGGATACAACCTGCCATCCAACTACAAAATAACATTGTCGCAGGCTTAATTCTAAGCAACTTCTTTGTTGCTGCCTCTGAAAATGCTCATGCCTGGCTCTTTCTTCCTTATAATAACACAATATACATTCCAAAAAGATGGATGTCATGTACATATCAATGCACAGATCAGACAAAACTGGAATTCAAACAAATCTTCTTCACCAATTAGTTTAGACAATGCTGGGCTAGTTGAATGGAGATGGGGTCTGACTTCTACTGCTATTGCAATTTCCTACATTGCATAGGACAGGGGTGGCCAAACTATGGCTGGTGGGCCAGATCCAACCCCTAATGCCAATTCATCCGGCCCATGCCTCATCACTCCCAGAAGCAGAAGTAAAATGCACCCATGGCAAGGGTGGTGCAGGCCAAACGAATTAGTGTTGGGGGCTGGATCTGGCCCTTGGGCTGTAGACTAGTTTGGGCACCCTTGGTTTAACCAGAGAAAATAGCAGCTTAAAATCTTTCTCATCCTGTTCCAAAACAGCTTGCAAGGCACGTTTTACTTCTGCTTCCAGTGGGAGGAACCACGTGACTGGCTCATGGCCCGAAAAGTTTGGGCACCCCTGGCATAGGAGAATAACATTTTACTCCAGTTTTGGGAAATACAGGGCCATATAGATGTTGCCAGACTCCAGCTGTGATCATGCTATAGCAAAGTTTCATTAAGTGACATCTCTTGACATCTAGAAAGCTACCTATGTCTAACCCTTGCTTTACATGCACCTAGGTAGGTTGCAAGCAGCTAATCAAGAACCAGAACCAGATGGACAACAGGAATACACTTATCTATATGTCTGCCTTTCTAATTACCAAAAAGCTGCACCCTCCATGCACTGATGTCAGCCCCATCCTCCCCTTACAGCCAACTGCACGATTTTGGCTAATAAATAAATAAACCCTACAGTATTCTCTAAAAAAATGTATGTCTCATGGCACCCCATTCTATTGGATTCCCTTTTCATTTCTAAGAAGATTGAAGCTCAATTACCAGTAATTCCTGAATCAAGTGGCCTCATTTTTGTTTATTTTTTATATATAAGATAATGGAGGGAAGTGTATCCTAATGGATTCCATTCATCTGTGTGCACCATGAGTTCTCTCTACTTCACAGTAGCCATTTTGGGAATATGTGCTTTGAGTAATCCAAATGATACTTGCTGAAAGATATGCATATTGACAATGACCTCCACAGTGCTTGTTGGATACAAAATTGAGATCACAGTTAAACCCTATATGTAATTGGGGCTTGAAAATGAAACACACATATATTTGCACAAACCTTTCAAACAAAAACAACAAAAACAACCAAACACCAACGTGATCACTTGAATACTGATTTTTCAGCACTTCTGCTAAAGATATTCACATTTTAGGTTTCCACATTAACTTGTCCTGACCTTTATCTCTTGCAAATTTTATGCTGTGTCTGATAGGCACTATAATTTGTTTTCCCTCTGGATCATGAGAAACAGAAGAAACCTTCCCAATGATGGCAGTTACACTGGAGAAGAGCTGCATGCTAACAGCTAGTGTTGATTCACAGCTTCATCATGTACCAAAGAGGATACTTTCAGAGCACATAATGCCATTATGCCATTGAAGCATTTTATTCTGAATTATCTCCATTTGTTCAAATCTGCTATACTCAACAGGCTGGATATTGCCAATTTCCTAAGTGGGGGATGACTCAAGAATTGTTATTGTCTGAATCAAATAGCAAAATGGCACCTTCCTTCCTTCAGAGGCCACCTGATCTGGTATTTGAATCTCTCGGCAAAATCCTGTTCCTGCAGGTGTAACATAAAGCTTGTTAAGTGCTCCCATACAAGAACTGACTCATAGTGACCCTCATAAGGCTTTCAAGGTAAGTGAGATATTTAAAGAGTGGTTTCCCCAGTTCCGACTTCCCAGTGAGTTTCCATGTCTGAGTGTTGCATGAGCTCAACAGCATCCTGGCCATTAAATCACTTCCCAATAATATTCTAGATATCTACTTCCTGGGCACACATGAAAGAAAGTTCAAAGCCTAATACAGTGGAACCTCATAAAACAATCACCCCGTATAGCAACGAAATTGTATAACAATTAGGTTTTGGGGGAAAATGGTGTCCCGCATAACAATTTTCCCTATGGGAAAAATCATACAACATTTTTTCAATGGGAAAAACCACTTAGTGAAAAAATCGTTGTACGATACATCTCATAGGGAAAATCGCTATACGATGCATGCATCATATAGCAATTGTTTCATACAACAACAAGCCCCATGGAACGGATTAAAATTGTTGTATGAGGTACCACTATGTATGAAAAAATGTCCATCTGAGCAAAATCCTGCTGCCTCCTTAGAGGGCATTTTCTAGGACTGCTTAGGTTATCTGCACAGATAACGAGACATATTTTACAAGAAGCAAAGAGCTGGAAATGGATAATCAATTCCTTTATACATCCAAAATATGACTATATATTCTGTTTCCTTTCTAACCTCCTTTTCATTCTTTATGTGCATAATGCTGGTGAGACTGCCTAAATAGTACAGAGCCAATAGTCATGTTATGAAACAGAAAACATCAATGTTTTAGAGAAGAGAAATGTTTGCCCGTTCTGGCTGTGGAATTCTAAGAGCTGCAATTCAAAATATATGCCTTCCCCACCTTTGCCCATACCCTTCCACATGTTTCAAGATTGTTAATTTGCAGGTGTACCAGATCAATGAATCAGGCCATAAAAAATCAGTACCACAAAAAAAACTTTTTAAAATGTTATCAAAACTTTTTCAATCAATTTTCTGTTTAGCCGTGGTGGAAAAGACCAGCTTTCAAATTATATCAGATGAAACAGAACACCCTGGGAAAAAATGTGCACCCCAGTGGCCTGACAGAGGAGACATTATATTCATGAATTACTGGTGCCCTTTATAACTCACTTAAAGATGGAGTAATGCGCAGAGCCACCAGTGACTTGGTAAAGGTCTGAGGCTACTAAAAGAGAAGATGAATATGTTCTTAACACTGCCAGTGGATACTACTCAGAATGCACAAATGCAACTTCGAAGCGAGAATTTCAATTAGGTTCTTCCTTATTTTACTGTTCAATAAAATGTAGGGCAGGTTGCTTTTCCATTCTTCTTTGACTGAAGCAGCATCCTTTTAGGATGATGGAATAGTATTTTAATGATATTCTACTTTAAAGGGGAAGCTGAAAGTTAGATTTTTGAGAAATATACTTTGCTGTCCCTTGAACAGGATGGCTGTATGAGAAATGAATACTCATTCTTGCTTATGTGTGTGGTGTGTGTGCTTGGGAATGACCATAGCCCTTGTGAAATGCATTACTTCAGTCAGAAGTCTTCTGCAGATGGGAAATGAAAGGAGCATATGGAATCATCTTCAAACCTTCTATGCTACAAACTTATAGCAGTTAGTTGCCAATTTAATTTTCACAGTTTCATCCTAGAAATAGTAGGATTTTTACTAGTTTGGTGAGGGATTGGGAATTCTTGCAGTTCAGGGAAGATTCTAGCAGAGAATCTACCAAGCTACAAATCCTAGCATTCCACTGGATGGAATCTTCACAGTTAATATTATATCAATCTGTTATAACTAAATAATAACTAATATAGTATTAACCTGTTATAACTAAATAATTGAACCAAATAAAAGTGACCGCTATTAGAACACCACTAATCTATGCCATGACCTAGCTGGATAGCTCAGTAGTTTGGGGAGTTCAATTTCCCACTGTGACTCCAGAGAAATGATCCAGTTTGTGTGGACAATCTCTATCTTCTTCTTGTTCTGCCATATCCGAATATAAGCAATCATCATGGCTATCATCCATGAAGAATGTCCTGAGAATATAATGCAGTGCCCTTTCATCTGCCTTCCACATCGCAGCATGACACCCATATCACTGATCCCGTTCTGCAAGTCACTTTCTGGTCCTCAGCCCAAAAGAATTAATGGACCTAAATCAGACACGAGGAATAGCAATACAGTAGAAGTTCGGATAAAGTCTAAACTCCGTTCCACAAGTTTGGACTTTATCCGATTTTGGACTTTATCTGAATCAAATGGGTGATGCATCAGATAACATCCAAAAATGGACTTTATCCGAGGTTCCTATACCAAATACCTCTGATAACGTCCATTTTTTGCAGTTTTGGACTTTATGTGATGCATCACGTGTGCATGAAAACCGCGACTTTATCTGAATCAAACTTTATCCGAGGTACCACTATACACAGAAACCAGCTTCAGAAAATTTCAGTCTATAGAGATGTTCTTACAGAATGTGAAAGTCACAAAGAATTGACTGGTCTTCTTCTGAAATTGTTTGGTGCACTCCTGTAGACATTTGCAATATGATCTCAAGTACTTCTTCCTTTTTGGAATCCAGCTTGAACATCAGGCATTTGTCACTTAAATAAGGTAAAAGGTTGGAATTTTTTAGCACTTTTCTTGCATGGGAAATTCCAATTTGCTAGCAAAGGAAAATTAAAGCAATGGTCCTACTTGTATTGTTATTGCATTCCTTGGCATTTCCTTTCTTGTGAACTGGAATGTATGTTGACTGTTGCCATTCTGTGGGCCACTGTTTTGTTTTCCTAATTTGTTGACATATTATTGTTAGGAATTTGACAGATTCAGGCTCTGTGGCTTGAAATAGTTCTATTGGCAATTCGTCTGGACCTGGTGATTTATTTCTTCCTATAGTTTTCAAAACATCTTTCACTGTAGGTTCTTCATCATAGTATCAGTCATCCTTTTATCTCTTCTGTATAGGTTTTCAGTATATTGCTTCCACCTTCTCTTTATCTTCTCCTGGTCAGATAGTGAGCTTTCCTGATGCTCATTCAGCATTCCTAATCTAGTCTTTCCCTTGATTTCTTTGAGTTCTGAAAGAGATCACTTATTTTTCCAGTATAGTGAATCCCATGTATATTTTAACTATGGAGCCTGCACTGTTTCATTACCTGCATTGGTGTCAGTACATATTTCTTTGTCCTGGCTATTGTAAAAGTTCCCATTGCCTCTATATGACATTTGCTGAAAAACTGCAATTAGGGTTTTGACCTTATTTCTGTTATCTTTTGCTTCTTGCCTGCCCTTTACAATTCTAAGTGTTTCTTTAGTCATCCATCTTTTAATAGGTTTTAATCCACAGCACTACTTACAGCTTCCTTATTTATAGACATTTCCCCCTAATTATTATCCAGGCAGTGTTGAGCAATGCTGGCTAATTAGAGCTGTCCCAATCCAACTTCTGACCTGGTTTTGGAATAGAAATACTCCTGGCCATGTTGGTAGATAAGTTAAACTGTGGTATGAATTGAGGGAGAATGAAACTGGATTAGTTGTTCTTGACTTCTCACTGGTCCTTGGCATCATCAGTCTTGTTATTGTTCTGAACTGACCATCTCATCTGGCATTAGGAAGGATAACATGGCTCTAATCAAGGGGTTCTCAAAATTTTAAAGCTGTAGGCTGGGCCATGCTTCCTCAGACAGTTGGGTAGGCCAGACTGGTGGTTCCCCCGCCATAAACGCTGCCGTATAATGCATCCACAGCTGTAGTAAATGTGTTTATGATAGTGGGCTGGTGGTGCATTTACTACTGTTGTAAATGCACCCATGTCTGCTTCCAGCGGTGGCAGTGCATGGGCCAGATAATTTGGTGCTGTGGGCTGGGTTGGGCCCATGGGTCATTGGTTGCCCACCCCTGCTCTATTCTTTCTAGGAATGGGATTAGAAGGTTATTTTGTTGACTGTGGGCCAATGACATTTCATTCCATATAGTTTTTAAGAGTTACTTATAATTACTGGGTGAAAAATTTGAATGTTTGCAGTATCACCAGGAGATGGGTGCCACTTACTTTGCTTCCTATTTGACTCTGTTCAGCTGAGGGAGACTTGGGAACTCTCGAGATGTTTAAAAGAATTTTAAATGAAGTTATTGTTAGTATAAATGAGCTGAGATCATACAGACAAGATGTCACTGCTGAAGGTGGAACAACTATCTGGTCTCCAAGATGTCCTAGATCAAGAGGGCTGCTTCTTCACAATTATATAATGCAAAACTCTTGGCTTATTCCCCTGGATTTTTCCCCCTCATAAAAAGTTATGATGCTAAATAGACTCTTTTATTTTAACCATATTTACTGTGTAATAAGGAGTTTATATAAAAAAAGTGAAGACACTGTGAAAATCTAACTTGCCAATGATTTAGACTAATGGAGTACACCATTTGCCCCTGATTATTTTAGTTAGCTAAGCCATAAAGTCCTTTTTAAATACAAATAGGAAGAACCCAGACCATTAATAATAATTATGGCAAATGTCACAGATTTCACATTATAAAACTTAATAGACTTTCGCCATTAAAGCACGTGCTTCATATAATGAGGCTGTGTAGTGACCTGAACTGGGTTCTTTTCTTCCTCACTGCATTGGTTCTCAACACATATATTTAGCAGCTCTTCATTTTGAGAATACAGTACTTCTAATTAAAAACAATACACAGATTTCCCATGTATATGCTACGATATGATTCTGTTTCATTACCTGCTTGGAATCATAGGGCAAGGCAAATAATAATAGATATTTCATTCATTGTAGCTCATCTTTGAAAAACATCCAGCAGTAAAATCCAACAAAGTCAAAATTGAGAAGTTACTTGATTTAATGGATCCAATGCTTTAAAAACAGTTCAGTCTAGTGAAGACCACTAAGTACAAAAGCATCCTCTGGAGGATTGTGTTTATGCCTATATCATGTACAGTATATGCTGCCTTTTCTCCAGGGACATCAACATAACAGGCAAAGTCCTTCTGTTTACTAACTGATTGCCCCATGCCTCTTGTGTTATGCAAGGATGGAAGGAGGAAGTCTTTAATGGCCAAAAATCTCCCTCTGCCATCCAGTGGTGGCAATTCTTTATTAATTAAAGACTTACTCTTTCCATTCCACTACTCCCACAGTTTATACACAATGATATATATTATTAAAGAGTTAGACCAGGAGTTTGCAATCTATGGCCCGTGGGCCGGCCCCAGCTCGTGGCACCATTTCATGTGGCCTGCTGCTGGTTGAAGCAGTGAAAATGGCAAAAACAGCTGAAAATATGCCACACTCTCTCGCGCCGCCGCCCTTGCCACCAGAAGCAGCAGAAGCAGCGAACACAGCACAAAAAGCATCATAAATGCTTACGACAGCCACAGACATGTTTTATGCAGCGTTTATGGCAGGGAAACCAAGTGTCCAGTCTGCTCAGGTGTCTGAGGGGGCGTGGTCTGGCCTGCAGCTGGAAAAGGTTGTGAACCCCTGATGAATCATGGGAGAGAAAAGGGGAGACTTTAAAATCTCTCTGAACTGGACATGATATTGCCCTTCCACATGTGCGGAAGGAGGGTTTGGGAGGCGCGGAGGCACGGAGGCCATGGGTGGGAGGATTCTGCTTCACTGCCTCGCTCCGCAGCCCACATCAGACTTTCTCCCTCGACTAGCTCTGGTCTCGAGGGAGGTAGGAGGCAGAAGGGCAGCGCGGGCAGCCGTGGGAGCGCTGCCAGAGCCATCACTGGATTTTGCTCCCTTGGCCACCCCTTGGCCTTGAGGGAGATGAGGACTTGCTGGACTTTCCCTTGGCAGTGCAGCCTGGAGGGAAGGGGTTGGGTCCGGTTTTTCTTTTTGCTATGCTCTGGCATTTTCCTTGGTGTATCACCTGTAATGTGTCCAGTTTGTTTGTGTATTGAATAGCATATTTTGCAGACTGTAATTTTGTAATTGTAAGCATACGATGTATACATTTTTTTTGTTAATTTTTTCTTTTGGAGATTGATATTTGTAATTTGCAATTGTATTTTAAATTTTTGCTGTAAGCCACCTTGAGTCGCACTTGTGCTGAGTAAGGCAGTATATAATGATGATGATGATGATGATGATGATGATGATGATGATGATGATGATGATGATGATGATGATGATTGATGATGATTGATGATGATGATGATATGTAACTTAAACAAGATGATTTGGGCTATTATTTCCTAGCCAACAGACCTATACATTTTATAGGAGTTCTCCAATGTGCTGAACCTCTTTTGGAGACTGAACCCACCAGCTGCCATGCACTGGTGTTACGATTTTCCTGGCTTTCTCTATTTCCCCAAGTCTATCATCACATTGCTTCTCAGTCCATGTATTTGGTTATAAAGACACTTTAAGGCATGTGTCACTTCTAAGATCACACTCTTTCTGCTTCCAATTGCTTCAAAACTCAAAACACTAAGGTGCAAAATGTTTGTCATCTGTTCCATCCCCAGTGAATCAAATTAAATTTACTGTTTGCCTATCTGATCAGTGATTGTAATAAAGATATGTATGTACTGTGTGCTATCAAAATGGATCTATCATTTGTACCAATTAATCTCTTTTGTATATGTTGACCTATAAATAACTCAATAGATATGATTTTAAAGGAAGGGAAGAAATCTGGTAGTCATGTTTTTCTTTTATTATTTAATTTCTTTCTTCCCACCCTTCTTCTTCTTCTTCTTCTTGGACAAATTTCTACAGGAAGATAAGGGCCTTGGCAGGAGGCTGAATAGCTCTATTCAGGTCTGATGCTGCTTTAAACATATGGCTCTAAAATTCAGAACAAATCTATCATTTGGCCAGTCCACATAATTGATTCATAAGTCAGTTGCATCAGGAAGCTTTTGATGGTATCTTTATAAATAGGTTGATAAGTGATCTCTTTCAGAACTCAAAAATGCCTGATGATATCTCTCATATTGACATGAAAGGCATTTGGAGGTCGGAAGAGGCTATATAACTACTGGTGCTCTTAGACGAGGTGCTTTCTTCTTTGCAAATAAAACACCTGTAATAATTCATATATATTTATATATATATTTGAAATGTTTATAGTAGGAGTTTGAACAGCAAATATCCTGTATCGAGGCTGACCCCTATCTTTTTTGCTGCCTGAAGCAGAGGGCAAGTAGGTACCAATCACCATCATTCCTCCCCCTCCACCTGCAGGAGTTGACAACTGTTGGTTGCATGATACTTCAAGTCTGGTGATGAGAAGCCTCTGCTATACTTGAGGGTACCACTTTACAAATTCCAAGACAAGCCTTGTGACAAAGGCAGCTCTTTCCTCTAACATCTTTTCCACCCCTCAATATATTTTGATTTGGAGAGGCTGGCACACTGCGCCTCATGACAGGCCATGCCAAGAACTATAGAGTTAGTTATTTGTGAAGTTTTAATTCCTTAGCCATGCCTGTATACTTATCCTCTAAGGAACTTTACCAATATAGTAAGGTGGGGTTCCCAAACTTTTTGCACCATGGGCTGGACCACTCCCCCTAGACAGCTGAGTTGGCTGGTCATGTGGTTCCTCCCACCATAAACACTGCTGTGCAATGTGCCTGCAGCTGCCGTAAATGCATTTATGACAGTCATGGGTCATAAGAGACCACCGCCGGCGTTCCTGGGACCCGCCACGCCTCCAGCTGCCTCCGGCCAGGACTTGAAAGGCCGTTGAGGCAGCGAGACTTTGCCGCCGCCTCCGGCCCTCCTGGCTGGGTGGAGGGACCCCGGCAGCGCCGAACGCCGAGACCACCGCCGGCGTTCCTGGGACCCGCCACGCCTCCAGCTGCCTCCGGCCCGGACTTGAAAGGCCGTTGAGGCAGCGAGACTTTGCTGCCGCCTCCGGCCCTCCTGGCTGGGTGGAGGGACCCCGGCAGCGCCGAACGCCGAGACCACCGCCGGCGTTCCTGGGACCTGCCACGCCTCCAGCTGCCCCCGGCCAGGACTTGGAAGGCCGTTGAGGCAGCGAGACTCTGCTGCCATTTCTTCTTTCTTTTGTATTTCTTTTGTATTGTATTATTGAGTTATTATTTGCTATTGTATTTTTGCTATATTGTATTTGTATTGTATTTTGTTTGATGTGTTGTGAGCCGCCCTGAGTCGGCATGTGCTGAGAAGGGCGGCATATAAATCAAATAAATCAAATCAAATCAAAATCAAATCAAATTTACAGCAGTGTTTACAGCATGCACAGGCACATTTTATGGCTGTTGTAAACACATCCACTTCTGCATCCAGTAGCAGCGGGGGCAGTGTCAAGCCACATGAAATAATGCTGTGGGCCATAGGCTGTCCACTCCTGAAGTAAGGTTTCTTTAACAAGTTTCTTTTTTTGAAGGTACACATTTTGTTCTGAAACAGCACAAACTAGGGCATACTTGGCACAAGTCTACTGGAACTCATGTTGTGATTTCCATCAAGGGGAGAATATAAACAGTAGCATGGAAGATAAGGGTTGACATGTTCCAGATGTGATGTTCAACTACATCATATCAGAAGAGAGAATGCCATTAAATCTGAAGAGGGAAATTTCTAAACATGCCCAGTGTAAGTGTTGATGCATTGTGTTGAACAGCATAACAACTAGCAAACAGTTTTATTAAATCATACCCAACATTCCTTCCTTATTTTCATCATTGCAGTAGAGGCAGATACTATGAATTTTTAGAACTGCCCTTTCCTCCTAATTCACTTTAATATGGAAATATATTTGCTGCTGGCATGGCAGCATAGCTACAATTATGGAATTCAAGGAGAATTAGGCCATGTGCCAAGTAGAGATGGGGAGTAGAGTGAGGACAAGAACATTGTCTAAATTAAAACAACTAAATGACAGGAGGGATGAGCAATGGATGAGCCCCCCCCCCCAGCTCACCTCATAATTAATTGATCATTTTCCGAGCTGTCACAGAGAATTCTCGGAAAAATGCAGACTTAGATTTTTCTGAGAAAGCTGGGGGTAGGGGGACGGGACCCAGACTTGAGAAATGTTTGCAAGTTTCTTTGGCACTGCTTCTCCTCCTCAAGAAAAACACACTTTGAAGTTGATGAGATGTGGTGGTTTCTTCTTTCATGACTTGAAACTGACAAAACGAGGCCACTTTCTTATCTTTGTCGTTGGCCAAACTTAAATCCTCAACAGTGCAAGTTTCCAACAGTAACCAGCAGAATCTTCTAATTTGATTTTGCTCTTCCATACCATCAGGAATGTTTGTTCTCGTTATAAAGCTCTTTCTAGATCTGAGTCAGCAGACTTGGGGCATATATCCATTCAAAGGATTTAAAGGGCCATTCTCTTGCTTAGTTCTTTTGGTGTCCAATGCAACTTCTCTCTTTATCTTAGGTGGAGAGATACTAACAGGAGGATATATTTTCCCAACTGGCATCGATTTGAGACATCTTGTCACTATGCACATTGTTGAAGAGATGGGGTAACAGCAATGAGCAGAGGGCTGAGACTTCATAGTTCACAGCCATAAGTTTTAGGAATTGTTACCTGCTGGAAGACATACATTTTTTTGTGTTTCATAATTCAATAAGACAGTTTGGAAGGCAGAGTGACTATGAACATGAACTATGGAGAAGATTTGGGTTCAGTTTATTAATATGTTAAAGGAGTCATTATAAAGTGGCAATGGAAATTGCAGGCGCACCCCCCAATAAAGGACTCAGACACCAATGAAAGTGGATAACGGCATTGGGCCACATTTATTGATTCATGCCCTAGTCCGAATTATAAATTTCTATTGGTAATTGACCAATCATAATTCTTAAGGCAAGCAGGCCGAAGTAACACTGGTAAGGTACCACCCAAAATTGCCAACGGCAATTGCTACAATGTATCCATTTGTATCAATTTGTTTGTTGACCACAAACAAATTGTTGACCGTAGTCAATATCTAACTAATGACCCCACCCTCTGACGCGTATCCGTAAAATCACGGGGTGATGCATGCTGTCTAGCTATAGCCATCACCCCGTCGCCTAGTTCGTCGTTGACCGGACAACGTTTAACCAACTTATGCCTGTCTAGTGTTGTCCAGTCAATTGCGAACTTGCCGGATACCTGTGGGTCATAATGTTTACCTTACCAGTGCTACCCGCCCATGTGACCAAAGTCAACAGCAGCAACAGAAAAACCACTATGTCAAACCATAGCAACAGTGTGGGATGGGCGAAAAAACCAGGACCCGGAAGCCAATATGGGTCCCAGCCAAAAATTCCCACCCGGCCCCGAAGCGACCAAAATATCACACTGTTAACTAGGGAAAAACTTCTCCGCTCCGTCGCTTCGCAAAATGGCAGCTCGGCTGCCTCGTGGCCACCCCTTTTATAAGGGAGCTGGCCACGCCCCTAACTACCCGGATGCCTTCGTCCTGTGGGGGGGCTCCCGCAAAGAGCGCGGCGGCCATTTTGGCGCCGCGCTTGCATTGCAGGCGCACTCCCCAATAAAGGACTCAGACACCAATGAAAGTGGATAACGGCATTGGGCCACATTTATTGATTCATGCCCTAGTCCGAATTATAAATTTCTATTGGTAATTGACCAATCATAATTCTTAAGGCAAGCATGCCTGTCTAGTGTTGTCCAGTCAATTGCGAACTTGCCGGATACCTGTGGGTCATAATGTTTACCTTACCAGTGCTACCCGCCACACGGAGGGGCTTCAAAGAAGGCTCGACACCCCCCCCCCAGACCGTCAGCTCGGTCAACAGGCCTGCTCGCCAACCACCCAACAGGAGGTCCATACCTCCTCGCGACAGATGGACCCCATCCCCTGCATACAAGTCATAACTTTGGAGGCTAATAGCGGGGTGACGACTGACCCTCCCCCAAGCCCTGTCGACAAGGAAACGTGCCACTGCCCTATTCACCATGCGTCTAGCGCGGTCAAGGGCCAGGAGGTCAACGCCCCCTCTGTAGGAATGGCACGGGACCATGTCCGACCAAACAAGGGTTGTGGCGGGCCAGACGTAATGCAGGTAGGCGAGGTCCTCGCAAATCGCATGCTTCAGCGACAAGCCGGTGACCTGGCCCAAATCATTGCCCCCCAGGTGTATGATCAGAATGTCAGGCGGGTCAGCATTCTGGCCTGAAAAAAGGAAAGGCAGCAGCTCCCGCCATAACATCCCAGGCTTACCATGCCATGTGAGACTTGCGTATGCACCCAGTCCCAGTTGGGGACCCCACTCTGTCGCCGCAGCATAACGCGCTGCCCTGTGCACGTAGCTATGGCCCACCAGCCATACTGTCACCGGTGTAATACGACACCCCGGGTCTGTAAAGGAAAAAATGAGGGAAAGTAGGTAAGGTGACCGGGTTGGTACTCACGGGGGGAGTGGGCGCACATAAAATTGAAAACATTGCAATCCCCACCGTCCCATGCTACGTATGTCAGCCCCTGAGTACCCAAAAGCCGCAGCGGTCGAGGCCGCCCCTATACGGAATGAATGAGTGCCATAGCGGGTGCCTGGGAGGCCCACACTGGCCAGCGCTTTGCCCGTCACCTTCAAGAATTGAAATTTAGTAAGGGGAGACCCATCTTGGTGACAGAAAAATGGGCCATGGTGCGTGCCACGCAGTGCCAGGAATTCATGTAGGGCACCAACCGGACAGATGTCTGCCAAAGAACACCGTAGCAGTCGCACACCACTGCCGACGCCATGCTGATCGGTCTTAGAGGAACGTATCCTCAACTGAGCCCAGTCTTTGGCTACACAGACATCCTCGAGTTCCAGTGCCCTACGACTTGCATCCGCCTTAGACAGCATCACAAGCTCGCTGATGCGGAGCGCTCCAAAAAATGCCACCGTTGTGGCTGCATGGAACAGGGCTGCCTCATATGCATCAAAACAGAGGCAAGGCCAGCCCCGGGCCAACTGGGTAAGGACCCCTGGGGAAATCGGGTGGTGGTCGTCCGGGCAACGCCCGCGCTCGCGCACCCACCCCTCCAAAACATGTCTCACACGGAAGTCAGAGGTGCTGTCCACATGACCCCCCACCTTGGCCATAAAAGCCAACGCTGAAAGCTTAGATGCTATGGTGCGAGGTGCAAGGCCCTGAGAATGCAGGTAAACCATGAACCGCAGAACATGGGTTACCGGGATCGGCCAGGTTCCTGGCAATTGAAATTGAGTACAGAATGCCCTGAAAGAATTAATTGCGTGGTGATACGCCTTACGGGTGCATGGGGCTAGTGACAGGCCAATCGTCCGGTTCACCTCTCCTTGCCAATGGTCCATATCTCCTCCGGGAGTGGCGAGGGAAATTCCTCCGCATCCGGGGCCAAGGCACGGAACCGGGAGATCTGTAGGCGGGACAAAGCGTCAGCAATATCATTATTAACCCCTGGGACATGCCTGGCCCTGAACAGTACGTTGAGGCGCAGGCTGCACAACACAAATTGGCGCACTAGATCCATAACCCTGGGCGATTTAGAAGTCTGTGCATTCACAATGTGGACCACGGCCGCATTGTCACACCAGAAATGCACGACCGAGATGGACCACTCCTGGCCCCATAGCATCAAAGCACCCAGGATAGGGAAAAATTCCAGATACGTGAGATCACGCAGGCGTCCCGTGCCTGCCCAGGCCGGTGGCCACCCACCATAGGCCCACTTCCCATTAAAGTACATCCCATAACCCAGGGATCCCGAGGCATCAGACTGAATCTGAAATTGAGGGGAAGCCAGGAGGTCATGCCTCCAAAATGAGACCCCATTGAAGTCCCTCAGGAACTGTAACCAGACAAGCATGTCTGCCCTGATACCCCGGGTAAACCTAATCCTATGGTAAGGCCTGGATAATCCTGCCATAGCGTCGCACAAGCGCCGGGCAAAATCCCTGCCCGGTGCGACCACTCTGCAGGCGAAATTAAGGTGACCATGCAGCACCTGCAGTTCCCTCAGTGATGCCTTGCGCTTGGCCAACAAGTCCGAGATAAGGGCCACTATCCTTGACACCTTATCCCGCGGTAACCTAGATGCCTGCGCTATCGTGTCAATCTCCACCCCCAGGAAGACTAGCTGTGTAGATGGGCCCTCGGTCTTTTCGGGCGCTAAAGGGACACCGAGTTCCTCCATTAGCGTCTGAAATGTGTTGAGGAGACGTGTGCACGTGTCCCAGCCCCGTTCACCCCCGAATAAAAAGTCATCCAGGTAATGGGCTACAGACCGGGACCCTGACCTGCGGACGAAAGCCCACTCTAGGAAGGTACTGAAACGCTCGAAAGCCGAGCATGATATGGAACAGCCAAAAGGCATGGCCTTATCAAAATAATATTCGCCCCTAAATTTGAAACCCAGCAATTCAAAGTCGCCCGGGTGCACTGGCAAGAGGCGAAAAGCCGACTTAATGTCGCACTTAGCCAGCAGCGCACCCGGGCCACATGAGCGCACCATGCGCAGCGCGTGGTCAAAAGATGTATACCTGACAGAGCAAAGGTCGTCAGGGATAGCATCATTGACCGATCGGCCGGCTGGGTAGGACAAGTGATGGATAAGGCGAAACTCGCCTGGTGACTTCTTGGGAACCAAGCCCAGGGGCGATACCTTGAGGTTAGTGAACGGGGGTGCAGGGAAAGGGCCAGCGACCCTGCCCGCATTGACCTCCTTATTAATGCTGGCAGCAGCCACCTCCTCCCTCCCCCTAAGGGACAAAAGGTTGGGGGCATCCTGAGGGATCCTATCACCCATGAAAGGAATACGGAACCCCTGTCTAAAGCCCTGAAGGAGATAATCTGCATCCTCCCCCTTCGGGTACAATGCGAGCCAACGCTCCAGCATGTCCACATTAATTGGGGAGGGAGCCTTTCGGTGAACCAGCTCCATCTGCGGCAGTCTTGCCAGCCCACTGTCCGCCCCTCCCTCTGCCCCGCGTCCCTCCAGGCCTGGGACAGGCAGAGGCTGCATGGGGGCCCGCACAGGTGGGACACTCATGTCTGTACTTGCAATTCTTCTTATTGCATGAACCATTAGACGAGAAAGTCCAGCACAGCAGGCGGGCTGGAACCCCCTGCCCCGCCACTTGGCGGGGAACCTGCGCTGGAGCCACTCGCTGGACCGCATGTCCACAATGGTATCTTTCCCCTGGTGCAGGACGCCAGGGCATCATGTACAGAAGCCAAAGCCTCTGGCATGGCTCATCCCACCTCATCTCAGGGTGCAGGGGAATTCGCATACGGAATTCCTCATCATAAGCCAACCACGACGGGCCCGGAAAATCAACCATCGCCCGATAGATATTGTCCAAATACTGGACCAGCGGAATTGCCAGATCCGGCCGGGCCCTCAGGTACACCGCCATGTAGATGAGGTAAGCCGGCAGCCAGTTGGCCCACGTCCGTGGTGGCTTGCGACGACGTGCCTGTTCCTTATCCTTCTCATCCTGCCCCTCCCTCTCTTCCTTGGTGGGCTCCCTGTTTAGGAGTGAGAAGATATCAACATACTCCCCTCGCCATATTTTCTCTCTGGTGGCCTGTGCCAAATGGTCACCCAGTGGCAAGGAATAGCCCGCTGTCGGCAAGGCCGAGACAGGCACAGCAGAAACTGCGGGCATCTGGAAAGGGGCTTGGACTAGCCCAGCCACCCCTAAAACATTCCCCACAGGGTAGGAAATGCTCCCCACCCCGGGGCCCTGGGTGGTGGTTGACGTCGCCTGTTGGTGCGTCAGCGGCTGTACCGCCGCACCACCCATGCGGGGCCAAGGCCATTGGAAAGCCCCCCCAAAGTAGCCACATGTGTAGGTGCACTAGTTTGTACCGCATACTCACATGCTGCACCCCCGCGGGCCGCCCCCGCTGGGGGTTCCAGCCCACTGGGGGCGTCGGAGCTCACGACCGCCGTAGAGCTCGCCGCCGGGGCTTGACCCGCGCTGGCCTGTTGGTCGGGGAGTTGCGAGGCAGTGGCCGAAGTCGCGCCACGCGCCTCAAGCTGCTCAACCCGTCCCGTCGCCTGCCGCTGCCCAGCAGACGACGCGTCCAAGTGCACCCCAAAAGGAGCCCCAGCGTGGCTGGCCTGAGCAAGGGAAGCCTCGAGTGCCGCCACGCGGGCCAGCAAGGCCTCCACACTGGCCTGGGGCCAGGGGCCAGCCGGCCCGCCCGTTACGGGCGTGGGTACAGGCCCTTGCGCCACAGGGCCCGAATTTGGCCATGACCCCACACCCAGGCCCGGCAGGGCCGGCGTGGGCACCTGCCAAGGGAGGGGACCGCACCACCCCCCAAGGCTGGAAGGCCCCGGAGTGAGCTGGGCCCCGATGGAGGAAGGCCCAGTGGAATGAGCACAAGGAGCGGCATCCGCCGCTTGCGGGCCGCGGGCCGCAGCCCATACTGGACCCCTGCTCGGGTCCCCAGCCTCCGGCCAGGGGGTAATAGACCCCATCCCACCGGTCCCGGTGGGAGCCGTCAAAGGCGGCTGGTGGGAAGGCGCAGCCGCGGTCCTCCAACCCGGTTTGCACCACCGCACCGCCCGAGCCGCGCTCGCGGCCGCCTTCTTCTTCGAAGGCATCTCAGTCGGACCTAAGGGAAGCCGAAAAAAGGCAAGCAGGCCGCAGTAACACTGGTAAGGTTCCTCCCAAAATTGCCAATGGCAATTGGCTACAATGTATCCATTTGTATCAATTTGTTTGTTGATACAAACAAATTGTTGGCCGGAGTCAATAAACTATCTACTGACCCCACCCTATGACGTGTATCTGTCAAATCACGGGGTGATGCATGCTGAAAAGCTCCTGCCATCACCCCTTGCCTGGTTCGTCGTTGACCGGTCAAAGCTATTACACCTGTACCTGTCTAAGTGTTGGCCAGTCAATTGCGAACCTGCCGGATACCTCTGGGTCATAAATCTTTACCTTACCAGTGCTACCCGCCACACGGGGAGGCGTCCATGATGACTCACCGCCCCCCCCCGACCATCAGCTCGGTCGCCAGGCCTGCTTGCACCACACCCAGAAAGAGGTACATACCTCCAGCCGACAGGTGAACCCCTTCTCCTGCCTACCAGCAAAATTTTTGTAAGCCTATCCTCAGGTGTCCAATGGCTGTCTCCCAGCCATGCTCAGCAAGGGACCGAGCAACAGCCCTGTCCACTGACTGCCGGAACAGTCCGAACCACGGAGATCCACGTCTCCCCTAAATTGGTGTCTCAGCACGATGTTAGACCATAGCGACTGTGTGTAAGCCATACATGATATAAAATGCCAGGTCACAGCCCCTCGACAGTTTAGGAACAGCAGTGATCCGTATAAGATCGTTGCCGCCGAGGTGCCTATTAAGAACATCGGGCGGTCCAGCATCCCTGACGGACATCAGGAATGGCCACAGTTCCTGCCCCCTTGTGCCGCGCATACCATACCATCGCATACCTGTGGATGCACACAGCCCAAGTCGGGGTCCACTCTTCTGTCGCCGCAGCATATACTGCTGCCCAGTGTACATAGCTGCGGCCCACCAGCCCCACTGCCACCGGTGTGCAGAGACACACAGGATCTGTAAAAGAGGAGAAGAGGTGAAGGACATAACTAGTTACTCATACAGTGAGGGGACGTACATATAAGAAAGTACGCATACACACATATCCGCCTCCAAGTACCCCAAACGTAGCCGCGATCAACGCGACGCCTATCCTAAAGAAATGGGTGCCAAAACGGGCCCCACACCGCAAAGCGCGGCACCGGTCACCCTCAGTAACTTTACTTTGGTAAGGGGAGAACCATCCTGGTGGCAGAAAAACAGGCTGGGGCGCGCAGCAGGCACTGCCGAAAAATCATGTAGGGCACCAACCGGGCAGATGTCTCCAATGAAACTTCGTAGCAGTCTGACTCCACTGCCTACGCCGTGCTGAACAACCTTTGAGGACCATATCCCCAATTGAGCCCATTCATGTGTGACATAGACATCGTCGAGTTCCAGTGCCCTACGAGACACATCCGCCTTACACAGATGGTACCAACTCTGGCACCCACTCACTGATGCGGAGCGCTCCAAAAAGGCTACCGTGTTAGCTGTGTGACCAAGAGCCACTTCACACCTATCCAAACATAAGTCATGCCAGCCTCGTGCAAGGTGGGTCAGAAACTCTGGCGAACTGGGGTGACGCGTGTCCAGGCGGCGGACGCGTTCACGTGTCCACCCCTCCAAAACATGACGCATGCGGAAGTAACTCACGCAGTCATTGAACCCCCCCACATTGGCCATAAATGCCAGTGCCGAAAGCCTGAAGGCTATAGTATGGGGGGCCAAACCCTGACTGCGAAGATAAACATGCATTGTAAAATCTGGTCCACAGATATTGACCACACTTGAGGTAACTGTAGTTACTCGCAAAAAGTTCTAAATAGCATGAACACATGGTGAAACGCCTTACGCATGCGAGGTGCCAATGACATGCCCGGTTCACCTCTCCTCGCCAAATGTCCAAATATCGGCCGGGAGTGGCGAGTGGAATTCATCTGCTTCCGGAGTAAGGCATGGAACCGGGGGATCTGCAGGCAGCATAAAGCAGCAGCAATGTCGTTATTAATACCTGGAACATGTCTGGCCCTGAACAGCACATTTAGGCGTAGGCTTCTCAAAAAGAATAGACAAACTAATGACATGACCCTGGGGGATTTGCATGTCTGGGTGTTGACAATGTGCACCACTGCCGCATTATCACACCAAAAATGGACCACTGAGTTGGCCCACTCATCGCCCCATAGCATCAGTGCTCCCCAAATTGGGAAGAAACTCAAGGAAGGTAAGATCGCGGAGGCGATCCGTGCCAAGCCATGCGTGATGCCCTCGGCCGTAAGTCCACCTACCCTCAGAGTAAACCCCCATAAGTCAGGGAGCCGGAGGCATCTGACCGTACTTGAAATCTAGGGCAGACCATAAGGTCTGATCTCCAGGAAGAGACCCCGTTAAAACCCAGAAGTAATTTGAGCCAGACCGAAAGGTCCACCCGTATGCCCCTGATCAGCCGGACCCTGTGGTGACGTTTTAACAGGCCAGCCATGGCGTCACACAGGCGCCTGGCCAATGCTCTGCCGGGTGGAACCACCCTGCAGGCAAAGTTAAGGTGGCCATGAAGTAACTGCAGCTCACGAGGGAACACTTTATGTTTGGCAATCAATGCCAAAATCGCCGCATAGATCCGAGCCACCTTATCCATGGGTAACCCGGATGCCTGTGCGACAGAGTCAATTCCAATGCCTATAAATGTGAGCTTAATAGCTGGGCCCTCGGTCTTTTCAGGCGCCAAGGGGACACCCAGTTCCCACCTGAGTGTCTGAAATGTAGTGAGGAGACGCGTGCACGTGTCCGAGCCCCGTTCACCCCCGAACCAAAAGTCGTCGAGGTAATGTGCTAGAGACCGAGACCCCAACCTGCGAGCAAAGGCCCACTGAATGAAAGTACCGAATCGTTCAAATGCCGAACATGAAATAACGCAGTCAGAAGGGGTTGGCCTTATCTAAGTAAAATTCCCCTTGGAACCTAAAAAACCCAATAGCTCAAAATCCATTGGGTGCACTGGCAGTAATCGGAAAGCCGAGTGCATATCACACTGTGCCAGGAAAGCACCGGGACCGCATGAGTGTACCACCCATAGGGGCTGAACAAACTACGTGTACCTGACTGAACAAGGTCATCGGGAATGGCATCCCTGACCGGAGAACCCACAGGGTAAGCTAAATGGAGGATTAAATGACATTCACCCTGGTTCTACCTCGGTACTAGTCCCATAGGGGAGACTTTCAAATTAGGAAAGGTGGTTCCAAGAAGGGGCCCGCTACTCTCATAGCCTCAACTCCCTTAGCTGTGCTCAGTGGAGCAACCTCTTCGTTACCTTTCAAGGGAACTAGATTAGTAGCATCGTGGGGCCCCTAACACCCCCGAATGGAATGCAAAAGCCCCATTGGAAACCCTCCAGCAGGTACCCCGCATCATCCCGTCTTGGATGAGCTGAGTGCCATCGCTCCAGCATGAGTACACTAATTGGGGAGGGGGGGCTTTGACAAGGCTAGTTCTGTCAGATGGAGCTCTGATCGCCCCCTGTGCACCCCTACCTCTGCCCCGTAACCCACCAACCCGCGGGCACGTGGAGGTGGCATAGGGGCCAGCGCAAAAGGGGACACTCAAGTCGGTAACGACACTGGCGCTTATTACACACGTCGCTAGCTGAGCAGGTTGAACACAGCAGGCGGGCTGGAACCCCCTGCCCGACCAGTTAGCGTGGAGCCTGTGTCTGAGCAGCCCGCTGCACAGCATGACCACAATGGTACCTATCACCAGGCGCCAGTCACGTGGGAGTCATGTACACGAGCACAATTGCTGACAGGGCTCATCCCACCTCCTCTCAGGATGTAGGGCCACCCTCATCCAAATTCCTCATCGTAAGCCAACTGCGATGGGCCCATCAAATCAACCATCGCCCTGTAAATATTATCAAGGGATTGAACCATCGGGATGGCCCAATCAGACCGGGCCCTGAGGCATACCACCACATATATAAGGTATGCCGGCAACCAGTTGGCCCAGGTGCATGGTGGCTTACGACGACGGGACAGCTCTTTGTCTCTGTCGTCCTGTCCCTCTCTCTCCTCCTCAGTGGGCTCACAGTTCAATAGGGAGAATATCCACGTATTCCCCTCCAGATCTTATCCCTCGTGACCTGCAACAAATGATCACCCAGGGGCAAGGAATAACCAGCCGTCGGCAAACCCATCGACGGCACATTCTGTATAAAGGGCATACGCAGCAGGACCTGGACAGCCCCTGCGATGCTCGGCACTGCCCCAGGGGCGGACACCCCCGCCCTTAACGAGGGACCATTTAGCAACCATGGGATACTGGGATAAGATGGTAACTGATGCCCGCTCGCATCAACTTGACGAGGCCAGGGCCACTGAACCGCACCACTGGAAGTGGACTGTGATGTGGGTGCATTAATTTGAACCTGATACTCACTAGGTGCACCCCCGTGAGCCGCCCCCACTGGGGGTTCCGGCCCACGGCGGGCGTCAGAGCTCGCGACCGGAATCGAGCTCTGGGATCTCCTCCGACTGCTCCCAGCCTGGACATCAGGTAGAACGGGGAGCTGCGAGACACCAGCTGGGCCGGCCGGACCATCTCACGCAGCTCGACCCGGTTGGCCGCCCGCATAGCGGCCGGCAAGGTAGCCGGGTCGATGAAGGGGCCCCTGTTGAATAAAGAGAAGCGCCCCCCGCTCCCCAGGAGGCTGTGCAATGCCCAAGGATGCTTCCAGCACTGCCAAACTTGCTGACAGAGCATCCACTGCCACAGAGCCCCCAGCATAAGGCAGGCCGGGTGGGCCGGACGGCCCACTAGGCAGTTGGAAAGGTAACCCAAAATGGCGAGCCAGGGCCAGAATAGGGCCATGCCCAAAACTCCGGCCCATGAGGGGCCGGAGTGGGAACAGGTTCTATGCCCACACCAGGCCCTCCCACGCTGCCCTGACCCATGGCCGGTAACGGCGGGCCGGGGGCCGAAGCCCCTGAGGGGCCGGCATGTAGCCGGCCAGCCACCGAGCTGGAGCCCGGCTGCCAAGTGCTAGCCTGAATCGCCCCACCGGTATCGGTGGGCAAGCGTAGTGCCCTGCCGCGGGGGTGCAGCCCTGGTCCTCCGACCCGATGGCTGTCCCCCGTCCTGCGCAGGGCCAAGAAAAGTCCTCCCCTTTGGCCGCGCCTTCGTCGCCGGTGCCTTCCGTTTGGGAGGCATATCTCCAAAGAAAATTAGGATCCCTTTCCAGGGATCGCAAACCTAGCGGCAAAAGCACGCAGTAGCCAAGCAAGCCGAGGCTCTGCCTGTATCAATCCTCCTGTCCCAGCCGGGAAAGGATCGAGGCAAAAAGCCGCAGGCTAGAGAAAAAACAGTGACGGAGAAAACTTCTCCTCTCCGTCGCTATTTCTAAAATGGCAGCTCGTCTGCCTCGTGGCCACCCCTTTTATAGAGGGGTGGCCACGCCCCCTAACTCACCCGGATGTTTGAGTCCGGGTGGGGAGCCCTGCAAAGAGCGCAGTGGCCATTTTGGCACCGCACTTTCATTCTCTTAATTTTTCAAATTACATTACAGAGAAAGGCTTTTATACTGAAATTAAGGAACAACACTTTTAAAGTGTGGAAACTATAGATTACAGTATTTGCAGAAGAAACAGATCTCTAGAGGAGGCCTTGTGTCCTATTTATTGCTTAGATCACTCATGCCCTCTAGTGGGTCATCTAATGATTGCGCCTGATTATTTGCCTGGTTGATGTTCAGGTTTGTATCTTATTTCATTTTTAAAATGTTCATAGTTTCGCTGGCTCTTTGGCTATAAACAGAGATGAGCACTGAACCCAAGAGTCGGATATGACTGGCTTTCGAGCAAGGGTGATCTTCACTTTTGCTAATATTACTAGAGGAAAAATAAAATTATCCAGCCCCTTTAAAAAAATCAGACAGGGTGTCAGATGCGAGATGTGTAGTGAAACAAACTAAAGGTTTTGTTTTCACATGAAAAGACTCTGACAAGGAGCCCTTCTCAGAATAATTTTCAAATTCACAGCTTTAACATATCACAAAAAAGAAGGAAAAAACACAAATGTATTGTGGCATTTTTAAGCTAACAGATTTATTTCCTTTCAAGATTTTGTGGATTGCAATCCACTTCCTCAGACAAATTGTTCCTCAGACAAGTTGCATATGAAGAACTGATCAAAATCTGTTATTATTAAAGGTTTTGTGATACCTTTGCTTTGATTCACACTTTTCAGAGTCAGGCATTCTGAACAGATAGAATTAGGGCTCTGTGTCAAATGTTTAAATATGGAAACTATGGCAAATATGGGGTGGAGAAGACAATATTTGTGCCTTTCTTTTCTTTATAAATTTTATTTATTAAAAGTGAAAACAGAATAAAACAAGCACATAAAAAAAATCAGAAACATAACCTACATATGCATATACATATAAATGTTCATATATGCCCGTGCACTTACACAAGTATACATACGCATAACACTTATATTTAAGAAGGAGAAGAAAAAAACGCAGACGTTTCCGTGGTCACGTGGCAGGCATGACTAGACACCGGAGCACATGGAACGCTGTACCTTCCCACCAAAGTGGTTCCTATTTATCTACTTGCAATTTCTTGCTTTCGAGCTGCTAGGTTGGCAGGAGCTGTGACAAAGGCGGGAGCTCATTCCATCCTGCAGTACTCGGGAATCGAACTGCTGACCTTCCGCCTCCCAGTCAGTGTCTTAGCCACTTGAGCCACTGCAGTCCCCGGTACCTTAATAAAGAAGACTCAGACCTTGCAAAAGAGGAGATGACAGTTTCACCATCTCAATGAACCCCAAGACCCCTGTAACATTCTTCAATTACAGAAAGTATTTGCATGAGATTACCAGGCTGCAAAGCAAAGTGAGGGATGGCAAAGCAAAGTTTGGGCACCCCTGACCTATCCCATTGCCCCTGTTTTCTCAAATTGTTCTTCCCTCTACTTTTTAAAACGTCATTACACTACTAGGGAAAATCTTGCCGCTGTATATGGAAATTGATATCTAGATTTCTCAGAGGTTCACTTTATGATGCTCTGTTGTCCTTCTCTCCACAACCAACTGATACGACTCAGGCAATTACATATTAAAGTAATTTTATTTTATATATTTTTTTAAAATGCATTTTAAATGGTAAAACTTTGAATGTGCTGCAATTCCTTGCCAAAAGCCTTCCTGGATACAAATGTCTTTGGCAACTGGTGAAAGGAAAGAAGTTAGAGGGCAGGTTTGTCAAAGAGTTCTGCAGCTTGGCACACATGTGGGTGAGAAAAAGATAACTCCTGAAGACCTTAAAACTGAAATAGCCTTCCTATGAAGAGTTTTCTTGAATACACAGCTCCAGGCAGCATGGCCAAATTTCTAAGATCAGGTCTCCCTTGCTAGAAATTCTTTCATGTCTGACTCATCTCCATTTTTTTAGCCAAAGAATCAGCGCTGTCTGAGTCTGCAAATATTTCTGTGCTCATGTGGCAGGCATGACTAGACACCAGAGTGCACAGAACGCTGTTACCTTTCCTATTTGCAATTTCTTGCTTTTGAACTGCTAGGTTGGCTGCAGCTGAGGCAGATGATGGGAGCTCACTCTGTCATGCAGCGCTTGGGTCTCAAACTTCTGACCTGCCGACCTTCCAGTCCTCAAGCTCAGCATCTTAGCCACTAAGACACAGTGGCCCTTATAATACAATTCTTGCTTGGTGTGAGACTGTGTACAAGATTGTTCTCAGTTTCACCTAGAACCATAAAAATCTGTGAAGGGATTTTTGTGTACTAGTACAAAGACAGGGAGGGAGGGGAGAAATATTTAGGGGGGGGGGAGGCTTTCCTTTTTGCATTAAACAAAAAGACCAGCACGCTAAAAATGATAATGTAATAAGTTGAAAGAGGCACCTGGGTAAAAACTGAAGCTAAAGAAATATATACAAAAATGTTCACCATATCTGTCCATAGAACACGTCACCCTTCAAATATGGCTACATCAGCAGTGTTTATCATTGGAAGGCAGAGCATTTGTTTCATGGACTAGTTCCTTCTCACACAGTAGGCAGCACCTTGTGGAGATTTTATTTACCAATATGAGGCCTAATTCCTAAAATTTGGATGAGAAAATCTCCCCTCATTCCCCAGATATTAACAGTTAGGTGGTGTGGAACAAGGCACTATCTATTAGGACAGGGATTCTCAACCTGTGGCCCACAGGCCAGATGCGGCCCTTGGTGCCATTTCATGTGGCCCCTCACTGCCTTCACCACACCAGGAAGTGCCATGTGGTGGAGGAAGGGCAAGTTGGCCATCTGGCCCCCGAAGCTGTCTGAGGGAGCATGACCCAGCCCCCAGCTTTAAAAGGTTGAGAACTCCTATATTAGGAGGATGAGGGTTTTTTTTTGGGGGGGGGGATTAATTTCTTGTTTTTTCTATTACCTGGAGTTAAGTCCATTTCCTTTCCCAATTTGTGTCTCCTTGGTCTTTCCCCCCATATGAGGCCCTAAGACTGCATTTCACCTCATGAAAAGAAGCAACTGCCTTCTCTACTCCCAGCATTTCTGTTATTTTAGTGTATGAGAGTCAAGACACAAGGCACAGCCAAAGGCTGGGTTAACTCAGGTTTATTTCATGGTGGGCAGAGGGAACATGAGGTAATGGCGGACGAACAGCTCTATATATATGGTAGTAACGTATTTGAATGTGGCTCCACGGTAGCCCGTTGGCTACTGGTCCGCGTGACGTCATGGCTGGTCACGCCCTTCTTGTCCAGGTGTAGGTAGCGGCGGGAAACTTCCCGCGCTGCGGTCTTTGATGGGTTTGAACCAAGAGAGCTTGGACGCTCGCTGCTGCCAGCTGGTGGTCATTAGCTCGCGTCCTATTACAGGGTTTATGTGATACAGCTGAAGGTTACATTGTTACTCATAGTCAAGGTTACATTGGTTCGGATACATTGATATCACATGTGGAAGGTTACATTATTAGAACACAACACTCCTCCCCCCTAGGATGAGACGAAGTCTCTCAGCCAAGATGGCTTATTTCGAACACGCTGGGGTCTCGGCGCGGGCTGCCCTGCCCCGGCTTCGCTCCCTCCTCCTTGCTCCCTGGCTTCCTGCCCTGCAATCGGAGAGGATGACTTGTTAGTGGTTTGCCGCGGCTCTGCGGCTTTGTAGGGAGGTGTGTGCTTTGTTTGGGAATAACCGGGGGCACTGGGGGCTAACGAAAAACCCCTCTTCTCGCTTGGATGGGTGGGGGAACACTCCAAAAAACCCCCCCGGCTAGCAAAATCAAAATCAAAATCGGATTCGAGGGAAGCGGCAGCGGCGGCCGCACACTCCTTCTCCCTCCCCCCGGGCTCGGATAGAACTGGAGTATCAAAAGGATATGAGTCGGGCTCGCTGCTTTCCCTCCTGGCTTCGGACTGGTGTCCCTCTCTGTCTCCCCCTTGGGCTAAACGGGTGGGGGAGAACCCTATCGCTGAATCCTGTCGCTGAGCCCCACTGGTCGGCCCCTCGCTCACTCGGTGCCTCAGTTGGTCAGCGTGCCTCCTCCAGAGGAGGCCGGTGCTAGTTTCCACCCGATAGGACACTGGCCCCGTCTGTTCTATTATCGTCCCTGGCACCCAGGCTGGGCCTGCGTTGGCATAGTTCCTGCAGTGTACAGGATCGCCTACGCCGAAACCTTTCGAGACCGCTAACCCTATGTTCTTCCCTTTGTCCTCGACCCTCGACGGGTCTAGCCTGGACAAAAGCGTGGTCAGTTTCCTCCGCATCAGCAACTCAGCCGGCGAGTATCCAGACGCTAAGGGGGTCACTCTGTACGCTAATAGAAATTGACAAACTTGGTGATTTAGGTCTCCCGAGCCCATGCGCCGCAGCGCATCTTTTGTGGTGCTCACCAACCGTTCCACTTGGCCATTCGTGGCCGGGTGAAACGGTGCGGATGTGACATGCCGAATTGCATTTGCCTCCATGAATGCTGCGAATTCAGCGGACGTGAAACAACTGGCGTTATCGCTGACCAAAGTGTCGGGTAAGCCGAACGTGGAAAAGACCCTCCTTAGCTGGCGAATGGTAGTGGCGGAGGATGTGCTCTTTACCGGAATGACCTCCAGCCACTTTGAGTGTGCATCCACCACCAGGAGAAACATGGTTCCCCGGAATGGGCCAGCAAAATCTACGTGCACCCTGGACCACGGTCCCCTTGCTGCGTCCCATTCCCTATGCGGTAGGCGGGCCACCTCCGGTCGAGAGCATTGACATGCCTCACAAGTGCCAACCATCTGCTCTATGTCGGCGTCCAGCTGGGGCCACCAGAAGTAACTCCGGGCCAACGCCTTGGAACGAACGATTCCCGGGTGGCTGACGTGCAACAGTTTTAGCACCTTCGGCCGCAGGGACGTAGGAACCACCACCCGTTGGCCCCACAAAAGGCACCCCCTCTCTAAAGACAACTCCACTCTCCAAAAAACCCCCCCGGCTAGCAAAATCAAAATCAAAATCGGATTCGAGGGAAGCGGCAGCGGCGGCCGCACACTCCTTCTCCCTCCCCCCGGGCTCGGATAGAACTGGAGTATCAAAAGGATATGAGTCGGGCTCGCTGCTTTCCCTCCTGGCTTCGGACTGGTGTCCCTCTCTGTCTCCCCCTTGGGCTAAACGGGTGGGGGAGAACCCTATCGCTGAATCCTGTCGCTGAGCCCCACTGGTCGGCCCCTCGCTCACTCGGTGCCTCAGTTGGTCAGCGTGCCTCCTCCAGAGGAGGCCGGTGCTAGTTTCCACTCTCATCCCACCTTCGTCGCCAATTTAGTGTATGAGAGTCAAGACACAAGGCACAGCCAAAGGCTGGGTTAACTCAGGTTTATTTCATGGTGGGCAGAGGGAACATGAGGTAATGGCGGACGAACAGCTCTATATATATGGTAGTAACGTATTTGAATGTGGCTCCACGGTAGCCCGTTGGCTACTGGTCCGCGTGACGTCATGGCTGGTCACGCCCTTCTTGTCCAGGTGTAGGTAGCGGCGGGAAACTTCCCGCGCTGCGGTCTTTGATGGGTTTGAACCAAGAGAGCTTGGACGCTCGCTGCTGCCAGCTGGTGGTCATTAGCTCGCGTCCTATTACAGGGTTTATGTGATACAGCTGAAGGTTACATTGTTACTCATAGTCAAGGTTACATTGGTTCGGATACATTGATATCACATGTGGAAGGTTACATTATTAGAACACAACAGTTATCAGAGGAGCCTCCTTTGTAGAAGGAAGTCATTTGCTATCTGCTTTTGATCACATTGTTATTGGCCTATTCAGTGGTGCTCCAGGGATACACACTGTTATCTCTTTGATCTCATGTGGTGAACTTTGGCCGACTGAGTTATTCATGTGCCTTTCTAAATGTTTCAACAGCTCTAGCCAGTCTCTCAAGAATGCAAAGACTAGCATCCAGTTCAGCAGTTACACAGGTGGAACTTCCAAAATATTGAAACTACAGTGATTATCTGATGACATGCGGGTTGGGTTGGTGGTTACCACTGATTGTCAGCACAATATATTGGCATGGCCCTTTATAGCGTTGGAGCTCTGCATATATCTAAATATTACAAAGGATACTATCCACTAGTTGTCATCTTCATATACAGTAGAACCTCGGATAAAGTCCAAAATCCATTCCAGAAGTTTGGACTTTATCCGATTTTGGACTTTGTCTGAATCAAATAGGCAATGCATCAGATACCATCCAAAAATGGACTTTATACGAGGTTCCTATACCAAATACCTCAGATAAAGTCCATTTTTTAGCCATTTTGGACTTTATGCAATACATCACGTGTGCATGAATACCACAACTTTATCCGAATCAGACTTTATCTGAATTGGACTTTATCCAAGGTACCACTGTACAGTACAATTATGCCTATAATAATAGTTTTGTGTCAGAAATCATTCTGGGTTGAAAGGATTTTTGTGGAAGAAACTCCACTCAGGGAATGCTCAAATGAGACTCCTTTCATTCCCTAAGAGCTGGGACAGAGAGGACCACTCAATCCATCATGCAGTGCCTTCCAGCTAACAAGGCAAGCATCTTAACCACTGAGCCACTGCATGCCCCTGACAGAAACAAAGCCTGGAAACATTGCTTTCTGGAATCTTGCTCCCAACATCTGCCCGCATCTCTACCATTGAGTAACAAATCCTTTCCAATAATAAACCAAAGTAAACTTTGGTCCAAAGAGTCCTTGAAACCAGAACATTAACCTTGGATATCTCTATCATCTTCCACACTCCTTGGAGATCCTTCCTTTGTTAATATGACCCATTTGAGCTAGGTATTCCCAAAGACAGGAGGAGGTTGACATATACCTGTAGACCTCCGTCCCTTTCCTCCTATCGTGGTTTGAGCAGTTATCACTTAAGTTGCTACCACCAAGTTCTTCTCCATCCCTCCATGTATGCGGGAGGGAGAATGCCTGAAAATACTGTGGTCCCAATTGGTGTACCAGGAAGAGGCTGGATACATTTGTGAAGTGGGCAAATGATAAAACAACAGCAAAGAAAGGAAGAAAGGAAGGAAGGAAGAAACTCATGTTGGCTCCTATTAAGGAACGTGGAAAATCTGTTTACTTCAGCCTTTCACGTTTCTCAAGTTGTCACTGGCATTCTTATGCCCTCCCAATCTCCTGTAGGGTTCTGAGTTCTGGGTGAATTCTGGATATGAGAGTCCAAAAACCATAAAGTCACATCCCCCTCAACTACTGATCATCTTTCTACCAAAGGGAAAAAGACACCTTTTTAAAAAAACACAGCAGTCATATTTATGTTTCCCTATGCCTTACAGAGTAATTTGTGGATTCTCTTCCCTATTTAGTTGACTTTATTTCAATCATAACATTTTCCCTTCCAAATCTGCTTTGACAAGCCTTTTGACACCCTGTTGTGGATTTCAAGTTTTCAATCAAGCTCCAGCTGAAACACATTCTCAAGAAGTCCCAAGTATCCCTGCAATCATTCCATCCAATTCAAACAGATAAGCAAATATCCCATAAGCATTCCCCCTTTTAATCAGACTTGTACACCCATGATTCAATTTCTTTCTCCATAGGTATCTCCTTCATTCCCCCATTCACTGCTTTATCAGAAAACTTGAATTCTGACACTTAAACCCCAAATCCTTACAGTTTTCCCTTGGGTGTGTTAAAATGATTATCTTGTCCAGAAGAAGAAAAACATCTTCAATTACCTGGAAATCCTAGATAAAGAAAGGTTTTTATGAATCTCTTTTTGTTGTGCTGTGAAATTTAATGCTTCCTCCTGGGCCAATGGTTTCTCAAACTTTCTGCCTTCAGAAAACTGCTCCACATTTACATAGAATGGAACAATCATAAAAATGTAGTCCTGGAAAGGATTGCTGAGTCCTAACCCTTGTCAAAGCAAGACGTCTTCAGCTTAATCATCACTGGATATACCATCCAAACTCTGTTTAAAACCCTATGGTAAAGGATAGTCCACCACCCTCTAAAGAGTCCACTGTCAAACATCTGTTAACTGTTGTTAACATTAACCTGAATTTCCTTTCTTATATGTTGAATTCAGAATTTTGAGTCCCACCCTCTTCTTCTTCCTCCTCCTCAAGTGCCGTATCCCAGGGTTTCTCAACCTAGAGCCCACAGATGTTCTTGGACTTCAATACCCAGAAGCCCTGATCATCAAGTGTGCTGACTTAAGGTAAAGGTAAAGGTTTCCCTTGCTCGAAAGCCAGTCATATCTGACTCTACAGTTCAGTGCTCATCTGTTTCAAAGCCGGAGAGCCAGCACTGTCTGCTTCTGCAGATGTTTCCGTGGTCATGTGGCAGGCATGACTATACATCGGAGTGCATGGAATACTGTTTACCTTCCCACGGAAGTGGCACCTATTTATCTACTTGCAATTTCTTGCTTTTGAACTGCTAGGTTGGCAGGTGCTGTGACAAAGACGGGAGCTCATTCCATCCTGCAGTACTCGGGAATTGAACTGCTGACCTCTCATCTTCCATTCAGCATCTTAGCCACTTAAGCCACTGCTGACTTAGGCTTCTGGTAATTGGAGTCCAAGAACACCCAGGGGCCCAAGGTTGAGAAAGCCTGTCATATCTGATTCCAAATATTGGCAATCATCATGGCGATCACCCATGAAAATTGCCCTGGGAATACAATGCAGTGGTCTTCCATTTGCCTTCTGCATTGCAGCATGACACCCACACCAGTGATACAGTTCCACAAGTCACTTTCTGATCCTGAACCCTTTTGGTCCTCATCAGCCCCCAGCCAGTATTGATGAAGCTGCCGGCACACATGAAAAAACCTGAATACCTCAGAATTTCAGTTAAGCATCACCTGAAAGTTGAAAACAGACCTTACAAAAATGGGTCTTTAATGGTGCATTAGAGTATACACTGCCTCCCCCCCCCAGATGCATAGCTGTTAAAAATATTGCCAAAAGAAAGGTGGTTCAAAAATCCCTTTTTAGTGCTCTTCTCCTTCAAAAGAAAGCACTAAACATCTTATTAGCTTTGGGTTGAATCTTGAAACATGACGTCTGGTGCTCTAGTAAATTAATTTTGTGATCCAGCTCTCATGGCAGCATCTCATTCATGTACTATTTACCAAGCAAAAGGGTAGACCAGTCAGTGCAGTGGGAATGATCTCCCTAGCAGTGGCAAAATGCTGCTAATTAAAATGTTCCTGCTTTTATTGTGGGTTGTGCATGAGTTTGTCTCATTGTTCAAAAGTTGTCTCTACCTAAATTTGAAACAGGGACTCTTTAATTAGCGGTGGTGGTGGTACCATGCTCTGTTGCTCCAGCAAAGTTATACAGTACAATACTAGCCAAAGATTAGTTTTGATAGGAATAGGACAACACTTTAGATGATTTGTTTTAGCCCTTAATTTCATACCATAGTCCTCTGGTGAATAACTTACCTTGTCATTAACTCTTTAGTGATCCAACAAAGACATTACACAAAGCAGAACTTTGCTTTTAGGGCTGGATCACTTTTTCAATTTGCTGTTGAAAATACTGGAATGGGAGGTTTTCCAAACTCTGGCCAGGAGCAGTTGACAGAAAGGTGAGAATGAAAATCTGCTGGCTGCTGGAATTCTAGGACATTTGGCCAAATGGGTAACTTTTTCAAGCCCCCAGTTCTCTAACGCTAGAGAATCTGGAACTGTGCTTGGAAGCAGACACACTGCTGAAATTGTCCCTTTGTCTCTGTCAGTTCCTGACTCCATGCCTGACTGGATTGGGCTATGACAGCCACCTTGTTCTATTGACAGGTAGCATACATTTCAGACAAAACGATTTAACCTAGAAATGGTTTTCTACAGGAACGTATTTGTGTTAACACTCCTGTCAGTCTTCAAAGTGCTAGAATACTATGCTCAGGTGGGAACATCTTGATCTACACCGGTGGCGACAGACACCTGCATAAACATGAATAATCAATGATGTAGCAATTTCTGCCAGGGAGCTTCAGTAAACTAAATGGAACAGAACAGATCTCTGGCTGTTCCTCAGTTTAGCAGAAGCATTGAACTGCAGAAGGATAGAGATATTTGGAATTGAGGGAGGCTTATGAGGGAGACCCAAACATTGGTGGTGGTGGTGGTATCCCACCATCCTTGTCTTTTGCTACTCCATTTGAGATGTGAGCCTAGTGCTCATTTGGAGTTAGAGCAATGAGCTTCTGCTTTTCTACAGAGAAAAAAGTGACTTGTAGATCATGCTTCTGCTTGCCCGTCTTTACAAGGGAAGGGGCATGGCATATAATCCTCTGACTTTCTCCTCTAATGGAGATATGAGTCTAAAGCAAAGACAGAAAGCTACCAGTGAATCTCAGCATCTCCCTAGATCTCTGTGGCCCTTGCTCACTCATTTATTTCCCCAGCCACACAAAAAATGGAAGTAACCAGAAGCACCTCTATTATTGAAGGGAAAAGTCCATTTGTTTCAAGTTGACATCTGTGGGCAAAAATAGCCTTTAAATAAGCAATGACACTCCCCAAAGTCTTATGTAGGCATGGATCATGGCAACTGTACTGGGCAACTAGAGAAGGGAGGTGGGTATTGGGATAGGTTACAAAAGGAGCAGCAGTTTCATACATTTCTGAGTTTAATCAGGATGCTAAGTGTGACATTGAAAGTAGAACTTATGTACGTCATAAGTGTGAGATTTAGTTTGTGCACGATCCAATTCATAGATACGGCATACCTACCAAAAGCTTGGCATACACAAACAGAACAGACTAAATATTTTTCACTATTTAACCCAGGGCTAGTGGGGGGAGAGGAGGTGGAGTAGTCTACTAAATGTCCAGTCTTGAGCTGCTGTGAAAGTTTAGTTCAGAAAAAAGAGCAGAGGCAATTGTACATTAACAAATACCTAATTTTGCTTTATTCGTGTCAGATGCACCACCAGCATATAATAACATACAAAGCTAAAATTAACACATCTAAAACCAAAATAGAATTAAGAAGGACTAGATGATATCTGCCCAATATCAGGCTACTTCAACAGCATTTCCTCTTGGCAACATAAGGTCCTCCTCAGTGCATGTTGATGGGCATCATGTGCATTGTATCATATGGGAGATAGTTTGTACTTCTCCGCATTCATACAGGCTGTCGTCTACAGGGAAACCTCACTTTCTCAGATTAGCCCTTGATCTTCCTATCCCTGCACACAGTCTATTTATAGCTTTCCACACAAGGGGACATGAAGATTGCTACTTCAGCGATCAGGTGTCCCCTGGGCCATGAAGATTTATCACCAGCAACAGAGATTTTTCACTGGCTAATCCTTTCAACCCAGAAGCACCAGAAGTAGAAATGCCTAATAAAGTAATAGGAAGAACATTATTATTATTATTATTATTTATTAAATTTATATACCGCAGTTCTCTGCCCAATGGGAGACTCAATGCGGTTTACAAAGTACAATTTACAAGTTACAGTATAAAAATATCACAAAAATATCACAAAAAATACAACATATCAATATCATCATAACAACATCGCAATAAAGTATCAAAAATCAATATCACAGTAAACAAAGCATTACAAAAGCAAAATCACAGAGCATGAAATACAATGTTAGAAATACAGATACAATACAGTAATTTAAACAGTAAAATATGCAATAAACATTCAAGCACCAACACAACAAAATCAACTACGCAACCCCTCGGTTACCAATGTCCCCAAAACATAGCCCCATTGCTCACATGTTCTAACAGAGCCAAAGAAGAGGACGATCCAGCCCCAAGGCAGCCGAGGTCAGGCAATACCGGCATTGGCTACTCTGGTAGTAGCGGTTTTTAAAAGTCCCGCCGGATCAATGTCAGTCAGCTGTGCTCCTACCTCCCCCGCCGGGCGGGGTGGGGGAGGGAGCCGGTGATGGAAGCGTGTCTCTGGTGGTGCTGGCGGCGCAGTTTTTAAAAGTCCTGCCACATCAATGACAGTCAGCTGTGCTCCTACCTCCCCCGCCGGGCGGGGTGGGGGAGGGAGCCGGTGATGGAAGCGTGTCTCCGGTGGTGCTGGCGGCGCAGTTTTTTAAAGTCCCGCTGCATCAATGACAGTCAGCTGTGCTCCTACCTCCCCCGCCGGGCGGGGTGGGGGAGGGAGCCGGTGATGGAAGCGTGTCTCCAGTGGTGCTGGCGGTGCAGTTTTTTAAAGTCCCGCTGCATCAATGACAGTCAGCTGTGCTCCTACCTCCCCCGCCGGGCGGGGTGGGGGAGGGAGCCGGTGATGGAAGCGTGGCTCCGGTGGTGCTGGCGGCGCAGTTTTTTAAAGTCCTGCCGCATCAATGTCAGTCAGCTGTGCTCCTACCTCCCCCGCCGGGCGGGGTGGGGGAGGGAGCCGGTGATGGAAGCGTGTCAAGAACATGAACTAAAGATGTGCCAAGAAGTGGGTCACTGTAGATGGTACTGATATTGAGACTGTGAAGCAATAGACTTGTAGGACATAGGTAATAATTATGTTCTGCCAGTCAGTTCTGAGCTATGGTGACCCTTCCCAGGGGTTTCTATGTACTCAGTCTACTCAGTATCTCCTTCTGATGGCAGTCTTGTGTAAGGCTACACAGGCTGTTTCTTCTCCTGGAAGCACAGTAGGAACCAAACTTCTGGCTCTCCAGCCAGCTGCTCCAAAACTACTTAGTTATCAAGCTAGCGATAGACATGGCACTTCTCATTTGCACAAAGGGCTGCCACAGAGAAGAGGCAGTAATATGTCCTTCACAGACGCTGGAAGGCAAGCTTTCAGATGAACATTAGAGGAATCCTCTTGCTGCTAAGAACAGTTTGTCAATTGAACCAGTTACTTTCTGAGGATGTTCTCCTTTACTAGAGACTTCAAACAGAGGCTGTGTGTGTTGTCAGGGAAATTCTAGCTCTGGATTTTTATGCCATAAACTGAGAAGGGGGAAAGTTGAGCTAAAGTTCTGTGACTGTAAAAATCAACATCAGCCCCCTGAAGACAATCCAAACTGAAAGAAGTGTCAGATGTGGTACTTGTTTATCACAGGAAATTAGAAAAGAACTAAGTAGAAAGTGGGGAATATATATTCACTCTAAAGCATTTTCTCAAAGAAGCATAAACACTCTTGGGAAAAAAGAGAAAAAATCCTTATCTTGTGATATTAATACAGTGAAGTGGATCTTATTAGCACATCAGACCTACTGCATTATTGCACTAATTAGTCCCATTTCTGCTGTTAGTGCAGAAAATGTTGACTCCCCCTGCCTCCATCAAAGGCCTGTCATGAGAATTCAACCTCACTTTTTGAAACGGAAAATTAAAAGCCATATTTTGATCAAGCTGGGTTTAAAATGAACACACTTGTTGTAAGAAAAAAAGCCCTAGTGAATTGTCCAGCTGTGGAAGGGATCAGACACTGGAACAGAAAAAGGTAACTTTTCTCCTTTAGATGTTCCATATTCAAACACCCAGCATCTCTACATAGAAGATATGGCTGCTTTCATGCTTAATCTAGTGTTGGGTGGCAGTAAATAACCTGACTTTCTAAAGAGGACAACAGCTATGGGTGGATGATCCCCTTTAGATGGGGTGATGGTCCCCCTTAGTGGAGGAAATGTCACTGGACACCATCATATTGGGCCCAATGGCAAAATGAGTGGAGGTGGAACAACTTCACTAATCAGATTCCCAACGGTCATGGAGGTGGAAAAGGCCATGCCTGGTGGACTGGATCTGAAAGCACACCAAGATAATATCATCAGCAGTTGCATAATATCAGCTGCAGCAGTTCATTGTCATCTGGTGTTAAATTCTACTTGTCTCATTTCATATGTGCCACAGGAGATGGCTCTGTGATCATAATATGTGGGTCACTTCATGGCAAACAGGGATCCACCTTAAAGAAATTCACGCCAATGGCATTTTTCCTGTTTCAGGGGGAAAATGCATTTTTAGATACAAGTTGCAGCTGCCGGCAGTTTTGAAGGATTGTTGTTGATGTTCAGTTGCACAATCGATTCCGACCCTTTGTGACCCTATGGACCACTGCATGCCAAGCACCCCTATCCTCCACCATCCTCTTCAGCCTGCCCAGCTTTTTGCCCATTGCGTCAACAATGCCATCTAGCCATCTCATTCTCACCACCCATTCTTCTTTTGCCATCATTCAGTGGTCCTTTTTTAAATAATTTTTTATTAAATTTATTGCTAACGTATAATATACAAATTAAACATTAAACAAAAACAAATAAACATAATTATCTATGCACAAATTAGTGCTTATCATACTCTTACCATCCACCTCAATTTTAGTATCCATATTACTTCATTATCCGTAACATCAAAACTTATTATCTTATTAATCTACTATTATAACATAATAATGATGTATACTGTATGATTATGGCATAATAAGCTAGTATAATCTTTTTCTTCATAATGTCTTATCCACAGTGAGGGAGAGATCAGTTTCCTTCTGGTCAATTTCTGTTCTCTGTGTGGTCATTCCTAGGTCTTTTCTATAAGAATTTGTACATATGCAGATACTTTATGAGGTGGTTTATTTGAAGGATCCTTTCGAACGGGATGAATCCATGCTACTAAAAATGGTTGGTTGACTCAACTATCTTCTTGTTAAGCTGACCTGCCAGTTCAAATCTGCAATACAGCTTTATGATTCTCTGGAAGCAAACTGCAACCATGCTGCCATAAATGAACTTATTTACCTATGTGCATATTTTGTGAATGTACAAAAAAAATGTATTTGCCTCCCACTATTGAATTCAACCAATCACTTTATTATGGTCTATGACCAGCACAGTAAAATGAAAGGTAAAAAATTTAAAATTTAAATGCTTAGAATGTAGTTAAATATATATTATTAAAAAAAAACATATCTGGGTAAAATGTTTAAAATTTAAATGCTTAAAATGTAGTTAAATATATTATTTAAAAAAACATATCCATTCAAAGGTAAAAGAAATAGAATAAAATCAGTTTTTAAAATTACTGCTGCAGTTGCTGCTACTGCAATACAGCATTCATGGTTTGTGCCATTGAGGGGCCTGTCAGAGTTGTTCTTCTAATCCTGATTGCTGTAGCATAAAACTTGACAGTATTATGGGTAAAAGTAGGACTTTTTGTCTAATAGCAGCCAGTGAGTCTAAGTGCTGTTTGATGGACCAGGATATTTGCAGAGCAGTGTGGATATGAGTTTCTCAGATATCCCTATGAAAGGACAGATGTATGAAACATGTTATGTAGTTTCAGTTTTTTCTGTATCACAGGAGCAAAGTCTCTCCGGCATATGCCATCCTTAGAAACTTTCCCTCCAAAACTGCTGAAAGAAGGGCATAGCAGCGGGCCAGCATGAATGCCCTTTGATGGCTGGGCATCTCAAGTTGTGTCAGATACTGAGCTGGTGTATCTTCAGGACTCTGGAGCCAAAAAAGTTGAAACTCTGGCTAGGTCAGCTTTCCTCTCCGTGTCCAATATTCTTTGCTTGTTGGCCAATTATGCCTGGTCATAGCGCATGGCCTGTATGACAGATTCTGCGAAGTCAAGATTCTGCAATCTGCCTCGAACTGCCTTTTTTCCATGCTGAATGAAAGCTGTCTAGCATAATTAGAGGAACCAGGCCACTGGGATTAAATAAAATCTTATACCAGAGGTTGAGAGAGGCTAACCATAATCTCACCTCAACCTTTATCATGCCTCTAAGGGTAGCATTAGTTATGCAGCAAGGGATTTGTAGGGCTGCCTGTAAAAAATTTGATTGTACTTTTCCCATAAAAGCAAGATTGTTAGGAAGAGGCCCTGATTGTGTTTCATATAGTACCTGTGATAAGGTTTTGGCTTCAAAGAGTTTGAGAGCTGCTGGGATGTACTGTCCACCTTTAGTCCTCAAGAATTGTAATATGGCAGCTACAGACTCCTGGGCTGTAAGAGTAGCATGTATGGTGTGGGCATTTCTTGAGCCAGAGGCTTGGAGGACCAATCTCAAGTGTTTAAAATTGGAGGCCTGCTCTACCCTATGTCTGTTTATTCCCCAGTTCGATCTGTTGTGAGAAAGATACCTCTGTTAAATTGACACTCCTGGATCGCAGGAGAATAAGTTCTTGTATAACACCTTGCATTTTCTGTTTATGGATTGCAACAATGACATCAACAAACACAATAATTGTTGCTGCTGCAGTTCTTATTCTTTTATAGGCAACTAACTAACAGAAATGCATCCTCTTACATGCTAGGTTTCTATGTGCATAGATGTTTATATCTGTAATTTTGGAGGATTATTAGGTCGTGCAATAATACCTTGGATGAGGTTGTTTTATGAAAATATTTCAGTCAGATCCAGTTTTCCCCCTTCAGCATAAAATGTGAAATATTTACCCAGTGGACAGTAACTGACAGTGAGAATCTGTAGCATCGGAATAAACTGTGCCTGTCAAACAACTAAGAGGCATTAATAATGTAGGGTCTATCCTGTACTATACAAGAGAAGCACCTGAGAGTGGCTGGACTGATGCCGAGAGGTTATCCATCAAGCTGAAATGTACTTCTTACTTCCACCTGCCCACCTCAGAACTTTCTACCCTTTCAGAAAAGGGCCCTTAGCCAGAAAGAGTATTCTTTGCTAATCCTTTTTTTTACTCCAGTAAAGTAAGTAATGCAACCATAAATGCAGTGGAATCAGAGCAGCAGCAAAAAAGATTATTATGGAGCAAAACATACAATGTATTATGCTATATGGTACGTGAGAAAAGGGATGTATTTTTCCTTGCCACAGACTGTACTGTTTATTTTTAAAAAAATATAATCACAGAAGATATTTTTTTAAAAAAAGTTAATATTTTTAACCACGATCCACAGCTCAAAGTAGCGTTTGTTGAGATCTTGAGAAGTCTTGGTCAAATACCAGAGCCATTAAAATTCAGGATCTTCAGAGATGTTTATTTTTCTCCCTTCATCAGGAAAAGAAAGCACCTCTGTAGAATTTCAGCCAAATATTCTCCACTGCTGTTTTGAGGTGGCTGCCATTTTCTCCAACAATGTTTTAAAACAGTAGTAGGCCAGAAGCATATGTGGAGGGTGTTGAAGTATGAAGTGTGAAGTATGGATCAATCAAGTAACCAAGTAAGTATAGTGGCTATAGCCTTTCCCCAAAAATTCAGCCAATTTCCAAACTTTAAAGTCTTATACAGATAAGGGCTTTCAGATATGTGAAATATTCAAGGTGTTACTATGGCCACCTTCCACTTTGTCTTTCTATAGCCAAATGGGAGATGTGAGGCTAGGTCTTCCAGTCCAACAGTCTGTCTACTAAGCCACACTGGATCTTATAGTGTTCCACATTGCTGCAATATAATTCCATACCATCTTGCATTCCACATAGATACTTATTTCTGTCACATGCAGTGAACTTATATGATGGATTGGGGTGCAAACATGAAAAATGAAAGTGAAGAATTCTTTATGCTGTAGTTAAAAGCCAGCCTTGAGAAACTGGTGATGAACAAGAGAGGAGAAAGTAATTTAAAATGTCTGCAAAATGCCCTGTATTTCAATGAAGGTGAAACCCACTCATTCAGAAAGGGAAAGTACAATTGCGTTATTTCTGCAAGAGAGTGAGATATTAAGAAACAAAGGAGTATATGACTGAGCTTTCAATGCATAAACGGGAGCAGAGCTTGGAAATATAAGGACCAGAACTTAGTATTCAGGAGATAGCTGCTTGCAGACTTGTCAACTCTTAGGGCACCAGCCCTAAGTCTCAGGGAATTGCTGTGATTTTTTTATTATAAAATAGCACAGTCATGGCGAACCTTTTAGAGACCAAGTGCCCAAACTGCAACCCAAATCCCACTTATTTATCGCAAAGTGCCAACAGGGGAGGGAAGAAATTCTCCCATTTGGCTGCTGGGCAGAGGGGCAGGGCAAACTCTGTGCTAGGGGAGGGAGGATGCATTCCCATTGAGCTGCTGGGCAGAGGGGCAGGACAAACTCTTTGCTGGGGCAACCACATGAGTGCCCACAGAGAGGGTTTTGAGTGCCACCTTTGGCACGTGTGCCATAGGTTCGCCACCACTGACCTAGCAACTTTAATACCTCCTTATTCATTCCGTTCCCCCACTCCTACCTAGCACCATGGCCAACTGTCTTAGCACAAAGGTATCTGCAAGTAAATGTTTTACATAGTTACAAATTAGATTAGTCAACTTCTGTTGTTTCAAATGAGCATACTCCAACTGCAGCTTTAGCACAGTAAGTCTCAATTGGAGTGGGTCCATTTTAATCATTGAAGGTACATAGGGGTTGATTCGTCATATCCCTATGGGCTTACTCTAATGTGATTTACTGTGATAAGCAACAGGATTTTGGCCATTGACTTCTCTTTTGAGAACAGCAGGAAGTGAAATGTAACTTTTAAAAATAGTGAGCAATGTTATTGTCCTTTAAGATTTATTATCCAAAATGGGGGTATCGCCCTTTTTTCACTTCTCTAAGAGTCTAAACCTGGAATGACATAGTACATGCCTCTAGGTTTCTAATTAAATAGACAGATAGGGGATCCGATAGCATCCGCTTTCTGTAATAAAAACTATTGCTATTGTTGACCTGAAAGATTTTTATCTTCCATGGACAAAAAGAGATGGACAAGTCTAAACCTGAGGGAGGGTGCAAACATTGGGTGGGGTTAGGGTGGGTTTGGGTTTGGGGGACAGTATGAGAGCTTTCTCCTCCCTTTCCCAAATCATGTTGTTCCTAGTGGGGGGGGGGAAACCCTGAAAGAAAATGTAATCAACATTAATAACCAAGCTTAGAGTTCTTTCTTGGCAGCACATATTCTAAAGAAGATTAGCACCACCTCTGTGCAAGAACACCATGCAAATTCGTGAAGAATTATGTATTTTCTCCCCCTTGTACATCACCCCAAGAACTAAGCTTTTTGGGTGACTGATCTGTAGAAATGAAATGAATGTAAGCAGGTAAATTAGTGAAAATCAATCAATTAAACAACTAAAAAAAAAGGCAAAATCCCATTTTATTTGTCCATTGATATGAAAGCTTTAATCAGTGTAATGGATTCTCACAGCTTCAATAGCATAATGTTAGGAACAGTGGAACACACTCTTCCTCTTCCTCTCCCTTCCTCCTTCCCTCTCCTGTTAGAAGCAAAGCCACTTCCATGGAGAGACTTGCAGAGTTGGTTCTGGTCCTGTGGCTGAAATTCTGTTGTTTTAATATATGCTGTGTAAGTCTGATGTTGTCACAGGAGTTCTTCAAAAATAAAAACTTTCCTGTTCCCCTCCAACTATGTCTTAAAGTTCCACTGAGCCCCTTTCATCATGGAGAAACCATTGAGGGGCACGAGATAAGTCTTTAATTTCCAAAAATGACAGCCACTAGGATGATTTTACTCATGGTGATGTTTTTCAGAAATCAAAGACTCCCTCACCCTCTGGACCTCTGGGATCGTCAGGAGAAATTAGTATATTTTGATTTCTGAAAATTTACTGGAGCTGATGACGTATCAGTCTTTCTTCTTCTTTTTCATATCTAATTCCAAATATTAGCTATCATCATGGTGATCAGCCATGTAAATTGTCCTGGTAACAATATAAGGCAATAGCCTTACATTTGCCTTCTGCATAACAGTGTGACACACATGCGACTGATATAGTTCCACGAGTCACTTTCTGGTCCTAAGCCTATTTGGCACATAAACTCATCAGCCCCAGCCCAGTATTGATGAAGTTGCTGCCCTCCATAAAGGGTTGTCAGGTTTGTTAACCACTGTCTGACCATTGGCATTGAGCCACTGGTAGTACAGTGGAACCTCATACTGTACAACAATTGTCCCATATAGCAACAAAATTGCATAACAATTAGGTTTTTTGGGGGGGTGGGGATGGCATCTCGTGTGCAAGAAGCATAAGGGATGTACTTGCTATCTGGATCAAGTCTCAGATAATGTCATGTTTCTCTGGATCTCTGGGCAGGGTAAGAGAGCTCAGAGTGAGGAACACTGGTGTAGGCAGAGATTTTTATTTATTTATTTATTTTCTAATTTGCATTGCTGCCCGACTCCGAAGACTCTGGGCGGCTCACAGAAAATAAAACCAATGGCAGTTTAAAAAGCAATAAAAACCCGTTTAAAACTATTGACAAAAATTTTTAAAAGCTTAAAAGAGAGAGAGAGAGTGTGTGTGTTCTATTAAATTAGTCAGCAGGTCGGGGTTACCACGTTACTGGTGCTCCACACCTGCCCTGCCAGCCAGGTTTTTAACACTTTCCTGAAGGGCAGCAACTCTGTCTGGAGATACAGCTCAATTGGTAGGAGGTTCCATAGGGCCGGAGCAGACACTGAGAAGGCCCTCTTTCTGGTGCTAGAGAGACAATGAGCCTCACTAGCAGGTGGCACAATGAGAGAGCCTCTCCGGTCTGCTCTGGTGGGATGGGCAGATGTTCTTGGAGTGATGTGGTCTCTTAAGTATCCTGGCCCACTATCATGTAGGGCTTTAAAGGTAATTACCAGCACCTTGAATTGCACCCGGAGGCACACTGGCAAACAGTGCATCTCCTGAAGCAGTGGTGAGGCATGGGCAGAATGCCCACACCCCATCACCACCCAAGCAGCTGCATTCTGGACCAGTTGCAGCCTCAGAATGGTCATCAAGGGCAGTCCCATGTAGAGCGCATTACAATAGTCAAGTCTGGAGGTGACCAGAGCATGTGTGACCATGAGCAAGGAGTCCCAATCAAGGAGCGGGCGTAACTGGTGTATAACACGAAGTTGTGCCAAAGGCCTCCTGGCCACGACTGTCACCTGCTCTTGAGGAGGAGTTGTGAGTCCAGGAGGACCTCCAGATTATGCACCAGGTCTGTTTGGGGCAAAATAGCCCCATCCAGAACCAAAGATGGTAGCTCCCAGGATAACCCAGGGCCCCTGACCCACAGCCACTCAGTCTCACCAGGATTCAGTTGTAGCCCACATACTTAGATGTATAACTGAGTATCATCTGCATATTGATGATAACTCACCCCATGGGTCTACCAACGAGGGACCTAGTCACCCAGAACAGGGCCGCTGGGTGATTATCTGCAGAGGCAATAAGGGTGGTGAAATTTTGACCTTTCACCACCTCTATCTCTATCACCACAAGATAGACTTTAATAGCAGCTCTAACAAGTGTTTGGTCAGATTCACTCTGGGTCTTCACCCAGCGGCGCTCTCGGTGTGTCTTTGCCTGTTTGAGAAAGGTTTTTGAGTGGCAGGTTGTTTTAAAGCCTGAACAGCCTCCTCCATTCCTTTGTAGATTGTTACACTGGCTCAGTACAGAAGTTGCTCCATATAGCAAAAGGTCCCAGAAGAACATGGCCATTCACTTTCTCCCTAGTTCTGCTTTCCTTGCTGCATTTTGGAGAACCAAAGTTAGGCTCTTTCTGTCATTTGGACCAAAGCAGCATGTGGAGAATCAGCATGGCAACTTCTTTTTCTTCTTCCGTGTCTAGGCCAGAAATGAAACTACCAAAATGAAGCCACCTTTTGGCGAGTCCATTCTGCAGTTCCTTTGGCCTGACCTAATGTGAGAAAGATTAGCCAGCAACACAAGGTTACAGTTGCCAGGGTACGCCTGACTGTGGTTCAAAAATAACAGTCTTTAAGGAGGCTCTTTGTAGGCGCACCCCCCAATAACGGACTCAGACACTGGTAAAAGTGGATAACGGCATTGGGCCACATTTATTGATTCATGCCCTAGTCCGAATTATAAATTTCTATTGGTAAAACGACCAATCATAATTCTTAAGGCAAGCAGGCCGAAGTAACACTGGTAAGGTACCACCCCAAAATTGCCAACGGCAATTGGTTACTATGTATCAATTTGTATCAATTTGTTTGTTGACAACAAACAAATTGTTGACCGTAGTCAATATCTAACTAATGACCCCACCCTCTGACGCGTATCCGTGTAATCACGGGGTGATGCATGCTGTCTAGCTATCGCCATCACCCCGTCGCCTAGTTCGTCGTTGACCGGACAACGTTTAACCAACTTATGCCTGTCTATTGTTGTCCAGTCAATTGCGAACCTGCCGGATACCTGTGGGTCATAATGTTTACCTTACCAGTGATACCCGCCACACGGGGAGGCTTCCAAAAAGGCTCACCGCCCCCCCCAAGACCGTCAGCTCGGTCGACAGGCCTGCTCGCCAGTCCACTAATCCAGAGGTCCATACCTCCCTGCGACAGATGGGCCCCATCCCCTGAGTAAAGCTCGTAAATTTGCAGACTGATGGCGGGGAGGCTAATGACGCATCCCCCGCCCTTGTCAAAAGGAACCGGGCAATAGCCCCGTTCACGGAGCGTCGGCTCAGTCGAGAGCCCCGAGGCCGAACGCCCCCCTGTAAGCGTACCGCGGCATCGTGTCCGACCCATGAGGGATGTGGCAGGGCACACATAATGTGAGTAGGGCAGGTCACTGCGAACCGCAAGTTTCCGCGATAGGCCAGTGACCCGCCCCAACCATCGCCCCCAAGGTACGTAACCAGGACATCGGGCGAGGCAGCATCCCTGATGTAGAAAAGGGATGGCACCAGTTCCCGCCATAACATGCCGCGCTTACCATAGCACCTGGGACGTGCGGATGCACCCTGTCTCAGTCGGGTCCCACTCTGTCGCCGCAGCGTAACGCGCTGCCCCATGCAGCGTAACGCGCTGCCCTGTGCACGTGGCTACGGCCCACCAGGCTTACTGTCACCGGTGTAAAACGACACCCAGGGTCTGTCAAGTAAAAAGGGGGAGGGGGGGGGGGAAACAGTGCAGTGACTAAAACTGGTACTCACAGTTGAGAAGGGCGAATACAAAAATGAAAACATTGTGATCCCCACCTTCCCCTGCGGCGTAATCAAGCCCTGGAGTACCCAAAAACAACTGCAGCAGAAGCCGCCCCTATCCTGAACAAATGGGTGCCGCAACGAGCCCCTGAGAGGCCAACACTGTCTAGTGCCTTCCCGGCACCCCCCAAATTGAAATTTAGTAATAGAAGACCCACCTCGGTGACAGAAAAACGCGCCATGGTGCGTGCCACACAGTGCACGGAAATCCTGTAGGGCACCAACCGGACAGATGTCTGTCGATGAACATCGTAGCAGTCTACTCCACTGCCTACGCCGTGCTGATTCGTTTTAGGGGAGCGTATCCCCAACTGAGCCCAATATTGTCCTGACAGACATCTTCGAGTTCCAGTGCCCTACGACTTGCATCCGCCTTATACAGCATCTCAAGCTCGCTGTTGTGGAGCGCTCCGAAAAGGCCACCGTAGTAGCCGCATGAAGTGGGCTGCCTCATTTAGCAAAACAGAGGCCAGGCCAGCCCCGGGCCAATTGGGTAAAAACCCCTGGGAAAATCTTGCATCCGCCTTATTCAGCATCTCAAGCTCGCTGATGCGGAGCGCTCCAAAAAGGCCACCGTTGTAGCCGCATGAAGTGGGCTGCCTCATTTATCAAAACAGAGGCCAGGCCAGCCCCGGGCCAATTGGGTAAAAACCCTGGGAAAATCTTGCATCCGCCTTATTCAGCATCTCAAGCTCGCCAATGCGGAGCGCCCCCAAAAAGGCCACCGTAGCAGCCGCATGAAATGGGCTGCCTCATCTATCAAAACGGAGGCCAGGCCAGCCCCGGGCCAATTGGGTAAAAAACCCCTGGGGAAATCGGGTGGCGGTCGCCCGGGAAACGCCCGCGCACGCGCACCCACCCCTCCAAAACATGTCTCACACGGAAGTCATTGGTGCCGTCCACACGACCTCCCACTTTGGCCACAAAAGCCAACCCTGACAGCTGATGCTATGGTGCGTAGTGGAAGGCCCTGGGCATACAGGTAAACCATGAACCGCAGAACATGGGCTACTGGGATCGGCCAGGTTCCTGGCAGTCGAATTGGGTACAGAATGGTCTGAAAGAACTAAATGCGTGGTGATACGCCTTACTCATGCATGGCGCCAGTGACAGGCCAATCGCCCGGGTCACCCCTCCTTGCCAACGTTCCATCTCTCGTCCAGGAGTGGCGAGGTAAATTCCTCCGCGTCCGGGGCCGAGGCACGGAACCGGGAGATCTGCAGGCGGGACAAAGCAGCAGCAATATCATTATCAACCCTTGGGACATGCCTGACCCTGAAGAGAACGTTGAGGCACCGGCTGCACAACCAAACTAGCGCATTAGGTCAATAACCCCGGGCGATTTGAAAGTCTGAGCATTGACGATGTGGACAACAGCCGCATTGTCACGCCAAAATTGCCCAACCGGGTTGGCCCACTCCTTGCCCCATAGCATCAGAGCACCAAGGATAGGGAAACATTCCAGATACGTGAGACCACGCAGGCGACCCGTGCCTGCCCAGGATGGTGGCCACCCACCATAGGCCCACTTCCAATTGAAGTACATCCCATAACCCAGGGATCCCGGGGCATCGGACTGTATCTGAAAGCAAGGGGGAGCCAGGAGACCAGACCTCAAAATGACACCCTGTTGAACTCCCTCTGGATCTGTGGCCAGACAAGCACGTCCGCCCTGGTACCCCGGGTAAGTCTAACCCTATGGTGGAGCCTGGATAATCCTGCCATGGCGTCGCACAAGCGCCGAGCAAATGCCCCGCCCATTGCGACGACCCTGCCAGTGAAATTGGGATGACCATGTAGCACCAGCAGTTCCCTCAGTGATGCCATGCGCTCGGCCAGCAAGTCCAAGATAAGGGCCACTAGCCTTGACACCTTATCCCGCTGCAACCTAGAAGCCTGTGCTACCGTGTCACTCTCCACCCCAGGAATACTAGCTGTGAAGATGGGCCCTCGGTCTATTCGGGCGCTAAAGGGACACCAAGTTCCTCCATTAGCGTCTGAAATGCGTTGAGGAGACGTGTGCACGTGTCCCAGCCCCATTCAGCCCCGAATAAAACCATCCAGGGAATGGGCTACAGACCGGGACCCTGACCTGCAGACGGAAGCCCACTCTAGGAAAGTGGTTAAACGCTCGAATACCGAGCCCAAATGGAACAGCCAAAAGGCACGGCATCATTGAAATAATATTCACCCCGGGACGGGGGTGCAGGGACAGGGCCAGCGACCCTGCCCGCATAGACCCTTTTGTCAAAGCTGGCAGCAGCCACCCCTTCCCTCCCCCTAAGGGATAAAAGATTGGGGGCATCCTGCGGGGACCTATCACCCAGAAAGGGATCAGGAACCCCTGCTCAGAACACTGAAGGAGATAACCCGCGTCCTCTCCCTTCATGTGCACTGTGCGCCAACGCTCCAACATGCCCACCTGAATCGGGGAGGGAGCCCTTCGGTGGACTAGATCCATCTGCGGCAGTCTTGCCAGCCCCCTGTCCGCCCCTCCCTCTGCCCCTCATCCCTCCAGGCCTGGGACAGGCAGGGGCCGCATGGGAGCCAACACATGTGGAACACACCTGTCTGTAATTGCAATTCTTCCCATTGTAGGAACCATTGGACAAGAAAGTCCAGGACAGCCGGCGGGCTGGAACCCCCTGAACAGGGTGCGTGGGCGTCACGTACGAAAGCCACTGCCTCTGGCATGGCCCATTCCAACTAATCTCGGGGTGCGGGGGAATCCACCTACGGCGTTCCTCGTCACAAGCCAACCACGATGGGCCCGGAAAGTCAACCATCGCCCGGTAGACATTGTCCAAATACTGGACCATCGAATTGCCAGATCCGGCCGGGCCCTAGGGTACACCGCCATGCCTATGTGTTAGGCCGGCAACCAGTTGGCCCACGTAGTTGGTGGCTTGCGACGACGTGCCTGCTACTATCCTTCCCCTTCTGCTCCCCCCTTTCCTTGGTGGGCCCTCCGTTTAGGAGTGAGAATAAATACACGTACTCTCCCCGCCAAATTTACTCTCCGGTGGCCTGTGCCAAATGGTCACCCAGCGGTAAGGAATACCCAGCTGTCGGCAAGGCCGATACAAGCACCGCAGAGACTGCAGGCATCTGCAAAGGGGGTTTGGACCAACCCAGCCACCCAAAACGATCCCCTCAGGGTAGGAAACACCCCCCCCACCATGGGGCCCTGGGTGGTAGTTGTCGTCGCCGGGTGGGGCGTCAGCGGCCGTACCGCCGCACCACCCACGCGAGGTCAAGGCCCTTGGAAAGCCCCCCCCCAACATGGGCACGTGTGTAGGTGCACTAGTTTGGACCGCATACTCACACGCTGCACCCCCGCGGGCCGCCCCCACCGGGGGTTCCGGCCCACTGGGGGCGTCGGAGCTCACGACCGAGTAGAGCTCATCACTGGGGGCTGACCCGCACCGGCCTGTAGGTTGGGGAGCTGCGAGGCAGTGGCCGAGGTCGTGCCATGCACCTCGAGCAGCTCGACCCGTCCCGTTGCCTGCCGCTGCCCAGCAGATGACACATCGAAATGAGAAAGGGCCGGCCGGCCCGCCTACTGCAGGCATGGGTACAGGTCCCTGTACCCCGGGGCCCGAATAGGGCCATAACCCCACACCCGGGCCCGTGAAGGCCAATGTAGCAACCTGCCAGGGGAAGGGGACCGGACCACCCCCCCCAAGGTTGGAAGGCCCGGAGCGAGCTGCGCCCCTACGGAGGAAGGGCCAGCGGAATGGGCAACACCAGGAACGGTGTCCACCGTTTGCGGGCCGAGGGCCGCAGCCCCTACTGGACCCATGTGTGGGCCAGCAGTCTCCGGCCAGGGAAAAAAGACCCCCATTCCACCGGTCCCGGTGGGTGCAAAGCAAAGGCGGCCGCTTGGGAGGCGCGGCCGCGGCCCTCCGGGAACCTCACGAGCGGCGCTCGCAGCCGCCTTCCTCTTCACGGGCATCTCTGCCAATCGATGGGAAGCCGAAACGAGAGAGTTCAGCAAGCAAAAGGCTTCCCGGGAAAGGTAAAAGCGACGGAGGTAAGAGGGAAAAACTTCTCCGCTCCGTCGCTTCGCAAAATGGCAGCTCCGCTGCCTCATGGCCACCCCTTTTATAAGGGAGCTGGCCACGCCCCTAACTACCCGGATGCCTTCGTCCTATGGGGGGGCCCCGCAAAGGGCGCGGCGGCCATTTTGGCGCCACGCTTGCATTCTGTGTACCCATACCATGAAGACTTTCCTGAGAATATAATGCAGTGACCCTTCATTTGCCTTCTGCATCACAGCATGACCACTGAACCAGTTTTGCGACTCACTTTCTGATCCTGAGCACTTTTGGCATGCAAAGTCCTCCTCAGCCCCAGGCCAGTATTGCTAAAGCTGCTGCCCTCTATCGAGATGGATTCAAATGGCATTTAATCCACGGGGATCATCACCCTTCCCTGTGGACTTAGACACCCAAGGCCATGAGTCGTGAGGGTTGTCAAGTAAGTTAACCACCACCTGACACTCGGCATTGAGTCACTGGCCGTATGGTCTACTCTGTTACCATAGCAGGATAACATGGCCAGTCAGTCAGCATGACAACTCATGAGTCACTTATTGCTGTGTCCTTGACAGAGGCAGCACAAAGCTGAAATAAGAAGAACACTACTGATCTGGAATCTCTAACAGCATTTTCTATTCCTGTTTAGTCTTCTTTGGGTAACTTGGGCTTCTGAGTTTTAATTGCTCTTTTCCTCTATCTGATTCCCTCTGTCCTGCCTCCTAATTTGAATGGGACTCCTCTCCAGCCTTCTGGTTTTGTCACTTTATTTTGAACTCTTGTTTACTCTTGTTTCCTTGTATGGTTCATTCCTGATGGTGTAGTACAGATGTGCTGTTTTGCACTGACAATTATTCCTGAACTAACCCAAAAGCATTTTCTCATGATGAAAAGGTTACACGAGATCTGCTTAGCTAGTAGATCAATATGAACAAAAACATTAGCGAGGAACTTTGCAATAAATTGGAAATTTTTTCTACTTGAACACATGAGTAACCATTGCTAAGTAGAATTGGCATCATCAGGAAACCTTTGCTTCTTACACAAAAAGCCTTGATACTGGCAACAGCAGAGCAACCCAGAGGAACAAATTAATATAACTAAAGGAAGTTGTTAGGATGATGGGTTTTTCCAGTGATCTGTGATAAAAATGTCAGCTACTCTTTCCCTTTCTTTAATCGGCAATCTGTAAAGAATGAATCAACCAAATATCAAACTAATAGCTGAGAAAAGGCACTTCATATTCAAAAAAGGTCGAAATGTGAAAAGACAAAATGATGACCTTTGGTTGCCCTCTCATAGAAAATTCAAATGGGGCTATATTTCCTTTCCTGACAGGAAATACTATAGAAGCACCAGATACATTGCTAGTTCAGTGGAGATGAATGCTGTTATGTCAGACTCTGCCATGTCGTGAAGTGAAATCTTGGTGTAGTCTCTCTCTGAGTCCTTTGGCTTTGCAATGAGCATGTTGCAAATGTTGCAGGCAGAGTTCCATCCTAGGTTTAGACACAGCTTCATCTTCTATTCACTGGTGGAGTGTATACAGCTTGCCATCATAAGCAGAGGACATCTGAATCTCATCCATATGCAGTTCTGTCAACTGTAAGAGAAGGACTGTTATGGAGTAAGGAGCGTTGGAGAATATGATTGACATCTTGGATGGAGCTACTATGGCACATTGTATGGGAAGATTCTATCAAAATCTTTTTTCCCCCATTTAAAATGAAGTGGAGAATACACAAGTCCCACAACAGTTTAAGACAGTTCATTTTTAGGGGCTACATCACATGAACTGCTATGAATTCCACCTGGATTTCTAAAGTCTATTAATTTTGTCTGTGGCAGAGATCTCTCTCGCCCTCACAGTATGGAAGAAATGTTTGCTTGCCATCCCAGACATCTTCTGTAGATGGAATGGAGGTGGCTGTCCTTTGCCTTCAGGAAGACAATGTCTTTGGCTAGCCTTGGTTTTGCAGCTGTGGAAAAGAAGAGATGAGCTATGAATGTGTTGTTGGAGGAGAGTTTTGAGAGTACCTTGGATAGCAAAGAACACAAATAGGTTGCTCTTAGAAGAAATCAACCCTGACTGCTCCTTAGAAGGTCAAATAGTAAAGATGAAGCTAAAGTACTTTGGACAGCAAGTGACAAGAGAGGATTCACTTGAGAAAGCTTTGATGCTAGGAAAGGTTGAGGGCAAAAGAAGAATGGGATGACAGAAAATGAGATGGCTAGATGGTATTGTAGACACAATGGGCACAGAGCTGGGAAAGTTGAGGAGGATGGTGGAGGACAGAGGTGCCTGGCAGGCAATGGTCCATGGGGTCACAAAGGGTCGGAATCGACTGTGTGACTGAACAACAGCAACAAAAAATGAAGATAATCATGGTTGTCTTATGATAGAGTCAGAAACTGCTACATGTTAACATAGCCATCCTGAAATATTATATGCATCCTCAGTCCAGAAACATGATATGATATAGTAATTGGATTTCTAAGACTTTTTATTCTGTCACTCCCTAAATGGCTATGCTTACTCTATTGTAAGGATGCTTGAGGACTATGCCAAATATTGTCAATTTATTTACAAAGTAGACTCTTCTGCAGTTTCTCCAGTTATGTTTAGATGAGAACTTAGTTTTCCACCAGCTATGGTTCTTCCCAAGTGATCTTCTGACATTCCTCAGCTCAGAATAATATTTCAAACTGCTTTGAAATGTGCATTGTGAGGGAACTGTGCTTAAAAATGCATATTTTGAGAAGAAAGAATATATTTAAAGTGACTCCTCATGCAGAGTTTTCAAAAAATCTCCAGATTAGATTGAAATAAGTAGAATGGATATATGGGTGATCACATGCAAAAGGGGATGAAGAAGAAACTATATTCAACTCCCCTACTGGTATGGGTAGCCAGAAATTGTTATTGGATGGGACTTGTGGGAACTTCAAACGTGGAACTTTCTCTCCAGTTTAGATGTAGGAAAACTGTTATTGTTGAGTTTCAGACACCTCTATCCCATACCCTCTCTTACCTGTACATCATATCATTCTTCCCTTGTATTAAATATTGTAATAAAGGGATTTTTTCCATTGAATGAAAAGCTGTTCTCCTTGTGATCTCAGCCTTGGAGAATAAGTACTGAACCATTGCTTCAGTTAAATATTCATATCACAGTTCCAAGAACTGAAATGAGTAGCAGAATGAAATGGGAAGGGGGAGGACCAGGGGGGGGGGGGGATGACTACAAGGAATCTCTAGACATTTATCACAGGCCTAGAGGATACAAACCAATCAGCTGCTAAAATCTGTTCTTTGATCGAAGTGCCCAGTTAAAACTCACATTATTAATATATGACTCTGTTTAAAAAGTCTATTAATCAAGTAGGGATGACTGATTAAGTGAATAAAGTCCAGCCTTGTGACCCAAAAGGCAGGCTTCACAAATCTCTTAGAAATTTAATTCATCAAAAAAGGAGGGGATGTCTCCATCAATTACATCAAAACAATGATTCACATATTACAAGATTTTCATATCTCGTAGGAGTCTTAGTAATGCAGGGAAAGGGCTGTTAATTAATTCTCATTCAAATGGGACATGGTACCCACCTCAATAAAATCATTATTTCAAGAGTTAATTATCAATACCACACCTGTTTATGCTGGAAAGATAAATTAAACTTTTGGACTAGAAAAACCCACTTTCAAAGTAATTCAAAGCACTCTATTGAATGTTTTATTTCATCAATATCCTCTATATGAGAGGTCGGGTGCATTTTCCTCCCAATCTTTTATGCTTAGCAAGATTACTAAAATGTCTGGGTCAAGGGCAAGAATCTGATAAGGGCCAAGAGATGGGCTTAGGAGATACAGGAACAGCCTGTAGTCAGAACCAGAGAACATACTAAAAATTGGGTTGACTGGCAGGAAAGGAGTCTTGTGGTTTCGAGAATCCTTTTAATGTCAAAATAGACTGATGCAAATAAAAATAGCAGGGGTTCCCAACCTAAGGCCTGTGGGCTGGATCCAGCCCCTGGCACCATTTCATGTGCCCCCCACCCCTCCAAGGGCATTTGAGAAACAAAATGGCTGCCCCTTTGAAGCTGTTGGGACAAAATGGTAGCCCCCCCCATCATGTAGGCAGGGCAAAATGGCCATCTGGCCCTTGAAGCTTACTGAAAGAGTGTGACCCAGACCCCGGCTTGAAAAGGTTAGGAACCCCTTGTATAGTGCAGTGCTCAAACTTCTGTATTGCAGCCAAACCTGAGTTTGATCCTGTCAGATATCAAGGTTGATTCAGCCTTCCATCCTTCTGAAGTAATGCTAATTCCCTTGTGAACTGCCCAAAGAGTGCACTAAGTGCTGTGGGATGGTATATAAGTGTAATTGCTAATTGTTATTCTTTACATCATGACCTAGGATTCAGATTCAAAGAGTAACCAGGAACACACAAGATACTGGGAAGATCTTCCTAGTTAAATAAACCACAACTAGAAGAGTAAGCTATCTTACATTCCTCCTGTCCACAAGGATTTAATTTATTTATTACATTTTCATACCACCCTTTTGGGATGTTTCCCACTCTGGGCGGTGTACAGACAATAACCTCAACATAATAAAACAAACAAACAGCAAAAGGATCTAATGGCTGATTAGGTGGAGTGAGTATATGGACTTTGTGTTCTTCACTGGAGAGCTGCACTTACAACTGATGATCCACTTATATGGATGAACTTGACCCTGCTTCTGAATGGGAACACTAAGGGAAATCTAACAAATACTAGAGAATGCAATAAAATATAAATCTTTTGAGACAAACCTAGCCTTGAAAATAAGCAGAAATATTATGCTTCCTCTTACTTTTGGAGAAGACCACTGTACCTTTGGGTGGTCAAAGGTAAAAGAGGACTTCTGAGATCCTGTCTGATATAAGCCCAGTGGAAGCCATGCTGGCACATTTCATCCAAGATAATGGGAAGAGGCATCTAGTTGATGTATATCTGGTAGCAGCTTGTAGAGGAGAGAACCTCTTTCTGATGGGAACTTAGCTAGCATGCCAGAGAGCTATTGCACTCCTGGGCTCCTTCTTCACCTAGCCACTCATCTGGAGTCCAATTGCACGAAAAAGTCTATGAGGCCACACGTGTAGAAGTATTGCAACCAACAGTGTAGTAGTGAGTTGGCATGACCATTGTGTCATAATTGGTACCACACCAAGTTTCTTGCACCTTTAATAATTTCATAAAATAGGAGATTTTATTAGGTGTGGCATGTGTGAAATCAACCTGGTTAAAATTCCCCCCTCTAAACTGTCATGAAAGGAATATGAGCCCTGTCTTTTACTATCCTAGCAAAAGAACCTCTGGTTTACTGTGGCAAATGAAAGAAACTCATTTCTGTGGGAATATTACAAATTCTGTCCCAGAATATTGTAACAAATATTTTTCCAGGTCTGCTAGGCTGAACTTCCACCTAGTTACCAAACTGAATTGGAACTTTTCTCCCTCTCGTTCAAGTTAGGTATATATATTTTGCTGTTTTTCTCCTGCCTCCTCCCACATTTATTTATAATGATTGGATTTCGCTTTCTTTTATCAATCTGCATTTTAAAGAAAAGAGAGAGAAGTAACTTATGACTGCAGCTTGGGGGCCAGAGATTTTGTTTACATTGTCTTTTTTTTAAAGCTCAGCAAATTGTGCTTCCTGTAACTAGTTTGTAATTTGTTGTTAGGCATGATTCTGATAACAAAGTGAATTTCATTACAGGTACATTAAAGTAGCAGAATGCATGTACATTTGCATTTCTGGGTGCAGGTAAATAAATAGTAAACCTCATTGATAACTGAGGCAATTATAATTTGAATAAGATTATATTCTCCCTAGGAGAGATAGAGGGTAATGAAAGACAATTCAAAGCTAGTTTGTTATTACTTCATCAAATACCTCATCCTCTAGCCGATAAAGCTCTCTAGCATAGTCCTCATGAGATATTAATGGCAGGAATGCCCACCAACATTTGTAGTGATCTCTAAAAACATTAATATCACTATTTAAATGAGTTTCTGATGTACTATAAGAGAGGGTGAAGCTAGAGGTGAAAATGTTACATGAGTTTTCATGCAATCTCTATCAATGAGTTTCGAGGAAAGACAGGATTAATTAAATTCACACCAGACAGGTCCCCCACAGAGGTCTTTTGGGAGCTTGTTCTTGTTTTAGCAGAAAGCATGACAAAAATATGTTTTCTACAGTAATATTCTCTTATCTCAATCAGTTTGGTAACAGCCATGGTACTAATAGACGTATCTTTGTCATCCAGTCACCTGTGATTCTGAGAATGATACCTGCTTTAGCTTAAAAACTACAGCTGTCATGTTTTGCAGTTGATTGAAGACCTTGTTGCAATTATCTGTTCACTGGACAGTTCAGTACAGAAGCCAGCATTCTGTAGATATCAAAGTGTTATACCACAGCTTCTTCCAGTTATGAAGCTTGTCTGAGTAGTCAAAGCAGATGCTGAGAGGAATGTGTATTTCCTCTAAGAATACATTTTACTTCCCACAACAGGTTTTCCTCAGAAATGTATACTTGAGCAAGCAGACTTGCAAATTCTGGTGAGCTCTCAATGACTGATCACAAAACAAAGCTAAACAAGTCACGTAGATGGGGGGGGGGATCAAATTCTGTGACAGACTGATATCTTCTACCCCATTAGGTAGCACCATAACTGTCAAGCACAGCTCTGGAGATTACGGGACCTGCGCAGAACGTTTCTGTGCAGGTCCATTCTACACATGCCTAGAAGGCTTTTATGCATGGGTAGAACGGACCTGCGCAGAACCGTTCTGTGCAGCTCACTTCTATGCATGCGTAGAAGCCTTCTACGCATGCGTAGAATGGACCTGCGCAGAACTGTTCTGCGCAGCTCACTTCTATGCATGCGTAGAAGCCTTCTACGCATCCCCTTCTGCACATTCGTAGAAGAGTTCTACGCATGGGTAGAAAGGACCTGCGCAGAAGTGATGCGCAGTAACTCCTTTCTCCCACGCTGCCAAATTACGGGGTAGTGGCAGCTCCGGGCAGGAAATGGTGAAAATTGGCACGAAAATACGGGAATTCCTGGCCAATCCAGGATACTTGACAGGTATGGGTAGCACCTCTTCTAAATATGGGCTATATACATAATCTAGTTTAACAAGACTATTGTGAAAATAGAATGGAAAGTGATAAAACCATGTACTGTATGTTAATACGATCTTTTTTTTAATGTTGTTGTTGTTAGTGATGGTGGTCATCATCATCATAATCATCATCTGACCTTGTGTAATGTAGCCTTCCTAGGCATTTTGGGCCCAATGTGAGAGTCTGAGGAAGATGGAAACAGAATTCTGAAGACATCCTGGATAATATAGATTAGAGGAAAGATAGCATACAATTGTCAAACCAAAGAATCTGATGCTTGATCATTGCCCCAAGAGGCCAACGACATTTTATAAATCTCTAGGAAAAAGTCAGAAGCTTGTGTTCATCATGGCTGGCATTTATCCCAATAAAGGGTTGAATCCAAAATGAAACCAGACAATTCTTTCCAATCATACCAAAATCCATATGTTTTTTCAGTTTTGCAATAATTACAGGCAACACCAGTTTATCTAGTTCTAAATGCTTTATTTGCCATTACTTTTATGTTCTATAAGCACAAAACTACATAAAAGTTGTAAAACTTCCAAAAGACTTACAGCTTTGAGGAACTGTAGCCACAAATGCTTAAAGTATAAAACCATTATTTAAACTTGTAAAAGGCTACTGGTCATAAATGCCAGGGTCAGGAACTAAGTACATTAAAAACATAATAAAATGTGTAACTTACATTCTAAAAATGCAGGCGCTTATAGCCTAAAAATGCACATTGAATAAACAAAGAATGCTTCTCTGAAATACATCATTTTAAAAGTAAAACTGCATTATAAGTATGAGCAGCTTAACATAACTTAAACATAATAAAATAAACACACACAGAAATTTGTTTTAATAGTTCACCCAAGTATACCAGCAGGAATCTATGGTGGTAAATCCATGATTATTTTTGCTGCCCTTGCTTCTGCTCTATTACATTTATCTGAGGTTGTTGGGGGTGGTGGTGTATGTGCGTCAATTTACATAAAGTTGTGATATGTCGATGCCTCATTGCTCTGGATATCTTTTCTTGCTGTTATTTATACCATTATCTGCCCTCCAAAATGTAAACAATTCTTTCTGCAGGGACAGCAACTCTAGCGCTCTCCAAACCCAAATATTTGATGAACCAAAGTTGTGTACCACCATGGCTCTTGAGTGTCGGTATATTATATCTACAACGAGTGCGTGTTATTAGACCTGTAAACATCAGAATATTATAATCACCAAAAGGGTCTAATATAGGACTTGATAACAACCATATTAAAATACCTTATTATTTACACATTACAAGATAAGACACACTTGACTGTCAAAATATTATGATATGGTGACCTTGTTCAGCTAGAGAGCTGGGCAACTGCTATAGCAAACAATTTCAAGTAAACAATTTTCAGAACCATTTTTCTATAACCCCTGTAATTACTTATTACACTAGGCATACATTGCACAATTTGACAGAAGATTGCAATGTGGAAAAGAGAAGAAAATAATCATTCAAATAATGACACAAAGTACCTTTTGCCTCCCATGAAAAAGCATTGATTTCAAAGCACCATTTTCACACATTGCTTAGAGGGCATGTGTAGGTACACATGCAGATATTGTTACTAAGTGTAAACAGGCAAACAATGCATCTCAGCCTAGCTGGGAAGGAAGATTAAAATGAGGCCACTTGTGTTTCTGCTGCTCTGACTGCTATCCAACCACTAAGTGTTGATGGGAACTTTGTAGCTGTCCTTCCATTCTCAATGGTCGTTAGACTTAGATGGTTCTTCATACAGAGGACATCTTCAAATAAAGCACTGCCCAGTGATAGCCATCCAAAGTTAGGACTGCCTTTTGTATTGTAGGACACCCTTGAAACCATTTTGAGGGACTGTGTCTGACTCTATTATAGAGCTCTCTCCTTTCTTTTTTAAAAAATCTATTAAATTCTGTTTTATTCTGCTCTACCCCTGTATTAAGTAAAGTCTGTGCTCATGTACTGACATTTTCTGTCCTTGAAATCACCATTCATTGTCCTTGTTAATACGGCCTTTTTATTGGATTTCTGGGCATTTGCCACTTGAAACCAAGACACATGGGCTGTTGGGGAATTGCAGTTCAGGAATTCTAGAGGATCAAACGGTGTGCTGCTCTACTGCTGAGCCTCAGGTCATCATACCTGTTATCTATTAAAAGTGAAAACAGTTTCATCTATCATCATATGACAGTGTATCTCAATCACATCATCTTAAATAGAATATTCTTTTTAAGAGGATAAGCGGGATATGAACCAAACTTATCTGGAGTTTTTAAAAACATTTTTTAAAAAATTTAAATGGTGTGTACAGTCATACATACAGCTCGTCATACATACAGCTTGAGTCAATCACGATTTAGCACTTCAGATCTATTCCCAAAGCAATCAGTCACACCAGCGTGTGTCTGGGAACAACTATTATTCTGTATAAGTCTGGCCTGCTATGGTAATGGAGTAGACCATACAGCCAGCAACTCAACGCCGAATGTTGGGGGGCAGTAAATAACCTGACTCCCTAAAGGAGCCAATGACTATGGGCAGATGAGCCCTTTTAGGTGGGGTGATGGTCCCTTCAGTGGAGGAAATGCCACAGGAAACCATCCTATTGGGCCCAATGGCAAAATGAGCAGAGGAGGAACTCTGATTCCCAATGGAGATGGAGGTAGAAGAGGCCACGCCAGGTGGACTGGCTGTGAAGGTGCACCTTGTTAATATCCTCAAGGCTGCATGTCTCATTTTGTGCTGCAGGAAATGGCTCTGTGATCATAGTGTGTGGGTCACTTCATGGCAAGCTAGCATCCACCTTAAACAATGCCAATGGCATTTTGCTGCTTCAGGAAAAAATGCTTTCTCAGATATGAGTTGCAGGCACCATAGAGTCAAAGCAAAAAGTCTTCTGTGTCAAAGGTTTTTTCAGAAGGTTGTTTGGTTTGTTTGTATGTTTGTTTGTTTTCATATCTCTCCCATCTTGGTTCTTCCACTCTGGGCAGCGTGCAAAGCAAAGCAAAGCAATCACACTTATATACTGTTCCATAGCACTTAGTGCACTCTATGATGGGACCAGATTGCTGGCACTCAACATCAAAAAGGCTGCAGAGCAGCTTTTAAACTGATAACTGGGGGAAAGCCGACAGGAGCTGGGCAGCATCCGGTTCGGGAAAGTGTGTACTTGAGTAGTGAGGAGGATGCAAAAATTACTGAGCAGAGTAAGGAGCTAGTCACTAGCATTCTAGCAGAAGGATGCAAGAGGCAGTCTAACAATGCAACTGGACACAAAAGACTGTGTCAGAAATGCATATATAAATGCTTGTATACAAATGCCAGAAGCCTCCGGAACAAAATAGGGGAGCTGGAATACTTAGAAATAGATAAAAATATTGATATTATTGGTATCACTGAAACCTGGTGGACGGATGATAACCAATGGGATACAGTTATCCCAGGCTACAAACTGTACAGGAAGGATAGGAAGGGGCAAACAGGAGGTGGTGTAGCCTTGTATGTCAAAGAAGTGATAAAATCTTATGAATTGGAATATCTAGGTGATTTAGAGTCACCATTAGAAGCTCTGTGGGTAAGAGTACCAGGCCACAAGGATGGTCTAACAGTAGGCATATACTATCGACCTCCGACCCAAACTCTTGAGGGAGACTGGCAGTTGGAGAATGTTGTAAAGGAGGCATCCAGGAAGGGAAGCCTGGTTATAATGGGGGACTTCAATTACCCTCACATAGACTGGGTGAACTGTCGTTCAGCACATGATAAAGAGATAAAGTTCCTAGATATGCTCAATGATTGTTCCCTGGGACAGATGGTTGAAGACCCAACTAGAGGTACAAGAATCCTTGACTTGATCCTGAGTAATACTCAGGATCTGGTGCAAGATGTTAATGTGACTGATCCAATAGGGAACAGTGACCACAACTCAATTATGTTTAACTTGATCATAGACCGCAAGTCACTGATAAAATCTAACACAGAGACCTTAAATTTTCAAAAAGGAAATTTCCCAAAGATGAGGAAACTAGTAAAAAAGAAACTGAAAGGGAAAATTGAGAGAGTCCAAACACTCCAAGTGGCATGGAGGCTGTTTACAAAAACAATAACAGAGGCCCAATTGGAATGCATACCCAAAAGGAAAAAGGGCACTGCCAGGTCCAAGAGGACTCCAATGTGGCTTACAGGAGCTGTTCGGGAAGTGATCAAGAGCAAGAAAAGCTCATTTAGAAGATGGAAGGCTTGTCCAAATGAGGACAGCAGGCAGAAACATAAATTCTGGCAGAACAAATGCAAGGCAACAATCAGGAAAGCAAAGCAAGACTTTGAGGAGCGTATAGCTAAAAATACTCAGAGAAATAACAAAGACTTCTTTAAGTACATTAGAAGTAAGAACCCACCTAGGAAGGCCATTGGACCATTAGATGACAATGGAAGGCAAGGGGTTATTAAAGAGGAAACAGAGATTGCAGAGAGACTCAATGAATTCTTTGCTTCAGTATTCACTGAAGAAGACAGAGGCCACATGCCCAAAACAGAGCCTATCTTCGTAGGGAGGGAAACCGAAGAATTAAGCCAGATAGAAATAACCAGGGAGGAGGTCCTTGCATGTCTTGTTAAGCTAAACACTAACAAATCACCAGGACCAGATGGAATCCATCCACGAGTTCTCAGGGAACTTAAAGATGAAATTGCTGATATCCTAGCCAAAATATATAATCTTTCCCTCAAATCAGGCTTTGTGCCTGATGACTGGAAGGTAGCGAATGTAACACCAATTTTCAAAAAAGGATCCAGGGGTGATCCAGGAAATTACCGGCCTGTCAGTTTGACATGTGTCCCAGGTAAAGTGATGGAAACCATCCTAAAAGATAGAATTAATAGGTACATAGAAGAGGAGGCGCTGCTAAAGGAGAGCCAACATGGCTTTTGCAAGGGCAAATCATGCCTCACTAATCTGTTGGAATTTTTTGAGAGTGTCAACAAGCATGTGGATAAGGGGGATCCAGTTGACATTGTTTATCTGGCCTTTCAGAAGGCTTTTGACAAGGTCCCACACCAAAGGCTCTTGAATAAACTTACCAGTCATGGAATAAAGGGACAGGTCTTGTCCTGGATCAGCAACTGGCTAAGGGACAGGAAACAGAGGGTAGCACTAAATGGACACTTCTCCAAGTGGAGGGAAGTAAAGAGTGGGGTCCCCCAAGGTTCAGTACTGGGACCCCTGCTTTTCAACCTCTTCATAAATGATCTAGAGGTAGGAGTAAAAAGCAAGGTAGCCAAATTTGCTGACGATACTAAATTATACAGGGTAGTGAAAACTGTGAGAGATTGTGAAGAGCTCCAGAGGGATCTCTTGACACTGGGGGAGTGGGCAAAACAGTGGCAAATGAGCTTCAACATCAGTAAGTGCAGAGTGATGCATGTTGGGGCAAAAAACCCCAATTACATTTATAAACTGATGGGGTCTGAACTCTCTGCGACAAACCAGGAAAGGGACCTTGGTGTCCTGGTGGACAGCTCAATGAAGGTGTCAACCCAGTGTGCCTCAGCAGTGAAAAAAGCAAACTCAATGTTAGGGATCATTAGGAAGGGTATAGAAAATAAGTCAGCAAGTGTCATTTTGCCTCTTTATAAATCTATGGTGAGGCCCCATCTGGAATACTGTGTACAGTTCTGGTCGCCATACCTCCAGAAGGATATTATGGAGTTGGAGAAAGTACAGAGGAGGGCAACCAGAATGATTAGGGGACTGGAACACCTTCCTTACCATCTGAGGCTGCAACGGTTGGGCCTTTTCACTCTTGAACGACGGCGTCTAAGAGGTGACCTGATTGAAGTTTATAAAATCATGCACGGTGTGGACAAAGTGGATAAGGAAAAACTGTTTTCCCTATCACACAACACTAGAACTAGGGGACACTCCATGAAACCTTTGGGTACTAGTTCTCAAACAAATAAGAGAAAGTACTTTTTCACCCAGAGGATTACTGGTCTATGGAACTCCCTGCCAGAAGAAGTGGTGACAGCTGTCAGTCTTGACAGCTTTAAGAAAGGATTAGACAAGTTCATGGAGGACAAGGCTATCAATGGCTATAATTATGGCTACCTAAGGACAACCTCCGGGTTGGAGAGATAGGCAGGATATCTCTCAATGCCATTTCCAGGGAATCCTAAGCAGGTGAGGGCATCTCCTTGGGAATACCCTGAAGGAAATGGTGAGCCACTGTGTGAGACAGAATGCTGGACTGGATGGGCTGTGGCCTGTTCCAGCAAGGCTGTTCTTATGTTCTTATGTTCTTATGGGCGGTTCACAAGTTAATTAGAATTTTGCCCCCATTTCCAATACAATATACAATCAGATAAAATGGAATAAACAAACACATTGAGCAATAAACCAGGGTGAGAGCGAGCACCCATTCCTGCTTAACGTTGCCAAAACAATATTTATATAGCTAATCACTGGCCACATTGTATAAATTCCTTAGAGCTTATCAAACACAAATTTTCCAGGACCCTTCCACTGCCTAAGTTTATGGCATCTTTATCTCCCTCCCTCCTTCTCTTTCTTAATCCTTAATAACATTTTGCATTGTATAATCTCCTTAGCCCTCAGAAAGAAATGATACTGCTCTGTCCCCTTGAACAGTTTATTCTCCGGGGGGAAAGGATTCATAAAGATTTTCCTTGTTGCACGTCAGCCCTCTTAAAATCATGGCAGATAGGATCAGTTTTTGAAATGCCCTTTATAACTGTCAAGGCAGATAAGATAGCTAAGTTGTCTGGTCTCAAAAGTGTGATGTCATATAGTCCCATTTGCAGTGGTCCAAGTCATTATCTGTCTTGTCTGACAGGACACTGTACATGATCAGAAAGATCAAGAGAGAGAGAAAGGGCTAAAAAAAGGGAAGCTGAACAGCATTGCACACCAAGTAAAGAAGAAGGAAAGTAACTTTTTTCAACACACAAGCCAACAACATGGACAAATAGCCACTGCCCTCCATTCCACAACTAGCCATATTTAGGTGGGAAATCTAAAGGCTACTATGTGCTGTCAAATATCCTTCGGTCTTGCAGTGAAATGTCACTGGAATAGATCACATGTTGAGGTTGGAGCTTTAGGGAAGAACTGTAATTCTTCCCTAAAGTAATTTGCAAATTGGTCTCATTTTTTAAAATGATTTCATCATTTTTCTCCTGCTTTTCTCCCACGTGGGACTTCAGAACCTTAGTGGATAAGACCGTGAACTCGATGACCAGAAGTTTGACCCAAGTGCTGCCTGATGAAGTGAGCTCCCGTTATCTGTCCCAGTTCCTGCCTACATAGCAGTTTGAAATCAAGAAATTGCAATTAGATAAATAGGTACCACTTTGGAGGGAAAGGTAACGGCATTCCGTATGCACTGGTTTCTAGTCATGTCTGCCACATGAACATGGAAATGTCTGCAGACGCAGACAGCACTGGCTGTTTGGCTGTGAACGGTTGGCAGGAGCTGGGAGAGATGATGGGAGCTATGGGAACTTACTCTGTTTACAGCATTCAGGTATCAAACTGCTGACCTGTCAACTTTACAGTTGTCAAGCTGTTAACCATTATGCTACCGTGGCCCCTTTTAGCAGTATTGTTCAAAGGATATCCTACTCAGAGGTGTGCTTCCCTTGAACGTGGTCAGTTCAGTATGTTGGTCTACTCTTCTCCCCCCACACCTACTTTTCTCCACGGCAGGTATAAGAATATGATTCTGTTTCCCAAGTTTACTTTACTGTAGCATTTCCTGAATTTTGTGTCATTACAATTTTGATTTTTGAGAAATCCCCCTGTGTTCCCACCATCCAGTCCACTTTTACTTTTTAAAAAAGTAATGGTTGAAATTTTAAAATGAAGTAGTAAATATAATATGCAACTTACAAATATTTTAAGTTAAACCTAAGCACAGTTTTTTACAAGACATTCTAATTTCTATTAACAAAGGTAAAGATCTCCCTTGCTCAAAAGCCAGCCATGGCTGACTCTACAGGGCAGTGGTCATCTCCATTTTTAGCCACAGAACAAGATAGTTCTGTGATCATGTGGCAGGCATGACTAGAACACTGCTATCTTCCCCATTATAATAATAATTTAGTGTCAGAGATTACTCATAAGAACATAAGAACATCCTTTCAACTCTGGGTTGAAAGGATATTTGCTGGAGAAATTCCATTCAGGGGATGCCTGAATGAGGCTCCTTACATGTTTCCATGCAAAACCTGACCTTCCAGCCTCCAAGCTCATTGTCTTAACCACTACGCCACAGTGGGAGCTTTCCCATTGAAGCGGTACCTATTTTTCTAGTTGCAATTTCTTGCTTTTGAACAACTAGGTTGGCAGGAGCTGGGATGGATGATGGGCACTCACTCTGTTACACAGACCTCAGGTCTTTGAATGCTGACCTGCTGACCTTCCAGTCTTCAAGCTCTGCATCTTAACTATTAAGCCACCACAGCCCTCCTTGTAACAAAACTGACACTGAAATTTGATTAAACAGGTTAAAAATGACATCTTTAAGAACATCTCATAGTCTCCTCTCCCCCTCACCCCAGTTTTTTTTAACGCTCTCATTTGGATCTTTTCTCAGACTTAGAAACCAATATTGTAGACATAACAGAGAAAATAATAGATCCATTGCATTTTGAATGCTATCAAGTGCTAGATGAGTGCTAAACAGAAAATAATGTGACTTCAGATGCTCCCTGAAAGAAAATCTAAGTAATATAAAATGATAATGTTTTGTGTGCTTTCTTTTACTTATAATCTTCCTCTACTCCTTATTTTCAATCTTGTCAGGTGCAAATATTTTAGAATAGAAATTCATCCTGATGTAAACACTTCAGTCAATGAGGTTTCATGCTCTTAAAATGGGGTGGGGGAAAATGTTCTAATTAGCGAAAGTTCAACTTGAAATGCAAAATTGCAAAGGATCACGGAGAAAGGTCTGGTGGAAATTTTAAGCCATGCCTGACTTTGAGATCAGAAGTACTATGTTAAGTCACTCAATCACGTTAATTCAACCAGCTTTATTACTGCCTCTTCATTAGCACTCACATTCAATGTCATTATGCAAATATCTATGAAATTTAAGAAATGTGCTTATCCTAGGTCTTTTTTTTATATTTAAAAAGATACACCTTTTTAATGAGATCTTACATACACTGAAGCATTTCAATAAGGTGAATAGGATTAGATTAGTACAAGACTTAAAAAGTATGAAGACGTTATTCCTTCCCTTTTCTTTCACAGGTCTTTAGTTATGATATAACACATATTTTGCTGTTTTGACTTTTAATATGAGTTTAATGCATAGTGACATAAACTGACAATGATATTGATTACAATGATGTCAAAAATAGTAATTTTGATTTATACTCTTTTTCCTATTTCCTTGTGTATGGCAAAAGATATAGAATTTGAGAGTATTGATATCAGCCCTCCATCTCTAGTTCTGTTTGACTAACTTTAATCCAGCAACATGACTGTGAGTCTGAACTGAGAATGGTGTGGATTTAGTGCCATAGATCAGTGATGGCAAACCTTGACACTCCAGGTGTTCTTGGACTACAATTACCAGACGCCCAAGTCAGCACTTCTGCTGATCAGGGCTTCTGGGAAATGAAGTTTAAGAACAGCTGGAGTGCCAAGGTTTTCCATCACTGCTATTGTAACTCAGCTCCTCCTCTTTTCCACTCCTTCTTTGCAGGCACACCCCCCAATAAAGGACTCAGACACCAATGAAAGTGGATAACGGCATTGGGCCACATTTATTGATTCATGCCCTAGTCCGAATTATAAATTTCTATTGGTAATTGACCAATCATAATTCTTAAGGCAAGCAGGCCGAAGTAACACTGGTAAGGTACCACCCAAAATTGCCAACGGCAATTGCTACAATGTATCCATTTGTATCAATTTGTTTGTTGACCACAAACAAATTGTTGACCGTAGTCAATATCTAACTAATGACCCCACCCTCTGACGCGTATCCGTAAAATCACGGGGTGATGCATGCTGTCTAGCTATAGCCATCACCCCGTCGCCTAGTTCGTCGTTGACCGGACAACGTTTAACCAACTTATGCCTGTCTAGTGTTGTCCAGTCAATTGCGAACTTGCCGGATACCTGTGGGTCATAATGTTTACCTTACCAGTGCTACCCGCCCATGTGACCAAAGTCAAAAGCAGCAACAGAAAAACCCCTATGTCAAACCATAGCAACAGTGTGGGATGGGCGAAAAAACCAGGACCCGGAAGCCAATATGGGTCCCAGCCAAAAATTCCCACCCGGCCCCGAAGCGACCAAAATATCACACTGTTAACTAGGGAGGGGTGGAGGGAAAAACTTCTCCGCTCCGTCGCTTCGCAAAATGGCAGCTCGGCTGCCTCGTGGCCACCCCTTTTATAAGGGAGCTGGCCACACCCCTAACTACCCGGATGCCTTCGTCCTGTGGGGGGGGCCCGCAAAGAGCGCGGCGGCCATTTTGGCGCCGCGCTTGCATTGCAGGCGCACCCCCCAATAAAGGACTCAGACACCAATGAAAGTGGATAACGGCATTGGGCCACATTTATTGATTCATGCCCTAGTCCGAATTATAAATTTCTATTGGTAATTGACCAATCATAATTCTTAAGGCAAGCAGGCCGAAGTAACACTGGTAAGGTACCACCCAAAATTGCCAACGGCAATTGCTACAATGTATCCATTTGTATCAATTTGTTTGTTGACCACAAACAAATTGTTGACCGTAGTCAATATCTAACTAATGACCCCACCCTCTGACGCGTATCCGTAAAATCACGGGGTGATGCATGCTGTCTAGCTATAGCCATCACCCCGTCGCCTAGTTCGTCGTTGACCGGACAACGTTTAACCAACTTATGCCTGTCTAGTGTTGTCCAGTCAATTGCGAACTTGCCGGATACCTGTGGGTCATAATGTTTACCTTACCAGTGCTACCCGCCCATGTGACCAAAGTCAAAAGCAGCAACAGAAAAACCCCTATGTCAAACCATAGCAACAGTGTGGGATGGGCGAAAAAACCAGGACCCGGAAGCCAATATGGGTCCCAGCCAAAAATTCCCACCCGGCCCCGAAGCGACCAAAATATCACACTGTTAACTAGGGAGGGGTGGAGGGAAAAACTTCTCCGCTCCGTCGCTTCGCAAAATGGCAGCTCGGCTGCCTCATGGCCACCCCTTTTATAAGGGAGCTGGCCACACCCCTAACTACCCGGATGCCTTCGTCCTGTGGGGGGGGCCCGCAAAGAGCGCGGCGGCCATTTTGGCGCCGCGCTTGCATTGCAGGCGCACCCCCCAATAAAGGACTCAGACACCAATGAAAGTGGATAACGGCATTGGGCCACATTTATTGATTCATGCCCTAGTCCGAATTATAAATTTCTATTGGTAATTGACCAATCATAATTCTTAAGGCAAGCAGGCCGAAGTAACACTGGTAAGGTACCACCCAAAATTGCCAACGGCAATTGCTACAATGTATCCATTTGTATCAATTTGTTTGTTGACCACAAACAAATTGTTGACCGTAGTCAATATCTAACTAATGACCCCACCCTCTGACGCGTATCCGTAAAATCACGGGGTGATGCATGCTGTCTAGCTATAGCCATCACCCCGTCGCCTAGTTCGTCGTTGACCGGACAACGTTTAACCAACTTATGCCTGTCTAGTGTTGTCCAGTCAATTGCGAACTTGCCGGATACCTGTGGGTCATAATGTTTACCTTACCAGTGCTACCCGCCACACGGAGGGGCTTCAAAGAAGGCTCGACGCCCCCCCCAGACCGTCAGCTCGGTCAACAGGCCTGCTCGCCAATCACCCAACAGGAGGTCCATACCTCCTCGCAACAGATGGACCCCATCCCCTGCATACAAGTCATAACTTTGGAGGCTAATAGCGGGGTGACGACTGACCCTCCCCCAAGCCCTGTCGACAAGGAAACGCGCCACTGCCCTATTCAACATGCGTCTAGCGCTGTCAAGGGCCAGGAGGTCAACACCCCCTCTGTAGGAATGGCGCGGGACCATGTCCGACCAAACAAGGGTTGTGGTGGGCCAGACGTAATGCAGGTAGGCGAGGTCCTCGCAAATCGCATGCTTCAGCGACAAGCCGGTGACCTGGCCCAAATCATTGCCCCCCAGGTGTATGATCAGAATGTCAGGCGGGTCAGCATTCTGGCCTGAAAAAAGGAAAGGCAGCAGCTCCCGCCATAACATCCCGGGCTTACCATGCCATGTGAGACTTGCGTATGCACCCAGTCCCAGTCGGGGTCCCCACTCTGTCGCCGCAGCATAACGCGCTGCCCTGTGCACGTAGCTATGCCCACCAGCCATACTGTCACCGGTGTAATACGACACCCCGGGTCTGTAAAGGAAAAATGAGGGAAAGTAGGTAAGGTGACTGGGTTGGTACTCACGGCGGGAGTGGGCGCACATAAAATTGAAAACATTGCGAACCCCACCGTCCCATGCTACGTATGTCAGCCCCTGAGTACCCAAAAGCAGCTGCAGTCGAGGCCGCCCCTATACGGAATGAATGAGTGCCATAGCGGGCGCCTGGGAGGCCCACACTGGCCACCGCTTTGCCCGTCACCTTCCAAAATTGAAATTTAGTAAGGGGAGACCCATCTTGGTGACAGAAAAACGGGCCATGGTGCGTGCCACGCAGTGCCAGGAATTCCTGTAGGGCACCAACCGGACAGATGTCTGCCAAAGAACACCGTAGCAGTCGCACACCACTGCCGACGCCATGCTGATCGGTCTTAGAGGAACGTATCCTCAACTGAGCCCAGTCTTTGGCAACACAGACATCCTCGAGTTCCAGTGCCCTACGACTTGCATCCGCCTTAGACAGCATCACAAGCTCGCTGATGCGGAGCGCTCCAAAAAATGCCACCGTTGTGGCTGCATGGAACAGGGCTGCCTCATATGCATCAAAACAGAGGCAAGGACAGCCCCGGGCCAACTGGGTAAGGACCCCTGTGGAAATCGGGTGGCGGTCGTCCGGGCAACGCCCGCGCTCGTGCACCCACCCCTCCAAAACATGTCTCACACGGAAGTCAGAGGTGCTGTCCACATGACCCCCCACCTTGGCCATAAAAGCCAACGCTGAAAGCTTAGATGCTATGGTGCGAGGTGCAAGGCCCTGAGAATGCAGGTAAACCATGAACCGCAGACCATGGGTTACCGGGATCGGCCAGGTTCCTGGCAATTGAAATTGAGTACAGAATGCCCTGAAAGAATTAATTGCGTGGTGATACGCCTTACGGGTGCGTGGCGCTAGCGACAGGCCAATCGCCCGGTTCACCTCTCCTTGCCAATGGTCCATATCTCCTCCGGGAGTGGCGAGGGAAATTCCTCCGCATCCGGGGCCAAGGCACGGAACCGGGAGATCTGTAGGCGGGACAAAGCGTCAGCAATATCATTATTAACCCCTGGGACATGCCTGGCCCTGAACAGTACGTTGAGGCGCAGGCTGCACAACACAAATTGGCGCACTAGATCCATAACCCTGGGCGATTTGGAAGTCTGTGCTTTTACAATGTGGACCACAGCCGCATTGTCACACCAGAAATGCACGACCGAGTTGGACCACTCCTGGCCCCATAGCATCAAAGCACCCAGGATAGGGAAAAATTCCAGGTATGTGAGATCACGCAGGCGACCCGTGCCTGCCCAGGCCGGTGGCCACCCACCATAGGCCCACTTCCCATTGAAGTGCATCCCATAACCGAGGGATCCCGAGGCATCAGACTGGATCTGAAATTGAGGGGAAGCCCGGAGGTCATGCCTCCAAAATGAGACCCCATTGAACTCCCTCAGGAACTGTAACCAGACAAGCATGTCTGCCCTGATACCCCGGGTAAGCCTAACCCTATGGTGAGGCCTGGATAATCCTGCCATAGCATCGCACAAGCGCCGGGCAAAAGCCCTGCCCGGTGCGATCACTCTGCAGGCGAAATTAAGGTGACCATGCAGCACCTGCAGTTCCCTCAGTGATGCCTTGCGCTTGGCCAACAAGTTCAAGATAAGGGCCACTATCCTTGACACCTTATCCCACGGTAACCTAGACGCCTGCGCTATCATGTCAATCTCCACCCCCAGGAAGACTAGCTGTGTAGATGGGCCCTCGGTCTTTTCGGGCGCTAAAGGGACACTGAGTTCCTCCATTAGCGTCTGAAATGTGTTGAGGAGACGTGTACACGTGTCCCAGCCCCATTCACCCCCGAATAAAAAGTCATCCAGGTAATGGGCTACAGACCGGGACCCTGACCTGCGGATGAAAGCCCACTCTAGGAAGGTACTGAAACACTCGAAAGCCGAGCATGATATGGAGCAGCCAAAAGGCATGGCCTTATCAAAATAATATTCGCCCCGAAATTTGAAACCCAGCAATTCAAAGTCGCCCGGGTGCACTGGCAAGAGGCGAAAAGCCGACTTAATGTCGCACTTAGCCAGCAGCGCACCCGGGCCACATGAGCGCACCATGCACAGCGCATGGTCAAAAGATGTATACCTGACTGAGCAAAGGTCGTCAGGGATAGCATCATTGACCGATCGGCCGGCTGGGTAGGACAAGTGATGGATAAGGCGAAACTCGCCTGGTGACTTCTTGGGAACCAAGCCCAGGGGCGATACCTTGAGGTTAGTGAACGGGGGTGCAGGGAAAGGGCCAGCGACCCAGCCCGCATTCACCTCCTTATTGATGCTGGCAGCAGCCACCTCCTCCCTCCCCTTAAGGGACAAAAGGTTGGGGGCATCCTGAGGGGACCTATCACCCATGAAAGGAATACGGAACCCCCGTCTAAAGCCCTGAAGGAGATAATCTGCATCCTCCCCCTTCGGGTACAATGTGAGCCAACGCTCCAACATGTCCACATTAATTGGGGAGGGAGCCTTTCGGTGAACCAGCTCCATCTGCGGCAGTCTTGCCAGCCCACTGTCCGCCCCTCCCTCTGCCCCACGTCCCTCCAGGCCTGGGACAGGCAGAGGCTGCATGGGGGCCCGCACAGGTGGGACACTCATGTCTGTACTTGCAATTCTTCTTATTGCATGAACCATTAGACGAGAAAGTCCAGCACAGCAGGCGGGCTGGAACCCCCTGCCCCGCCACCTGGCGGGGAACCTGTGCTGGAGCCACTCGCTGGACCGCATGTCCACAATGGTATCTTTCCCCTGGCGCGGGGCGCGTGGGCGTCATGTACAGAAGCCAAAGCCTCTGGGATGGCTCATCCCACCTCATCTCAGGGTGCAGGGGAATTCGCATACGGAATTCCTCGTCATAAGCCAACCACGACGGGCCCGGAAAATCAACCATCGCCCGATAGATATTGTCCAAATACTGGACCATCGGAATTGCCAGATCCAGCCGGGCCCTCAGGTACACCGCCATGTAGATGAGGTAAGCCGGCAGCCAGTTGGCCCACGTTCGTGGTGGCTTGCGACGACGTGCCTGTTCCTTATCCTTCTCATCCTGCCCCTCCCTCTCTTCCTTGGTGGGCTCCCTGTTTAGGAGTGAGAAGATATCAACATACTCCCCTCGCCATATTTTCTCTCTGGTGGCCTGTGCCAAGTGGTCACCCAGTGGCAAGGAATAGCCCGCTGTCGGCAAGGCCGAGACAGGCACAGCAGAAACTGCGGGCATCTGGAAAGGGGCTTGGACTAGCCCAGCCACCCCCAAAACATTCCCCACAGGGTAGGAAACGCTCCCCACCCCGGGGCCCTGGGTGGTGGTTGACGTCGCCTGGTGGTGCGTCAGCGGCTGTACCGCCGCACCACCCATGCGAGGCCAAGGCCATTGGAAAGCCCCCCCCCAACGTAGCCACATGTGTAGGTGCTCTAGTTTGTACCGCATACTCACATGCTGCACCCCCGCGGGCCGCCCCCACCGGGGGTTCCGGCCCACTGGGGGCGTCGGAGCTCACGACTGCCGTAGAGCTCGCCGCCGGAGCCTGACCCGCGCTGGCCTGTTGGTTGGGGAGCTGCGAGGCAGTGGCCGAAGTCGCGCCACGCGCCTCAAGCTGCTCGACCCGTCCCGTCGCCTGCCGCTGCCCAGCAGACGACGCGTCAAAGTGCACCCCAAAAGGAGCCCCAGCGTGGCTGGCCCGAGCCAGGGAAGCCTCGAGTGCCGCCACGTGGGCCAGCAAGGCCTCCACACTGGCGTGGTGCCACGGGCCAGCCGGCCCTCCTGTTACGGGCGTGGGTACAGGTCCTTGCACCCCGGTGCCAGAATATGGCCATGACCCCACACCCAGGCCCGGCAGGGCCAGCGTAGGCACCTGCCAAGGGAGGGGACCACACCACCCCCCAAGGCTGGAAGGCCCTGGAGTGAGCTGCGCCCCGATAGAAGGAGGCCCAGTAGAGTGAGCACCAGGAGCGGCGTCCGCCGCGTGCGGGCCGCGGGCCGCAGCCCATGCTGGACCCCTGCTCGGGTCCCCCGCCTCCGGCCAAGGGGTAATAGACCCCATCCCACCGGTCCCGGTGGGAGCCGGCAAAGGCGGCTGGTGGGAAGGCGCAACCGCGGTCCTCCGACCCGGATTGCGCCTCCGAACCGCCCGAGCCGCGCTCGCGGCCGCCTTCTTCTTCGAAGGCATCTCAGTCGGACCTAAGGGAAGCCGAAAAGAGGAAGGTCAGCAGCCAAAAGGCTTCCCGATCAAGGTAAAAGCGACGGAGTAAGAGGAAAAACTTCTCCGCTCCGTCGCTTCGCAAAATGGCAGCTCGGCTGCCTCGTGGCCACCCCTTTTATAAGGGAGCTGGCCACGCCCCTAACTACCCGGAAGCCTTTGTCCTGTGGGGGGGCCCCCGCAAAGAGCGCGGCGGCCATTTTGGCGCCGCGCTTGCATTGTCTCTTCTGGCAAACGAAGACAACTGAGAGTGAAGGCAAGTGAGGGCAATTTCAATGAATGTTTGCATGTCTTTTAACGGAGAGGGGCAAAATGTCTGCAAAAACAGGACTGTGTTGAACTCTGCCCAGGTAATAACACCACTTCTTGGAAGCATGTGAGTGAGCAGTGGTGTTTCTAAGAGAAGGCTTGAATGGGTATGTCTGCCATACAGGGGGGACCTGACCCAAACCAACATCTGCTACAGTCAGATGGTGGCTTCAAGCAACTGTACTATGAGCCAGCTTTTCCCAAACTATGTTCCATGGAACACTGGTGGACTGCAATTCCCAGAAGCCTAAGTCAGTACAGTGGCTGATCATTGCTTTGGAGAATTGACTTAGGCTTCTGGGGATTGAAGTCCGAAAACCAGAGATTGGGAAACATTGCTATAAGCAATAGCAATCACACTTATATACCTCCTCATAGTGCTTAGTGCACTCTCTTGTTGGTTCACAAGGTAATTAGCATTTTGCTTCCAATCTCAGAATGATGGAAGGCTGAGTCAACCTTGACCCCCACCAGGATTGATCTCACAACTTCAGCAGCCTTGGTATCAATACAGCGGTTTAACCACTGCACCACCAGGGCTCTAAGAACCATAGTCATGCTTTTAGTAGACAGCAATGCATGTCCAAGCATTAACACAGATAGGTACAGACACATGCATGTGCACTCAGTCATAAGGTTTTTGCTAGTCAGAGAGTGAGCTTATGCCTGCAGGGGTATGATGTCCTCCCACCCTTGACTCCAAGCAGGAGTGTGAGCCCTTTACTTGCAATCTTTTCTTGAAAAAGAGCAAAAAAAAAATCCTGTATTGGAACAGCCCATTCATCACACTGAACATTTGATTCTGTCAATTCAAGTACTTGTTAAAAAATCACTTCAAGCTGCTACAATCAAGGACCTGGTACTTCCAAGGTCTGGCACTTTTATAGCTCTATTACACCTTCAAGTAGGACTCTTCAATCCAATTCCAGCCTTCATGATAATCAAGTGCCCACTCCACTTAACTCCAAGACAGCTGAAGAACGTGGAATGCTCTGGAAAGATGCCTGGGTCTGATTTTCAATCAGGCCACTCTTAACCACAACTGGAAAAATCTTGAATATCTCCTAAGCATTGTAGCAATCTCAATTACACCACTAAAGGGTAACCAGGAGCGACTCCAGTATTAAATCCTCTCCACTTTTTCTCCCATTATTATCAGAAGGAAGAAAGGAAAGAATGAAAGTCAGTCAAGGCATAAAAAACAAATACATGTGAGGGCTTTAGTTACTGTGGAGACTGGTGACTCCAAATCCACTGGTGAATCCAAATCAAGTTTCACCTTGAACTTTAATGGAGTTGCCAAAGGTGCTGAATTGATATGGGATTTCTAGATTTCTTGGACTACAAATTCCTTAATTCTCTCTTCTGAAAATGCCTCCTGACAGCCCTACACCTACAGATACCTAAATATGGCTCAACCAGAGAAACATCCTAGCTGGAAAAGTTTCATGGCTTAACACATACCGAGCTCCAGTCTAGTTTCGTGTTCAGAAAGGAATCTCCCAGCTAACAGTGGGAGAACCTCAATTCGGAATAGGAAGATAGGTCAAATATAGGCCTAAACCAGTGGTTCCCAACCATTTTTTTGGTCATGCCCCATCTAAGCATCTCTAAAATTTGTCACCCCTCCCCTGTGGTACAGTAAATAATTCTTAGTATTCAAAAAGTGAATTCGTATTCAAGTGGAGAAAACCTAAAAGGCCATTCACTGCTAATAACTCATTCTTGAATTGCTCCCCATTAAAAATCAGATTTCTCCCCTGTGGGATGTGTGCCCCACATTGGGAACTACGGGCCTATGCTAAACCATGAAGCCTTTCGAGCTGTGTCTTTTCTCCAGGTGAGCCACATTTAGGTATTTGTAAGTGTGGAATTCTCAGGTGGAAACATTGAGAAGTGGCAACTTTCCAATGAAATAGGTACTCAGCTCCTGCCCACCAAGCAATTGGATTGCTTGGAATTTTGATGGTGGCAGCAAGACTGGTTCCTGACACAGAGGTTTTTGGGGTAAGATGGCTTATGGACTAATGAAGTTTTGGATGATCCACACCTGTCTCAGTCACAAGCTGTTCCCTGGCTATACTGCAGTCCTCATATTAATCTCAAATTCAATACAGGAGTACTGGCTAGAAGCAAAGTCCTCTGAACTGGAAACCTCCTTGTATTTCTCAGAAAAACTAGAGTAGTCCTCATCAGTGATCTTGCATGTATTATATTTTGGATATTTCACTGTATGGTAACCGAACCAAAAATGCCAGACAGAATCTGTATCTCTCCAGATAAAGCTGGGAAGAATCTTCCCTGAAACTTTGGAGAGAAGATGCTACTCAATATATATATATATATATATATATATATATATATATATATATATATATATATATATATATATATATATATATATATATATATATATATATATATATATATATATATATATATATATATATATATATATATATATAGGAAAAGCATGTATGTATAGAAATTGCATATTAACAGCAATTGTTGAGAAAAAGACAGATTGTATAAGTGAAAATTGATTGAAAAAATATGCATTAGGAAAAATGTGTACAGTGATATTTTTTTAACAAATCAATTTATGGAATCAAGCCAAAATACATGTAGCATTCAAAAAAATAAGGAACTGAAAATGAGGTATTTGGGATGGATCACAGACCACAGCTTGAACTACAGAGCAAAGGCTGGACTCTGGATGCCTCATCTGCTAAGCAGTGTTGACTGTGCCATCTGTTTCTTGCGGTTACTTGAAAAGTGACAGCATGCAGTCTATTGCAATATTAGTGAAGAAATTAATTAGTTAAGAAGAGAGATGATTCTTTAGCTAAATATTCTTTAATCCCAGAAGCAAAATTAACACCAACACCAACAATCCTTCAGTGAAATGGAAGCTTGAGCAAAGTACTGTAGTGATAAATTCCACATGATGATGTGACTTATGTTATGGTATAAATCAGGGGTGCTCAAACTATGGCCTGGGTGCCAGATCTGACCCCTGATGCCAATTAATCTGGCCCACAAAGCCCTCGTCGCTCCTGGAAGCGGAAGTAAAACATGCCCGTATGGGCGCATTTTACTTCTGCTTCCAGGAGCGATGAGGGCTTCATGGGCTGGGTGAATTGGCATCAGGGGCCAGATCCGGCCCCTGGGCCATAGAAACTAGCTCCCTGAACCATGTGACTAGCCCACAGCCCAAAAGGTTTGGGCACCCCTGATATAAATGATGAGAGTTATGTTGGTGTAAAAGTAATCTTGCAATACATGCACTAATACTGGGTATCAGAGGGAAGGAGTTTTACAGCCTCATGTGATTGAACATTTCCATTAATTTGATTGATAAATTCATTTCCTCACTTCTGGCATTTGAGGCAATCACCTGCCCTCTCTTCCTCTCTGTTTTCTTGTTTCCATTGTTTTATTAATAATCCCCTCTTCTAGCCCCTTTAAATTCTATTTTGATTTTAGAACTAGAGACCACGTTGCCAACATACGTTGGATCATGGAGAAAACAAAGAAATATCAGATACAAGTCTACTTCTGTTTCCTTGACTATACCAAAGCCTTTGACTTTGTGGACCACATCAAAATGTGGCAAGTACAAAAAGAGATGGGGATACCAGAACACCTTATATGCCTCATGAGAAATCTGTACAAGAGTCAAGAAGCAACAGTTAGGATGGAATATGGAATGACAGAGTGGTTTGGAATAGGAAAAGGAGTAAGACAAGGCTGCATTTTGTCACTCTGCTTATTCAATTTATACACAGAGCACATAATGTGCATTGCAGGGATGGAGGAATCACAATTTGGGATCAAAATTGCTGGGAGAAACATCAACAATTTGAGATATGCAGATGATATCACCCTAAGGCCTAAAGTGAGGAAGACCTAAAGAAGTTTCTGCTTAGGTTGAAAGAAGAGAGTACAAAAGCTGGCTTGAGACTCAACATCAATAAAACCAAGATAATAAACAGGCCCTATCAATCCCTGGAAAATAGATGGGGAAGAAGTAGAAGCAGTGACAGATTTTACTTTCTAAGGATCCAAGATCACTGCAGATGGGGATTGCAGCCATGAAATAAAAAGGTGACTGATTCTTGGGAGACAAGCTAGGAGAAACCTGGGGAACATATTTAAAAGTAGAGACATCACCTTGCAAACAAAGGCCTGCATAATCAAAGCAATGGTATTCCCGGTGGTAATGTATGGTTGTGAGAGCTGGACCATAAGGAAAGCTGAGCACAGAAGAATAGATGCCTTTGAAATGTGGACAGCGAGGAGAATAAATAGGTAAACCTTAGAAGACATCAACTCTGACTGCTCCTTAGAAGGTCAAATCATAAAGATGAAGCTAAAGTACTTTGGACATCAAATGAGAAGAGAGGATTCACTTGAGAAAGCATTGATGCTGGAAAAGGTGCAGGGCAAAAGAAGAAGGGGGTGGCCAAACATGAGATGGCTAGATGGTATCGTAGACGCAATGGGCACAGAGCTGGGTGGAGTGAGGAGCATGGTGGAGGACAGAGGTGCCTGGCGAGCAATGGTCCATGGGGTTGCAAAGGGTCAGAATCGACTGTGCAACTGAACAACAATTTTAGCTTTGTATGTTATTATATGCTGGTGGTGCTTCTGACATGAAGAAAGAAAGAAAGCCACCTTTGTTACAAGCCCAGTCCTACAATAAAGTAGGCTTAGAAAATTCTGTGAGGACAGTAAGTTCCGTGCAATTGGCTTAGCCTTGGGAGAAGCTTGTCACATGCTCCAACCAACTGTTATTTGGGTATGGATAAGACTGATTATATAGTGGTACCTCGCTTAAAGAGCATAATGCGTTCCATGGGATGGCTCTTTAAGCTAGTTTGCTCTTTAAGCGAAACACCATTGTAAGTGACGAATTGTGACTTCTGGCGGTGGCCGGAGGGGGGGGGGGATGTTTGCAAACCCCAATTTGGTTGTTAATCGAGTTTTGGGCTGGTTTTAGTTGTTAAGCGAGGTGACCATTCAGAGAAAATTCTGCTCTTTAAGCAAGTTAGTCTCTAAGCGAGACGCTCTTTATGCGAGGTTTTACTGTATATTGTATGTATGTATGTATTGCATTCAGTCAATTCAATTCATAATTATAGCAATCCTTTCCAACACTGGCTCCATCTGCAGACATTTCTTTGGTCATGTGGCAGGCATCACTAGACACCAGAACACACAGAACACTGTTACTTTTCCCACTGAAGTAACTATTTCTTGCTTTCAATCTGCTAGGTTGGCAGGAGCAGAGACAGATGAAGTGCAATCACTGTGTCTCACATCACTCAGATCTCAAAATGCTAACCTGCTGACCCTTGTGGTGTCAAGCTGCGTGTCTTAACCACTAAGTCACTTTGGTGCCTAGGTTGGTCAGTTGGTTGAGCTTATCAAAATTCAGAAGCTACTTTATAAGTAGGATGGAGATAAGTGATGTTGGGGGGAAATGGTAAGTGAGAGAAAGCAAAATGAACAGATACTTCCCATCACTACTAATATGCTTTGTGTTCAACTGGCACAAACGGTGGCAAAGAAACACTGGGAGTGGAAAGAGGCTGTAAGAGATGTGGATAACAGAGAAGCATTGACAAAGGCAATAAAGACTTGACAGAAATGCATCAGAGGCAACTGTGAAGGAAAGAAAGAAGTAGAGCAAGAAGCATACTTCTCCTAAATGTATTGAATGCATAAATAGAAGATGACAGAAAGTCCTTTGGCTGCTTATAAATGTCAAATACTTCCAAGTGATTGCTTTTCCTTGTCACTTAACATATAAAGGACCATCTAAAATGCATTTATGCCCAGTCTTTTGGAGAGAAAAAAATGCAGTGCTCAACCAAACACAGAACAAGCTCTACAAGGATAAGGAGAGTTTCAGCTGTTGGCAGGATGTTCCTTTATCCCAGGGGTGCCCAAACTAAGGCCCATGGGCCAGATCTGGCCCCTGATGCCAATTCATCCAGCCCATGATACCCTTGCCACTCCTGGAAGTGGAAGTAAAATGTGCCATACGGGCACATTTTACTTCCACTTCCAGGAATGGCAAGGACATTGTGGGCTGGATGAATTGGCATTGGGGGTTGGATCCGGCCCATGGGCCATAGTTTGACCACCCCTGCTTTATCCTTTTTATTCTTCAGTACTTTGACATTTTGGGAATGAAAAGGGGGGAAATGGGGGAGGGGAGGCTACATTTTTTCTTTGACAAGCAGGAGAAACACAGAGTGATAGGCTTTTAAACAGGCCCGTTGGGCTATTTTGATCTACTGATCCATTAAGCCTGGTGCCATGAATTGAAAGCTTATAAAAGTGATTTCCCCTCTTTGTATTTGTTAAGGCTGTAAATGTAAACAAAGAAGCACTGTGGATGTTTCTGCTTATCATATGAAAAAGGGACTAATGGTGGTAAGAAAGATTTTTCCACCATTTGTGCAAACTGTGCAGTTGTACAAAACTATGGTGCCTTCTTTTTTTGCACAGACTTTCAAATGCATTGGATGGGTTGCTTGCTTCTTTTTGAACAATATGCCAGTTATTCTGTGGCAGTGTTGGTGGTAGTGGCAGTGTTGGTGGTGATGATGATGATGATTTGTGTGACTGTGTGCTCATGTGTGCATGTGCATGTGTGTGTGTGTTACTAGTCAAAGAGATAAGACATCAGCTTGTGTAGAGGCATTCTTTACAAACTGTAGAGATTTAAATAGGTGGAGTTTTCCTTTTCTCACTCTCAAGACAAGAACTATCACAGGGTTTCAAAATTCCTTATTGAGGCTTTCTGTCTAAAATAACAACCCTGTATGGATGTGAATGAGGAATATAAGTGTAGGACTATGATAAAGCAAAAAACAACAACATAGTTTGGTTTCCTACCAATGAAATGTCTGTCCCTTGTTCTCTCAGAAGATTTCCACACTAATTCAGCAGAGAAAGGGCGGGTGCAGCAAATGGCATTAGTGTGGTCTGTTATACAAGTGGATTTGGATAAATCCATGGAGATTGAGGCTAAATCATAACTCTGAAGCATCTTTGGAAAGGCCTGTTTCTGCTGATCCCAATTCTACCTTTCCATTTTTTGCCAGTGGCCAATAAGTAACTTGACAAATGCATTTTTCAAGTTTTTGTTTTATTTACCAATCTTATTTTAGAGCAAAATGCCAATGAAGCATAATGGCTCTGCGGAATGAGAGTTTTGCATTTGTTGTGGCAATATCTAACTGGTGATTATGGGCTTTATACTTCTGGAAGAGGTTTGCAAATTCCCTATGTACAAGAGGCAGAAAAAGAGGAACTGAAATTCAATAGACTCCACCCACAAAATGAGCCCCAAACTTTTAAATAAACCACAGACAATTGCTTGATGCAAATTAGAGAAGTTTACTTAGAAAGCAAATAAGAAAACAATAAGCAAAATTAAACATTGGATAGAGAATGAAAAACAAGAACTGTGAGGCAAATTAATCACCCCATAACACATTGTTAATATGCTATGGGAAACTGCTACCATAGGGCAAAATCAGAAAAGAAGGAGGTTATGAACCAGACAATGGAAGAAGCTGTTTATATGTGCATTCAAATGGAGCAGGAAGGGGCTTGCATAAACACTATTGGTCCAAGGCATCACATGAGAGGGGAATGGGTCTGCCCCCATATTTGATTTGCTCAGGAGTGTCCACATGGAAGAGGAGAAGTCCACCCCCAAACTTGATTGGTCCAGGATGTCACATGGAGAGGTGGGAAGGAGTTTCTCCATGTGGCCAGGATAGAGGTTGCTATGGGAGGAGTTGAGGTCAGTTACAAAAGTCCATACATGGTACTAGCATTTTTTGCCCGACCTTGCCGGGCAGGTATATTTTTTTGGTTTTGGAGTGGTTTTGGGGTGGTGGTGGCAAAGGAAGAAGGGGATGGCCAAACACGGCAAGGGTGAGAGGCAGGAATCCACCAGGGTAGGCTCTTCCCCTGACGGATTCCTGCCTCTTGCCCTTGCCATTCTCCTTCCGCTGTTTCGAAAACAGCCATTGAAACAACACAGGAGAATTTGCTGGGCAAGAGGCAGGAATCTGTCAGGGTTGGCTCTTCTCAGATGTACACCTACCCTGACAACTGAAATGTCCATATTAAAGCTGTCAACCCATCAGTTCCTTCCAGAAATTAGATCAGAATATGATCTTCAAGCACCCCCACCATGCTCTTCTATCCCTAGAATGTTAAATATGAAAATCTCCAGGTCTTCAAGGAGAGGTAGAATCCCAGTATACTGACACTAAAAGCTTCAGTCATTCTTTAAACTTTCAACCTCACCACTGGAGCAAGACCCCCCAGCTCTTTTGCACATGGCACATTCTTATTGAAGTGCCATTTTCCAAGGTAACATCAACACTTCAAAGGATGCATGGCCCATTCCTCCACTGCTTCACTGTGGCTTCAGTGGGAAAGAACAGTTGAAAAGTTCCTCTCCTTTTGTGTGGCTCTGGCAACATCAAAGAGACACATGTATTTTTTAGCGAAGAAGACTAGAGAGAAAGGCTTGCCTTCTTTTGAGACCACAGAGTAACTACTTGATTGTACCCTACTAGGTTTGCACGATAACCAACTCCATAATTCTCACTCCATAAGCATCATGTTAGGATTGTCAATATGATGAAGTAGCTTTTGGACCCAGAGGTTGTATTGCTAAGGAACCTAAAATATGATGTAGAGACATTAACCCAGAAATTTGATTAATATACAATCAGTTTTTGTAATCCTTAAACAGAAGACAGTTAAATTCTCATCAGGAACAGAATGGATAAACATAATATCATGCATTATGGTGTTGGGAAGAATTATATGCCTCTGTGATCAGATAGCTGGAAACAAAGTTCTCTGAACTAGAATGTCTGAAAAACTCTTTTCAAAACTTGTGATGTTGGCTTGTATGTGTGTGTGTGTGTGTGTGTGTGTGTGTGTGTGTGAGAGAGAGAGAGAGAGAGAGAATGAGTGAGTGAGTGAGTGCATGTCCATATTGGTGCCAGAGCATTTATCAACATTAGTGCAATTAGTTCAAGTTTCAACACCTCATTGGTGCAATCTGTTCAAGAAAGCAGTGTGGAATGTTAATACTCCTATTAAGCTATACGCACATGCACACATACCTCACAATTAAAACTGAGAAACTTTGAACTTGAATAGGCAAGGCTGCTGCATTTAGGGAAAAACAGTAGTCTTCCATTTAGAGTAACTCTACCAAGATTGATTTTCTTGATGGTTTAGTTCTTTTTCATTCTTAATATCTATATTTATTCTTTCCCTCTTCAGATAACGTTGATGTGCATTATAAAATGCTGTCCATTCTATCCTATGTTTTTCAAAGGTTCACATATCCATTTTATTTCCCTTGTGAGATCAGGTTCACAAACTCTGAAATATATTGATTGCTGCCAACAACGAAGCCTAAAGAGGCAGTGCATGTAAACTTGGTAAAATAGGATTCATATTTGGTTGTGCAGTGGTTAAACTGCTATACTGCAGCCAGAAGGTTGTGAGTTTGATCTTGATTGGGTCAGGGTTGACCGAGCCTTTCATCCTTCTGAGGTCGGTAAAATGAGTACCCAGCATGTTGCTCAAGAATGAACAGATGAACAAATGAATATTAAAATTGCTTATTTTTGTGCGAACATGTGCAATATATATAATTTGCAGAGTTGCATGTGTATGAACTGTCCAAAGCTAGGATGACTGTTGCTTTATGTAGAAACTAGCATATTTTGCCTGGCGGTGCCGGGCTTTTTAAAATTGTGTTGGATAATAAAGGGTTTCGTTTTTTTTCTTGAACCAATGGTGCTGGGCTGTTTTAAATGGTGTTGTAAGGTTTTGTGATTTTGTGGCTTCGAGGCACTGCGTCCGCCTATGGCGGACTTGCGCTCCCAGTGGGGTTTTTTTGGTTCTTTTTGGGTGGGTTTTTTTTCGTGCCGGCTTCCTCGGTGCCGGGCTCTTTAAATTGGTTTTTGAAGGTTTTTGTTTTATGTTTATGCAAATTTTATTTTAATTAATTTAATTTAATTTAATTTAATAGTATTTAGTTTAAAATTTAATTTTGGTTTTTAAAATGTTTATTTTTATGCATTTTTATTTTTTGTTTTGGTTTTTTGGAGTGAAAAGTGATTTCTGGGTTTTTTGGTATTTTTTGAGATTAGTGTGATTATTTTTGAATGTTTTTATAACTTATTTGATTAATTTTGGAATTAATCTTATTAGTTTTAATATTTTTGAATGTTTTTTCTCTTTTGGCCTCTGGGTGGGGGTGGTGAGCTTTTCTGCCTCTCTACAATTGTTCTCTTCTGTCCTCTGGGTGTCGCTTCTGGTAAGTTTTCTCTTTCTTTTCTCATTTGAGTTCCAGTCCTCATGGATAGAAGACGTCTAAGTTCTCTGGATTTTTGGGGTGGGGGTGGGATTTTTTTTGGGGGGGGTCTGTGTGTTTTTTCTTGTTTCTTTTTGGCTGTTCTTGTGTTTCATTTTTGGATTTTTGTGTGTTTTTGATTGTTTTTGGTTTGTGTTTTTGTGTTTATTTTTTCAGGGGGGTGGCTTTCTTTCCTGCGGGCCATGCTGGCTGGCCCATGGGAAGGAAGGGCAATGGCGGGGAGGCTTTCTTTCCCACGGGCCATGCTGGCTGGCCCGTGGGAAGGAAGGGCAATGGCGGGGTGGTGGTGCTTTCTTTTCCACGGGCCATGCTGGCTGGCCTGTGGGAAGGAAGGGCAGCGGCGGTGGGGGGTTTCCTTTTTTTCCCCGCGGTCCATACTGGCTGGCCCATGGGGAAGAAGGGCAGTGGCGGGGGGGGGCTACTTGTATTTTTCGTGCGCCAGCTGGCCCTTCGAATGGAAGGGCAGCGGCGGCGGGGGGGGTCCCCCCCCATGGGCCATGCTGGCTGGCCTGTGGGGAAGAAGGGCAGTGGCGGGGGGGTGTTACTTGTATTTTTCGCATGCCGGCTGGCCCTTCGAATGGAAGGGCAGCGGCGGCGGGGGGGTTTCTTTTTTTTTTTTACCCACGGGCCATGCTGGCTGGCCCGTGGGGAAGAATAGAAGGGAAAGAGAGAAAACACCCCAAAAGAGAAAATGTACTGCAAAATATGTATTTAATAGGTGAGAACACGAGTAAAAAGACACTCAGAAAGCGGACAAACAGTAGAAATACAATATAATATAAGTAGGCAAACACCACGAGGCAACCCACGCAACCAGGAGAGACTAAAACAATAGTATGTCCAAAAAAGCTAGTATATCAGCAAGGTGGAGCCTGATAATAAGGTAAGAATGTCCATAAAACAGTTCCAAGTTGCAAATAGCTAGTACAAAACATGGGTTCCGTGGAGGTCCGTGTATGCATAGGCAGAGTTCACAAAAAAGCCAAGTATAAGAAATGCAATAACAGCCGGGGGGGCTATAGAAACATCCAAGCATACAGGAAGGAACGTGATCACTACGTAAGCTGATGATAACAGCCAGGAGGGCTGTGTCGACGTGGGAGGGTAGCGTGGTGGCTAAGAGCGCTAATCAAAGTCCATGTACATAATCCATAAAAAGTCTGGTAGTCCGGTCACAAACATGCAAGAAGAAAATACATTATAACAGCCAGAAGGGCTAAGCAAATGTCACCAAACAGGTACGAGGGAAGAGCAGATACAGGTCGATATTCTTCCGGTAGAGAATATTTCGTACTCTTTATCAAGATCTGCAAAAAAATCAAACCCGAAGTGACAGTAATAAACATGAAAGAATAAAGCATATATACATATATAGATGAACAATAAAATGCATCAAACAACACCAGAAATGAAGCTGTAATAAAGCAAACATAACTGACGAAACAAGTAGTACCTGTAACAACGCGCTAACAACACCTCTATGTAGTAACTGATGTTGGGTGGAAGCGTTAGGCAAACTGCAAGAATACAAACTAGATATAGTTCTCAGGTGGGGACATGTGAAAAGGATGACAATAATAGGCAATTAGACAATAATTACAAGAGAAAATTCTTTTACATTCTTTTAAAGAGGCAACGACAAAGAAAAGACAACTGGAAAACTTAAAGGAAAGCCGAATAATCTTGTTCCGTATTTAAACCTGTGGGATGCAAAGTGGAAAAACGGTGAATGTAAAAGGCTTCACGTTGTAACAAAAAGCGTTCTTTGTTTATGGAATGGAATTTGCGCGGTGAAAACGATTCCAATACAGCAGCCTTCAGATCTGTTGGAGCGTGCTTCTTGTCAACGTAATGGGAGACAAGAGGTGCTGTAAGAACCTTGTTACGGATCCGTGAAATATGTTCCCCGAGTCTAGTTTTAAGGGGTCTGGAAGATTGTCCCACATAAGGTAGCCCACAAGGACATATTAAAATATATACAATGTCACGAGAATTACAGTTAGAAAACCGCGAAAGGTGAAGTATGAAAGTACAGTTGAGAATAGAAATTACATCAGTTCTCCACATGTAACAGCAAAACTTACAATGTCCGCAAGGAAAATGCCCAACTGGAAAGACCGAAGGGCTGGTGGCAGAAGAAAGGCAATCAGTTTTGGAAAGGATCCCGGCAATGGTTCTAGTTTTTCTGAACCCTATTGTAGGTTTATCTTTACACCCCAAAATAGAATCTAAGATATGCCAATGGCGATGTATGATTTTCTTTATTTGTTGCGCAAGCGGAGTGAAATCTATGGACCAAAAGATGTTATTGTTATGTGTATTTTTCGATTTACGTTGAAACATTGACTGTCTAGATCTATTGGTTACTTTCTGGTAGGCGACACAGCCCTCCTGGCTGTTATCATCAGCTTACGTAGTGATCACGTTCCTTCCTGTATGCTTGGATGTTTCTATAGCCCCCCCGGCTGTTATTGCATTTCTTATACTTGGCTTTTTTGTGAACTCTGCCTATGCATACACGGACCTCCACGGAACCCATGTTTTGTACTAGCTATTTGCAACTTGGAACTGTTTGATGGACATTCTTACCTTATTATCAGGCTCCACCTTGCTGATATACTAGCTTTTTCGGACATACTATTGTTTTAGTCTCTCCTGGTTGCGTGGGTTGCCTCGTGGTGTTTGCCTACTTATATTATATTGTATTTCTACTGTTTGTCCGCTTTCTGAGTGTCTTTTTACTCGTGTTCTCACCTATTAAATACATATTTTGCAGTACATTTTCTCTTTTGGGGTGTTTTCTCTCTTTCCCTTGTCTTCTTGACACCCCTGCCGTCTCCCTTCCCCCCGTGGGGAAGAATGGCAGTGGCGGTGGGCGTTTTTTTTACTTTTATTTTTTGCGCGCCGGCCGCCTCAGCGTTCTGCATGCTAATGGTGCGCAGGACGCTGGGGCTTGTAGTTTTGGCTGTGCGTGTTTGCTTACTGCAGCAGTTTTTCCCCTGCAGCTTTTTTTTTGATTGGCTGTGGCGCGTTTCTGAACATTCCTTTTGCCGCGCCAGGAACGTTGGGAATTGAAGTTCCCTTTTTTTGTTTGCGACTGGGGGGGCTCCTGCCCCTGGGTTGAAAATTTCAACCTGACAGTTACCTGCGAACCGGGTTCGGGCGAGTGAACGGAGGCCAATTACGGGCTAGTGGGGCCTGGTGCAACATCCTTTGTCACATTCCAACAGTTAGCGCACCATTTTATAGGTATAGATTTCATGCAGTAAATAAGGAGTTCTCAACCATTTTAAGACAGGGGCCAGGTCACACTCCCTCAGACAGCTTTGGGGGCCAGATGGCCATTTTGCCCTTCCTACACCACATGGCACTTCTGGCTGTGGTGGAGGCAGTGGGGGGCCACATGAAATGGTACCATGGGCCACATCTGGCCCAAGGACTGTAGGTTGATAATCCCTGAAGTAGAGGGTTGTTTTCATCCTTCTTAACAGTCAATTGTTCCATGTTTGTGCATTCTTTCTGTCTCCCTCTCTGTGCTTTACGTTTTCTATCAAAAAGTCAATAGACATTTTATGCCAATTAACAGAGACCATGGGAGCAGAGGAAAAAGCTCTTTGTCTCATTCTCCACTGGAGATGAGGAGTTCTGCGGGGCATCAGAGTATTTCATGGAGTTGAGGAATTTAGCAAATATTCTTTCCACTCAAACCAGAGGCATTACAAGCAGCTTGGACATCTTGGGCATTTGCCGTGAGCTCCTGCTGATTCAGCCTGAAACATGGGTGCAAGTTCCTGCTACAAGAAAAAGGAGAAGAAGATTGTGGTGTTCCCCTAAAAGAAGGAAAAAATGCATGTTTTTTTAAGTAAATAAATAATACTGATATATGCCACTTATTAATTTTCAACATACATTAGTAGATTCTCTTCTAGATTTTGTTTTTCTCTAATTTTGCTAAACTGTGACAAACATCCAGATCCCTGCCTATATGTTGTTGACTGCAAATCATGTCTGAGAATGCATTTCCCCCCCTGAAGCAGGAAAAATGTCACTGGCATGAATTTGTTTAAGGCAGATCCCATTTTGCCATGAAGTGACCTGCACACTATGATCACGGAGTCATCTCCTGTGGCACACATGAAATGAGACATGCAGGATTTAACACCGGGACTGCAATGGACTGCCATTGCCATGAGGATATTTTCAAGGTGTACTGTCACAGCCAGTCCTATAAGAAACCCAACATCTAAAGATGTGAGCTGAACTTCACAAAAGTTCATGCCAAAGAAAATGCATTATTCTTTTTTTTTATAAATTTTTATTTATTTTCAAAAGAAAAAAAAACCAAACATACAAAAAAGAACAATACATCATAACAATATTACATAAAACTCATGAAAAATAACACATACATGGTGGTTAAACTGATTGTTTGTCATGGTACACACACAATTAGATATCCACATTGTAGGTTAATACTATAACCATAACCTTCATAAAAGCTTTCAATATTACAGTTATTTGTTAACAACCATCAAATTCTTTCTTTTCAAATTACAAATCACCCAGTGAATATTTACATTGCCCCGGAGAGTTTAGTGTCTATATCATCTCCAAAACCCACTTTGAGATGGTACAGGTCTAAAACTATCCCTACCCATAAGGGAGTGATCTACAAACGGCTTCCAAATTTTCCAAAATCTATTTTCCTTCAATTTATCCCTTTTTACTTTTATCTCCCATGTCAATTTGTCATTCAATGCTAGATTCCACATTTCTTTATACCACTCTCCCGTCTGTATTGTTACATCATTTTTCCAATTTCTAGCGATACATTGTCTGATAGTAGTTAACATTATTTCCAATAGCTCTTTTTCCACCTTATTCAAACACATACCTTCCATGTCTGTTAGCAAAATGGTACCTGACACCAACTTAATTTTCTTACCCATTATTTCCCCTATCTCTCCTTCTATTCTTCTCCAGAATTCATTTATCTTTTTACAACTCCACCACATATGTTCATAGGTTCCAACAGTTTCTTTACATCTCCAACATAAATTATCCCTTTTATTATCAATCTGATGCAACCTCAGTGGTGTCAAGTACCATTGCCACAATATTTTATAGTTATGTTCCTTAATTCTTTGTTCTCATTATCCTCTTTTTCCACTTATTTCTCCATTCATCATTTCCTAATTTTGTATTAAAATCCTGTTCCCACTTCAATTTCAAATCTTCCTGTGGATCACTACCCTTATTTGTTAAAATATAAAGTTTACTTACTAGACCCTTGATACTTTTCTCACCTTTTCTAATCTTTAAAACCAATTCTTCAAATTCGGTCTTTTCTCTGTCTATACCTAGTTCTCTTCTATATTTTTTATTCCAATTATCAACCTTCAATTTCTGAAACCAGTCCAATTTTAACTGTTCAAATAGTTTTTTCTTCTTAGTTTCATCTTCGCAAACCCTTAACCATTCCGTCACCACGAAAACTTCATTTTAATCCAATATTTCCTTTTTTGTTTTGTCTATTTTTATCGGAAAACACACCATATCAGCCAATTCCAAAATTGGAGAGAGATCTGGGATCAAGTCTTTCTTTAATGTTTTCCACACCCTCATGAGTCCCCTCATCATAGTATTGCTTGTATTTATCATTTTAACCTTAGTTCCCAAAAAAATCATTTTACCAATATTCTTATAATCTCTTATCTCCATTTCCTCCCAAATTACTTTTTCTCTTGCCAAGATCTTCACAACGTTCTTAATTTGAAATGCTCGATAGTACGCTAACAAATTTGGCATTCCCAAACCTCCTTCTTTCTGAGGCAGATACCAGAGTTTCTTTGAAAGTCTGGGTTTCTTGCCACCATTACAAAAATTATTAAACATCTTTTGGAACTCATTAATCTCCTTTTCCTTCAATTGCATTGCAAGTGCATCAAATAGAAAATTAATCCTTGGCAACAACATCATTTTGCAAATTGCAATCCTCCAAAACCATGACAACTTCAACTTCTGAAAACTTTGTATTTTGTTCTTGAATTCTGCTTTCAAGTTGTCATAGTTCAGTCTTTTAAGTTCTTCAAATCTGTTTGAAATAGTTATGCCCAAATATTTCAACTTTTCTTTAATTTGTATATTAGATAACCCCGCCATCTTTTCCCTCTCCTCATTCCCCATATTACACAGCATCATTTCTGATTTATCCCAATTTATCCTCAATCCAGTTATAACCTCAAATTCCTCTATTTGCTCTTTAATCCTATCCATTACCACCTCTGGATGTTTCACCATTAACAACGTATCATCTGCATACATGCTCACTTTATTACCCAATATCCCTTCTATAGTTGAGTCTTCCCTTATATTTTTAGCTAAAATTTCCATTGCCATAATAAACAAAATAGGGGATAGTGGACAACCCTGCCTAGTGCCTGCCTCAAGCTTTACCTCATCCATAACCTCTTCATTTTCTCTAATCCTAGCACTCCCTTTTTGATATAATAAGTCAATTACCCTTCTAAATCTATCCCCAAATCCATAATTTCTAACTATTTCCTTAATTGAAGACCATTGTAGCGAATCAAATGCCTTAAAAATATCTAAAGATAATAAACCCACCTTTTCCTTCGTCTGATTAACATTGTCAATTAAGTCTAACACCCTCCTAGTCAAATCAGCCATATGCCTTCCTTTTAAAAAAACAACTTGATCAACATTTATATATTCCCCCATAAATCTATTTAACCAATTAGCCAGTATTGCTGTGAAAATCTTGGCATCCTGATTTATAAGAGAAATTGGTCTGTATGATTCCACCTTTTCCAAATTCTTTCCCAATTTTGGCAGCAGAACGATTATAGTCCTATACCATGAAGTTGGAATTTGTCCACCGTCTAAAATATAGTTATATAGCTTCACTAACTTTGGAACCACAATGTCTTTAAATTCCTTATAAAACTCTGTCGATAATCCATCATCTCCCGGAGCTTTCCCCAACTTCAAACCACTAATTACATCTTTTACCTCTTTATCAGTAACCCGTTCCTCCATTTTTCCCCGGTGTTCCTGTTTTATTCCATTCCCTAACTGCCTCTCCAATATCCCTTTAAGCTTCCCAACGTCTATCTCTTTTTTTGCATATAATGCTTGATAAAATTCCCTCACAATTTTACATTTGTCGCTAATCTTATTACACCTTATCCCTTGTTTATCAACCAACACCCCAATTTCCCTTTTTTCCTTTTTAGCTTTGGCCGCTCTTGCTAATAATCTTGAATTTTTATTGCTAAATTCAAAATACTCTCTATTTAGATATATCAAATCTCTTTTAACTTTATCTATATCCTTGCCCATTAATTCTGCCTTAAGTCTTTGTAGTTTAGCAAAGATTTTTTTATCCTTGCTTTTTGAGTGATCTTCCTGTAATTGCTTTATTTCTTTTTCTTTTTCCACCTGATCTGCCTTATATCTTCTATACTTTATACTCGCCAACTTTATGCTTTCCCCTCTAAAAACCGACTTCATGGCATCCCAAACCACATTAAAACTTACCTCTTCGTTATCGTTCCACTGCCAGCTTTCCATCCAACTTTCCATGATATGTTCTTTACATTTTTGGTCTTAGAATAAATTGTGATCATACCTCCAACTTCTTCCTCTCCGATTATCCTTTTGTAATCTCAGCTCCAAAAGTACTTTAGCATGGTCTGATTCCTTGAAAATCCCTATTTCTATTCCCTCAATATTTTTAATCATATTTTCCGTTAACAAAACATAATCTATTCTAGAATAGGACCCATGAGCGTGTGAAAAATAAGAGTATGCCCTTTCCGAACCCTTGATCTCTCTCCAAGAATCTTTCAGTCCCACCTTATATCTCCAAATTCTTTCCTTCATTGAAATATCATTATATACTTCCACATTGGAACCATCGATTTTTAGGGCGCCAGAACCAGCTTGTTTCAAGAAAGCCATTACTCTAAGTTTATCGCCCCAATTTGCAAATTTTACCAAAACATTTCTTTGAGACGCCTTCCCTCTTCTTGGACCCACCCTATATGCACTTACAATGTCCTCCTGTACAAATTCCTTTCCCATACTCAAATTATTTAGCCACTGAACCACTCTTTCTCTTAGCTGGTCTGGCGTCCTTTCAACCACCTGACTGATCACAATATTCTGCTTTCTCACCATATCTTCCACAGCATCAATCCTTTTCTCATGCTCATCCATTTTCAGCTTATTCTCCCTCACCATCTCCTGAGTCCCTTTTATTTCCTTTTTCATAGTATTCACCTCATTTTGAACCAATTTCACATTTCCTTCTATTTTTTGCAAACTTAATTCCACTTTTTTTGTAAAATCCATAACAGATGTTACCACCTTATCCTGCTTTTTCATCATTTCATTTCTATCTTTCACACTTGAATCCTCATTTTTCTCCATCTTCTGAAACAATTTGCCAATTTCCACCATAATTTGAGTATGATCATAGGGTTCAGGTGGTGGTGATGATGATGGAGGGACCTCTTCCACTGGTGCTTTTTCCTTCCTCTTAGATTTAACCACTGGCTCCTCCTCCTTTGCTTTTCCTCTTGTACCTTTATCCATGGTGACAACCCCTAAAAAGCTTTAATGCTGCAACGTATTGTAAGTTCATTACACTCTCCGTTTAAACCTAATCCGATGCAGCCAAAGCTGACAACAGTCCCATTAATTCTGTTAAAGCTTGAAAAGAAAAAGAGGTCCAGCAAAAAATTTAATTATTATAATCCACAAAGGAGCAGGAACCAAAAACAGCCCGAACAAAAAATATTGTAATCCACAGGAAGCCCGTCCAACTCTCTATTACCTTTCTATTACCTTGCTTCAAAAAATCTGGGAGATCAGAATAGTTATTTGTAATCCACAGGCAGTTATAGTCCAAATGCAAAAACTTGATTGAAGTAAATCCAAATCAGGGAAGAAGAAAAAAATCAATATAAGTATCCAACTGAAGTTGAAACACTCCGACAGAGCTCCCAGATAATATACAAAGACCGAGCTGCCTCCATAACTTTGTAGCAAGGCAGCTTCCTGTTGCAAGGCAGGGGAGGGGAAACACTCAGTGAGGGAAGAGGGAAAATGAAAAAAGAAACAGAGATACTTTGTAGCAAACCCGGAGGCTTATCCGAAGGAGCAGCTTAAAGTGAAAATCTGTCCAAACACCGTTCCCAGACTTCTCTCTTAAAACTCAGTCTCCATTTCCGCAAACGGCAACCTCAGGCACGGAACGGAACTCTTCTCTATTCCTCTGCTCCTCCAACCAGGGGCTTCGCCCAGGGATGTTCTCAAACAAATTTATATCCTTGTCTCAAACTTTCAAATTTACTTTCCATCCACAAACTCCTTTCATCCTCCTCCAAGCCTTCCACAGCTCCTCTCTTCCCCTTCCCCTCAGTGTTGTGCTTTTAATTACTAAGTTTCATTTTCATGCCTCCGCCGCCATTACTCAGCCAGCCCCCTCCTCCTCCTCCTTCTTCTTCACTTTCCCACGCTCTAACCACTTACTGTGACTTCAAAGTCTGCTCCGTTCCGGCTCTTGCCTTGGCAACCTCCTCAGCCACAATCTTCAAATTACAGCAACAAGGAAAAAAGTAAAGTCTCAGCCAAAAACAAATCTTGGAGATCCCGTCCGAACCACAATGCAGATCGAGTGGTACAGCTTACGCCGCACCTCTCCCCCCGCCTGATCCTCGGACTCCGACCTCCGGTCTCCTGAAGGTGCCAGAAAATAATCTTCAATTTTGGAGCCTCATGCACTTCATTTTTCTGATAATTTTACCTTGCCACTTTGTAAATAACCACTTTAATTCACATTACTGGCGCGAGCCGATCAAAAGTCCGTGCTACTCGCCCAGCATCTTAGCCACGCCCCCTCATGCATTATTCTTAAGGGGCCAGAAATCTGTTGCTCTGTTACTTTTGCTGCAATTATTGTTCAGTTGCATAGTCGAGTCCAACTCTTTGTGATGCTATAGATCACAGCACGCCAGGCTCCTCTGTCTCTGCCATCCTCTGGAGTATGTCCAGGTCCATGCCTCCCATGTCAACAGTTCTGTCTAACCATCCAATCTTCTGCTGCTCCCTTCTCCTTTTGCCTTTGACCTTTCCTAGCATCAGTGTTTTCTCCAGTGAGTCCTCTCTTCTCATTTGGTGGCCAAAGTACTTGAGCTTCAGCCTCAGTACCTGTCCTTCCAAGGAGCAGTCAGGATTGATTTCCTTTAGGATTGACTGTTTTGATCTCCTTGCAGTCCAGGAGACTCTCAAATGTTTTCTCCAGCACCACAGTTCAAATGTGTCTATTCTTCTGCATTCAGCTATTCTTATGGTCCCTACTGGGAAGACCATTGCTTTAACTATGCAGACCTATGTCATCAGGGTGATGTATTTGCTGCAGTAGTGGCTTACTAAGGAAGAGGCACTTCACACTGTGTTTCTCACATCCCAGAGGAGTGGGACAACATTGTATGCTATGTGACCCTGCTTTTCTATACTGTGACCAGTGGATGTAATTAGGCTGTTGTTCAGTCGCACAGTTGATTCTGACCCTTTGCAACCCTATGGACCATTGTCCTCCAGGCACCTCTGACCTCCACAGTCCTCCTCTTAATCCAAAACCCTTCTTAATCCAAGACACTTCAGGTTGGGCCAAAGATAGAAGGCTATATTCCAGCAAAAAATAAAAATAAAATAAAATAACATGTACTTCCATGCAGTACAAATTGGACAATCTTTCATTAAAAATTGTATCCAAGGAATATCTCATTCTAATTTTACAGCATTAGGGGAAAGCAGTGGACAGATGTGTTTGCTTACAATTTTAATTTTTCTCCAACTCTGGAGTACTGGTTTAGGGATTATGGAATTTGTAGTCCAAAAGTATTTCCCATTTTTCGAAGCAGATTATGACCTAATAGATTATTATAAACCCTTAAAATAATTTAAAGGTTGTTATCATTTTTATGTCATAATTTGCTACCCAAATGGAGAAAGTCTGCTTGCAATTAATTGATATGTTGAGTCAAAATAAGGGATTGAGAGTCCTTCTACATAGACATTCCAAGACCTGTACACTATAATATTAACTCTTATTTTCCTTCTATTAATGTGCAATCAACAGGCACGGCATACTTCTCCATATATCTTATTTCTCATTTTCCTTCTACATATTTGTATCTGCTTTAACATGCAATTAACATATACAACATACTTCTCCATATGCCACAATTTACATTATTGGATTGGTCCCAATAAGTAATAGGTTTGTGAGGGTATCTTTTCTGGTGGTGGAGGGGGTGGGGAAATGAATATTTCATATGGGTAATTGTGATCTATATTTTTGTAAAATACAAACAAAGAATGGCCATTCTTTATGAAAATATTCATTTTAGTCAAAAAAAGAGAAGGAATTTTTAAAACATATTATCATCCTTTCAAATTCTCCCCAAGTTTTGCTAATTTTTTTAAAAGCAGCCTGCTGGAGACAGTGCACTAGAAATAGTTTAATATTAATTTCTTTTAAAGAACTCCCCAGTCTTTTTCAAGGTTAACTCTTCAACAGAAGGTGAATAATAGAAAAAGTTCCATGAAAATCAGCATTTAGGGAAAGGACCATTACTGTGGGGTGGAGCACCACTTTTTTATGCAAAAGATCTCCAGTCCAATTCCCAGCATCTGAAGATCAAGTTGAGAAGTTCTTATATTGTAGTTCTGAAGATGTACTTCCAGTCACCATAAACAAGGCTGAGTTAGATGATGAACTAATGGTCTGAGCTGGTGCAGGACATTTTCCTGTCTTACATTTGTCTATCAGGAGTGGCCAGAGAGATGTCGCATCTAGAGCCTGATGAAGATAACAGTATCATGCTATCCATTCCTTGTCTGCATCAGGAAGTCAGAGATAAACCAGTAAACACTGCTGGCTCCAAATGACAAGGTTGGAAATTTTGTATGAATAGAATGTTAAAATAAAAATTAACAGGAGTGTAAAAAATGCAACCAAGAAAATGTAAATTGAGCTTAATAAAAATGGACTAAAATCACTGCAAAACGTTCAGCTCTATTCAACCCTGAAACGTTCGGCTCTATTCAACCCTGAAAGCAAGGTCAATGCTTAATATTGATACATAGAAGATTCTCTTTCCTAGCAATCTAAGATTTGAGTGTGGACATGTAAACAAATGATAAGACAATAAAAACAGTGTAAGAAAAAAAAATCCTAGACTGTGAAACTCTTAGAGTATTGAAATGCCAGGAGAGCAAATTGGTACTGATCAAATTTGTTCTGGCAGTTTGCTTTTGCCAACCTAGCAAACCATGCATTGTTTGCTGGGTTGGCAGAAGCAATGCAAAGTCCCATATAAATTTCAAAAGTCGCAGACCTCAGTTATTGGCAGTTGAAGGGAAATGTAAACAAATGTGAGAAACATAAATATAGGGAAGCAAGAGATAGTGGCACACACTTGAGATACTAACAACATTAGATACCAGACACCAAGTAGTGTCAGGAAACATGAAGCAGAACATTTGGTGTCCTTGTAATTATCTTTGATGTTATTTCTCCATCTTCCTCTGGGTCTGCCTTGTGCTCTTTGTCTTTCTCCTCTTTTCACATATGCCTTGTATGGTATGAAATTTAAAGACATTCTCTCCAAATGGTAAAACTACTTTATTTGTTGTCTGGATATAGAGGTAGGTTAAGATTGGTTCTGTTCCAATTCTTTCCCTTATAATTTCATTCCTGATTTTATGCCTTCTAGTCACTCCAGCAGCCTTCCTTGGGTACACAGAAAGAGACTCCTTGAAGATTGTAGTATTTTTGAACCATAATCAGGCATACCCTGGTGATGGTAGCCTTGTGTTGCTGGCTAATCCTTTTCACACTAGGTCAGCTGAAGGGAACTGCAGAATGAACTCACCAAAAGGTGCCTTCATTTTGACAGTTTCACATCTGACCTAGACATGGAAGAAGAAGAAGAATCCTTCCTCAGACATCTCGTTTCTGTAGTGACCAATTTTCATTCATGTTGTGTTGTAAATGTCCATGTTAAATGGTAGGGAAATGTACTTTTACTTTTATAGATTTTACTTTTGGAGTAAAAACCTGTAATATGCCAACATGGAGATTTTGAAAAAGTATACAAATTAGGATCTCCATTCTTGGTTTCACCTTAGCACAGGAGTTCTCAACCTTTTTAAGCTGGGGGCTGGGTCATGTTCCCTCAGACAGCTCAAGGGGCCAGATGGCCATTTTCCCCTTCCTCCATCAGATGACACTTCCTGGAGTGGTGAGGCGGTGGTGGTGGGGGGAACCACATTCAGGGTCCTCCAAGTGACGTAGGGGAGGCTGAGTTCCTCAGCTATATCCTACTTTAATATTGTTCTTTGCCCATTGAGTTCCTTCCACCATCTTTTAATTTGGTCTTGTACCCTCAAGGTACACAGAAAGAGCTTCCATGAAGATTGTGAACACAACTGGGTGCGACCCTGGGCAGCAACCTTGCAGGATATTCTTTCTAAAACCAGATCAAACCAAAGGATCAGCAGACATAATTACATTTCAGTCACAAAGCAAGCAGGGAGCAAATTTAAAGGAATTCAGGATGCAAGCCCCTATGGCTAGCTGTCTAAGATTTGGCAGATTTACTTACCTCTTTATGATATTTCATGACTCCAAATTCCATTTAAAAGGTAAATGTATCCCTTGCTCAAAAGCCAGACCTATCCAACTCTAGGGTTCAGTGCTCATCTCTGTTTCAAAGCCAAAGAGCCAGCGCTGTCTGCTTCTGCAGATGTTTCCATGGTTATGTGGCAGGCATGACTAGACACTGGAGCGCATGGAACACTGTTTACCTTCCCACCAAAGTGGTCCCTGTTTATCTACTTGCAATTTCTTGCTTTCGAACTGTTAGCTTGGCAGGAGCTGGGATAAAGATGGGAGCTCATTCCATCCTGCAGTACTCAGGAATCAAACTGCTGACCTCCCGCCTTCCAGTCAGCATCTTTGCCACTTGAGCCACCGCATCCATGAAAAATATATTTTAGAATTTTTACTTTTATTGTGGCTTTCCAGTTTAAAATTAATGAGAGACATACAAACCAGTTCTGACCAGGGGCACAAATTGAAGCAGATGGGGGCACAAATCCATCCCAACCCAATTGGGATACATTCCAAAATTCTGAATTGGCTTCAAAATCAAGTGAGGTCTCTGGACCTAGCAAGGCCATAGCTAGGGAGCGGCCTGGTTGGGCATCACCCACCATAAGTTAGCAGTTTGCCCTCCCTCAATCTCCCAGCTGCATCTATATCTATATCTATATCTATATCTATATCTATATCTATATCTATATCTATATCTATATCTATAGATAGATAGATAGATAGATAGATAGATAGATAGATAGATAGATAGATAGATAGATAGATAGATAGATAGATAGATAGATAGATAGATAGATAGATAGATAGATATGACATTGTTGTCCATCCTGAAAAAATATTCGCCCACCCACATGTAGCTATGGCCCTGGGGCCTAGTCCTACTTCAGCTACCCAGATTCAAAGCACCACATATGCTCAGAACACACATTAATCTGCTGTCTTTGGCAGATTTAGGTTGCGATCAATGGCACAATTCTTGCAGGTCGGTGAAATGGTCGGATTAGGGAGCAGATCAGCTGTTGCTTTCATTTATGGAAGATATTGGTAATGAGGCTAACTTTCAGTTAAAGAGGAGAAAGTATGACTTTTGGTCCCACCAGACACTAGAAGGTTGAATATATTAAAGCCTTTGAAAGCAGCAGCGGACAGTGTTGCTTCTCTGCAGTATGTCACCTCTGTTTCAGCTGTCTTCATTTTTTCGTATGCAGATAGCATCTTCCTGCTCAAGGCAAAAATACAGAACAAAGATGCTTTTAAGAAAAAGAAAAGGACGAGAAAAGAAATGGCACATATTGATAGAGATGCACACAAACGGAGCCTCTGGAAATGTCTTAAATAACCGCTTGATCAAAATCAACTTTATTTTATTTATTTTTCAAAGATGCAGAAGATAAAGCATAAAGTCTTTTTCTGCCTGTAGCTGTTGCTTGCTTGTTCCACTCTTGAAGAGAAGAAACTGGGGGAAACAAACTTTAAAGCGTAAAAGTCACCCAAAGAAAACTGTATGAGGTCTTCTTTGTTTTTCCCGTACTGTGAGTTTCCCACTGGTCAGTGCCAATTTGAAGTCAATTTAATGAGTGCCCAAACTAGAATACCTGTGTTGAACACATCTGAGAATAGGTGTAGCCTTTTATTGCAGATATTATTGTTTGAAGCCTTTTCTTTAAAAGACTGGTAATTTCAGGAAAAGCACATGTTCCCACTTAAAATAAATGATAAATTTGAAGAGTTTATGCTTCACATGTTCTATCAGTTGATGTGCTCAGCCCACTCCACTTCGTTGCATCCTTCCTTTGTGTCAGTAGTTTCCTTTCACCATCTTCTCCAAGTACTCCAGCTGTCTGTCCACATCCGTAGACCACCCTGCCACCAGAGCCTCTGTTCAGGAGGCATGAAGACAAGATAGACTGTCTACCAGAGACAGGATCTCCCCTTACATCCATCCATAGATCCAAGGAACAATAATGAGTTCATTCTCCCTGCTGCAACTTAGTGTCATCTTGCTACTGACCAATATTCTCAGTGAGATTTCTGAATCAGCCTTCTCTTTTTCAGAGACTCCTTCCCGCTGATGTTGATGAGCATATATTGATGGACCATACACCATCATACCACCTGGCCTCAGAGAAATACATCAAGGGGAGAAGATATATTCTCCCCTTCTTAAGAGGAACTTCTTCCTTTTGCACAGGGAGCTGTTCCTCAGATTAATCACTGGTACCTTCAGCTGAAAAAGCCCTTCTGTCCAGTGCCCTAGAAACCTGTGATGACATTAGATAATATGAGGATAAACAACATTTCTTCCATCGTTCTTCAGCACTATCTTATCTGAATTTTATCTTCTAAGTAGAAATAGCAATTACACTTAGTGCACTCTCCAGGAAGTTCACAAGGTAGGGTTGCCTAATGTCCCAGTTTCCCAGGATTTCCCAGGATTCAAGCTGTCCCAGCCGGTTCAAGAAAAAACATGTAAAAATCCCGAATTTTAAAATTTGAACAAAAAAAGCAAGATCCCTCACCAAGGGATTTTTTTTTTTGCAAAGAGTTAATTCACTGCCTCCTTGCCTTTCTTTCAATTATCCTGCTTGAAAGTGGTCAAAGCAAAACAGCACCATGACAAGCACACCGGGGAGGTGAGACACTTGCAAGTGAGATAATTGAAAGAAAGGCACAGAGGCAGTGAAATAACTATTTGCAAAAATCCCTTGGCTCACCATGAAGTTTGGGGGACAAGGAGTCTTCCTCAGCCCTTTTCCTTGAAAGCTGGGAGGGAGCAAGAAATACCCATATCTAAGAAGCCAAACCTCCACCATACATTGGGATGGAGGATTCCTTCTTCACGTGACAGCAAAGGGTTAATTGCATAGGGTCCGTATTCCTAGAGAGGAAGGGAACAGGGTGGACAGAAAGTGAAGAGTCTTACATCACAAAGGTCCTCCTGCAAAATAAGTCCCTTCCTGTCTCCTGCTTTTCTCCTTCCAAAGGGAAATGGAGGCACCATGGACTGCATTGCCGTTCCTGGCCCCTCTTTTGAACTTTCTTCTAAGGGATCTTTGTGTGGGGTTTGAGGTTGAGTCTACTTCAGTGCAATGATGTCATGTGGCTGTCCCGGTTTGGCGGGAGAGAATTATGGCAACCCTATCACAAGGTAATTAGCATTTTGCCTCCAACATGCTGGATACTCATTTTACAAACCTTGGAAGGATGGAAGGCTGAGTCAACCTTGATCCCTGTTAGGATCAAACATACAATGGGAGCAGAGTTTTGGCTGCAGTACAGTAGCTTAACCACTGTGCCACAAGGCCTCCAAGTGACCAGGTTGAGTGAGTAACTGGCCTAGATTCCATGGACAGCAGAATCTAGATATTCCCCAAATCTCTCCTTCTACATGTCTCACTGAGAGGGATATTTCACCCACAATTCACCTATTGGGTTTCCTTTTCCTTGCACTGGTCCCACAATAACAGAGCAGACAGACAGACACCTGTTCTCTAGGGATAGGAAATCTAGAAGATTGTGGACAACAACCATACAAAACATTACCAAATATTTAATTTAGAGAATTGCTTAATACAAACAGTCACCAAAGCATTGCTCAGTTTTGGCCATGCAGTTTGTTGCAGTCAACAGAAGGTAATTGAAAGTGAAACTTTAATTCAATAAAGATTAAGTCTTTAAAGTTTTACAGAATTTCTTTTCATGCAGCTTGAAAGCTGCTTGGCCAGCTTGAACACTGGTTCCACCTGTGGAGAACTGTGTTTTTGCATTCTCTGTCAGAGAAGAACTTCTGAAGAAAATGACACTTGGTGCATAAGACAGCTGAAGCTTAGCTTTGTGGTCCATAAGTAAAATCATAAAGTAGAGTTGTTTAATGTTATTGGACCACAAATTCTATCTCTTTCTGAAAACAAACATTTCTTCTTCTTCAGAAGTCTTCCTTAGGGCGGGCATTGAAACACAAGAGTGATAGAGGAAGAAGCAGAGAGTTCAAAATTCTCCCTGGTCAGAGAATTACATGATACAGAGTTGTGGTTATACAAGCTCCCAGGAACTTGCTGGCTATGTTAAAAGGGTGCTGGACAGGGAGGGAGGGGGAGACACCTATGGGGGGTACTGCATGATGTCATGGATTTTAGCCACCAGGTGACATACTTCTGCCTACCTCTGGTGGGGGGCACCAGTCACTAGGGTGCACCAGGACTTGTCACTGTGTGTCCCAAGTGGCCAGCACAGGCCTACAAGCTCCAACATGGAGATGGCAAGCATTGAACTTCTGCTGTTCTCAAACTGCACCTCCAGAGATATAGAATACAGTGGTACCTAGGATAAAGTCCGATTTGGATAAAGTTGCGGTTTTCATGCATACGTGATGCATCACATAAAGTCCAAAACCGCTTAAAAATGGACGTTATCTGAGGTATTTGGTATAGGAACCTCGAATAAAGTTCATTTTTGGACGTTATCCGATGCATTGCCCATTTGATTCGGATAAAGTCCAAATCGGATAAATTGCTACCCATGGCTACAGGTAAAAGGAGTCTCCGAACCTAAAAAAGTTATGTTCAAGCACGATGTCCAGAAGATCCATGATCAAGTGTGTAGGGGGGTTAGCCTGTTGACGTGTGGATAGTAGATTTGAAACAATGGAGCGGGCTTCATCTGTAGGTACATTAGTGTAGAGGGCGGCTACATCCGTTGTAAGAAGTAGTCAAGTATAAAGCGCAACAAAAGTCATGATGAAAGATTGAGTCATGAGTTTAAGACATGTAACTTCTTACTTGTCTCATTGTTGCAGACACTGATGAAGATCCACAATACCCTGTGACAGTGGTGCCAAACCTTGGCACTCCAGCTGTTCTTGGACTTCAATTCCCAGAAGGCCAAGTACACGCAGTAAACCCATTCATGTGGATTAATAGGAACTAGAGTGCCAAGGTTTGCCATCATGAAGGTCTGTGAAAATCTTTTTGTTCTCTATTTCTTTCTCACATTTGCAAAAATAACATTTGCACAAAATCTGTGTTAAAGCAAGATGATTGGCAATTTAAATGGGATGGGTTCTTTGTATCTTTCTTCACCTCACAAGATAGAGAGCAACTAGTGCTCTGGAGGAATGAACTCTCACCAGGTTTTAAAAATTCTTATCAAAGTGACTTATTAAATTGAGGTTGCCTTATTCAATGACAGAGACTGTGATGGCTTAGTGTAGTGTTCCCCAAACTTTGGGTTTTGGAAATCAGTTCCTAGAAGCTTAAGTCAATTCCTCAAGCACTGATCAGCCAATGTACTGACTTAGGCTTCTGGGAATTGAAGTCCCAAGAAGCAAAGGCTGGGAAACACTGGTTTAGTAGTTAAGATGATGAACTGGATGACTGGTCAGCATGTCAGCAGTTTGAGACCTGAGTGCTGCATGATGGAGTGAGCTCCTGTCATTTGATCCAGCTCCTGCCAACCTAGCAGTTTGAAAGCAAGAACTTGCAAGTAGATAAATAGATGCCACTTTGATGGGAAGGTAAACAGCGTTCTATGAACTCTATCGTTTAGCCATGCCTGCCACATGTTTGCAGACACAAACAGCATTGACTCTTTGGCTATAGTGATGAGCACTGAACCCTAGAATTGAATATGACTGGCTTTCGAGCATGAGTGAACTTTACCTTTACTATTCCATGACAGTGAAGTATTTAGTTGAATATTCTCACATCCCTACTTACATCCTTGTTCTGTTGAGTAAAGATGTAATGAATAGAGACCATTAACTGCACTTGGCTAATTGACGGAGATTTAAGGACTTTACTTTGAAGGATAAGACTGTAGTTTTGTTTGGCTATTTTATTTATAATTGTGGTTTCAGTCTGTTTTTTATTAGCTGATCTTAGCAGGCTTTTTTCTTAGTTTAATTGCCTGAGGTTTTTAATCATCAGTATCTGTTTGGTTGTTATTTTTGTTATTTTTCTTAATGTGAATTTGTTCTCCCCTTGATTATTTTTATAATTTATTTATAACCCAGATCAGTTGTTATTAATTAGGTTGAACCTTTAATTTAAATTTAATTTAATTACAGGGAATCAGATATGTCTAATTAGTATATATTTATCTTTGGCTACTGCCTTATTTTTTGTAGCTTGGGATTTTTGATGTCCCCCCCCCCATATGGAGTGATCTTAATGTGGATAAATTTGGCAGCTGAGAGATAGAGGGGAAATGTCACCTGGTAGCTAATCATAGATGACATTATCAGAAAGAATGTCATATTGGTGGTAACAGGTAGAGAGAGATATGATGTTGGGAAGAGGACAGCCCATTACAGGAAAGCATGTTCTAGAATGATGCTTAATATCTGTCGTATGCTTTCAGACAGGAAAATCGAGGTAACCTTCTGACCTGTTCCGTCTTCTTTTTCTTCAAGTGCCATATCAGATTCCTAATATTGGCTATCATCATGGTGATTAGCCTTGAAGATTACCCTGGGAACATTATAACACAATGACCTTCCATTTGCCTTTCACATTGCAGCATGACACCCGTACCACTGATTCAGGTCTGTGAATCACTTTATGTTCCTGAGCCCTTTTGGCACACAAAGTCCTCCTCAGCCACAGGCCAGGATTGATGAAGCTGCTGCCCTCCATCAAGATTGATTCAAGTGGGATTTAATCCACTTGGGGACTATCATCCTTCCCTGTAGACTTTGCCACCCAAGGCAGTTAGTTAGTCCTCAGGGTGGTCAGGTTAGTTAGCCACCACTGGGCGATCAGTGTTGATGATCCCCAAGGGTTCATATCACAGTGTATGCAACCCCCAGCTCCTTATTGCTAGTGGAACACATTATATTTCATCTCTCATCCTCTGTGGGAAGATACCCAGTGATCAGTCTGGGTGAGTGGACTCAGTCCAGGCTCTGATGCTGCATCTGCAGTTCAGAAGTACACCATATGAGGTAAAGGTCATTCCTGCCCAAAAGCAATTTGTATCTAGCGCAGGGGTGGCCAACCTGTGAGATTTCTTTCTTTTGTTTAAAGAGCTTTCTCCTTTTATGCTGTTAGCCGCTGTGGGTGGCGCCTGCACCAGAAAAGCGGGATATAAATAACTCAATAAATAAATAAACCTTTTTGTGCTGTGGGCCTAACCATGCCCCTGTAACAGCTAAGCAAGTTGGACCATGCCTCCAGAAGTGGAAGCGGGCGCATTTACAGCTGACATAAATGCGCCCACTTCCGCGTTTATGTCAGCAGTGTGTGCATTTGTGCATCTATGGGTGTGTTTTATTGCTGACATAAACATGTCCGCTTCTACTTCTGGGTGAGGCGGAGATGGCAATGGGCCGGTTGGAATGGCATCGTTGGCCGGGTCTGGCCTGTGGGTCGTAGGTTGGGAACTCACAGATCTGGGGGGGGGGGGAGGGCTTGCTCATCTCTGTTTACAGCTAAAGAGCCAGTGCTATCTCAGTCTGCAAACATTTCTGTGGTCATGTGGCAGGCATGACTAGATCCAAGAACACACAGAACTCGCTTACCTTTCCTACTGAAGCAGTACCTATTTATTTACTTGAAATTTATTGCTTTCAAACTGCTAGGTTGGCAGGAACTGGGACAGACAAAGGGCACTCACTCCATCATGCAGTAACTGGGACTCAAACTGCTGACCTGCTGAACTTCAAGTTATCAAGCTCAGCATCTTAGCCACTAAGCCACCATGGCCCACACCATATGAGGGAACATACATATGGAGCTGTGCCATGTGGTGAAAGTAGCAAGGACCTGAAAACACACACAGACACACACACACACACACTTGTAGTGAGATGATAAGATGCTATCACATTTTTTTTAAAAAAAGTTTGGGTTGTTACATTAGTAGAAATGGCCCTCCTGAGCATTTATTTCTGCTCCAAAATTGCCACCATTCTATACTCCACGTCTTTCTGTTTTTATATTTAACCTCGTCTACCCCTTGATCTTAACCATCATAATTTTCATCCAGGACCTTGATCTGTTCTTCAACAGGTTATTACCTTTACGCAAAAACTCTGTAGTTATTCTGTTCAACCCCAAAAATGGAGAAACACTTTGTGGATTATATTACCTTCGTGCATCATATTTAGTTGGCTTGCTGGAAAGGCAGCAGGAGCTAACCTGCTTTGCTGCCTTGCGTGGGATTTAGGCACATAACTTCCATCAAATGCTCCATTAAATTGCTGTCAGGAAATGGAAGAAAGTTGTATTTCTTGGCATCTTTGCAACATCACAGCAGTTCGGAGCATTTAGGATTGGAGAAGGCTTTGTTTTTACAGTCACATTAGTTAACTAGGTGCAACATGAACAAGTACCCAGGAACAAAGAAAACAAAGAAAGTGTGTATAGGGCCGTTATGGTGAACCTTGGCACTCCAGATGTTCTTGGACTTCAATTCCCAGAAGCCCCTGTGAATCCACACAAATGGGTTTACTGCGATTCATCCGGCCCACGCCGCCCCCGTCGCTCCTGGAAGTGGAAGTCAAATGCGACCGTATGGCAGGTACAGAAAACATCTTCCATTCTACCTGAAGGCATACGGGCGCATTTGACTTCCACTTCCGGGAGCAACAAGGATGGTGTGGGCCGGATGAATTAGCATTGGGGCCCAGATATGGCCCATGGGCCATAGTTTGAGCACCCCTGGTATGGGTTTAGATGAGCTAAGTAGGAATGATCCACCCCAACCTAGTGGCTAGTCTAGTGTTGCCTTCTCCTTGATATATTTGTTTCAAAAATTTAACTAGAATTGGTGGTTCCTTTTCTGAAATCCTAGCAATGCACTGTTAAATATTTGTTTTCTTTTTCAAATAAGTATTTTAAATGCATAAATATGTATCAAGCACAGCCCATGCAATGTCTTTCAAATGAAGACAGGGTGTACTTCTGTACCTCTCTGTTTCATTTTTTGAATATAAGAAATGTTTAAAAGAATTGTCTGATTACTGGTACAGTAATTTATCTGATGCATCTTTGAAACATATGGGCTACTATCCTATTGCCTTTCACAGTGGATGAAATCCGAGAAGTGGCAATGGATAATTGACAATGCGGTAGACACATGCTGGGAACATGCCAGATGTAAAGCTGGATGCACAATCTGGCATATGAACGACATGCAATCAAAAGATCATCAATTAGTTGAAGCCTTTTCTTCAATCCCACTTCTGAACACTGTAAAAAGAAAAAGGAAAAACACAAGATGAGAATGGACATGATCTGACCTATCCAGTTATAGCTTCTTGGGTTGAGGATAGTACGAGTTTTATGCTCATGTGCTTTAAACTCTTTCTTGGAATCTAACTGCAGTTGCTGTTGTGCACTGTTAAGACACTGTTGTCTTCTCCAGTGAGTCTTCTTATTATAATACTGTATATAATTATATGTCCAATGTACAATATCTTCAGTTTATTAATTTTAGTTTGATTTGAGCTACACCTCATAGCCCTTGGTATGTACGCAACTTTCTTATAACACCATATTTTGAATGAAATTGTATTTTGTTTGTCAGCTCTATACATTGTCCATCATTCACATCTGTATGTAACAACTAAAAACAGCATAGAATGGGTGTCTTTGGCCTTGATCTCCAAGTGATATCTTCACACTTAAGCATCTTTCCTAATTTCTTTCTAATTTCCCTTCAAGCTCTCTGTCTTCTTATTTTTGACTGCAATCTCCATTTGTATTAATGATTGAAACCATTCTGATTTCTAATTCATAAACGCTGAAGTTATGTAATTCTATAATTATCATTTTTGTTTTCCTAGTGTTCAACTGCAACCCTACAGCAAAACCCTGACTGGTGGAAGGAGATTCTCCCTGCTATTCTGCTGCCAAAAGGAGTTATTGAAACATTGGAGCAATAAAACTCTACCTCTTACCCTCCTTCAAAGACCTGAGAACCTTATATTCCTTTCAACATTTGAATGTGAGGCACGCAGATGCTTTTCTTCTTCTTCTTCTTGTGCCGTATCCAATTTTAATGTACAGTAAACCCCCGACAAATGACGCGTTGGAACAGCGTCATTTTCAATTAATGACGCTACCAACGCCCCACGTGATCTCCTGCACAACAACAAAAAAGTCATTTTTGAATAATGATGGTTTTTTACTGTCGTTGTGCGAATAATGATGGTTTTTTGACGTTCTGCAGATCTCCCATAGGAAACCGCAAAATGATGTTTTCCGCATAACGATGTTACTTGGGGAACCAAGCAACGTCGTTATGTGAGGGTCTACTGTATTAACAATCATCATTGTGATCAGCCATGAAGACTGTCCTGAGAATATAATGTAGTGGCCTCAGGGCCATAGCCACCTGGTGCTCAGCGTTGAGTCACTGGACATATGGTCTACTCTATTACCAAAGCAGTATGCACTATATACACCATTTAAGATATATGGATGACGTCAGCAGAATTTTATGGATAGATTTCTTCTTCTTCATTAGTATACCAGTTAGTATTGTTATTTTTAATTCGTCTTGGTTTCTTTTCTTTTCTTTATGTTATTTTTCTCAGAACAAAAAAAGTAAAAAAAAAAACTTTAGTTTTATTAATGCATCTGAAAAATAGAATATCTGCTCAATATCTCACATTAGCCCATGAGAGAGATGGGAAAGAATTCAATCAGATCAGAGAATTCCACTGAATGTTGAATTTTTGCAGTTCTTCAGACCTGCTATGTGGGGGCGAAATGCAGCTTTGCATCCAGAATTTGCACACCTGCAAGGGCTATGAGATGTTTCAAGAAAGGAAGCACACAACAAACAATTGGCACAAACCTTCTGTATTGAATGAGGAAAACTGGATATATTTGGTAAGGTGTGCAAATAAATATTTAAAATACATATGAATTTCAGTGTACAAATAAATCATAAAGTCTTACACCATGGTACACAATGTGGATGGGAAGAACCTATAAAGGTAAAGATCTCCCTTGCTCGAAAGCCAGTCGTGTCCAACTCTAGGTGATGGTGCTCACCTTCATTTACAACCAAAGAGCCAGCACTGTCTGTGTCTGTAGAAGTTTCCATGGTCATGTGACAGGCATGACTAGATGCCAGAGCACACAGAATGCTGTTACCTTTCACACTGAAGCGGTAGCTATTTATCTACTTGCAATTTCTTGCTTTCGACCTGCTAGGTTAGCAGGACTTAGGACAGATGATGGGAGCTCACTCTGTCACATGGCACTCGGGTCTCAAACTGCTGACCTGCCAACCTTCAAGCTCAGCATATTAACCACTATGCCTCCATAGCTCTTGAAGAAACTATAGGTAAGACTAAATTCACACTGAAATAAAAATGGAAAAAGTTCTACACCCCTAGTTCAAAAGCAATGAATTAGATCACTCTGAACAGGAAATTGGGACTACTGAAAGCTTCAAGCATATACGTGTTCCCTTCCTTTCCAGGACATCTTAATAATCTTTTAGTGTATGCTTGGAGCTTATCATAATTTATCTTCAATCTCATTTTGCAATGAATTCCTTGAGGCATCATTTCCCACTTTTATTTTGTGATAGTAAACAAGAAACATAGCTATGAATTGTTCTACACTGGATATCTATGAATTATGAGTTGAGGAGCCATGTAGTTACACCTCTGGTGATGCATAAGCAAAACCCAGGTTGTTATTTATTTAGCATATTTACTTCTGTTAAGTAAACACAGGGTTGTGTCAGGATTTCCTACTGAAAAGCCTCATGTTGTCCTGAATGTAATTGTCTTTTTATTGCTATAGACATCTGGTATAATTTTCAAACAGAAGTAAGAGTGGTTTCTTTTCTCCCCCAAAGGTATGAAACAAGGCATTTTTCTTCTTTTTAATTAACTACACAGCCATACCTGAAGCAAACAGAAGTGGAGAGGTAAGCATGTTCTAATTTGGAAAAAAGTACGAAATAAAGCATTTCAATATACTCTCTGTTCAGGCTTTTATGTTATCAAAGTTGTATAATATCAAGTTCTGATATATAATAAAATATCATATATAATATAATAACATTTATATGGTTCATTTATATGTTGGCCAATCATATTCTTCCTGTAGTATAGTGTTAAATTCTAAAAGGGTAGTTTCCCATCATGGTGGTCACCAGAGATAGAATATCAAGGAGAATGTGAACATGAAAGCAGGCTCCATTGATCCATATAACCAAACCAGTTTGAGCAGTGTACGATTCTACCTTTTAGCAGGTATTTTGTAAAGCTAATGGCTCTGTTACCTGATCCTGCCTCCTTCATTATCACCAGACAAAAATCCAGCACATCCAGATATAGTACCAAACATTAATAACACTTTGATCATTAACAAACTCTTTACATGTTTCTTCAGTGGACCCTTCCAACTTCAGTTAGTCAAGTCCTTTGTCTCTTGTCTCCCAGACAACATCACCTGCCACGTACATTGTGGGCATGATCCGGGAGGTATCTCAGCATCCTTTACTAATCAGTCTTTCAGCCTCTTGACTCTCTCTTTCCTCAATGAGGCCTTTTGTGCCTTCTTTTCCTGCACCTGTCTTTTGACCTCTTTTATGGGCACTTGCGGATGAACTCCTCACTTTTCCAGGGATCTTCCTTCAAGAGGAAAGGGGTAGTTGTGAGGTTCTGCATTTCCCCTTCTTCCAGCTGCCTACTGTACTGACCTTGGCTCCCCCTCCTTCTCCATCTCCTTCTCTGAATTCTTCTCCCCTCATTTTCAGTTAGTCACCATTGGCCAGTGGCTTTATCGGTTGGGCAAATTCCTTAACTTTTCCAAGCGTTGCTCTAGAACCATCCATGAATCAGGAGGGCTTCTGGCCGGTACAGATATGTGTCCATGTCTGTAGTCTGAGTGTGTGCTTTTGTATTATTAGAAAGTTTTTTGTTTGACAAATATATGACAGCCATAGATGAGTTTTATGGCAGCATTTACAGTAAGAGGAACCATGTGACTGGGCCGCTCAGCTGTCCAGGGGGTCCAGCCCGTGGTGCAAAAATGTTGGGAACCACTGCTCTAAAAGATCCTGTCACTAACAGCTCTGCTCAGCTCTTGCTGACTCAATGCCTTGATAGTCTTTATTGGGTGAATTTATCTCTTGCTTGGGTTCTCTCCTTTCTTAGCTCTTCTCATTATATTCTTTTTTCCAATGGATCCTGACTTCTCAAAAATATGACCAAAAAAACAAAAACCCAAAACAAAACCAACCAACAATCTCAGTTTTCTCATTATTGCTTCTAGAGAGAGTTCCAGCTTGATCTGATCTAGCAACCAGTTATCTTGTCTTCCTGGCACTCAATGATATTTGTAAAGCTCTGCTCCAGTTCCATATTTCAAAATGATTGATTAGGGAAGTGGGAGATGGGGCAACTTTTTAAATGAAGAGGTACAATTAAAGGCTGAAAATCTGGGGGAAATACTTCTGGAAAGAGGAAGTTGCTGCTTAAACTTTTTTCTTTGCATGAAAGTGTGCATTTATTTTTATAAGCAAATTCTCTAAAATGTGTATTCTCTAAGCAACTTTCATTAAGCATGCAATTTTCAATGAAATTGTCCCTGACATTTATTTCTGTTTGTTTCTTTAAGTCAAGAACTAGATTATAAAATTTGATTCCCAATTTGAAATGATATGAAATAGAATTACATACCATCGTCGTCGTCATCGGCTCCAACTTGATCTGAGTACAGTATATGTTTTTCCTTCCCCAGGGTGCCAGGAGACCTAGTCTTGGAGGCCGGTTTGGTCTGGGCCATTTTTGCCCTCTAAAGCAAGCAGGAAAACTGCCACTGGTGTGAATTTGTTTAAGGTGGATCCCAGCTTGCCATGAAGTGACTGACACACACACTATGGTCTCGGAGACATCTCCTGTGGGACATATGAAATGAGACATGCAGGATGTAACACTGGAACTGCAATGGACTGACACAGCCTTGAAGATATTATCAAGGTGTGCCTTCACAGCCAGTACATCTGGCATGGCCTCTTCTGCCTCCATGACCGTTGGGAATCAGAAAGTGATTCCTCCTCCGCTCATTTTGTCCTTGGGCCCAATATGATGGTTTCCATACCACACAAGGCATATATGAAAAGAGGAGGACAAAGAGCATGAGGCAGACATAGAGGAAGGTGGAGAGATAACATCAAAGACATATTATAACAACACCAAATAACACTGGCTGAGGCCTCTAGAAGTGCAACAACAAGAACCTTGTATCTCCTTTGATACCCAAAGTAGTAAAAGAAGTAAAGAAGAGAGAAGAGAAAAAGAATGGCTGAATCTTTGCATTTAATTTATCTTCAGCATCTTATTTTTACAACCTTATACTCAATTTGGCACAGTTGTGTAAAGCTCCCCCACCTCCAGGTTTGCACAAATATTTGGATGCATCAGATTCGTCTCCCATAACCTATTAGGCCAGGAAGTGTTTTGGTTCATTTTAAAATGGAGGACAAGCTTATTTCTTCTCCAACAAATATACCCAATGTTCTTTGTGAGTGAAGCTTGGTACACCCAAAAATATGTCACAGAATCTTTCACAGTGCACAGGAGCTCTATGGCTGAAGTGCACGACTCTTTGGGAAGATAAGACAACATGGAAAGATTTCCCTGAAGGCAGAAGGTTATTTTTTAAATCAAACATATGCTCAGAGATAAACGGATTGTAAGAATGATTTTTATCAGTCCCAGGGAGATATGTTAGACAGCTAGCCGGAAGACACAATTACCTTCTATCTGTCAAATATATCTAATGTATTTATGTTGTTAATAGTTCTAAGGCAAATGATGAGTATTACCATTCATGGAAGGGCAAGGAATACCTTGATTCTAAGGATCTCATGGAAACAAAATAAACTGCTCAAAATGCGGTTCTTTGCATGTATTCTCAGAAGTAAATCCCAATATATATATTTTAAATTTCTTATTTCTTAATACAGTCACAGACTAGAGAAAAATTGACATTTAAAAGAAGTACATAGAACTATAAATATATAAAAATATAATGTACTAGCTGAGTACCTGGCTTTGCCCAGGGGTCCGGGGTGTGTGTGGCCCCCGGAGGTGCCAGTGGCTGTGGTGGGGCCCCTGGCCCTGAGCCTCTGTGCATGGTGGTAAGTTGTGCTGCCACCCTCCTCACCTGCGATCATGCTGCGCTGCCGCCACCTTGCCCATTTTTGACTCCGACCGGGGTATATTTCCAGTGCCTACCTGGGCTGGCGTGGTCTGGCTCCCCCTCCATCTGGGGGGGGAGCGTTGCCGGCACAGCACAGTGAACACCCCATCTCCACCACTGCCGCTGCCAGCCAGCACCCCCCCTCCCGAGGTGGCACCGCTCCTGGCGCAGCCTCCGACCCGGCTAGCCTGGATCCACCCGCGGTGTGGCCTGGTTCATGAGTTGGCTGGGTGGCACGCTGTGCTGTCCTTCTGGCTGGGCCAATGTCCTGCTGTCTGGAGCCTGTTCAGTGCAGCCTCCACACTTGCACCCCTGCCCGGCCTTGTTCAGGTCGCCACTTGTAATGGTGCCACCACGCCATGGGCCCGAGTTCCATGGCACACTGGCACAGCAGTGACATTCCATGCTCCCAAGGCACCTTGGGAGTTGTAGTTCCCAGTGTTTTTCTCATTTTGTGGGCCCCAGGCCCCCTGGGACCTGCGACCCGACAGTGATGGTCTCGCACACGCAAGGTACATGTGTATGCAGTTTCGGCGCAGATTTGCATTCCGGACATACAAGAATGCACCTCTGTTTTATATATAGAAAAGTAAAGTATTTATGAGAGTCTAGAGCCTTCTAAAAGATTCCTAGATATATCTCAGGATAAGTTTCGATTTCTGGGAGCAACCTGGCTTGCAGCCAATATATTTGTTATGAGTAAATTCTGAATAGAGGAATTTACAGGATTTGCTTTTGGATGGCTGTATTTAGTCTCAGTTGACACAGAAATACAGACACATTTAGTCACATGTGTTTAAAATGCACATATGCACTTACCCTATGAAGAATACCTACTATTTTTTGTTCATATAAATTTAAATTCTCTCAACACAACAAGACACATCAATGAGAATGTTTTGAGCCCTGCAAAAACTTACTGCCTCATGAAAGCTAGTTGTTGTTCAGTCGCACAGTCGATTCCGACCCTTTGCGACCCTATGGACCATTGTTCTCCAGGCGCCTCTGTCCTCCACCATCTCCCTCAGCACTCCCAGTTCTGTGCCCATTGTGTCTACAATACCATCTAGCCATCTCATCTTTGGCCTCCCCCTTCTTCTTTTGACCTCCAACTTTCCCAACATCAAGGCCTTCTCAAGTGAATCCTCCCTTCTCATTTGATGTCCAAAGTACTTTAGCTTCATCTTTACTATTAGACCTTCCAATGAGCAGTCAGTGTTGATTTCTTCTAAGATTGACCTATTTGTTCTCCTCGCTGTCCAGGGGACTCTCAAAACTCTCCTCCAACACCACATTTCAAAGGCATCTATTCTTCTACGTTCAGCTTTCCTAATTGTCCAACTCTCGCATCCGTACATTACCACTGGGAATACCATTGCATTGACTATTCTAATTTTTGTTTGCAATGTGATGTCTCTGCTTTTCACTATGTTCCCCAGGTTTCTCATGGCTTGTCTCCCAAGAAGCAGTCACCTTTTTATTTCATGGCTGCAATCTCCATCTGCAGTGATCTTTGATCCTAAGAATGTAAAATCTGTCACTGCTTCTACTTCTTCCCCATCTATTTTCCAGGAACTGATCAGACCTGTTGCCATTATCTTGGTTTTCGTGATATTGAGTCTCAAGCCAGCTTTTGCACTCTCCTCCTTCAGCCCAATCAAGAGATTCTTTAGGTCTTCCTCACTTTCTGCCATTAGGCTGGTATCATCTGCATATCTCAGCTTGTTGATGTTTCTCCCAGCAATTTTAATCCCATATTGTGATTCCTCCATCCCTGCATTGCACATTATGTGCTCTGTGTATAAGTTGTATAAGCAGGGTGACAAAATGCAGCCTTGTCTTACTCCTTTTCCTATTCCAAACCACTCTGTCATTCCGTGTTCTGTCCTAACTGTTGCTTCTTGGTTCATGTACAGATTTCTCAGGAGGCATATGAGGTGCTCTGGTATTCCCATCTCTTTAATTACTTGCCACATCTTGTTGTGGTCCACACAGTCAAATGCCTTGGTGTAGTCAATAAAACAAAAGTAGACTTGTTTCTGATATTCCTTTGTTTTCTCCATGATCCAATGTATGTTGGCAATGTGGTCTCTAGTTCCCCTGACTCTTCTGAAACCAGCCTGCACCTCTGGTAATTCTCTCACCACATGCTGCTGAAGTCTATCCTGCATTATCTTGAGCATCACCTTGCTGGCGTGTGGGATGAGTGCAATTGTTCGGTAGTTTGAACATTCTTTGGCATTGCCCTTTTTTGGGATTGGGACGTATACTGTTCTTTTCCAATCCTGTGGCCACTGTTTTGTTTTCCAAATCTGCTGGCATATTGAGTGCAGTAATTTGACACCATCATCTTTTAGAGCTTTGAAAAATTCCACTGGGATACCATCATCTCCACTAGCTTTGTTGTTTGCAGTGCTCTTTAGGGCCTTTATAACTTCGCTCACCAGGATGTCTGGCTCAAGTTCAATGTTTTCATCATTGTGATTATCAGGAGTGTTGAGGTCCTTTTTGTAGAGTTCCTTTGTGTACTCTTGCCATCTTTTCTTAATCTCTTCTGCATCAGCTAGCTCTTTTCCATCTTTGTCCCTTATCATGGTCATTTTTGCTTTAAATGTTCTTTTTATTTCCCCGATTTTTCTGAAGAGATCTCTTGTCCTGCCTCTTTTGTTGTTTTCCTCCATTTCTTTGCACTGTTCTTTTAGGTAGTTTTCCTTATCTCTCCTTGCTTTTCTTTGAAATTCTGTGTTCAAATGATTGTATTTTTTCCTTTCTCTTTTGACTTTTGCATTCCTTCTTTCCTCTGCTATTTTAAGAGCCTCATCAGACAACCATTTTGCTTTCTTACGCTTCTTTTCTTTTGGTATGATTTTCTTTGCTGCTTCCTGCATGATGTCCCTCATCTCTGTCCATAATTCTTCTGCCACTCTATCTATTGAGTCTAAGCCATTGAATCTGTTCATCACCTCCACCGTGTATTCTTTAGGGATGCTATCTAGGTGATATCTGTCTGGTCTCCTTGTTTTCCCTATTTTCTTTAGTCTTAACCTGAATTATGCGATCAGTAGATTGTGATCTGAGCCACAGTCTGCTCCAGGTCTTGTTTTTGCTGACTGTATGGAGGTTCTCCATCTTTGGCTGCAGAGTATGTAGTCAATCTGGTTTCGGTGTTGGCCATCTGGTGATGTCCATATGTAAAGTCACCTCTTGTGTTGCTGGAAGAGAGTGTTTGCTATGACCAGTGCATTCTCTTGGCGGAACTCTATCAGTCTTTGCCCTGCTTCATCCTGTACCCCAAGACCAAACTTGCCTGTTATTCCCTCCACTTTTTGATTTCCTACTTTGGTATTCCAGTCTCCTAATATAATTTGGACATCATTTCTTGGTGTCTGTTCTATGAGGTGTTCTAGGTCCTCATATAACTGGCCCACTGTGGCTTCATCTGCACCAGTGGTTGGTGCGTATATTTGGATCACAGTGACATTGAAAGGTTTGCCTTGAATTCTGACTGATATCATTCTGTCATTTTTGAGATTGTATCCCATTACTGCTTTTCTCACTCTTTTATTGACAATTATGGCTACTCCATTTCTTCTAAGGTTTTCTTGTCCACAGTAGTAGATATGATGGTTTCCAGAGCTGAATTCACCCATCCCTGTCCATTTTAGCTCACTGATGCCCAAGATGTCAATGCTTATTCTTTCCATCTCATTTTTTCTCTTTGCAAACCATTTCAAATTTTGCATTGGTATGTATAAAATAGGGGCCATGGTGACTTAATGGTTAAGATGCTGAGCTTGACGACTGGAAGGTTGGCATGTCAGCAGTTTGAGACCCGACTGCTGCACAATAGAGTGAGTTCCCATCCTCTGTCTCAGCTCCTGCCAACCTAGCAGTCCGAAAGCAAGAAACTGAAAGTAGAAAAAGAGGTACCACTTCAGTAGGAAAGGTAATAGCATTCTGTGCACTTTGGGGTCTACTCATGCCTTCCACATGACCACAGAAACATCTGCAGACAGAGACAGAGCAGGCTTTTTGGCTGTAAAAGGAGATGGCACCTCCCTGTAGAGTTGTTTATGACTGGCTTTTAAACAGGGGAGACCTTGGCCTTTACCTATTTATAAAATGACAGCTGGCTGGTTACCTGTTATGTCCAAAGGTTTATTCCTTTTCAAAAGTCAAACTGAGACAAAAATAAAGAGCAGAGAGTGCACCATTCTAAAAGGCTCGATATTCAAATACATGTCAGCGCGATTAAATGTTGAAGTTGACTTTATGGCACTCAATTACAGTTATATAAAAAGGCACATGCAGCAATTTTATGTAAAGCAATGTTATCACATCCTCTCCTTTCTTGTCTCCTCTCCTTTTGTTTTGGTGATGAATGTCCTCCCTTTTGGGGATGCCTATGTTGCCACCCTGCTCCTCCATTTATAACAATGGACCAGCACTGGGAGTAAAATACCTGCTTGTGCTGGCTTCACCTGCTTCTCCCAGGAAGAGATGGGCCTCGAGCTCTTGCCGGCCTTGATTGCATGGTGTGCTAGGGAGGAGCCAAGGAGCCTTTGTGGTGGTGGCTCCTTCCTGCCTCGCCCTCTTTAACTGCTCAGCATTGGAGAAACAAATCTTTCTCCCTCTGAAGCAGCCCTCACATGGGGCCTAGAGGCCTTTTTTTCCTTTGGTGGTGCTGCCTCATGGCCCCAGACTGGTGAGCAGTTGTTCAATCTAAGCACACTGCTCATTAATTGTTCGGTCCTGCCAAAGGGCCCCCAGTGGATCAAGCCTCTTTGAATGGGCCAGGTTGGCTCCACTTCTCAGCCTCGCGGTGGGTGACATGAGTGCAAACTATCAATCTCCGCTGCTGTTATGTATGTATGTATGATTGCATGTTCATTGTACTGTAAAGGCAAGAATGTAACCACTCCAAATACAAGGTATCTCAGCTGTAAAGGAACGCGAGCAGGCAGCCCATAGAGGGCAGCTGCGAGCGTTCAGTCTCACATGGTTCACATTGCTCAATCACGGACAGCCGCGGGAAAACCTTCCCCGCATTCAGCAGCAGAAGAAAGATCTGCATTCAGCAGCAGGAAAAGAGGCGTGCCTGGGCGAGGCCACGCCGGTAGCAGCCAATGAGCTACCGTGTTACAAGATTCAAATGTATAGGGCTACTGTATATATTGAGATGTATCACCGCCATTACCTCATGCTCCAACGGATCATCATGCAATAAACCTGTGTTAAGCCAACCCTTCGGCTGTTCTGTTGTCTTTGGTCCCATACACTAAATTGGCGACGAAGGTGGGATCATGGCTGCCCACGGGACCAAGACATGCGCCGGCTACGAGATCAGGAAGCCGGGAGACTTGGAGCTGTTTGAGATAGACTTCAATGGAGCGCTAGTAGAGCTCGAAGTCTCAGATGAGGCCAAGAAGAGGGCCATCTTCGTCCGCATGCTCGGACACGAGACCAAGAGGACCTTGGTGGACCTGATTGCGCCGAGGAGGGTGAGCGACTTCAAGGCCACAGAGCTCCTGGCGGCGCTGCGCACCCACCTCCGGCCCGCGATAGCCATGTTCCCCGCTCGGAGCGCGTTCTGGAGGCGAGTCCAGGCGCCCGGGGAATCGGTCGCTGAGTTCGCCGCGGCCCTGCGGCTGGCCGCCGGCCCATGCAGGTGGGAGACCCCAGAAGTCACCCTCCGGGACTGCCTGCTCTGCGGTCTGAGGGATACCGAGACTCAGCGCGCGCTGATGAAAAAGGAGCCGCCTCCCACGTGGCAACAAGTCCTCGACACGGCACAGGCCGCGGAGGCCACAACTGCCGGGGTGCAAGAGCTTCAGGACTGGCGCCCGAAACCCGCCAAGGCAGAGAGCTCGGTGCGCACGGCCCGGCGAGTTTCGAACTCGTCCACGGAGAGTGGCGACGACGAGGACGTCCGGCGGGTCCACAGAGAGGGCCAGCGCTGCGACGGCTGCGGCGCCGCCCACGCCAGCGCCAAATGTCCATTCCGCAAGGCCGAGTGCCACAACTGCGGCCGGCGCGGGCACATCGCCAAGGTCTGCCGGAAACGGCGCGAGGCCAAGAGGAGTTCCCCAGACCGCTCAGCGAGGCAGGACCGCACCACGAGGCCAAAGGACGGCACCCGGACCACGAGGACCCGGGACGGAGTAGGGCGCATCTCCGACGACAGCGAGGACGACGCCCCGGTTTGCAGCGTTTCCATGGAGCACCCCCGTTACTTCGTTGAGGTAGTAATACAAGGGGTCCCTGTTAGGATGGAGGTGGACTCGGGTTCCTCATACTCTATCATTTCCCAGGGAGAGTTCATGAAAATCGCCCCCCGCGTGCGGCCCAAGCTCAAAGCGTTGAGGGCCACACTGAAGGACGTGCAAGGGAACCGCATCCCAGTGTTGGGGGTTGGGAAGTTCCAGGTCCAGTTTAAAAAGCACACCACAACGCTTCCCCTAGTCGTCCTCAAGGGAGGTAAATGCAGCCTCCTCGGGACTCAATGGTTCCAGCCCCTGGGGTTGTTCATTGGGGGGGTGCACGCCGTGGGAGTACACGCCGCCGGGACTGATCCAATACAGAGCGTGTGCGACGCGCACCCCGAGGTTTTCAAAAAGGGGCTCGGAAAATTCAAGGGCCCCCCAGTGACTTTCGACCTGGACCCTGGAGTACGTCCAATCAGACTTAAACCGCGCAGAGTGCCCTTCGCACTAAAGGACAAAATAGAGGCGGAGTTGGACAAATTGGTGGGCCAGGGGATTCTTGTCCCTGTTGATTCTGCGGAGTGGGAAACTCCAATTGTAACAGCGCTCAAGGCCAACGGGGAGGTCCGCATATGCGCTGATTACAAGTGCACCATCAATAAGGCGATCCGCCCTAATGCGTATCCGGTGCCGGTAGTCAGCCACTTGTTGGCCAGGTTACACGGGGGGAGGTGTTTCGCTAAACTCGACCTGGCCCAAGCCTACCAGCAACTCCCGGTGACCCCCGCCGCAGCTGCTGCGCAGACCATAGTCACCCACAAAGGGGCGTTCCAGGTATCGCGCCTCCAATTCGGCGTGAATTCGGCGCCCGGGATCTTCCAGTCACTCGTGGAACGCCTCCTGAAGGGGTTAGAGGGGGTGTTACCCTACTTTGATGACGTATTGATTACAGGGGGGAGCCGGGCCGAATTAGCAATAAGGTTGGGAAAGGTCCTGGCAATATTCGAAAAAGCGGGGTTGCGGTTGCGGAAAGACAAATGTGTTTTCTTCGCAACTGAGGTTGAGTTCCTAGGGTTCCGTGTTACTCCCGAGGGAATAAGGCCATCCCAATCCAAGGTGGCCGCCATCAAGAAGGCCCCCCGCCCCACCTCCAAGCCCGAGTTGCAGTCGTTCCTTGGACTGCTCAACTTTTACCACTCCTTCCTCCCGCGGAAGGCAGCAGTGGCGGAACCGCTACACAAATTGTTAAAAAAGGATGGGGCATGGAAGTGGGGCGACGACCAGGAGACGGCTTTCAATGACCTGAAGCGACTCCTGGCATCAGATGCGGTACTGACCCACTTCAATCCCAAACGCCCAGTGGTCCTGATATGCGATGCATCCCCGGTGGGGGTGGGGGCGGTGTTATGCCATGTACTGGAGAATGGGAGGGAGGCCCCGATAGCGTTCTACTCTAGGTCCTTGTCCCAAGCGGAGAGAAACTATGCCCAGACAGACAGGGAAGCACTAGCGATAATTGCGGGGACCAAGAAATTTCATGATTTTGTGTACGGCCGCCCCTTCACCATAGTGACTGACCACAAGCCCTTGCTAGGCATTTTCACCGCAGATAAGCCCACACCCCAAATCCTGCCCCCTAGGATGCTCAGGTGGGCCATTTTTCTCAACGCGTATCAGCACGCGTTGGTATACCGGCCCGGAAAGGAAATCAGCCATGCGGACGCCCTGTCGAGGTCCCCCATTCCCCGGGATTGCTGCCACGTGGGCGAGGAAGAGGGGGACCACCAGGTCTTAATGATAGAGGTCCTAGACTCCCCTCCAGTAGTACCGGCCGACATCGCCAAAGCGACCGGCAAGGACAAAACGCTAGCTACAGTTTGCTCCTGGGTACAGAAAGGGTGGCCCGTGTCTTCCCCAGCAGCGGAATTCGACACATTTTTCAAAAAGAAACTAGAGTTGTCCCTAGAGAGGGGTTGCCTTTTGTGGGGTCAGCGGGTAGTGATCCCCACGTCGCTCCGGCCGAGGGTGCTTAAACTGCTGCACGTCAGCCACCCGGGGATCGTCCGCTCTAAGGCACTAGCCCGTAGTTACTTTTGGTGGCCCCAGCTAGACGCCGACATCGAACACATGGTCGGCACTTGCGAAGCGTGCCAAAGCTCCAGGCCAGAAGAGGCTCGCTTGCCACATAGGGAGTGGGACGCAGCAAGGGGGCCCTGGTCCCGGGTACACGTAGACTTTGCTGGCCCGTTCAGGGGAACGCTTTTCCTCCTTGTGGTGGACGCGTTCTCCAAGTGGTTGGAGGTCATTCCAGTCTCGAGCACCTCCTCGGCCACTACAATTAAACAGTTACGGAGGGTCTTTTCCACGTTCGGTTTACCCGACACCCTCGTCAGCGATAACGCTAGCTGTTTCACGTCCGCCGAGTTCGGGGCATTCATGGATCGCAACGCCATTCGGCACGTCACCTCCGCCCCCTTTCACCCGGCCACCAACGGCCAAGTAGAGCGCCTCGTGCGCACCACAAAAGACGCGCTGCGGCGCATGGGCCCCGGAGACCTCGACCTGAAATTGTGCCAATTCCTGCTAAGGTACAGGGTCACCCCATTGGCGTCAGGGTACTCCCCCGCGGAGCTGTTAATGCGCAGGAAGCTGGCCACGGTAATCTCCAAGCTAGACCCCACGAGAGTAGAGGACACGGGGCGGAACATAGGGGTGGAACCCGCAAAGAGTTTCAGCGTAGGCGCCCCGGTGCATTGCAGGAACTACGCCGACGCGGGGCCAGCCTGGGTGCCGGGCACCGTAATAGAACAAACCGGCCCCGTCTCATACCGCGTGGAGACCAGTACAGGCCTCCTGTGGAGGCGACACGTGGACCAACTCAGGCGCAGGGTCCCCGGAGAACAGGACGAAGACGGAAAAAGCCACGAATCAGCGTTAGGGTACTCCCCCACCCGTTTAGCCCAAGGGGGAGGGAAAGGGGGACATGGGTCCCCACCAAGGGGGGAGGAAAGGGAATCGATCCTCAGAGATCTTTTGCGGGACTTCGCGGCAGAAAGGAAGAGCCCCGACCTCACACATACCCCTCGGAAGTTTCCCCGAAACACAGATGCCTCTAGAAGTTTAGACGTTGATTTACAGTACCAGGGGGAGTTAGCGGAGTGGTCCCCCACCCGTCCTAGCGAAAAGAGGGGTTTCAGTTCAGCCCCTGGTACTTCCAGTCCCAGTAGCCCCTGTGAGTTAGAATGCAACATAGCGCCAATTTCCCGGAGACCGACACCCCCAAGACAGGAGGCAACAGCGAGTCCGCCCACCACAGTCTCAAGGTCCCCCGAGCGGGGAACAGAAGGTAGCAGAACCACAAGGGCGACCTCATCGGTTCCGCGGTTCACAATAGGAGGGTCCCCCGGGTCCGAGAGCAACAGGCAGGGGTTTACCTCCCAACTGTTCATTCCATTCCCATCCCCGGGGACAAGGCAGGCACGGACCCCCCACAGAGCCACTAACGAATCCCCGTTTCCCGTTGCAGGACAAGTACCCGCGGAGTCAGAGATCACAGGCTCTCCAGCACTAGGTCAGGTGCAAGCACGCCCCAAGCGCACGTGCGGCAAGCCACAATGGTTGCGGGACTTCGTCCCGTCCTAGGGGGGAGGGATGTTATGTATGTATGTATGATTGCATGTTCATTGTACTGTAAAGGCAAGAATGTAACCACTCCAAATACAAGGTATCTCAGCTGTAAAGGAACGCGAGCAGGCAGCCCATAGAGGGCAGCTGCGAGCGTTCAGTCTCACATGGTTCACATTGCTCAATCACGGACAGCCGCGGGAAAACCTTCCCCGCATTCAGCAGCAGAAGAAAGATCTGCATTCAGCAGCAGGAAAAGAGGCGTGCCTGGGCGAGGCCACGCCGGTAGCAGCCAATGAGCTACCGTGTTACAAGATTCAAATGTATAGGGCTACTGTATATATTGAGATGTATCACCGCCATTACCTCATGCTCCAACGGATCATCATGCAATAAACCTGTGTTAAGCCAACCCTTCGGCTGTTCTGTTGTCTTTGGTCCCATACACTAAAGCTGCTCTGCTCACTGCTTATCCCAATTATTTGGGATCCAAATTCTCCAGTATTGACCTGAGTTATTACCCTGAACCCTGACTCCATGTGCTTCTATAATCCTGTGGGTTTGTTATGGTGCACTGGGTCCTGACGCCATGTGCCTGTATAATCCTGAGGGTTTCTTGTGGTAAACTGGGGCCTTCAGTCCAGTAGGTCGGTCTGGGGTGGGTCTGGTTCAGCCGTTGGCTGTACCCCATATGGTGGGGTGATTTTAATCAGAATGGTATGTTTAGTCATTCGGTTGGGGTCTCGGGTAATTTGGGACATCGGACAGCACTATCACTTGGGGTGTCTCACAGCTGCCAAATAGCTGCAGCCCTGGGACAGCTGATCAGGAAGATTTGCCAGCTTCCTGGTCGCATAGCTTGGTCCCACTGTTGGGCACAATGCTGGCCTGCCTGCAGAGCTTTTCTGCTGTCCCTATTATTTGGGATCCAAATTCTCTGCTATTGACCTGAGTTATTATCATGCACCCACACTACTTAGTCCCCAGTGCAATAGTTTGCAACAACTTATTTTGGCTTAATAAAGGGGCCCATGTTTGAACCCATGACATGTGTCCGTCTCTTCATTCGGGGGTGGCTGGCAATCTAAATATAAAGAGTGTGGCCGTGTAAATATAAAGAGTGTGAGGTTTTTTTGTATTTAAGAGACCAGAGCCTGAAACAACAGATTAGATGGAGCCATGCAAAATTAAGAAAGTCTGTGGTGCAGCTCTATGCCCACTGCCATGGACATGCAAAAGAAATCCAGTGGCAAAGATGCATTATTTTAAGCTTTTTGGAAAAATAAAGAGACTCTCCTGTGTGATGCCAGAATCAGTATCAGGCATGTGGTAGGACCAGCTTCATTTGTATGGAAGCAAAGTTGCAGTAAAAAGTAATTGCACATTAAATTAAAACTGATTATCTCCTGTGCGCTAAGTGAAACTAAACAATTATCTGAAGCTGCACCCAAGACAGGCAAATGTTAACAAAGCATTTGCAGAAATAGCATTATATTCCTTTTAGTTGTGTTTAATAAAAGAGTTTCAGGACTGCTGAATGATCTCATTTGTGGAGTACTATAAGAGAACATATGCTCACACGCTACTGAGTTTCTCTGGAGGGACAACCTTAGCTTGTCAAAAGTGGCAGACGGCACCAGGAGGAGATATTGTTATGCATAAGACTTGCATAGCAAAGAGTAGAGGCGTTTTCCCCTTCTGCACTGTGCAGTCTTGGCTCTTGTTTGGATATTATCTCTAGCTACCTTTTCTCTGACGCACATACACTTTCCCCCTTCCTGACAAATGAGCTTCACTTGGAACAAACCAATATAGCACCTTGAACATGCAAAAGGGGTGGGGGTGGGGAGGGGGAGACCGTCATTCTGTTCCTTTCTTCGTATACATGCGTATCTCATAGATTTAAAGGATCAATCCACAGGTGACTGTTCCTTATGAATTGTTTCCATGCAGAGAAATAGAACTATGACTTTTACTGTCTTTAAAAATCTCAAGTTCTTTCCCCAGAAGTTGCTTGCAGAGAAATGTGCTGAAAATCTGGCAATTTCTCATAGGAAGGAAACCAAATGAAAGCCTCAGTCATTTGCACTGGCCAAATGCTATCGTTGTGGCTTGTCACTTGTTTGAAAAGTTGTCGCAAAGAGAATGGGCAGGATGTGTTCTCAATAATCTCAGAGTGGAGAACATGTCACTATGAGCTGAAGTTTTTGTTGTTGTTCAGTTGCATTGTCGAGTCTGACCCTTTGCAACCTCATGGACCATGGCACCCCTATCCTCCACTATCCTCCTCAACCCACCCAGCTCTATGCCCATTGCGTCAACAATACCATCTAGCCATGCCATTCTCTGACACCCCTTCTTCTTTTGCCCTCGACCTTTCCCAGCATCAAGAATTTCTCAAGTGAATCCTCTCTTCCCATTTGATGTACAAAGTACTTTAGCCTCATCTTCAATATTTGACCTTCCAAGGAGCTGTTGGGGTTGATTTCTTTTAAGACCTACCAATTTGTTCTCCTTGCTGTTCAGGATACTCTTCAAATTCTTCTCCAACACCACACCTCAAAGGTGTCTATTCTTCTGCTCTCAGCTTTCCTTTTGGTCCAGCTCTCACAACCATGCATTACTACCGGGAATACCTGAAGTTACAGGAAGTCAGATTTCAGATGAATTTTAGGAAAGACCTCATAACTGTTAGAGGAGTATGACAATGGAGCCAATTACCTCAGGAGATGGTGAGATCTTCAGCTCTGGAAACATTAGCAAGAAGGTTATGTAGCTGTCTGTTGGGTATACTTTAACTTGGATTCCTTCATTGAGTAGGTTGGACTTCACAGCCTTATAGGGCCTTTAGAACCCCATGATTCTATGATTGTTAGTGTTGAGTAAAGATTCAACTACCAAGCCTGTCAGCTTCTGTTTCTGGAATAGCAAAGGGTTCCAATTTGTCATTCTTCTTAAAGCATCGAAATATCTTGAGTTGGTCTTGTATTGCAGGCAACTCCCAGAATCGTATTAAGGAGTAAGGATGGAAGGACTATTCACCAAATCCTCCCTCATTTCTGGATATAAGAAGGTACTACAACAATAAATTTCACAGTCCCCTGAGATTGTTCTCCTCCAGCCAGAGACAAGACAAATAGTTGTCATTTAGGGGTCATTCAACAATTACATGATCGTTGAAGGGAGGAGGGGGTCTGCCATCTAAATTACAGAAAATTTACATGGGGGCGGGGGTGGTTCAGATCAAAGATTACATAATCCATTTGGAGCTGTTATGCATTAGAGTTTCGATACAAAAGCTCTGGATTACGTAATATTAAAGGGGGAAGGGATTGAAGCTAAAATTAGGATTACATAGGGGGGAGGGAGTCAATTTCCCCCCAAAAATGGATCACATAATTGTTGCACCCACATGAATGCACGAACAAAGAGCAAACACAGTAGGACTGCATGGTTTTTAAAATTAAATATAAAAGTGTCTATATTCTTACTCGCCTTTGTTTGAGGCAATGCACATAATTCATGCAGTTGTCTGAATTAGGCAGTGTTGTGGAAAAGCAGGCACAAAACATTATTTTCACCAACGTCTGAACTCTGTCAAGAGTAACAAGAAAGTCCTCACCATTTTCAATAGTGACAGAGAAAATGCCACAGCTCTCCATTCTTGCCTGAAAGGAGTAGACCAATATGGGTTTACATACCTACTCAAAAGAATAGAACTAACCTTAAACTACATAAAGAGAAAACAAATAAAGTGGTTTTCCCACATTTTGGAATTCCATACCATACCTGTATGAGGCACATGGAGGAGAAGGACAAAGAGTACCAGGCAGACCCAGAGGAAGGTGGAGAGATAACATCCAAAACGTAATGCCCAAATCAGGTTCTTGTCAGTTAGAGATGCCCCATGCACAACCATTGTATTACTGTTGAATTTACATTTTGAACAGACAGAGGAACTTTGTTAGTAGGGAGCTTACAGGATAAGTATATTAAAAAATCACACAATGACACTGTCCTGTTGTCCAACATTATGTGGTATTTGTGGGATACATGTTTACCTTATTATTACTTTACACTAAAAATAGTACACATTTAAAATATGGAAGCTGTTGTGTGGGCAGCTTGTGTGGAAACAAGTAATTTAAAACCCCATTAAACAAATATTTTTAAGCCTTGGCATCAGATTGCAAGTCTGCAAGCAGCTCTTTGAGCCTGATCTACACTAGAGGTCCAGAAACTGAAATCAGATGATTAAAACAGATGTAAAACACCAACATTAGTCAGATGTTTCTTCTTTATTTAGTTTGCACAATCCCAGAGCTGCATCAAAAGGAGGGAGTGGTACATTACACATCTGAGTCAACCCGACAACACATAATTATGTCATAGGTTGAGCTGCTGTGTTTTGGAGTAAAATATTAAAATAAGAAGACCCACAGATAATATTATGCCTCCTCCTCTCCTCCTCCTCCTCCTCTGTGGTGACCCAATGAATGAGAGGTCTCCAAAATATCCTGCCTTCAACACCCCTGCTCAGCTCCTGTAAACCCAATTCTGTGGTTTTCCTTTCCTCATGATGTCAATCCATCTCATGTTTGGCCATCCTATTTTAATGCTGCTTCCCACCCTTGTCAGCATTATTGTCTTTTCCAGGAAGTCTTGCATTCACATGATATGCCCCAAGTAGAACAGCCTCACCTTCATCATTTTTGCCTCTAGAGATAGCTCAGGCTTGATTTACTGGATCAGGATCCATTTGTTCATTTTTCTGGCAGAACAGAGGTCTCCTCCAACAGTATATTTCAAATGCATCAGTTTATTTCCTGTTCTCTGCTCCACAGTGCTGTCTGCATTTGCAGACTTTTCTGTGGACATGTGGCAGGCATTCCTAGAGTAGACACTGAAGAGCATGAAACGCAGTTTACCTTCCCACCGAAGTGGTCCCTATTTATCTACTTGCAAATTCTTGCTTTCGAACTGCTAGGTTGGCAGGAGCTAGGACAGAGACTGGAGCTAACTCCATTATGCAGTACCTGGGAATCAAACTCTGACTTTCCAGTCAGTGAGTTCAGTGTCTTAACCACTTGAGCCACCGCAGTCACAGTTCTCCTGGTACTATACTTTTAATTTTCTTTTCTTTTTTTATAATTGTTTTTTTAATTGATATCAGATCAGGAATTTACTGGAGAGGGTTAAGTAGGTTTGGGGAAAACATAAGCAGACTGTATATAACTAAAACAAATTAATAAATAATGATAATAGCCATGCATTGCACAGGTTCAGATTTGGCATCAATCCACACACAAGATTATGGTCATATTTAACCAGAGGCATGCTTCAGTGCCTTGCTGGATGAGGTCCATCAGGCTGAATGACATATTTCTGGTCCCTCCTAAGCAAAGAACAAATATCATTTTGTTCAAATGACATTAGACCATTGAACATAAATTCTTCCTCCTTCTCTTGTCAAGTTTGCTCAGGTCACTCTCCCTCCCTCCCCATCCTGTGCCTTGATGCTCGGCACGGCAGAGTTCAATTTAACGTATGAAAATCAACCTGTCTCTTCTGTTCCATTCATCATCATCAACAGAATTCATTCTGGAATCCAAACTTGTTTTCCTATTACTTTGTTATATTTTGGGGGTGGGGGAGGGACAGGACAGGATGATATATGGAGCATAAAGTAGACAGTGGCAGAGACAGGGGAGTCAGCCTTCGTTTCTTAGTAAATGGCTGCCAGTCGAGGAGAACCTCTGGGGATAGTGGCCGCGGCTATGATAGCTTTCATAAAAAGCTGTATGTACTGATATGTGTATCTGAGTGTTGATATCTGTTCAGAATACAAGATTATTTTCTTAAGCAAACTTGGATCACCCACTCGTAGACTGAGATTATTATCACTTCTTAAGGACAGGACTACTTGGGGAAATATTTCATGGCTATAGATCCATTTGTCCCAGGAAGCTTCCAGAAGAAGGGAAAGGTAAACTGCTCCTCTGAATTCTCTACCTAGAAAATCCTGGAAAGGGTCTCCACAAGTCAGAGCAGGTTTGAAAGCATACAATTGTTATTTATTATCAGTTATATTCTCCTGAGTTGTTGTCATTGTCTTCTTCATCATCGTCATCTTCTGCTTGTCAGTTTTCAGTCTCCATTTTGATTGATGACTGAACCAAAGTATACAAAATCTCTCACTATTTTTAGTATCTTCATTGTCAACTTTAATACTGTGTTGTTTATTTATTTATTTATTACATTTTAATCATGAGCTGGACATTTCACTATGGGAATGGAGTAAGACTGCACAGCCAATGACTCAACACCGAGTGTTGGGTGGCAGTAAATAACCTGACTCCCTGAACCCAATGGCCATGGGCGGATGAGTCCCTTTGGGTGGGGTGATGGTCTTCCTCAGTGGAGGAAATGCCACTGGAAAACCATCATATCAGGCCCAATGGCAAAATGAGCGGAAGAGGAACCACTTCACTATTCTGACTCCCAACGATCATAGAGGTGGGAGAGGCCATGCCAGATGGACTGGCTGTGAAGGCACACCTTGTCAATATCCTGGTGTCAAATCCTGCATGTCTTGTTTTATATGTGCCGCAGAAGATGGCTCCGTGATCATAGTGTGTCGGTCACTTCATGGCAAGCTGTGGTCCACCTTACACAAATTCATGTCAGTGGCATTTTTCCTGATTTTTGGATATGAGTAGCAGCTGATGATGGCATTTCTATCTAGCTCATCTGGGATATTTCCCACTCTGCTCTTCGTTCATCATGTGTCCCCCTGCCCCCCCTTAACATTCGTCTGAAGCCCTGCTTTGGCACTTTCTTCTTTTACTTTCACTAAAAGTCATTTCATGTCATTGCCGCTTTCAGCGAATAAGATGGTGACATAAGCATATGTTAAATTATTGATGTTTGTGGACCAATTTTCACTCTTCCATCATCTGAATCGAGCCTGGTTTTCTGTATGAGTCTGGTTTGTGTACAGACAGAACAAATAAGGGGATGAAATACTTCCTTGTCTGACTCCTTTGCCTATAGGAAAATATTCTGGCTCTCATTTTTTTACCCAAATAGTAGCTTCTTGTCCATGGTACATTGGAGAAATTAATAGGAACTAAAAATATTTGCCAAGTGGAAAAGATAGTGTGTGTGTGTGTGTTGTGTGTGTTAAAATTTATTGTACTATGGCCACTTTTGATGTGATCCTTGACTTGATTTACTCTGACACCAATCGACAATTTCTGTTTGAAGATATGTCTAGAGTATTTCTTGTCTATTGGGGTTCTCCAGGTTCTCCAGAAGTTAAGTCATTGTGGCCAAGTGCTAGTGATGTCACTATGTCTCTTGTTGAGATATCTGTCAACAGTAAATCCTGATGGATCACTTGTATGGGTTGTTCTATTAGAAACCTTTTCATCATCTCATCAAGTCAAAAGTTCCATCTGACATGGCATTTGCCCTGTCTTGACAACAGGATGGGTATAAAGAATTGTTTCTCTAGGCGGAGCTGTCAAATGGAGAGCATGATTTACAAATAAATAGGCAGGTGGTCACTTTCCAGATGGGGAGTGACTTTAAAATATTCTGTTGTTCACATCTACATTGACCACACACATGGGTTCTATGGTACTACTTATGTCCGGTCTGGGCATTTAGAACACTGTATGTACTCTTACTCTACTTTGTTTCTCTAGTCCCAAAGCAACTTTAGTTCTCCCCTTTCTTTCTTTCTTTCTTTGTCTACTTACTGATTGGCAGCAGATATTGGAGTTTTCAGTTTGGGTAGTTCCCAACACTAATTAGAAATATGGTGGTGCTGGCAATTTTACCTGTAAACTTTCATCTACAAAAGCAGGCTACAAACAAATTAAAGATATCAGCCCACCTTTGCATCAGAGGGATACCAAAATGAGTTGCTCCATCTGAGCATAGAATTTAAGCATTGTTGTAACTATCTTTTGGAAATTGTCAGGCTAGGACATTGGCAGACCTCCAAGGAAAGCAAATTAAAAAATGTTCAAGACCTTTCCCAACCAAAAGAAAGGCAGATTTCTCTTTTTCTTGGGATATTAGCTTTAAACATGCTCTGAAAGTGGAGGGGTGAGGAGGAGACTTTTCTTCGTTACATGTCCCATGTGAACAAGAACAGAGTATTTGCTAGAACTTTGTTGCGCTCCCCATGAAGGCAAGTAAATGAATTACAGTACACAGTGCATTCAATAACAGGCAAGACTTCAAAGCTTCCTAATAACTAGGGCATGAATCTGAAATGTGCGGCTTGGCACATTCTCCTGTGTCTCATCGTGTTCTTTGAAAAGGTGGCTTTATTCATAATCTCGAGCCTTCTCTTGTTCTACAAAAGCACTTTTTAGGGTTTCATTGAGGCTTACATACACGAGTATTCAACACGAAAGGCTGGTGTGTCAATTATTCATAGTGAGAGCTTTCATCTGCCTGGTTGTGTTTTTTAAAAATGAAATAAAATAAAATAAAATAAACATGATCATCTCCCTCAACAGTTTGATGTTTAATTTAGAACAAAAGTCCAAATCCTTGTTCACCGAAAAGTTTTCCTCACTTTCACAGAAGAAACTGTGGTTTTCTTTTCATTTTTTTAAAAAAAATCTTCTTAAAAACATAAAGCCAGCAACAAATACTAATGAAAACTACTGATGTTGTCTAAATACAAAGCCTACTCCTTTAGAGTGGTCAGCTTCTTCCATTCCAATGTATTTATTCTAAAAGGAAATGAAATTATAGTTTATGCAGAAAACTATCCAAAGGTCACTCAGTCAGAAGTATGTTGTGTTGTGTTAGATATTCATCCATATTTTGGAGCAGTGTTTCTCACCTTTTTTTAAAAAAAACTGCATTCCTCAATTATTCTATTTAAAATATGAAATACTGTACTGCAACTAAAAGAAATAAAAGAATTTTCAGAATTTAGAAAAGAAATGGAGGAAATGGTAGGTTTTTTGTGCCAGACAGTTCTGAATTTAGTGGTGGGAACTTTAAAGAGGTTGCACAGTGGCAATGAATGCTACATTTACATCATGATGCAATGATATGGAAAGATAAACAAAAGATAATCAATGCACTAGCACAGATCAGAGGACAGTGAAATACACTACAAGATAACTCAAAGAAAGGCAAAATGTAGGGTGTTATGGTTTTGTCAGCAGAACTGCTATTGTGTTGGCATAACTCTCTCTTACCTGCTGAGTTCAAGGAACTGCTAACAGAATATTCTACTGGCAGAGCTTGTTTGCTATTTAACATCTGTTGGCAGAAGAAGGGGCAATAGCACAAAAGAAATTAGTTAAACCAGATTCAGAACAAGTCCAGCCACAAACATAGATATAACATCTACCCAAACATGGGCTAGGGTATAAGGCAATGATGGCTAACCTTGGCACTCCAGGTCTTCTTGGATTTCAATTACCAGAAGCCCAAGTCAGCACTCCTGCTGATCAGGGCTTCTGGGAATTGAAGTCCAAGAGCACATGGAGTGCCAAGGTTGGCCATCACTGGTATAAGGTGTCTGAAGTCATTTCTAGTATCCCTAGGCTGGGAGAGGCCAGGATTCAGCCTATGACTGTGTCATATTATTTCAGCTGGTTGTTGGTCACCTTAGCTACCAGGACTACAATCTGAGAAAGCCAGATGAGTAACTGGGTTGGTTCCCATTTTGCAAATAAAGTATTACATTGTGACATTCAATGTCCCCCCCCTTCTCCACAAAGTAAACATGCATCCCATGAAGTCCTGCTCTGTCCCCATGTGGTTGAACATTACCCCTTGGTTAAGAATCATTGGGTTCAATGAGGCCCCCAGCCAGATCCAGACTCCAGGCAACATGAGGATTGGTTAAGAATTTTGCTTTAGATTTTTGTCCGTGAAGTAAAGGTAAAGGTAAAAATAAAGGTCACTCTTGCTAGAAAGCCAGTCAAATATGACTCTAGGGTTCAGTGCTCATCTCTGTTTATAACTGAAGAGCCAGTGCTGCCTGCATCTGCAGACATGTCCATTGACATGTGGCAGGCATGCCTAGACACTGGGGTGCACGGAATGCTGTTTACCTTCCCACTGAAGTGGTCCCTATTTATTTACTTGCAATTTCTTGCTTTTGAACTGCTAGGTTGGCAGGAGCTGGGACAGAGTTGGAAGCTCATTCTGTTATGCAGTACTTGGGTATCAAACTGCTCACCTGCTGCCTTCCAGTCAGTGTCTTAACCACTTGAGCCACTGTAGTCCCTTTGTCTGTGAAGGATTTAATCAAAATTAACAAGTTTCTTTATAATTGCAATAAATGTAACACTTATGCCAACAAATTTTTAATAGGGCACATAAGAAAAAACTTTGGGAAATAAGAGTTGTTGTCATGGGTAACCTAAGTGTGAATATGAATGTTCCCTCTCCAGAGATTTGTGAGCAGTGGTGATGGAGTAGAAGGGGACTAAGACCTGCCTACTAGCATTTATTTACAGTAAAATCCCAATTTATGTAAAAAGTCCATTCCGTAGCTTCTTATGTAAATAGGGGTTTTACGTAAATCGATGCATCTTCATAGGGATGCATTGAAAAATAAAAAAACAGGCTTGAATTTGGTTTTCAATGAATCCCTATGGAGAATTGTGCTTTGCACCACTAGTGGCCATCTCTGTAATGACATGCAATCCCCACCCCACCCCACACACACACACACTTTTTAAGCTCTTCTCTGACAAACAGCTGAGTACTCACCTAGTCCCCATAGAAGCAGTGGGGGACTCAAAAAATACAGCAAAAGTGCCTCCACTGCTGCTGCTGTCTCCACTGCTGCCGCAGCTGCCGCCGCCACCACCGCCACCAAGGTAAGTGATTTCTTGTGACTTCTGGTGGTGGGGGCGGATGGCATGGGGTGGAATTTGTAATTCTAAAATGGTGGCGGTGCCATCTTAGAATTACAAGGCAATGAAAACTCTTACGTAAATCGTGGTTTTTTTTTTGCATAAAACGGGATGCCAATTCACACAAAAAACCCTTACGTAAGTTGATTTTTACTTCAGTAGAGGCATACGTAAATCAGGGTTTTACTGTATTTGTTTATTTATTTATACCACACCCAAATAGTGTGAGTACTACTATGGGTGGCTAGAAGAATATGTAAACAATTTAGACAACCAACAAAACAATAACCAGACAACAACACAACTGACTTGCCATACTATACTTAGGCTGTGTCCATGTGCTTCATGTTTCAAAGGGAGAAGGCACTACCTTTGCACATAAAGAGTTTGAGCAAATTACAGGTTCCCCAAACAGTGCTCCTTGTCTCAGACCTCTAATGGACAGTAGTCATGCAGTGGAGATGAAAAGAGATACAAGGCTGAAAAGAAAATGAAATATTTTAATTTTTGTTGCTATGTATACATTTTTACATTACAAAATCACTGAATAGCAGGTTCCACTTTGCCTGGTCTCTAATCAATGTCCTACTTGGATTGTCTCTAGCTAACAACTTGATTGTTATTCTCAATAGATATTGACTCCTCTTTCACAAGCTCTATAAAGTCCATGGTAGTCTATAAATCGAGAAAGCTCACTTCCAAAACCTTCCTTTAAATTGCCTTTAGAAAAATGATGCTCGGCATATTTGACAAGACTTTACAAGGGAAGAAAATCTCAAATCCAGGTAGGTGAAAATAAGCCAATGACAAGACACTTATCACAGTAATTCCCTGTTTCTCTTCAGAAAACTGAATTTTTACTTGTCTGTTGTGCAACTTTTCAAAACTTAAAACCCAAGAACATTTGGATATCAATGTCTACTAACAACTATGCACACTGTGTTCTATGGAATTTATTCCCAGGAAAGTGTGTTAAAGATTGCAGACAAAACAACTTAGATATTTAGCATTTTGCTGGCTATAATTAAGACATTACAAAATGAGAAATGATAGCAAGTAATTGTTAAAAAATTTTTTTGTTGTTGTTGTTCAGTCGCACAGTCGACTCCGACCCTTTGCGACCCCATGGACCATTTTCCGCCAGGCGCCTCTGTCCTCCACCATCCCCCTCAGCCCTCCCAGCTCTATGCCCATTGTGTCTACTATGCCATCTAGCCATCTCATCCTTGGCCTCCCCCTTCTTCTTTTGCCCTCCACCTTTCCCAACATCAATGCCTTCTCAAGTGAATCCTCCCTTCTCATTTGATGTCCAAAGTACTTTAGCTTCATCTTTACTATTTGACCTTCCAATGAGCAGTCAGGGTTAATTTCTTCTAAGATTGACCTATTTGTTCTCCTCGCTGTCCAGGGGACTCTCAAAACCCTCCTCCAACACCACATTTCAAAGGCATCTATTCTTCTGCGTTCAGCCTTCCTAATTGTCCAGCTCTCGCATCCATACATTACCACTGGGAAAACCATTGCTTTGACTATTCTAATTTTTGTTTGCAATGTGATGTCTCTGTTTTTCACTATGTTCCCCAGGTTTCTCATAGCTTGTCTCCCAAGAATCAGTCGCCTTTTTATTTCATGGCTACAATCCCCATCTGCAGTGATCTTTGATCCTAAGAAAGTAAAATCTGTCACTGCTTCTACTTCTTCCCCGTCTATTTTCCAGGAACTGATGGGGCCTGTTGCCATTATCTTGGTTTTCTTGATATTGAGTCTCAAGCCAGCTTTTGCACTCTCTTCCTTCAAACCGATCAAGAGATTCTTTAGGTCTTCCTCACTTTCTGCCATTCGGGTGGTATCGTCTGCATATCTCAGATTATTGATGTTTCTCCCAGCGATTTTAATCCCATATTGTGATTCCTCCATCCCTGCACTGCGCATTATGTGCTCTGTGTATAGTTTGAATAAGCATGGTGACAAAAAAGCAGGGCAGAATTACAAATACCGTAGATTTAGTTTGAGTTTGCAAGTTCTCCAAGCCCTGTACTTCCCAGACCAGCAATTAAACTCTCCACATGATGTTTTAGAAACATAACTAAATAGTGTCTTTACTCAGGTTGTTTCGAAGATAAACATGTGCTTTGCTTTGCGAAAGTTTCTTTACCGTAAGTTTCCATATGCACTATCAAAACAGTTTTCTTAAACATACATGCTTTGCTTGCAAAATAGCAACAACAATAATAGAAAGAAGAAAGCAGAACAACAGAACTGAGGAGAATGAACAAAATACAGCTTAACACCATGTCAGGTGAACCTAGGGTAGTGAAATTAGAAGAATTCTCTATTAGTTGATCAGGGATAGAATTTACATTAATAACCCATTGCATGGAGGGGTTGCTCTAATAGACTCAACAGTAGCTCGCGGAACTCCTCTGAAGTGTTATAAGGACCAGTTGAAACAAACCATGTATGTGTCAGGTGTTAACACACAAACATGGGAAGCAGTGGCCATAGATCACCCACTTTGGTGCCAAACAATCTCTGCTGCTACTGATCACTTCGAAGGAGAACACCGCAGACATGAAGAGGCTAAGCGACAAACACGAAAGCTTCATCAAACTCAACGAACTACACCCTCCACCACCTATTCAGTGTAATGTGAGTGGCCGCATGTTTCGTTCAGCCCTCCGACTCTGAAGAGGACCTGGATCAGGGGGCACTCCCTATGCCATGCCCAGTTCTGCCTGCACCTGAGGCCGAGGATGCCCTGAGCCAGGGATCTCAGCCTGTGCCTGGCCCAAGTCTGTTTTCCCTGGCAGCTGACCTGTCAGATTAAGAGTCTGACTCTGACCAGCCCTCAGTCAGGGAGAGGTCCAGGAAAATGGGTTTTTTATTTGTGTGTGTGTGTGTTTTTTTTTATCGAAATATGAAAATAAAATAAAATAAAATAAATTAAATTAAATTAAATTAAACAGCTACACCTGAGATGCAGGCAGGCTAGAGCAAAGCACCAAAGAAGGCTCCCAGCTGATACCGATTAGCTGGGAGGCTGATAAGCAAGCTTCTTACAGCCTGCCAGTGTCCGTACAATGCTTGTGTGAAGACCAACATCCTGCTTGACTCCAGACTGCCTGCCTAGACCAATACATGGTTGTTGGTTTTTTTTAAAAAAATAAAAAATAATGTTCTCTTCTTCTACACATGCCGTATCTGATTCCAAATACAGTATTGGTATCATCATGGTGATCGGCCATGAAGATTGTAATGCTGTAGTCTTCCATTTGCCTTCCACGTTGCAGTGTGAAACCCATACCACTGATCCGGTTCCATGAGTTACTTTCTGTTTCTGAGCCCTTTTGGCACAGAATGTCATCATCAACCCCAGGCCAATATTGATGAAGCTGCTGCCCTCCATCAAGATGGATTTCATCCACTCTTCCCTGTGAACTTCTCCAACCAAGCTGTTAATCTTCAGGGTTGTCAGTTTAGTTAACCACTACCTGGTGATAAGAGTCGGAAGTATGGTCTACTTTATTACTATATCAGGATAAACCTGTCCAGACTGGAAAGCTTAATTACATAATATAAATAGTGAAGATGTCATCAGGCTGAAATGTTAATATTTTATTTAATTTGAAGCTTCATATCCCCTCAGAGTTCTGAGGCTCTCTAGATATCAATTTTGGTGTGAGAAGTCTTTGGAAGTTTTGGGATTGAAGGGTTGAGGAGAGATTTGAACATTCAAACTCACTTCCAGATCTCTGATGAGGTAACAATCCTGATAGTCGTGATCCAGCACAATGTTTCTGATATTAAAGGATCTTCCCTCCTCAGGGGAGATAATGAGGTGGGACGGCTGGGGTGTTTAAACAAGCACAGAAAATGGCACACTCCCAAAAGTGTGATGAATGATGTATAAAAGTGTTTTAATAACAGGAAATATTCATATACTCGTCCTGTCTTGAGGTATATCAGGCATGAGGTAGGTGTGACACCTCAACTCCAATATAATACAATAACAATTGTTCCTTCTATACACGTCTCATGCCTTCATACTGATAGCCTAACAATGCTAAGCTGTAAACCTCAAGCATACAAACATACTGGGACCCCCCACCAAAAAAATATATAATAAATATATAATAATAACCCAACATCCCCGTGGTGCCAAGCAAGTGGATTCCTGTGTACAGTCCAAGATGATAGTCAATCATAATACCACTAATGTTCAATTGGTTCTGGTCTCTCAAAGTCCGTGGCCATGAAATGATTTGCTGGGCTTATAAAGCTGGCACAGGGGTGGAGGGTGGCTGTCCTACTTCATAGAGGGGTTCCCAGACGGCGAGCATCAATAGATGGCTGTAGACAAGAATTTACGATGCCCTTCCGGTATTGGACATTTCGAGTATCTTCCTCAAGTGTCTACAGAGGTATAAATGTAAATGTAGTATAATATACAACCTGTATACACGTCAAAAAATGCCCGTAAAATCTAACGATCTAACTGATGCATCTATGTGAGCTGAAAGTTCTTAGTCAGAAATAGTACATACCTATGAGTCAATAATATGCGCGTATCGCACTTCTGTTGGCGTTACTCTCCATGTGTGCACGCGTTGACTGTTAATTGTCCAAAGCTCTATATATACACACACGAACGGAGAATGAGGAACATGTGATTTAGGTTATTCGAAAGATTAGCTATGGAGCTCCCCAAGTGTCTTAAAGACGTATTCATTTCTCTTGCTAACTATCGTGCCTTTCTATATCTATAAGAACGCCGAGAGGTCCCATTCAGTGTTAAGCCCGTATGGTGTCAGAGTGTTAAAACGGTGGATATAAAACGCCTCCCTTTGTAAAAGGAACCGATCCACATCAATTATTTGATATCTACTTGGGTTAAACGTTTCCAATACTACTATTTTAATATCCTTAAGTGTATGTTTTTCTTGAAGGAAGTGATTAACAAGGGGGGCATTGGCGATCTTATTCCTAATACGAGAGAGGTGCTCGCTCAGGCGCACCTTGAGGGGTCGCCTGGACTGTCCCACGTAGGCTAACTGGCATTTACAGATTGCCATATATATGATATCTTTTGAGTTGCAATTACTGTACCCTCCTAGTTCTAGGATGAAATTGCTACTAGGCACATTAACTTTATTTGTGGTCCACATATATGTACAAAATTTACAATGGCCACAGGGGTAATGCCCAGATATGATCGATTGATGTGTCTTACTCTTAGTGACGATATCTGTTCTTGAGATGAGGTTGGCAATAGTTTGTGTTCTCCTAAAGCCAATTGTAGGTCCAGATGCTGGAAAATTCTCCAGTTCCACAAGACGCAGTTCTCCTCACATTAGATGTCACGTCTCTTTATACAAATATTCCTCTGGAGGAGGCCCGCACGTTAATTTCCCATCTGCTAGACAGTCGTGCAGAAAATCTCCCATCATCAGCGTTCTTGTTAAATTTGCTGGACATATGTTTCGAGAACAACTTTTTTAGATTTGAACATTCTTTTTTTCTGCAAACTCAGGGAGTGTCCATGGGGTCGAATTTCGCGCCATCGGTGGCCAACATCTTCATGTGTCATTTTGACAGAACTTTCATACTGGATCCGCGGGTTAATCCCTTTTTTTCCAATATCCTGTGTTACAAGAGGTACATAGATGACCTGTTTTTTATTTTTAAAGATGGCACAGCCATTGACAATTTTTGTGTCTGGATTAATTCACAACACCAACAGCTGAAATTTACACACTCCACAGATGCATTTACCATTCCGTTTTTAGATTTAACTATTTTTATTGAGAACAATCACTTACAGACCAAACTTTATCATAAACCAACTGACCGGTTTCCTTACTTGCAATACACTTCTTTTCATCTGCATCATCTAAAAAGTAATATACCATACAGCTTATTAGTCAGAGCCAAAAGAAATTCGTCCCGTGCAAATGATTATATAGAAGCCGCTGATAAGATCACAACTATCCTCAACCAAAGAGGATATCCAAACGATGTAATTAAATCAGCTAAATACAGGACAGATTTGCGAGATCGGAACGCTTTACTCAATTACAACACTAGGGCACGACAAACCGAATCAGATTTATTCTGGTCGGTAGATTATACCCCTATGGCCCAACGAATAAAACAGATCATTGTGCGACATTGGCATATACTGGACTCCGTACCAGGCTGCCAACATAGACCTACAATTGGCTTTAGGAGAACACAAACTATTGCCAACCTCATCTCAAGAACAGATATCGTCACTAAGAGTAAGACACATCAATCGATCATATCTGGGCATTACCCCTGTGGCCATTGTAAATTTTGTACATATATGTGGACCACAAATAAAGTTAATGTGCCTAGTAGCAATTTCATCCTAGAACTAGGAGGGTACAGTAATTGCAACTCAAAAGATATCATATATATGGCAATCTGTAAATGCCAGTTAGCCTACGTGGGACAGTCCAGGCGACCCCTCAAGGTGCGCCTGAGCGAGCACCTCTCTCGTATTAGGAATAAGATCGCCAATGCCCCCCTTGTTAATCACTTCCTTCAAGAAAAACATACACTTAAGGATATTAAAATAGTAGTATTGGAAACGTTTAACCCAAGTAGATATCAAATAATTGATGTGGATCGGTTCCTTTTACAAAGGGAGGCGTTTTATATCCACCGTTTTAACACTCTGACACCATACGGGCTTAACACTGAATGGGACCTCTCGGCGTTCTTATAGATATAGAAAGGCACGATAGTTAGCAAGAGAAATGAATACGTCTTTAAGACGCTTGGGGAGCTCCATAGCTAATCTTTCGAATAACCTAAATCACATGTTCCTCATTCTCCGTTCGTGTGTGTATATATAGAGCTTTGGACAATTAACAGTCAACGCGTGCACACATGGAGAGTAACGCCAACAGAAGTGCGATACGCGCATATTATTGACTCATAGGTATGTACTATTTCTGACTAAGAACTTTCAGCTAGATCGTTAGATCGTTAGATTTTACGGGCATTTTTTGACGTGTATTGATACAGGTTGTATATTATACTACATTTACATTTATACCTCTGTAGACACTTGAGGAAGATACTCGAAATGTCCAATACCGGAAGGGCATCGTAAATTCTTGTCTACAGCCATCTATTGATGCTCGCCGTCTGGGAACCCCTCTATGAAGTAGGACAGCCACCCTCCACCCCTGTGCCAGTTTTATAAGCCCAGCAAATCATTTCATGGCCACGGACTTTGAGAGACCAGAACCAATTGAACATTAGTGGTATTATGATTGACTATCATCTTGGACTGTACACAGGAATCCACTTGCTTGGCACCACGGGGATGTTGGGTTATTATTATATATTTATTATATATTTTTTTGGTGGGGGGTCCCAGTATGTTTGTATGCTTGAGGTTTACAGCTTAGCATTGTTAGGCTATCAGTATGAAGGCATGAGACGTGTATAGAAGGAACAATTGTTATTGTATTATATTGGAGTTGAGGTGTCACACCTACCTCATGCCTGATATACCTCAAGACAGGACGAGTATATGAATATTTCCTGTTATTAAAACACTTTTATACATCATTCATCACACTTTTGGGAGTGTGCCATTTTCTCCTCAGGGGAGAAACATTAAATTAAATTAAATTAAATTAAATTAAATTAAATTAAATTAAATTAAATTAAATTAAATTAAATTAAATTAAATTAAATTAAATTAAATTAAATTAATGGGATGACACCATCGTCATTTACACCCATGTTGTTACACAGGAAGATTTTAGCCAATATTTCAAGTTCTGATTGATATGATTTCATAGGTCAATGTACATAATGTGATGAAAAGAAAAATAAATAGAGACACAACAAAGACATTTTCAAAAATAATTTTGTAAAAGAAAAAGAAAAATACTTTTAAAGATGTGAACAAACAAATAAATCTATTTAAAATCTAAAATTTAAATTCCTGGGGGAAAGGAACAAATTGACAATGAAATTGTCACTTCTTCTATCTGCCTTGAGATTGCATCAGGATGAAAGTATTTAGCACCTCTGTTGAAGTTGCACTTAGGAGAGAAGGACATTAAAACTTACCTTGTCTTTCCAGAACTCCTCATACATATGAACTCCTAATGCTGCTGACAGGAATGAAAAGTGATGGCTCTCTGAAGAATAGAATGTGAGTGAAGAGGTGTCAAAGAGTAGCAATTATACCCAACATTAGAAGAGGACCTAATAAGCAGGAAGTATGTTCTTGATGTCAGTCAACTTTAAATCCTAGGTGATAAATAAATCAATAAATAAAATAAATGGGGATCACCTTGTCCCTCTCTAGGGCTATAGTGGGAAATCATTTGACCCACAGGCCGTATGTAGCAACTAGAGTAATTTGAGATGAAAAATGTATTCATTCATTCATTTAATTTATATACAACCCTTATAGTATAAATATTAACCTGGGCAATTAACAAAGTAAAAGTGAAAAGTTTAATTTTTTTCCAGATGAAAAATGAAATGAATAATTCAACTGAAAAAAGGAAAAAGAAACCCTCCAGCAGTGGTGACCCTCTATTTAAACAAGGTTGAGCACTTATACTGTGTGTTCTACCTCCTCAAAGACGTTATAGAATTCTGTTTTCTTTCTGGTTTGATGAAGGAGAGCGGATGTGATCCCTGGGAAGGCCTGGGACTGAAAAATTGGCCCCGGATTCCCAAAATTTCCTTACCTGTGTTCTTTAGAGTTGCTGTTGGGCAGGTAAGATTTAAAAGTGATATTCTGTGGTAGATTTTAGTTACAGGTCATCAGATAGTGAGAGAAGCCTTTCTCTTGGGAAGTTCAAAGCAGTCCATGGTAAATATAAAGTCTGTAAGGTTACCATGACATGTGCAAAGAACAGCAGCAGAAAACAGAGAAATAACTGCAAAAGGAAAGAGGCTGCAGGCAAGCAAGGCAGAAATATTGAATGTGGTTTAGGGTTTTGGAAGATTGAGATGAATGATCTCCTTAAACGTCCTGATATGATTTCCAAAGCCATGGTGGCCACCCTTTACCTTGTCCAACAGGACTAAAGAACTTTGTTTTTTCTTGCCCTGCAAAGAATAATATGAGCCGCCATTTCAAGGACAGAACCACAGTTTTTAGAACAGTAACCATACAAATCCTTGTGGCCCAGGCAGATTTGGAGCGACAGAAGACTTAGGCTGGTGACTTTGATTAGACTGCACTCTGGACTCTCTAATATAATTCTCCAGATGCTGCCATCAGGAAGTCTGGGAGATCCGTGCTACAAAAGCCAGGCAACTTCTGAGAGAGCAAATGAATAAAATGAAGGGCCTGCCAAATAGATTTTCACCTGCTGCTTCCAGGCCAGCTGAAAGTTGCGGCCAATACAGGAATGGCACGTTTCTCATTTTGTTGAACTGCAAGATAGGGTTGGTTGGGAATCAAATTAGTTTCCCTACCTAGACAGTCATCTTCCTGTTCAGAAAGCTTTGTAAAACTGTTAGCAATGCCACATGAGCCATAAAGAGATAGCATGCTGGGGTCATCTGGTAAAAAGAGAGCACACCAATGTCATCTGCATTGATTCTTCCTCTAGTGCCTCATCTGCTCTTCCCCTTCTCTTTAAAGCTAGAGTGAGAAATATATAGTTAGGCTTGCAGATATTATTGAAGTGTAATAGCACCCCCTGCCAGGTTTCAATTACAAACTACATTTCACACACTTTGAGAGGGGGAGAAAAGCATAGTGTTAGGAGCAATTTTTTTGCCTGACTTTTCTAATCTTCTCCTATTATTATATTTTTTAGGAGGAAGAAGGACCAGAATCAACCTATATTAGAGTAGGTGTTTATGTATGAGAGAGAGAGAGAGAGAGAGAAAAGAAATGGAGAACTATGTAGACCAAGTGGTGACGAACCTATGGCACACGTGCCAGAGGTGGCACTTGGAGCCCTTTCTGTGTGTGGGCACCCATGCAGTCACCCCAGCACAGAGTTTGCCCCGTCCCTCTGCCCGGCAGCCCAATGGGAGAATTTCCTTCCTCCCCTGTTGCCATGTTGGCACTTTGCAATTAATAAGTGGGTTTGGGGTTGCAGTTTGGGTACTCGGTCTCTAAAAGGTTCGCCATCACTGATGTAGACACATGGAGGAATGTTAACCCATGAAGCACAAGCAGTCTAAGAAACATTTGAGTTCAAAGAGGAAATTGCCTTTACAGGTGTGCAAATTTGTCAATATTATGTTCACTACAACCTAGCAGTTCGAAAGCAAGAAATTGCAAGTAGATAAATAGGGACCAATTTGGTGGGAAGGTAACAGCATTCAGTGTTCTCTGGTGTCTAGTCATGCCTGCCACATGACTACGGAAACGTCTGCAGAAGCAGACAACGCTGGCTCTTCGGCTTTGAAACAGAGGTGAGCACTGCACCCTAGAGTCGGATACGACTGGCTCTCAATCCCACTGGCATTTTTGTCCCATCCCAATTCTATTGAGAGCCTCATCCTTCTTCAGGAAGAAAAAGATTCCAAGGGAACTTTAGAACATTCTGAAGATGGAATTCAAACATTTTAATATCAATATATATCAGCTTAGCTGTAGACATACATCATCAGCCTTAAGCAGGTCACTTTTGACAACAGGATTTCAGCCAGTGAGTAGGTATGTGAAGAAATCTTGCTACTTTCTCATTAGTTTTGGCTGCCTTGTATCAAAACAGCCTAAATCAAGAACAACAGAACATACTGCAATATATTAGCAACATTTCTAGTTCTCGGCCATGTTGAGAAGGAAATTACTTGAGGGTGTATGTGAATGTGTTATGGCTGGAAGGGAAAGAGAAGGGATAAGCCTCCCTCCATGCATGCCGTTATTTCAATAAAAATGTCCTCCTGCTGTGCCTCTAATTAGTTAAAAAGAAAAAGAAGAGATCTAGCTGCAGGGTACATATCAAAAGTTAGCTGCAGAGTGTCATTCAGAGTTGGGGGTACAGGTGCTGGACATAAGTTAACATTTTCTGGATTGTTTCCTATACATAGATGTTTAACAATCCAGATACCCCTGTAGTAAGGGCACATTTTACAACCTCCAGCCTGTTCGGCTAATCATGGGGTGTCTGTTACATTGTACAGCTGTTAAGAGATGAACTTGTGATGTTAAATGGCTTCATTAACTAAGACTAAGCCGCCGGTGGCTATCTCTCCCCCCCCCCCCAAAAAAAAAATAATAATTGTATTTTTGCAGAGAGTAGAGGAAAAATGTCATTGTCCCAGATGGAGCACTGTTAACCCTCTGGATTTGTGGCCTCTTCTTTTTCCTGAAACAAAAATGTAGCTATTGAGAAATACACATTTGCTCACCATATGGCTCTTTATTTCTATATCTCTTAAAGGCTCACCGTGAAGCAGAAAACAGGTGGGCCAGCCAAATTGTCCTTCACATAACACCTGCCACTTTCCTTCTGGAATATTCTGGATCTGTGAGAAGATATTAGAGAAAAGTGTGAAGTTTGCTGGGCTGCCAGAAGGAAAGCTCAGGAAACAGAAACCCAACTGGGATCTACTACCAGTTCTGATGGCAGGTGGATGTGAACGCAACAAAGGAATATGGCAGACTCTTACTTATTTATAATGTTTTGTGCAGGCTTTACAATGTCTATGTAAAATTAATGCTTCTGAAACATTATATACTGGAGTATGAGGTTGACTATTGATTAGCAGAACCAACAAAAGAATGAATAATCCAAACTTGGTGTTCTTTTGGAATAGGAGCAGGATATGTGTCTGTGCTTAAACCTAAGGGGTTTCCTCTCCCCTGACCTGTCACTATGGAAACGTTTATTTACACACTGCAAATAATTGCCACTCCCTACCTGTGTGGGTTGAGAAGGTTGGTGGAGAATAGGGGTGCCTGGTGTGCAAAGGTCCATGGGGTCACAGGGGGTTGGAATCGACTGTAAAACTGAACAACAACAACAACAACAATGACAACAACAACATCTCTGTGGTATCTTCTGCCACACAGTTGATATTATATATATAATGGTGGAGGTGATTGCTGAGAACAGTCTGTGTCCAGCCAGAGAAAGAACAGCTGAAGGTAACAGGCTTCATTCTTCTCTATGTGGAAGAACCTGGCTCTTCTTGCCCTCAATTGCAGCTCAGAGGTAGAACTTCTGTTTATCATGAAGAAGGTCCCAGATTCAGTCTCTTGCATTTGTACGCAGATTTGAGAAAACTGTTGCCTGATACCTTCAAGAACTTCTGCAAGTTAGTGTTATAGAAATTGAGGTAGCTGGACTAAAGATCCAATTCAGTATAAGAAAGCTTTCTATGATCCTAACTGTCAGTTGACCTGAGATTGCAAAAATGACATTCTAGCCTCTGCCCAGGGCCAAAGGAATAAGTGCTATTGGAGAATGCTACAAATCTATACAATGAATTGACACCAAGAAGGGAAGTTCAGCCTTGCCTAGAAATGTATGAACCAGTCTATATGCTATTCAGGTCAGACTTTCCTGGTTTCAGCTCATTCTGTCCAGTTTTCTTGTCACTCTGCAAATTTCTTTAACAATCCCACCTAGACAAATCATTTGGAATTATTTTGGTATGCAACATCCCAACATAATTGTTAATGCAGCTTTCCTTGATATACTTCATTTTAAATGCAAATTTTGATGAAAACCCTTCATCAAGTTGTACGTTTCCAAATGATGCCCACATAAAGCAAAACATTCACACTTAATAATAATAATAATAATAATAATAATAATAATAATAATAATAATAATAATAATAATAATAATAATAATAATAATAATAATAATAATAATAATAATAATAATAATAATAATTTTGTGTCAGAAATTATTCTGGGTTGAAAGGATTTTTGCAGAGAAAACTCTGCTCAGGGAATGCCCAAATGAGGCTCCTTTCATGTCCCCAAGAGCTAGGACAGAGATGGGCACTCAATCCATCATGCAGTACCCAGGTCTCAAACTGCTGACTTGCTGGCCTTTCAGTTAACAAGGCAAACTTCTTAACCATGGAGCCACCGCAGCCCCTTCATCCACATTTACATAGCTTAGTGCACTCTCTGGGCAGTTTACAGGTAATTAGCATTTCGACCCCAATGTGCTGGGTACTCATTTACTAAAGGATGGAAGGCTGAGTCAACCTTGAGCTTGGCGCCGGATTACCTAAGAGACCGCATCGCCCTGAGGACGTCTGTCCGTCCAACCAGAGCAGACCGGAGGGGCTCTCTAATTGTTCTATCAGCCAGAGGGGCTCGCCTCTCTGGCACAAGGAGGCGAGCCGTCTCTGTGTCTGCGCCGGCCCTCTGGAACCTCCTGGCAGCAGAACTACGTCTTCGGACGGAATTGCTGCCTTTCAGAAAAGAACTTAAAACCTGGCTGGCAGGCCAAGTGTTGGGTGCAGGTGGAAGGGTAACCTCCATTGGGTGGCTGGTGTAGAAGAACTCCTCCCCATGGTGCCTTTGGATCCTGCACCCTTGTTTTAGGGGGTGGGTAGTTTTAACTGTTTTTAACATGTTTTTTTAAATTTTTTATTGTGAACCATCCTGAGTCGGCTTTGGCCGAGTGAGCAGTATATAAATGTGACAATTAAATTAAATTAAATTAAACTTACAATGTCAAAGCCTTCACTGGATATTGCTGCAAGTACTACAAGTCCCATTCAACTTTGAAAGAGACCACAGGCAGGCATTTCTTATACAGGTCACACTTATATATGTGCAAAATAGTCATTTGGAAATTTAATTAGTTCTTTTGTCAAAGTCATTTGGCTTCCTTTTTAAATCCCCAGAGAATATCACCTGAGAAGATATTCCCAAAAGCATATCACATTTTGTTTTAAACCTCATCAGTATTACCTGGAAATGTGCAAGAAGCTTCACATCATCTGTTTTATCAAAACATTCACATTTGCCTTCCAAAATTGAGAAGAAAGCTTTACATTTACTTGGAATCAAAATCTTGGTCTCAATTCTTTTCTCAGGTCCTTTTAATCAACACAGACTGTCAAAGCTGAATCCAGAAAAACAAACTACAGTCTCCTATTCATTCCCACATTTGAAGTAACCAAGGACAAAAAAAGCATGTGCAGTGGAACCTCATGCAACAATTGCCCCGTATAGCAACGAAATCGCATCACAATCAGGTTTTTTTTTTTTGGGGGGGGGGGGGGGGAATGGCATCCCGCATAACAATTTTCCCTATGGGAAAAAAGCGTACAACAAATTTTCAATGAGAAAAACCACTTAGCAAAAAAAATTGTTGTATGATACATCCCATAAGGAAAATCGCAATTCGCTGCATGCATCGTATAGCAATTGTTTCGTACAACGAGTCCCATGGAACGGATTAAAATCATTGTATGAGGTACCACTGTATATGACTGGTGTGGTTTTATTTTAATTTTTTATTTTAATTTTTTTTTGCACATCTAAAAGTGAAGTCTGTCTGCTTTTTGGCAAAGTCAAAGGTGAAACGCTTCCAGTCTTTATTAGCTGACTGTATTTTTTGAAGAAAAAAATATGTCATGAAGAATAAAGAATTGCCTGAATTTACCACAACGGAAGCCTTCTCCATTCAGTTATTATTGCAGTTATTTCTCTAGAAGTTAATGCCTTCCCTCCCTGCCTAGAAGGAAAACAGACACACACACACATGTGCGCATGTACATATGCACACACACACACACAGAGTACTTCCTTTTCGCCACCAACTTTCCAAGACGTTTCCCCGAGTGAACCCTAGAATGTGGTTCATAAATGTTAAATTATAAAGACTTTGCTCAGCAATGCAAACCATGGCTGTGACCTGAAGCAAGAATGTACAATACCTTTCTGCTGGGTATCCTGTCACTCTCATTCCTTTTGAAGCTCTACTCTTCCTTTTCAGGATGAGAGTGCAGAGGGAGTTCAGACTTGTGGCCTGTTCCCCTGTTGTCCCTCGTTCCACGAGCGTGGAATCCAGATGAAGCTTTCCATAGCTCACTTACTTTAAACCCCCACCTTGCTTTCATCAAGGAACTTTCTTCTCCTTTTCTGAAAGTTTCTTTGGCAAAGCACCCGTGAGCCTTATTATACAGTCAACCCCGCACTAGTTACCATGTCCTCGTTAAAGATAAAGCATTTGAGATGCTCGCATGAAAAGAGTTTTCTACAGTCTGAATGAAAATCTTGCCAAGTTCCTTTCTTCTTCACACTTTGAGGCACTGTGGAAGTGAATGAATCTCTACGGACACTCCACTGTGAGCAGATCATACAGTCCTCTATGGCCCTTTCTAACCTTCCTGGTTATCTTCATTATAGCAACAGCTTCACAATTGAAAGGAGAAAGTTGAGTCAGCATTTTTATTTTATAAAGAAAAAAAATCCCACTGAAGGTTTATTTTATTGTATTTTAAAAGGAAACTAGCTTCTCAAATTGAGCTTATATAGTTTAGTATCAGCGTTGTCCTTTCTAAAAGTAAGAGTGAAAACAATTAGAACAGGGTAGACACCTACAGCCTATGGTGCCAAATAATCCGGCCCCTGCCCTTGCTCCAGCCACCATCACCACTTCCGGAATTGGCCGTCAACTTGTTTATGGCAGCCATAAATGGCAGGGGGGGACCACCAGTCTGGCCCTCTCAACTGTCTGAAGGGGTGTGACCCGACCCTTGACTTGAAAAGGTTGGCAACCCCTGAATTAGGAGTAAGTGTTATTTCTTCAATCTGAAGACCGCCCCAGCTGCTGGGGCCCTGCTTCCCCCCTTTCCCCTTGCGGGGAAGGGATAAGAACCATCGGGCCTTGTGGGCTGAAGACCACTGCAGATGCCAGGGGCCCTCCTCCCCCTTTCCCCTTGCAGGGAAGGGATAAAAGCTGTCGGGCCTCATGGACCGAAGAGTGCCACAGCTGCCGGGCACGGGGAAGGGATAAGAGGCCCCCGCAGCGTCAGATACCAAGACCATTGCCTGCATCCTGGGCCCTACCTCCAGCCAGGACATAAAGGCTTTTGAGGTGGCAGGATTTTTGCTGCTATCACTTTTTTACTTTTGAACCTGTTCGGACCAGAGTGAATTGTGTGTTGTATTACAGAATTGCTACTGTTACTGTTTCTATTGTATTTTGGACTTCATTCTCTGCTATAGTGTATCTTTGTTTTTGCCATTTTGTAATTGTGATTGTATCTTGTATTTATTTTTGTTATATTGTATTTTGTTTGATGTGTTGTGAACCGTCCTTAGTCGGCGTATGCTGAGAAGGGTGGCATACAAATCAAATAAACATAAACATAAATTAACCATGAAAATATTGTTTTGAAGTATAAGGCCAAAAATATTCATTTATGTGGCACAAATGGTTGAAGGTTGGTGCGTGTATTTGGTATCGTGAGAGTGTCATGGCTGCCATAGTTGTCTTGCAGGCACATTGAATGGAATTCTACCAATTTTATAAAGCTTCACCATTTTCTCCATAGCTTTCTCCTCCATTTTTATCTCAGAATTGTTTAGGGTCTGCAGTGACCATAGTCTTTCTTCCCCACATATACCTTTCAGAATTTACTGATACTGCCCCTATGGATGTACCAGTGTTACGCCCTCCATTTTACATAGGTAACTGTTCCCATATACATGTGTTCAAGCAACTGAAGTTATGTTTTAATTAAAGGGGGGAAATTGAAACATTGTCATATATAGTTGGGAAGTAAGTTTACATAAAGCACGACACTCTGTACTATATTTTATTCTGCTTCTTATTCTTTGTGTATGTCTTTGCTGTTTGGATTTTTTAGGAGCAGCAGCAAAAGCTTTAGCTTCTTGCTATATGAACCAAAAAGTTCAAGAAAACAACTCCTTCATGGCAAACATCTGAACAAGTATGTTCACTAAGCTGAAGTTGAAAGGGCCCACGTCCAACATTTTGAGAAATCTTTTTTGCTTGGAATATAAAGGGGTGTGTGTGTCAAATGATCTTTAATAACTGCAAGAGGCTGTAATCTTCATTTCTACAATTCTTATGAAAATGCCACCCACAGTAAGGCATTGCCCTTAAGCAGTTTGCTTGGCAAATATTCCCATATTGATTCACGCTGGTAATCCTAGGATATAAGCCTCTCAGGGGGGAAACGGTTAGTCTAGCTGGACCTTAGAGAGAAAATGGCCATGCTTAAATTCCACCATTTTCACCTTTGGTGAGCAATGTCAGATTTATTGATAAGGTGATTTAGGACTCCAGTGGCCTATCTCTGAAATGAGCCAATCTCTTACTTATTTCATCCTTGATGAGCAATTCAGATTCTTAAAGAAGTGCAGTGGCTGCCACCAATCAGCTTAAAATATTATCATTTTGGTCATTTCCCAAACAGAAACTGTTTTTGGCTTCTCTTTAAAAAAACACTATGGTTTCACCAAATGTTTGACCACCAGTTTTGTCCTTTTTCATGTCCCCCAAACCAGAGCTTGGAATTTTACATTATTGCATTTCTAGGAATGTCCTCTGTCTTCCAGATAAATTGTTTAAAAGAAAGAAAAGAAAGAAACCAAAAGCAATTTGGAAATGTGTGCCTTTTTTGAGGCAGCTGTGGGACAAAGCAAAGAGTTCAGAGACAAACTACTAGTTATATTACATATCACCCAGAAATAAGTAGCTACAGGTAACTATTTTTTTACCCATTTACTTAAAAATTGTGACCTATTGCAACATACTGTATTTGCCAGCATATAAGATGCATTGGAGTATAAGACACACCCCATTATTACCAAAATAGCCCATTATATTTCATTATATACAGTGTAAGACACACTCCATTTTTCCAATGTATTTTAAGGGGGGGAGTGGGTCTTAGACACCAGCAAGTATGGTAATTCCTTAGCATTCTGGGAGAGAAAGAAGATGTCTACCAAGTGTAAAAGTGAAAGAGAACATTAACTTTGCCTGCATTTTTTCATGTAGGGAATGAGAAAAAAAGATATTTTTTCAGAATTTTTCCTCTGAGAAAAGGGGTTCAATCCAACAAATGTCTTGGGTTAACTTTGCAAATATAATATAATATAATAATTTATTTTTATAGGAAATGTCATACTCAGAAAGTTCCAGGATAACCAGCATAGAAATAAAACAATGTCCGAAATAATAGTTATGCCTTATTGCTTTAACATTGTTTTTTGGGTTTGTTACTTGAATTTATAGTTTTTCATGTTTAATATTGCAATATGGGAAACCACTATCAGATTTTATGGAAAACCACTAGATTCTGGTTGCAAGTTACATATCAAAAGCAGTTCATATATAGATTGTTGTTCAACGTATTTTGATATCTGAGGCAGAACAGCAAATGACATTCTCCTCCTCAATTCATGGTAGGAAATTCCTTTCATCTGGCTAATGATAGGTCGGGATCTTCCAATGCTTTAGACTGCTTTGACGTTTTGGAAAATAGAAAGGACAAAAGGCCATTTTCCAGCACTATCCCCCTTTACAAGTTTTCATTAAAAGGTGTCATACCTGTCAAGTATCCCGTATTGGCCGGGATTTCCCATCTTTCAGCACTCATTTCTCCCCTTTCCTGCCACTGTCACATATTTTAATGGCAGGGAAAGGGGTTAATGCGCTGCATGCCCATGGTGCACATGCACAAAATGGGCTACTGCCCTCACATGCACAGTAATTTTCCATATTTTGCGGAGCCGTGCTTGACAGGTATGAAAGGTACTCCATGGAAAAATGATCTTCTCACTAATTGTAACATGGACTTCCCTCAAAGGCTTCTCCCATCCCAGAAATGTTATAGCACATCTGTCACTCAGAAAAATTGGAACATGAGAAATAGTAATCATAAACATTGCCCCAAGGAAAAAAGTTAAAAACAATTGAATCACATCAATTCTATCAGGTATAAATTATGCTTGCATTTCATTTCTCTTGCATTGAAATCAATAGAACATAGAAGTGCTTAATCTCTACTGAACAACTACAACAGCAACAACCACAACTGTGACAGAATCCAACCATGTTTAAACACTTTTCAGTGTCATTAATTTCAATAAAGATGATAATCTCCCATGGAAATCAATGATCCTTAGTAGTGGTTAACTTTGGCTGGATTGTTGTGTCCTTGAGCTTTGATTTAAAGATTATATCTTGTGCTCAACCAGTATCTGAAATGTTGATGTATAATGTAATGATAATGGAAAGGGTGAAGGAAATTGTATACATATATATCTAAAAAGGAAAGAGGAATTGGCTTCAAAATGGCATCGCTTAGCCTAGTCAGTTTTATTAGCATGTCTGGCATAAATATAAAGTTCCCTAATCCCAGAGACTTCAAAAGAGATTTCTCTGGGAGAGATTTTTTAAAAATCCAACAATATCAGTATCAAAGCTAGCTGTTGCTCTTATTAAAAAGTTCACCGCTCTTCATTAATATCAAAAGATCCTTAGCTCATGAAAGCTACTTAATAAAATTGAAAGCTTTTATGTAGCACTCCAACAAAAGTTGAATGTGAGAGTCTTCGGGCTGAATAAGATCACTGGTTTGTCTCTGCTCATTTCACCTATTTTGATTGGTAGCCAGATTACAAAACCTCATAGGCCAGATCCCTGTGAGATCCTATCTATGGGAGATGTCATAAACTGAATCTGTGACATTTTATATATACAGGGTGGCCCGTAATTCCTTACCCGTCGCCAATTTAAGACCATTTACACTTGAAGAGCGTATTGTGACAAGTATGTGGCTACATGAGTGCAAGAATACTGGTGACACCCTGGATACAATAAGTGGCAAATTTAGAGAAAGATTCAATAGTCACTTAAAGACCACCCTGTACAGTGTGTGATCTACTAACTAGAGAGCTGTATGATGTCACCCCTTCTAAAAGCATGGAACTGGTCTCCACTGAAATTTGAATATTGAAATATATAACCTTACCCTTATATCAACTTGTTTTGGGTGGGGGCTGTGTGTGGGAAGGCATCTGTTTTTTGTCTTGCCTGTCGTCCTAAACATATTGTAAACAAAAGCCTCTTTGTCTGCATGAGAGATAACACTGGATTTTGGGCATGCGTAGAATATGAGAAGATTTCTCCTTTCTTCTCCTTATTTGGGCTCTGACACCTCTGATTGGCTGTATGCCCTAAGTTTTGTTTCTGTTAAGTTTCGTTTCTGGTATATTCTGCTTGCTTAAGTTTCGTTTCTGAGATACTCTGCTTGAATAAAGAGAAGCGATTAGTATCCTTTGTTCAGCCGAAGACTGGAGTCGTGTTTTCTGTCTCTCTCTGTTCGTTCCTTACTCTGAGCCTAATGAAGCTGGACTTCGTGGACTCTTAAGTTTCTATCTTAAAAGATCTGATGATATAAACTGCTGCTTCATGAGACTGATTGAGACATGAATCAGATTTCTACAAGTGGCGCTCCGTGTGACGCTTTGAACTACAATGAGAGAGCCTTCTTTGAACTCTGCTTCAGCATTTAGCACCTAATTATCACCTCATCGACCGGAAGGTCTCATTCACCTACGACCAGAGGAAAGGTCATTCGAGCGCTCGATTCATCCAATTCTACATTGGGTCCCACATTAGGTGAGTGAAAATGGGGTGCATATTGTTGTCGCAAATGAATGAACTTTGTAAAGATATCTCAGATCTTTTGCATATGAATGGACGAAAGGCTGATGAGAAGCAGATACAAAAGCTAGTCAAAGCTATAGGGAAAATCAGTCCTTGGGTTAAATTTGATGAATGCTTGGACTTAAAACAGTGGAGACAGATTGGGAGAGAAATGCAGAAGCATAATGGAATTTCTGTATCAGTTCAATTTACATGGGAGGAAGTCAGAGACTGCCTTCAAAGACTCACTCCAAAGAATATTCTGTTGTCTCAGGGGCTTGCTGGCCCCCTCCCACAGCTTTTGCCTCCAGCCAAGGGGGGGGGCTATGGCAACTGCCCCTCCATCATATGAGAAACAACAGCCCCCTGATGGGGGTGGAGGTGGAAATGGAGATGGGACATTATATCCTGCCTTGCAGTAATCAAGCACTTTTAGCCCTACAAAAGACCTGTTCTCTGCTGCAATACTGCCTGCCGAGTCTAAAAAACAACTAGTGCCAGCTGATGGGGAACAAATGGTGGGGACCTCATCACAGATTGAAGCTGTTAATGCATGCAGAGTGGCAGGAAGCAAGGAGTGTGGTTCAAAGAGCAGCATAGGGGATCTCAGCCCCCCCGCGAAGCAACCCTCATCACAAAAGCAGGAGAAGCTGAGTAGTAAATTTGATACCTCACGTTTGGGCAGGAAGATCCTACAGAAGTGGAAGGATGGCCCAAAGGAGGGATGCACAAAACCCAAGACCAGAAAGGGGTGCAAGTACAAACTAACAGATGCAGTTTGTCATAAAGTTGAGATTCAGAAGCTGCAGATGATAGAAATGCAGAGGAAAAGGGGCGTGGATCCGTCCTGTATGGACAGCAGGCTGTTGCAAAAATACAAGGAGGGAGAAGACATACAGTTTTTGGCTGATTTTGAACTGCCCAACCCTCAAACAAAGAGATCCAGAGGGAGCTGTCCCAAATTTCAAGCATCAGGACTGCAGGGAAAGCAACTTGGACTTCCCTGTGATTTTCTTCTGTGTAAAATTACTTGCAACTTCTGGAGAAGTCTTTGTGCTTTCACACCTCTTCGCCTGCCTTAATGCAGATGGGTGTGGCTGGAGCATGAAGGAATGTGTGTTTGCCAGAAAAGCTGAAAAGGGGGGTTGTGTGGGATTTTCTTGTGAATTCAGTGAGACTTAATTTATGGCTTAATTTCAACCTTTGCCATGCCAAGAACTGTGCTGGAGAGAAGAGGGTGTTTAAGGAAACTTCAATCAAGATTTGGACTTTTAATTTGGACATTTTAATTGGACTAAAAAGAAAAAAAAGTTTGTGTGGACTTTAAAGAAGAATTGGCTTTGTTTGCATTATAAAACCTGACAGCCTTTTTTAAGAAATTGTCTACCTGCTCAGGCTATGAGTGTGAAATGCTTTAATGAGATTTGTACTGTATTTGAGTTACCATGCTATGCTGATTATAAGTTATTGAATGCTTCTTTCACTCACACCAGTGGGAGAAGAAGAAATTTAATGCCTTACTCATGTAATTGGGGAAGTGAGAAATGCTTTCTAAAATGCAACCAGACCTCCTTCATGTAAGGAAGAAAAGAAATGTTAATGTTTTGTTTATGCTTAAATGTTTGCTTATTCTCTTGCAGGAGAAAGACCTGTCTTTGCAGGCGCACCCCCCAATAAAGGACTCAGACACCAATGAAAGTGGATAACGGCATTGGGCCACATTTATTGATTCATGCCCTAGTCCGAATTATAAATTTCTATTGGTAATTAACCAATCATAATTCTTAAGGCAAGCAGGCCGAAGTAACACTGGTAAGGTACCACCCAAAATTGCCAACGGCAATTGCTACAATGTATCCATTTGTATCAATTTGTTTGTTGACCACAAACAAATTGTTGACCGTAGTCAATATCTAACTAATGACCCCACCCTCTGACGCGTATCCGTAAAATCACTGGGTGATGCATGCTGTCTAGCTATAGCCATCACCCCGTCGCCTAGTTCGTCGTTGACCGGACAACGTTTAACCAACTTATGCCTGTCTAGTGTTGTCCAGTCAATTGCGAACTTGCCGGATACCTGTGGGTCATAATGTTTACCTTACCAGTGCTACCCGCCACACGGAGGGGCTTCAAAGAAGGCTCGACGCCCCCCCCCCCCCAGACCGTCAGCTCGGTCAACAGGCCTGCCCGCCAATCACCCAACAGGAGGTCCATACCTCCTCATGACAGATGGACCCCATCCCCTGCATACAAGTCATAACTTTGGAGGCTAATAGCGGGGTGACGACTGACCCTCCCCCAAGCCCTGTCGACAAGGAAACGCGCCACTGCCCTATTCACCATGCGTCTAGCGCGGTCAAGGGCCAGGAGGTCCACACCCCCTCTGTAGGAATGGCGCGGGACCATGTCCGACCAAACAAGGGTTGTGGCGGGCCAGACGTAATGCAGGTAGGCGAGGTCCTCGCAAATCGCATGCTTCAGCGACAAGCCGGTGACCTGGCCCAAATCATTGCCCCCCAGGTGTATGATCAGAATGTCAGGCGGGTCAGCATTCTGGCCTGAAAAAAGGAAAGGCAGCAGCTCCCGCCATAACATCCCAGGCTTACCATGCCATGTGAGACTTGCGTTTGCACCCAGTCCCAGTCGGGGTCCCCACTCTGTCGCCGCAGCATAACGCGCTGCCCTGTGCACGTAGCTAGGGCCCACCAGCCATACTGTCACCGGTGTAATACGACACCCCGGGTCTGTAAAGGAAAAAATTAGGGAAAGTAGGTAAGGTGACCGGGTTGGTACTCACGGCGGGAGTGGGCGCACATAAAATTGAAAACATTGCGAACCCCACCGTCCCATGCTACGTATGTCAGCCCCTGAGTACCCAAAAGCCGCAGCGGTCGAGGCCGCCCATATACGGAATGAATGAGTGCCATAGCGGGCACCTGGGAGGCCCACACTGGCCAGCGCTTTACCCGTCACCTTCCAAAATTGAAATTTAGTAAGGGGAGACCCATCTTGGTGACAGAAAAACGGGCCATGGTGCGTGCCACGCAGTGCCAGGAATTCCTGTAGGGCACCAACTGGACAGATGTCTGCCAAAGAACACCGTAGCAGTCGCACACCACTGCCGACGCCATGCTGATCGGTCTTAGAGGAACGTATCCTCAACTGAGCCCAGTCTTTGGCTACACAGACATCCTCGAGTTCCAGTGCCCTACAACTTGCATCCGCCTTAGACAGCATCACAAGCTCGCTGATGCGGAGCGCTCCAAAAAATGCCACCGTTGTGGCTGCATTGAACAGGGCTGCCTCATATGCATCAAAACAGAGGCAAGGCCAGCTCCGGGCCAACTGGGTAAGGACCCCTGGGGAAATCGGGTGGCGGTCGTCCGGGCAACACCCGCGCTCGCGCACCCACCCCTCCAAAACATGTCTCACACGGAAGTCAGAGGTGCTGTCCACATGACCCCCCACTTTGGCCATAAAAGCCAACGCTGAAAGCTTAGATGCTATGGTGCGAGGTGCAAGGCCCTGAGCATGCAGGTAAACCATGAACCGCAGAACATGGGTTACCGGGATCGGCCAGGTTCCTGGCAGTTGAAATTGGGTACAGAATGCCCTGAAAGAATTAATTGCGTGGTGATACGCCTTACGCGTGCGTGGCGCTATCGACAGGCCAATCGCCCGGTTCACCTCTCCTTGCCAATGGTCCATATCTCCTCCGGGAGTGGCGAGGGAAATTCCTCCGCATCCGGGGCCAAGGCACGGAACCGGGAGATCTGTAGGCGGGACAAAGCGTCAGCAATATCATTATTAACCCCTGGGACATGCCTGGCCCTGAACAGGACGTTGAGGCGCAGGCTGCGCAACACAAATTGGTGCACTAGATCCATAACCCTGGGCGATTTAGAAGTCTGTGCATTCACAATGTGGACCACAGCCGCATTGTCACACCAGAAATGCACGACCGAGTTAGACCACTCCTGGCCCCATAGCATCAAAGCACCCAGGATAGGGAAAAATTCCAGATACGTGAGATCACGCAGGCGACCCGTGCCTGCCCAGGCCGGTGGCCACCCACCATAGGCCCACTTCCCATTGAAGTACATCCCATAACCCAGGGATCCCGAGGCATCAGACTGAATCTGAAATTGAGGGGAAGCCAGGAGGTCATGCCTCCAAAATGAGACCCCATTGAAGTCCCTCAGGAACTGTAACCAGACAAGCATGTCTGCCCTGATACCCCGGGTAAGCCTAACCCTATGGTGAGGCCTGGATAATCCCGCCATAGCGTCGCACAAGCGCCGGGCAAAAGCCCTGCCCGGTGCGACCACTCTGTAGGCGAAATTAAGATGACCATGCAGCACCTGCAGGTCCCTCAGTGATGCCTTGCGCTTGGCCATTAAGTCCGAGATAAGGGCCACTATCCTTGACACCTTATCCCGCGGTAACCTAGACGCCTGCGCTATCGTGTCAATCTCCACCCCCAGGAAGACTAGCTGTGTGGATGGGCCCTCAGTCTTTTCAGGCGCTAAAGGGACACCGAGTTCCTCCATTAGCGTCTGAAATGTGTTGAGGAGACGTGTACACGTGTCCCAGCCCCGTTCACCCCCGAATAAAAAGTCATCCAGGTAATGGGCTACAGACCAGGACCCTGACCTGCGGACGAAAGCCCACTCTAGGAAGGTACTGAAACGCTCGAAAGCCGAGCATGATATGGAACAGCCAAAAGGCATGGCCTTATCAAAATAATATTTGCCCCTAAATTTGAAACCCAGCAATTCAAAGTCGCCCGGGTGCACCGGCAAGAGGCGAAAAGCCGACTTAATGTCGCACTTAGCCAGCAGCGCACCCGGGCCACATGAGCGCACCATGCGAAGCGCGTGGTCAAAAGATGTATACCTGACTGAGCAAAGGTCGTCAGGGATAGCATCATTGACCGATCGGCCGGCTGGGTAGGACAAGTGATGGATAAGGCGAAACTCGCCTGGAGAATTCTTGGCAACCAAGCCCAGGGGCGATACCTTGAGGTTAGTGAACGGGGGTGCAGGGAAAGGGCCAGCGACCCTGCCCGCATTGACCTCCTTATCAATGCTGGCGGCAGCCACCTCCTCCCTCCCCCTTAGGGACAAAAGGTTGGGGGCATCCTGAGGGGACCTGTCACCCATGAAAGGAATACGGAACCCCTGTCTAAAGCCCTGAAGAAGATAATCTGCATCCTCCCCCTTCGGGTACAATGTGAGCCAACGCTCCAGCATGTCCACATTAATTGGGGAGGGAGCCTTTCGGTGAACCAGCTCCATCTGCGGCAGTCTTGCCAGCCCACTGTCCGCCCCTCCCTCTGCCCCGTGTCCCTCCAGGCCTGGGACAGGCAGAGGCTGCATGGGGGCCCGCACAGGTGGGACACTCATGTCTGTACTTGCAATTCTTCTTATTGCATGAACCATTAGATGAGAAAGTCCAGCACAGCAGGCGGGCTGGAACCCCCTGCCCCGCCACTTGGCGGGGAACCTGTGCTGGAGCCGCTCGCTGGACCGCATGTCCACAATGGTATCTTTCCCCTGGCGCGGGGCGCGTGGGCGTCATGTACAGAAGCCAAAGCTTCTGGCATGGCTCATCCCACCTCATCTCAGGGTGCAGGGGAATTCGCATACGAAATTCCTCGTCATAAGCCAACCACGACAGGCCCGGAAAGTCAACCATCGCCCGATAGATGTTGTCCAAATACTGGACCATCGGAATTGCCAGATCCGGTCGGGCCCTCAGGTACACTGCCATGTAGATGAGGTAAGCCGGCAGCCAGTTGGCCCACGTCCGTGGTGGCTTGCGACGACGTGCCTGTTCCTTATCCTTCTCATCCTGCCCCTCCCTCTCTTCCTTGGTGGGCTCCCTGTTTAGGAGTGAGAAGATATCAACATACTCCCCTCGCCATATTTTCTCTCTGGTGGCCTGTGCCAAGTGGTCACCCAGTGGCAAGGAATAGCCCGCTGTCGGCAAGGCCGAGACAGGCACAGCAGAAACTGCAGGCATCTGGAAAGGGGCTTGTACCAGTCCAGCCACCCCTAAAACATTCCCCACAGGATAGGAAATGCTCCCCACCCCGGGGCCCTGGGTGGTGGTTGACGTCGCCGGTTGGTGCGTCAGCGGCTGTACCGCCGCACCACCCATGCGAGGCCAAGGCCATTGGAAAGCCCCCCCAACGTAGCCACATGTGTAGGTGCACTAGTTTGTACCGCATACTCATATGCCGCACCCCCGCGGGCCGCCCCCACCGGGGGTTCCGGCCCACTGGGGGCGTCGGAGCTCACGACCGCCGTAGAGCTCGCCGCCGGGGCTTGACCCGCGCTGGCCTGTTGGTCGGGGAGCAGCGAGGCAGTGGCCGGAGTCGCGCCACGCGCCTCAAGCTGCTCGACCCGTTCCGTCGCCTGCCGCTACCCAGCAGACGACGCGTCGAAGTGCACCCCAAAAGGAGACCCAGCGTGGCTGGCCCGAGCAAGGGAAGCCTCGAGTGCCGCCACACGGGCCAGCAAGGCCTCCACACTGACGTGGGGCCACGGGCCAGCCGGCCCGCCCGTTACGGGCGTGGGTACAGGTCCCTGAACCCCAGGGCCCGAATATGGCCATGACCCCACACCCGGGCCCGGCAGGGCTGGCGTAGGCTCCTGCCAAGGGGGGGGGACCACACCCCCCCCCAAGGCTGGAAGGCCCCGGAGTGAGCTGCGCCCCGATAGAGGAAGGCCCAGTGGAATGAACACCAGGAGCGGCGTCCGCCGATTGCGGGCCGCGGGCCGCAGCCCCTACTGGACCCCTGCTCGGGTCCCCAGCCTCCGGCCAGGGGGTAATAGACCCCATCCCACCGGTCCCGGTGGTAGCCAGCAAAGGCGGCTGTTGGGAAGGCGCAGCCGCGGTCCTCCGACCCGGATTGTGTCTCCGAACCGCACAAGCCGCGCTCGCGGCCGCCTTCTTCTTCGAAGGCATCTCAGTCGGACCTAAGGGAAGCCGAAAAAGGAAGATCAGCAGCCAGAAGGCTTCCCGCACAAGGTAAAAGCGACGGAGTAAGAGGGAAAACTTCTCCGCTCCGTCGCTTCGCAAAATGGCAGCTCGGCTGCCTCGTGGCCACCCCTTTTATAAGGGAGCTGGCCACGCCCCTAACTACCCGGATGCCTTCGTCCTGTGGGGGGGCTCCCGCAAAGAGCGCGGCGGCCATTTTGGCGCCGCGCTTGCATTGCTTATGTTATGTATTGCCTTATGAAACTGCATATCTCAAGGTACCTCCAGAAGTACATGGAAGAGTTTCAGTACCATACACATGTAAATGTGTTTGTGATATTGCATTTGTGTTATATGTCACTCATGTTTCACGTTTAGTTACATGGTACTAGTAATAACAGGGCATGCTCCTGTTTCTTAGGGGAGTGTCTTCCTAAGCCATTGGTCATTTATTGGCAACAAGGGAATCCTGAGTGGAAGGATTCCTGCTCGAGCGATCCGCCCATGGAGAGAGAAGAAGGTTATTCAGCTCCAGGATGGTGGTTCACCAGTAGACTAAAATTGCTGACATTCGTTCTTTTCTTTCTTACTGTGCTTCCAGCTGTGAGAACAATACCTCATGGGGGCAACCCCAACTTCTGGCTTCGTCATGCTAACTATATGTTTGAGGTTCATGGTAAGAATGCAACGTTATACTATGAGCATCCATTGGCAGTGTCTCAAATGGCCTTTCTTCCGGCATTGTTCAACACGCCAGAGTTGGTTATTGGACATTTGCAACATGTTGATAGGTCTACGCTCTTCTCTAATCCTCCAGAACACTTTAACAACACCCGCTGGCGAAGCATGACATTCAAGAAATACACTAAAGGACTTTGTTTCTGCTGTCATAGTTCTGGAGTCTGGAATAGTAAATGGAAGTACTGGACTCAAGCACAAAGGGTTTTGAGGAATGTAGGCAATTATACGGGTTGTGATGATTATTTTTGGTTATGGGGTAGTTATAACAGTTCTTATAAGCTTAATTATACCTTGTTTAACACTACTATTGAAGATATATATGATGTGTTTCCTATGTTTACTCCTGATTATTCTGCTATAGATAGTGGTTCAATTTGCAATGGATGGCAAATCAAGGATCCTAACATGTGGTTCTTTTTAATGGAGTTGCCACGAATTTCCATCCAGGACAATATCAATGTGCAGCATTGGGTTATTTTACCTTACCCGTACAAGTGCAAATGCCGCTTCAGGCAGATGCACGGGGTCGGGAACCAGGGATGTCGGGTAAAATTCCAGGATCTGAATAATACTATTGAGAAAGAGCTTCAGAATTTACAGGAGAGTATTACTAACAATGTACGCACTGATGTTAATCTCTTTGATTGGGTGACTTCTTGGTTGCCTGATTTGTCTGTCCTTAGACTAGTTTTCTTTTATGGGTTCATTATTATTATCTGCCTTATATCTTTGTGTTTTTGCATTAATTGTATTCCTAACCTTATTTCTATGTGTAACGCATGTCCACTGCGTAGAAGGGAGACATCGGGTTTTGCACGACGGCAATTGTACTCAATGAGGTATCAACCTCCGGAACAAGGTACCAGGAATCAAAAGGGGTACGATGTCCAGGAGGACAGTGATGATGTATATGGAGGAGTAGTTATGGAGTATGATGACATGCAGGGGTATGATTAGCTGTCCCTCTCTCAAATTTAAATGAAAAAGGAGGACATGTGGGAAGGCATCTGGTTTTTGTCTTGCCTGTCGTCCTAAACATATTGTAAACAAAAGCCTCTTTGTCTGCATGAGAGATAACACTGGATTTTGGGCATGCATAGAATATGAGAAGATTTCTCCTTTCTTCTCCTTATTTGGGCTCTGACACCTCTGATTGGCTGTATGCCCTAAGTTTTGTTTCTGTTAAGTTTCGTTTCTGGTATATTCTGCTTGCTTAAGTTTCGTTTCTGAGATACTCTGCTTGAATAAAGAGAAGCGATTAGTATCCTTTGTTCAGCCAAAGACTGGAGTCGTGTTTTCTGTCTCTCTCTGTTCGTTCCTTACTCTGAGCCTAATGAAGCTGGACTTCATGGACTCTTAAGTTTCTATCTTAAAAGATCTGATGATATAAACTGCTGCTTCATGAGACTGATTGAGACATGAATCAGATTTCTACAGCTGTGCAAGTGTTCACATTGTAGTTTTAAAAGTTTGTTTTGTTTTTTAAATTGTGAATATGGAAACAAAAGTCTATGGCCTGGTATGGGAGGACTACACAGAGCCATCAATTTGGGGAGTGTGGACCTTAACAAGAGAATTCTGTGGCTTACAGTTTGGACAATCATGCACTTTTCCATGTATGGGGAGAGTTGCCTCCAAGGAAAACTGCCAAACTGCTTTAAATGCTGAGTTGCAACAGTACATGGCATTCATGGACACACTTTCTACTTTAATGAGCTGCAATGGCAGCAATGGAGAGACTAGAAAGGTGAATAGAGGCATTTTGCTATCACAGATGAACAAGAAGATGGCTCCACTTCCTCTTTCATTCCACATTCAGAAGCAAAGTGGACTACCACTATGAGTAGCAACCTCCATCACACAAAAGGAACAGCAGGCCACCTTAGATGAATAGACAGGTTGTGTGGGACACAGAGCTCAATCACCCAGCTGAGAAATGACAAAGAGAATCTCCTAAGGAAAAGTCAAGTGGCCTCATGGCTGACCTCTGCCACTTGACCTAGATGCCTTATGTATTTTGCCTAATATAAGGACTGTTCCCAGCAGGTCACTTGGATTTTCCACAGCAGCCTTGACTAACTTTATATCCAAGAGCATTGCAGGAAATTAAAATATACTGGAATCCAGGACAACTGTAAGTGTTGATGGCCCCCGCTTAGGAAGCTGCCCAATGCAGTAATGTCAAGGTTTGCACAGCATGGAGTCAAGAGAAGATTCTACTCTGCTTCTTCTATTATCCTTTACCCCCATTAAAGTTGGTTTACACTTTGAGAGAGCAAATCTTTTCCCACACAAACTACATTCTTTTGCCATGTAGGAGCCTTGTAGGAGGAAAGCTTGTTAAGGAGATGACAGGTGAATATCTGAATTTAGAAATGTGCTTCAGTGTGCTTAAAATGCTGTCAAAGTTGGGGACAATTTAAATGTGTGAAATTTCAAAATGCTTCATTGACACACACAGACACACGGAGCTAATTCTTTCATTGCCTCAGGGAGATACAGCAGAAGGAAAAGTTGAAGCCTTTTCGTTTCACTGTTAAAGGAGGACTCTAAAAATGGGTTAGTGAAGATACATTTGCCTCTTCTGGGTGTAACAGAGCAATCCATCACCAGGAGCAGATTCCGGGGGTAATGACCAAGACATGCTAACTAGCAAAGGTACAGGAAGATGCCACAGTTTCAGCATATAAATTATCTTGATTCTGAAATGTTCCATTCTCTAAAGAACTTTTGTTTTTCCTCTGTGTTTGCCATACATCTCAACTGTTCACATTAACTACATGAATCCCCAGATACCAAGCCACTTTCAGCCCTACATGGTGGACATTAGGAATCTCCATGTGACCAGGACATCTTCCGCAGCTGTGCCGGGACCAGCCCTTCCCAGCCCGGGAAGGGATAAGAGTGGCTGAGCACTGGTGGGCCGACCACCTGGGCCGGCTCCTGCAGCCATAAGACTGCTACTGTTGCTGCCGCTGGGCGCCAACGCACTGACCTTCTTCCCCCGGTCCAGCCGGCTGAGGGGAGTGGGAGCACCTGTACCTCATGAGCCCCGGGCTCCATTGGGGACATTGAGCCCTGGGCTCTGTAAGGACATTGAGCCCTTGGCTCCCCACCCACAGCCCGTAACAGCAGCTCAGGATGAGGAACTGCTGCTGCTGCCCCTCTGGCCTCGTCCGGCTGGAGGGTAGAAAAGGCGCTGGTGCTCCCGGACTGGAGGACTATTATGACTGTGGTTAGGGTTTAGATATTTTTCTTGCTAAAATAAATGTTTTGTTATTTTGATATTGATATGTAACTTTGTAATTATATTGTATATTCTTTATTGTAAGCCGCCCTGAGTCACATTTTTGTTGAGTAGGACAGGATATTAAATCTAATAAATGAAATGAAATGAACTGTACATTTAATATATATACATTTTCATTGAAGATTAGCCTGAGTTAGTGTCAGACTCTGGTTATGATAAAAGCTGAGAAAAGTGTTGAAATTCAGTAGCTATCTCAAAACTGTTGTCTGACCAAGCAAATCTGGAGACTCTTGGAGTGATACAATTAACACCCATTGTTACTTTAAGAAGCGAAACATAGGTGACATGTGAAATGTTTTGAATGGCGAATATCCAACTTCTAACCATTGGTGTCCCCACTTAAAAAGGATTAGGGAGTAAGAGTAAACCTAGAAGAAAAAGAACTCAGTAGAGAAAGAACTCAGATCCAGATAGAAAAATAAAACAATCTATTTTTTCAGGAGAGGTAAGATCTTTTAAATTGATTTGAGAAGTTTTGAGATGGAAATTTGCCAACAGTGAGATATCTTCACACACCTACATACCACCAATGGATATCTAAGGTGAGAAAGACATTGGACTGAAACCACAGATATAGTTGATTGGATTTATGTACACATTGATGTAATGGATCTTCTTTAACTAGTATTCTTCTTCTTTGCTTCCTCTTTTACCCCATCAGGTGTCGAAGGAGATGCAAGGTTCTTGTTCTGGTACCTCTTGCGGCCTCCACCTGTGTGATTTGGTATTCTTGTAATATTTCTTTAATGTTATCTCTCAACCTTCCTCTGGGTCAGCCTCATGGTCCTTGTCCTTCTCCTCTTTTCACACATGTCTTGTAAAGTATGGAATTCCAAGACATTCTCTCCAAATGGGCAAACCACTTTATTTGTTGTCTCTGTATAGTGCAAGATTCAAAGTGACTCTAAAGATATCATTCCAGTGAAAAAGTGCAGGGCTTCCAAAGAGGGTTAAAACTCTGTCATGCCTCTCTACCATTGAATAGCCAGTTCCTGGTTATGGCATTTCATGGTGTTCCAGATTTGCAATGGGAGGGGGAAATACCACAAAGACTGGTACATGTTCTGACTGGGGCTACTAATGTTATATTCCTCATTTTCATTTGCACAGTACATGATGATGTATGCAAACATCGCCATCAATATGGAGCAGTAGAAGAGAATGAGGAGAAAAAACAAGTTGGGGGAAAAAGTATCCCCCAGCACAAATGACATAGGGACAGAGGATCTACAATGGGAAATATTAAGGTTCCTTTTCTTCTAACTTGTGTTCCTCCTCCTTTGAAAAATTACTTCAAAGCTGCCATGATGAACTCCAGTGGAGCAGTGTACTGTAACTGTGGAGAACTTCCCTTGGTGTTCTTTCTCTGCAGTAGAACTGCTCCACTGAAGTTGCTCCAGTGAAAGCACAACTAGTAAATTTTTCCTTTGGTGAGGCATGGAGTTATGTAAGCATATACAAACACAAACTCAGACATATACAGCAAGCTCAAAAGGACAGGCTGATCTTAACCTATAAATCCAAGGGTTAACCGTTGGAACTGGCTATAGGTTGCTATGCCTCGCCCTACTTGCCTGCACTCACCCTTCGTGCACACGGCCGATCTGGGTACGCAGGTCAACGAAGGATTGAGAAAACCGGCAGTGGGGCAACAGCCCCACAAACGCGAAGAAAGGGAAACAACTTCACTTCCCAACATTCCTTGCGCCGCGCCGCCCCAGAGCCAATCAGGCTGAGAGGCTCTCACACGGCGCAGCGTTCGGAAATGCGCCACAGCCAATCAAAAGAAAAGCATTTAAAAAAACACAGCACAAACACAAAGCACCAACCCATAACTACAAGCCCCAGCGTCCTGCGCGCCATGAGCGCGCAGAATGCTGAGGAAGCCAGCACCCAAGAAATAAAGCAAAAACAAAAACACCGGGAGAGCAAGTCCGCCAAGCCGCGGGGAACAAAGCCCCCCTCTCCAACGGCGCCTGAAGCTCCTAATCAGAGTTTCCCCTTTAATATCACTGGGTGGGTGGGGGTGTTGTGCTCCCCCTCTCTACTGGTTCCCCTGGGGTTGAGAGGGTGGGGGGACCAAAGGAGTCTGTCTCCCCCACCCTCCTCACCCCAGGGGACCCGCCAGAGAGTGGATTCCCTCCCCCCCCACGCCCCATGTTAAAGAGAAGAAACCAAGTGGTTACTTCTCTTTAAAAACGGAGTTGGGGGGGAATCCCCCTCTCTACTGGCTCCCCTGGGGTTCAGAGGGTGGGGGGGCCAAAGGAGTATGTCTCCCCCACCCTCCTCACCCCAGGGGACCCGCCAGAGAGGGGATTCCCTCCCCCCACACACACGCCCCATGTTAAAGAGAAGAAACCAAGTGGTTACTTCTCTTTAAAAACGGAGTTGGGGGGGAAATCCCCCTCTCTTCTGGCTCCCCTGGGGTTCAGAGGGTGGGGGGACCAAAGGAGTCTGTCTCCCCCACCCTCCTCACCCCAGGGGACCCGCCAGAGAGGGGATTCCCTCCCCCCCCACACGCCCCATGTTAAAGAGAAGAAACCAAGTGGTTACTTCTCTTTAAAAACGGAGTTGGGGGGGGGAATCCTCCTCTCTACTGGCTCCCCTGGGGTTCAGAGGGTGGGGGGACCAAAGGAGTCTGTCTCCCCCACCCTCCTCACCCCAGGGGACCCGCCAGAGAGGGGATTCCCTCCCCCCCACACGCCCCATGTTAAAGAGAAGAAACCAAGTGGTTACTTCTCTTTAAAAACGGAGTTGGGGGGGAATCCCCCTCTCTTCTGGCTCCCCTGGGGTTCAGAGGGTGGGGGGACCAAAGGAGTCTATCTCCCCCACCCTCCTCACCCCAGGGGACCAGGCAGAGAGGGGATTCCCTCCCCCCCACACGCCCCATGTTAAAGAGAAGAAACCAAGTGGTTACTTCTCTTTAAAAACGGAGTTGGGGGGAATCCCCTTCTCTTCTGGCTCCCCTGGGGTTCAGAGGGTGGGGGGACCAAAGGAGTCTATCTCCCCCACCCTCCTCACCCCAGGGGACCCGGCAGAGAGGGGATTCCCTCCCCCCCCACACGCCCCATGTTAAAGAGAAGAAACCAAGTGGTTACTTCTCTTTAAAAACGGAGTTGGGGGGAATCCCCTTTTCTACTGGCTCCCCTGGGGTTCAAAGGGTGGGTGGGGGACCAAAGGAGTCTATCTGAGAGGGGATCCCCCCCACACCAAAAATCACAAAAACAAACAATCAAAAACATTCAAAAATACACAAAAACAAACAAAAATAACACCAAAAAGTAAACAACAACAAACATTTCCAAACACACCCAGCCCCCAGCCAAACACCACAAAATCCCACCACCACCACCACCCCAAATAAAGAAAAACAGCTAACTCACCACCACACGACCTCATACCACAACGACTGGAAAAGAAATGAATAAAGAAAGAGACTACTTGCTGGAAGAAGCTCCACCCAGAGGCCACGAGAGAAAACACAGTCAAAATACAAGATAACCCCTACCAGCAGCACTTGCTGACCACAATAACAAAAAAAATACAAAAAGACACAATAGCCCCACACAAAAGGCCCCAAGAGTTTTTCGAAAAAGTATATCATCCTTTATTCTTTTTTTCATCCACAAAACCAAAACACCAAACAAAACTCATCACAGTTTAAAACAGGCCATCAAATTTTTTTTTGTATAAATAAACATTTTAAAAATTTCAAATATTGATTAACCTCTTCTTTACAAACATTAACAACAACAACAACAACAACAACAACAACAACAACTTTCCAACACCATTTAAAACAGCCCGGCAACGCCGGGCAACCTTTGCTAGTTTCTTATAAAGACACAAACCATCTAATGCAACAAGGCAGTAGTCTATGAATTCTCAACCTTTTAAAGCCAGTGGCCACGTTATGCTCCCCTCAGACAGCTTTGGGGGCCGGATGGCCATTTTGCCCTTCCTCCACCACATGGCACTTCTTGGTGTGGTGGAGGCAGTGGGGGGCCACATGAAATGGTGTCACGGGCCACATCCAGCCCATGGGCTGCAGGTTGAGAATCCCTGCAGTAGTCACTACAGTTCAAAATTCTGCACATTTACAACAATATGCAGAAATCAGTCTCAAAAATGCAAACTTTCTGAGACTGAGGAAAAAAATCACTCTTGTGCAGGGACAGAAAAAGCCATCTTGTTTAACACATAAAGAGGGGAAAAAATCATAAATCAGATCCCTATCTCCGATTCAGTTCAATTTGTCCTCAAAGCTGATAGAATGATTACCTGAAAACCTAGGAAGATGGTCCTTACAGATACCAACTGAAAGCCTTCTAAGATGTCCATCAGACTACTTCTTCAGAAGATAAGAATGTCTCACCAAAACTTTATAATTTGTTGATCGGAGTCAAAGGGCTGAGGTGGCTTAGTGGTTAAGATGCAGAGCTTGAAGACCAGAAGGTCATCAGGTCAGCAGTTTGAGACCCAAGTGCCATGTGATGGAGTGAGCTCCTGTTGTCAGTCCCAGCTCCTGCCAACCTAGCATTTTGAAAGCAAGAAATTGCAAGTAGATAAGTAGGTACCGCTTCGGCAGGAAAGGTAACAGCATTCGATGTGTCTAGCCATGCCTGTCCCATGACCACAGAAACATCTGCAGATGCAGGCAGTGCTCCCTCTTTGCCACTCCATCACCCCCTCCCCAATAAGAGACACTCACCAAAATGGAGTAAACTGGGCCACTTTTATTGAACAAAACAAGATCTCAACCTAACGCAGGGGCTTCCAAACACAGAGAGAGTTACCACTGCACCCAGAAGGACTGGGCCTCCCAGAAGGGCAACCACTCAACTAATCCACCACCACCCCCGAGCTGGTGACATAGTCAGGCTCATTTCCTTAGTGAAGGTTAGGAGGAAAACCCCTAACCCTACCAAAAACTGTTACTGTCTCTGTGCTTGATGCCACGGCTTGAGGCCCTGAACCAGGCCTGACCCTCCCCCTCCAAGCACCTGCAAATGTCCCTGTGGAGGTCCCTAAGAAAGAAATCCTTCCCCTGTTTACTCAAACTCCTCCAGTCCCAACTGAAACAAGAGTGGTAGTTCCTTTGAATAGCCTCATGTCCCACAATCGAATGTCCATGTCTCAGGAGAGTCTCTGCAATGCATGAATTCATGAACAGCCATTATCGTTCCACAGAACCGAACATTGATCTCATTCTGTTGTCCTCTACCACCCATTCTGGCATTGGCAGTATTTTTGAAAATATAAGAGAAAAACCTGGCCAGGCCGACCTCAGCTGATCAAAGGCCTGGTCCACCCATCCCACAATTACTTCCTCAGCCACATATCCCACAGCATCATCCCCCCCCCCCCAGTGCACAACCACCACTATGGGGATCTCTTCCGGCATGCAATCAAACCCCTAGCCTGACTGGCAGCACGTTGAACCAGAGAAGCCTCCAGACCAAACAAAGAATCAGCTGCCTAACAGGCCGCCCCTGCCACGTGCTCATCTCCACAAATCCACACTGTCTCCCACATGGAGGTTCAACCACCTGTGAAACAGAAAACTCATTAGCCATTTGTAACTGCCAACACAACTTCCTTGAACCCTTTGCTTTTACAGATACACATCACGCAGCTTCCTCACATAGGAGTGAAACTGTTCCGATGTCCTCCTACCGACTGTTTTGATGTTGTCATCCATATAGCCCAAGGCAGCCACCGTGGAGGCTGCCCCGCTCTGGAATGAATGCAAAGCATACCTCCACCCAGATATTTCCACTGCCTCCAAAGCCTCACCCATCACCACTCAGAACTGGAACCTAGTTAAAGGCTCTCTGTTCCGGTGCATCAGGAGCTTACCTCCTCCTTGCCCCCTCATCTTCAAATAAGCACCCACTGCTTCCACCAGGCAAATTTCCTTAATCGAGCATCTGCCCAGCACCATGCACTTACCTTCTCCCTTCTGATGCATTTTGGAAGAGCGAACAAAAACAAACGGTTGGTCATTAGTAACTGCAACATAATCCCTTAGTAATGCTTTAGTGTAAGGGACCAAAGACAATGAAACAGCCGAAGGGTTGGCTTAACACAGGTTTATTGCATGATGATCCGGAGGAACATGAGGTAATGGCGGATGGGGAGCTCAATATATACAGCTGGCTATACATTTGAATGTGGCTCGTCGACAGGCTATTGGTTGCTGCCTGCGTGACGTCGTAGGAGGTCACGCCCTTCTTGACCAGGTGAGGAGGTCGCGGGGAATCTTCCCGCACTGCTGAACCAGGTGACTATGATCCATGTGAGCTGGACGGTCGCTACTGCCCTCTGGTGGTCACTAGCTCGCGTCCCCTTATTAGGTTACATTGATGCAGCTGATGGTTATAATGTTGCACACAGAAAGGTTACATTGATAACACATGGCAAAGGTACATTGTTAAAGGCACAGCTTTACAGAACACAACATCCCTCCCCCCTAGGATGAGACGAAGTCTCTCAGCCAAGATGGCTTGTTGCATGTGCGTTTGGGCCGTGAAGAGGGCTGCCCCCCCGGGGGCGTTATTGCTTCTTTGTTCCCTGGTCCCTTGTCCTGAAATGGGAGAGGGAGACTTGTTAGTGGCTTGCCGCTGTCTGGCGGCCTTAGGGGAAGGGAAAAACTCCATTGTGGGCAGACCGGGGGCCGGCGGGGCTAACGAAAAACCCCTCTTCTCACTTGGACGGGTGGGGGACCACTCCGAAACCCCCCCCCCGGTTCTGAAAATCAAAATCTAACTTGGTAGGGGTACCCGCATTTGTGGGGACTTTCCGCAAGATATGTATGGGGTCGGGTTCCTCCTCCTCGGAAAGATCCCCCAGGGTATCTATGAGGATATCCTCCTCCCCCCTTGGTGGGGGCCCACGGTCCCCTTCTCCTCCCCCTTGGGCTGAACGGGTGGGGGAGAACCCTAACGCTGACTTATCTCCTGCCTGATCAGTGCCCTGCTCATCGGAGACCCTGCGTCGGAGCTGGTCCGCGTGCCGCCTCCACAGGAGCCCTGTGCTGGTTTCCACGCGGTACGACACGGGGCCGGTTTGCTCCACAACTACGCCCGGCACCCAGGCTGGGCCCGTGCTGGCGTAATTCCTGCAATGCACGGGGGCGCCTATACTGAAACTCTTTGTAACCTCTAGCCCGATGTTCCTTCCTTTGTCCTCCACCCTCGTGGGGTCTTGCCTAGTAAGGATGGTGGTCAGCTTCCTGCGCATTAAGAGCTCTGCGGGGGAGTATCCTGACGCCAATGGGGTCACCCTGTACCCTAGCAGAAACTGACACACTTGTAGGTTCAGATCCCCTGGGCCCATGCGCCGCAACGCGTCCTTCGTGGTGCGGACGAGGCGCTCTACTTGGCCGTTGGTGGCCGGGTGAAAAGGGGCGGAGGTGATATGCCGAATGGCGTTAATCTCCATGAATGCCCTAAACTCGGAGGACGTGAAGCAACTAGCGTTGTCGCTAATTAACGTGTCGGGTATGCCGAACGTGGAAAAGAGCCTCCGCAAATGCCTAATGGTCTGGGCCGAGGAGGTGCTCGTGACTGGGATAACCTCCAACCATTTGGAGAAAGCGTCCACTACAAGGAGGAACAGGGTGCCTCTGAACGGGCCCGCGAAATCTACGTGCACCCGGGACCACGGCCCCTTAGCCGCGTCCCATTCCCTGTGGGGAAGGCGGGCCTCCTCTGGTCTGGAGCATTGGCAACTTTCACAAGTGCCGACCATGTGCTCGATGTCGGCGTCTAGCTGGGGCCACCAGAAGTAACTCCGGGCCAGCGCCTTGGATCGCACAATGCCGGGGTGGCTGACGTGCAGCAGTTTGAGCACCCGCGGCCGAAGGGAAGTGGGAATCACCACCCGCTGCCCCCACAAGAGACACCCCCTCTCTAGGGACAGTTCTAGCTTTTTTCGGAAAAATGGAGCGAACTCCTCCGCTGGGGAGGACGCGGGCCACCCTTTCTGCAGCCAGGAGCTGACTGTCGCTAACGTTTTGTCCTTCTCTGTTGCTTTGGCAATGTCGGCGGGCACTACTGGGGGCGAATCCAGCACCTCTATCATGAGAACCTGATGGTCCCGCTCCCCCATGCTCACCTGGCTGGGCGTTAGGGGGAGGGGAGACCTAGATAGGGCGTCCGCATGGCTGATCTCTTTCCCGGGCCGGTAGATCAACGCGTGCTGATACGCGTTGAGAAAAATGGCCCACCTGAGCATCCTCGGAGACAGGATCTGTGGGGTGGGCTTATCAGCGGTAAAAATGCCTAGCAAGGGCTTGTGGTCTGTTACAATGGTGAAGGGGCGGCCGTACAGAAAATTGTGAAATTTTTTCGTCCCCGCGACTATTGCTAGTGCCTCCCTGTCCGTCTGTGCGTAGTTCCTCTCTGCTTGGGACAGGGACCTGGAATAAAATGCTATCGGGGCCTCCCTTCCGTTTTCCAACACCTGGCACAGCACCGCCCCCACCCCCACTGGAGATGCATCACAGATCAGAACTACTGGGCGCTTGGGGTTGAAATGGGTCAGTATAGCGTCGGACGCCAGGAGGCTTTTTAGCTCGCTAAATGCCCTTTCTTGGTCATCGCCCCACTTCCATGCCTGGTCTTTCTTTAGCAGTTTGTGTAGCGGCTCAGCCTCCGCTGCCTTTCGGGGAAGGAAGGAGTGGTAGAAGTTGAGCAGCCCTAGGAACGACTGTAACTCGGGCTTGGAGGTGGGGCGGGGGGCTTTTTTAATGGCTGCCACTTTGGACATGGATGGTTTTATTCCCTCAGGAGTCACACAAAACCCTAGGAACTCAACCTCGGTTGCGAAGAAGACGCATTTGTCCTTTCGCAACCTCAGCCCCGCCTTTTCGAATATCGTCAGGACCTTCCCCAACCTTTTGGCCAATTCAGCCCGACTCCCCCCCGTTATTAACACGTCATCAAAATAAGGCAACACCCCCTCCAATCCCTTCAGGAGGCGTTCCACGAGTGACTGGAAAATTCCAGGCGCCGAATTCACGCCGAACTGGAGGCGCGTCACCTGGAACACCCCCTTATGGGTGACTATGGTCTGCGCAGCAGCTGCGGCAGGGGACACCGTGAGCTGCTGGTAGGCCTGCGCTAAGTCGAGCTTAGCGAAACACTTTCCCCCGTGTAACCTGGCCAGCAGATGGCTGACTACCGGCACCGGATATGCATTCGGGCGGATCGCCTTGTTGATGGTGCACTTGTAGTCGGCGCATATGCGGACCTCCCCATTGGCCTTTAGAGCGGTTACAATTGGAGTTTCCCACTCCGCAGAATCTACAGGCACAAGGATCCCCTGGCCCACCAACTTGTCCAGTTCCGCCTCTATCTTGTCCTTGAGTGCAAATGGCACCCGGCGTGGTTTTAGGCGAATTGGGCGGACCTCCGGGTCCAGGTCGAAAGTCACTGGGGGCCCCTTGAATTTCCCCAGTCCCTTTTTGAAGACTTCGGGGTGCGCCTCGCACACCTCCTGAATTGGATCAGTCCCAACGGCATGCATCCCAACGGCGTGCAGCCCCCCAATAAACAACCCCAGGGGCTGGAACCATTGAGTCCCGAGGAGGCTGCAATTTCCTCCTTTGAGCACGACTAGGGGAAGGGACGCGGCGTGCTCCTTGAATTTGACCTGAAATTCTCCAACCCCCAACACTGGAATACTGTTCCCTTGCACGTCCTGTAGTGTGGTCCTCAATGCTTTGAGCTTGGGTCGCTTGTGGGGGGCAATTCCCAAAAACTCCCTCTGGGAAATGATTGAATATGAGGACCCCGAGTCAATTTCCATCCTAATGGGGACCCCTTGGACTAGTACCTCAACAAAGTAGCGGGGGTGTCTAGTAGACACGCTGAACACTGGGGCGTCGTCCTCGCTGCCGTCGGCGATGCGGCCCATGCCGTCCTGCTTCCGCGTGGCCTGGGCGCCATCCTTGGGTTTCGTTGGGCGGTCTTGTCCCATGGAACGGTCTGCGGAGCTCCTCCAGGTCTCGCGCTTCTTCCTGCACACCTTGGCGATGTGCCCGCGGCGGCCGCAGTTGTGGCACTCGGCCTTCCGGAAGGGGCATTTCACGCGGTCGTGGGCCGCTCCACAGCCGTCGCATCGCCGGCTCTCCTTCCGGACCCTCTGGACGTCCTCGTCGTCGCTGCTCTCTGTGGACGACCTCGAAGTTCGCCGGGCCGCCTGTACCGGAGCCTCTGCTTTGCTCGCCTTTGGCTGCCAGTCCTGAAGTTCTTGGACCCCGGCCTTCGTAGCTTCTGCGGCCTGGGCCGCCCTTACGACCTCCTGCAATGTGGGAGGCGGCTCTTGGTTCATTAATGTGCGCTGGGTTTCGGCGTCGTTCAGGCCGCACAGCACACAGTCTCGGAGGGTGATTTCGGCATTCTCCCATTTGCACGGGCCGGCCGCCAGCCGCAGGGCCGCCACGAATGCGGCGACCATCTCCCCGGGCGCTTGGACTCGCCTCCAAAACGCACTCCGAGCGGGAAACATCGCTGTGGCGGGCCGGACGTGCTCACGCAGCATCTGCATGAGTTCCTTGGCCTTGAATTCGCTCACCCTCCTTGGTGCAATCAGGTCCACCAAGGTCCTTTTTGTTTCTTGCCCGAGCATTCTGGTGAAGATGGCTCTTTTCTTCGCCTCTTCCGTGACTTCGGACTCGATCAGTGCGGCCTGGAAGTCCATCTCGAAGATCTCCCAGTCGCCCGGTTTCCTGATTTCGAAACCGGCGCTGTTCTTGGTCCCGTGGGCTGCCATCCCACCTTCGTCGCCAATTTAGTGTAAGGGACCAAAGACAATGAAACAGCCGAAGGGTTGGCTTAACACAGGTTTATTGCATGATGATCCGGAGGAACATGAGGTAATGGCGGATGGGGAGCTCAATATATACAGCTGGCTATACATTTGAATGTGGCTCGTTGACAGGCTATTGGTTGCTGCCTGCGTGACGTCATAGGAGGTCACGCCCTTCTTGACCAGGTGAGGAGGTCGCGGGGAATCTTCCCGCGCTGCTGAACCAGGTGACTATGATCCATGTGAGCTGGACGCTCGCTACTGACCTCTGGTGGTCACTAGCTCGCGTCCCCTTATTAGGTTACATTGATGCAGCTGATGGTTATAATGTTGCACACAGAAAGGTTACATTGGTAACACATGGCAAAGGTACATTGTTAAAGGCACAGCTTTACAGAACACAACAAATGCCTTGTTCTTCCTGTTCCCTTTTGAACCCACCACCAGCTCGCTAATGTGCACTGCCGCAAAAAATGTTACGAGTGGTGCCGCTTTGAACAGTGCTGCCTCATACAGTAACTGTCGCTGCAAACCAATTCCCAAACCTTGTTAATGGGGTCCTGTCATGCTTACTACCTCTAAATTCTCTACCCCATCCTTCTAAAGTCTTCCTAACTCTAAAGTCCCCCGTCATATCCACAAACCCTTGTGTTTTGGGCCAGAAAGCCAGTGCCGCCAGCTTGACTTTAATTGTGCACAACATCACACCCTTATTGTGCTGTACTACGCAATATTGCAAAAGATGGTCCACTGGGATGGGCCATTCCTCCAGCAATACCTCTGCTTTCCTGAATGCCACAAAATCCTCACAAGCCAAGGCATAATCTTCCTGGTGCTAGGTGCAATGGAGCTCCTGATAGCATCAGCTACTTGACCTCGCCAAGCACCCATACCTCTGGCGGCAACCTCACTGGTGCTTGTTGTGCTTCTGCAGACAATTCCTTGAAGCATTGCAATTGCTGTCGGGACAAAGCATTCGCAATAGCATTGTCAACTCCCAGTATGTGCTTGGCCACAAACAAAATGTTGTCCTCCAAGAATTTTCTGGTAAGAGCCCTCACCAGATTCATGACCCTCCTAGACCTAGATGAAATTTTATACACCACTTGAACTACCGTCTGGTTACCACACCAGAAAACCACAGTTAGATTACGCCACCTGTCCGCCCAAATCCACACAGCACCTACAAGCGGGAAAAGTTCTAGGAATGTAAGGTCCCAAGTAATAACCAATTTCTCCCACCTTTCTGGCCACTTGCCACGGCACCATTCCCCATTAAAGAAGATATCAAACCCAAATGCTCCTGACGCATCTGTATGTACCTGAAAATCATTCTTGAGCAACATTTCCCCCCTCAAAAATAATACACCATTATATAACTATTCAGGAACACTGCCCACACCACCAGATCTGTCCTCATCTCAGCCGAGTCTTGCTTTCTATGAAAAGGTTTTTTCAACCCCTTCATCGAATTGCACAACCTTCTCCAAAATGCAGTACTCGGTGCGACCACCCAACAAGAAAAATTGAAATGACCCACCAGAACTTGTAATTCCCTAAGGGAAACTTTTCTCCTTAAACACATTTTGTTAACCCTGCTCTTCAGTTCCTCCAACTTCGCAACTGGCAACCTAGACACCTGCTGCTCCGCATCCAACTCTATGGCCAGAAACATCAAACATCTCGCTGGGCCCTCTGTCTTTTCTTGAGCCAGGGGAACACACAATTCCTCACACATGTCCTGAAATATTTCCAGCAACTCTCTGCACTCCCCTTAGCCCCCCCCCCCTTTTGCCTCAAATCAAGAAATCATCCAAATAATGGGTTGTGTTCCTGAACCCAGACCTTTTGCAAAAGACCCACTGAATAAAGGTGCTAAAACATTCAAACAGCAAACATGAACTTCCTTCCCTATTGGTTTCTTGGAAGGGATGGATTCATCCCCTCCAACACCCCTTGCCCCCGCTTCCTCGACATCTTCCTACTAGGCCTCACAACGAAGAGCTGAACACCTACGCAACAAGGAACATTCCAGCATGGTTCAAACGGTAAAACAACTCCCCTACTCTAACTCACCAATCCCCAGTCTCCACGCCGGCTGCCCTCCCCCAGGCAGGGGAGAGTTGTGGCAAAGGTTCCCCGTGCCACACATATGCGGTCATGAAGACTCCCTTGGTGGTAAACGGAGATGAGCACTGTCCCCTAGAGTCAGACACAACTAGCTTTCGAGCAAGGAAGACCTTTACTAAAGGGAGTCAAGGCAATTCTGTTTGATTAACCGCAAATGTAGTAAGATGCTTCAGTAATTTGAAGTGTGTGACCACATGCAAATGTGTATTGCTGCACCTATGCAATGGCCTTTATTTCAAGATGCAAGAAACAACTTAATCAATTGAACCAGACACCTCTATTGCTTCATGTTGAGAACTATTCAGGCTCTGGTTTCACTTGATTCAAGCACTCTACGTATGTTCAGGGCAATAAGCGTATCAACGTTGTAACTGAGAGAGTTCCTTGAACAGTAAGAAAAGTCATGTGCTAAGCACTATAAATAGGGAAATAGTGGTGGGGTTCACGTGTCCTAGCAGTCCATCTGCCTCCTGCTCCCTACAGAGTATCTTCCTCTCTAACCCCCACTCTTCCCTTTTCCTTTCAGGTCCCCTCTTACCTTATGTAACACTCTTTTTTACTGGAGGTTCATGCTGTGACCCTGTCAGATTCACTACAGCAGGGGTGACCTCAGTAATGACCATCTAGTGCCTGCCAAGCTATGTTGGTCAGTGTTAGCTGATTAAACTTTTAACAACATCCCCTGTGCGATAAAGGGCAAAATGACAACTTTGTCTATCGTCAAGGTGTCTGTATAATAAACTAATTAGTAAACCACACAGTCTGTGGAGCTTTTAATGAGTGCTATCGTCTGGCCTCTGTAATAAAAACCCAGGCTGCCCCCTTTTGGGATTCAATTAAGGAACAGACTGTCATATGCTTGGCCTAGCTGATCAATGAATCCATTTCGACCTTTGCTGGAGATGTTTGCAAGGTCACCCCGCATCTGTGAGGGAAGCCAGCTCGGTAGTGGGGAGACGCGCTCCGTGGCACCTGTCAGGCTACAGGATCTGTCATTAATGTCTTTGTGGTCGTTTGCCATCAGCAGAAGTTTCTCTTGCTCAAAGGTTAGCTGAAAGAGAAGGCTGCGAAGAAATCTGTTTAGGATTTCACGTGACTGAAAGGAAGCTTCTTTTTGTTATTTCCTCATTAATCCTTTAATTACTGCCTTCTGCAAACCTAAACATGATGGGGCCGGGAAATGTTGTGATTCAGTTATGTTATATCCTCAAAACATGCCTTCTGCTTTTTATACTTCTTAAATTTGGTTCAGCCAATTCTGGCCCCAACATAGATTGTTTTAAGTACACTACCTTTGTGACACATTTCATAAAAAAGATAGGGATGTGAGCATGGAAGGAAATTGTCCAAGTTTTAAAAATCTTAGGACAGTCTCAAAGTCCTCTATGTAAAGCACACAGCTGACTTTGACTCTCTAGCCCAAAGGAGATTCTTGATTTGACTTGAAATGCTGGATGACCAGTACTCTCCAGCCATTCCAGACCATATGGAGGACTGGGATTGATGGACAAATAGTCTAGCAAAGTACAGGACAGTTTTGTATGCTTTGGAGATTTCAGAAGCAATTTTTATACATCCAGCATTGAGGAACCATAGCTCAATGGTAGAATACATGATGACACAAACAATCTCAATCCTTAGCCGTTTAAGTTTAATCTTCTTCTTCTAAGTGTACTACCATATCCGAATCTGAATATAGGTGACCATCATGGTGATCATCCATGATGACTGTACAGAGAATATACTGTAGTACAGTGGCCTTCACAGCCTTCTGCATAGCAGCATGACCTCCGTACCACTGATCCAGTTTTGTGAGTCACTTTCTGATCCTGAACACTTTGGCACAGAAAGTCTTCATCGGCCCCAGGCCAGGATTGATGAAGCTGCTGCCCTCCATCAAGATGGATTCAAGTGGGATTTAATGCACTTGGGGACCATCACCCTTCTCTGTGGATTTCACCACCCAAGGCCATTAGTTCTCAGGGTTTTTAGGTTAGTCAATCACTGCCTGACAGTCAGCATTGAGTCGCTGGCAGTATGGTCTACTCTATTACCATAGCAGGATAACCTGGTCAGACTGGTTTAAGTTTAACAGGAAACTGGAAGCCACATCTGAGGCAATGGTGAACTGTTACCAATCAGAACATACAGTAGAACAGCCAATTGTCTAAGACTGACCCAGTATAGCTGTCACCTTTATTTATTTACGCCCAAGCAGTATCTGCTTCTTTTCAAAATAAAATATTGTTTTTATATTACTCATCATACTGAAACACTATTAAGTTGAGAGTGTGGGAAAATTGAATTCTCTTTCTCCTGCTTCTCTTTCATTGCTTTGTGCAAAGAGACAATGGAGAGAGTATTGCTGCATCTTTGCAACAGTACTGATTAAATAGACAAACAGCACCTGATACAGACATCAGTGGAATACTATTGCATAATGGAAGTTGAATGAAAACAGGAAAGACCTGCTAAAGTAATATGTAGGATCATAGGATGAAATCTTGGTGTAGTAAGTCAAAACTAGGGTTGTTGTTGTTCAGTCGCACAGTCGATTCCTACCCTTTGCGACCCCATGGACCATTTTCCTCCAGGCATCTCTATCCTACACCATTCTCCTCAGCCCACCAAGCTCTGTGCCTATTGTGTCCACAGTACCATCTATTCATCTCATCTTTGGACACCCCCTTCTTCTCTTGCCCGCCACCTTTCCCAGCATCAAGGACTTCCCAAGTGAGTCCTCCCTTCTCATTTGATGTCCAAAGTACTTTAGCTTCATCTTCACTATTTGTCCCTCCAATGAACAGTCAGGATTGATTTCTTCCAGTATCGACCTATTTGTCCTCTTTGCGGTCCAAGGGACTCTCAGGACTATCCTCCAACGCCACATTTCAAAGGCATCTATTCTTCTGCACTCAGCCTTCCTAATGGTCCAGCACCTTCTTGGAATAGAGGCATGAGAACATTAAAAAACGGAAGTTATGAACTTATCATAGTTCTTTGATTGAAAGGCAGTGTGAAGCATAGCTGCATTCAGTACTATAGACTACTAGCATATTTTGCCCGGCGGTGCCAGGCTGTTTTAAATTGTGTTGGAAGGTTTTTTCTTTTGTTAATGTTTGTACAAATGAGGTTAGTCTGTAATTGTGATTTTAAAAATGTTTATTTATGCACACGGGCTGTTATAAAGTGTGATCAGATTTTTTGGGTTTGTTTTTGTGGATTAAAAAAGAGGAAAGGATGATATAATTTTTTACAATTATTTTATTTAACCAAATAATGTTTTAGTATGTGAATTTTTTAAAAATAGTTGTATCTTGGATAATAATTTTAAAAATGTGAAAATACTTTTTTTTTTACATTCAATGTTTTTAAACTGTGTTTAGATGTTTGGGGGGGGTTGAGTGAAAACTCTACACAGTATTTTAGAAATGTTTTTATTTTATTATTGTGTGATTTATTTGTGATTTGTGTGAATGTGTGTTGCAATGTTATGTTTTTGACTGTTTTTTCTCTTGTGGCCTCTGGGTGGGACTGTTGAGTATTTCTTTAACTTTGACTGTTTTTTCTCATCTGGCCTCTGGGTGGCACTTCTTCCGGTAAGTAGTCTCTTTCTTTCCTCATTTCAGTTCCGGCAGTCATGGAGGAAGGATGTCTGTTGGTAAGTTGGCTGGTTTAATTTCTTTTGGGGTTTTGGTTTGTTTTGGAATGTTTTTGTTTGTTTTTTGTGTGTTTTTTGTTTAATTTCTTTTGGGTTTTGGAATGTTTTTGTTTGTTTTTTGTGTGTTTTTTGTTTAATTTCTTTTGGGGTTTTGGTTTGTTTTGGAATGTTTTTGTTTGTTTTTTGTGTGTTTTTGTTTATTAATGATTTATTAATTTAAATTATTTTGGTGTGTGTTTTTTTCTCTTTCAAGGGGGGGCCAAGGCACCAGTGCCTTGGCCCCCGCTTGAAAGCATAACACTTTCCATTCCACGGCCTGGGCTTGCTGGCCGGGCCATGGGGACCTGACTGCCGGGGGGGTTTTCCTTCCCCCAGCCTAAGCTTGCTGGCCAGGTCAGGGCAAGGCCAGTGCCGGGGGGCCTCGTGTGTGGGGGTGTTCCTTCTTGCAGCCTTGCCTTGCTGGCTGGGTCACGGGAAGCCATGTGGCGTGGGTGGTGGGTGGGTTTCCTTCCCATGGCCTGGCTTTGTTGGCTGCACCGCGGGAAGCCATGGGGCGGGGGTGTGTTCCTTCCCGCAGCCTTGCCTTGGTGGCTGGGCCGTGGAAAGTCATGCAGTGCGGGGGGGTCATTCCCGCAGCCTGGCTTTGCTGGCTGGGCCACGGGAAGCCATGGACTGGGGGGGGGTTCTTTCCCGCAGCCTTGCCTTGCTGGCTGGGCCATGGGAAGCCATGCGGTGTGGGGGGTTTCCTTCCCACGGCCTGGCTTTGCTGGCTGGGCCACGGGAAGCCATGGGGTGGGGGATTTTCCTTCCTGGGGCCTTGCCTTGCTTGCCGGGCTGCGGGAAGCCATGCGGCATGGGGGAGGCTTCCTTCCCACGGCCTGGCTTTGCTGGCTGGGCCGTGGGAAGGGATTTTCCTTCCCGCGGCCTTGCCTTGCTGGCTGGGCCATGGGAAGGCCTGCTGCGTGTCTGTGAGGTGCTGCGTCCGCCTGCGGCAGACTTGCCCTCACGTTGGGATTTTTATTTTTATTTTTCGCACGCCGGCTTCCTCAGCGTTCTGCGCGCTCATGGCGTGCAGGACTCTAGGGCTTGTAGTTTGGTGTTTGCGATTTCAGTTTGTGCAGCAGTTTTTTTCCTGCGGCTTCATTTTGATTGGCCGCAGCATGTTTCCGAATGTTCCTTTTGCTCGTGCCACTCAGCCTGATTGGCTCTGGTGCGGCGCGGCGCAAGGAACATTGGGAATTGAAGTCCCCTTTTTTTTGTTTGCATCCGGGGGGCTCCTGCCCCACTGGTGCAAAATTCAACCCGACATTTACCTGCGAACCCCAGTCGGGCGAGTGCATGGAGGCTCGGATGGGGCTAGTGGGGCCTGGCTAAACATCCTTTGTCACATTCCAATGGTTAACGCACAGATTTGTAGGTATAGATTCTGGTTGGCTTCCTTAAAATTATGCTTCTTATGAAACGGTGTAGATCAGCAGTTCTCAACCTTTTCAAGCTGAGCATGGGGTCAAGCTCAGACAGCATTGGGGGCTGGATGGCCATTTTGTCCTACCTGCCACACATGGCACTTCCGAGTGTGGGAGAGGTGGTGGGGAGTAACATGAAATGGTGTTGTGGGCTGCATCTGGCCATTGGGCCATAGGTTGAGAACCCCTGGTGTAGATTGATAGCTGTAGATCTGACATAGAATGGGACGTGTTTGGGACTGAGTCACCTATACTGTTAATACACATTTGAGCCTATATGTTCATTAACTAAAATTAGAGCTGGATTGTAGCCTTTCTCACCTGCACATTTACAGAGCAATAGTTCTGAATTGAAAGAATCGGCCAGCTTTATACTTTTGCCTTGGGGACACCCAGGGGTGTGATGGGCACTTTGGGAGGGCGGTGGACAGGAAGTGATGGTGGTGCCTATTGGGGGTTGGGGGGTTGGGGGGAGAAATCCCATACATTCCCATTACCTCTGCCTGCCTCTGGGGCATGCCAGTTGCTGGGGTGCACCAGGATGAGTCCCTGTATCCCTGCGGGCCAGCACACCACTGTGGACACCTGAGTGTACTTGTAATGATTTCCACTCTTTGTGGAGGCTCCTTCTGTGTTTTCTTGTGATAAGACCCTTCAGTAAACATTATTGTCTGCAGCAATATCTTATTGCAAGACTTTTCACCATGTTTTATATTCTTCCATAGATGCTGTAAACCATAGCAATTTCACTTATATTACCACCCCATAGAGTTTAGTGCACTCTGTGGACAGTTTACAGGTAATTAGCATTTTGCCCCGAACATACTGGCTATGTATTTTACCAACCTTGGAAGGATGAAAGGCTGACTCAATCTTGATCCCCATCAGGATCAAACTCATAACATTTTGACAATGGTACAGCAGTGCCACTGGGGTCCTAAGACTTGTTTCTATTACTGTTGCTGCTCAAAATGACATTTAGCTGAATTTTCTGGGCCTTTTTGTTTTAATCTGATGATTGGATTGTGTTAGTGTTGTTTCTGTTTTATTTAGTGCATTTAAAAAAAAAATTCTGATTGCAAGTCTCTTTGAGCAACCATAAAAGAGGGCTATTAATATTTTAATGAATTAATAATAAATAAAAGAAACAAGTTATTTCTTGTGGGAGTGTAGCAGTTCTCCCATGGTAATGTTCTTGACAGAAGGCAACACCTCAATTGCTACAGCCCTAATTCCACCTCTTCAAAATGGGGGTATCGATGCTGGGTTCACCCTATACCCCATGGGTGCAGCCCTCATTAACCTATGAAGTTGACTAGTGGACCAGTCATGAAGTCCGCCAAGATAGTTTATCCCATCCTAAAACATGTTGCGAATATTTTTAAAAAAAGAGGGTGGGGAAAGAACCATGTACAACACTTTCGGATCCTGAGGAAATGGGTGGAATACAAGTGTTAGAAATAAACAAATTGCTATAGAGCAGCTTAAACTGATCCCTACAAATTGGGATTCAAGCTGAGGAACACATATTTATGAGGATGAATATATAAACTTGTAGTTTCAGTCAAAGAAAAAGAAAGTGCTTTATACGAGATTATTTTTTTCCTAATCATGGGATTTATACACAACGTTGATGTGGCATCTTGAAGCTTTACTACTGACAGGCAAATTATTTCCCCCATTTGAAGCCTAAGCTTTGGGGAGCGGGGGTGGGTGGGGTAGCAGTATTCAACTTTTTAAAAGTGTCACTGCTGAATCTATCAATCCCATGCCAAATACATCAGGGAAGATGGGGAGGATTTGAAGGGGGGGGGGGCTAAAAAGGTGTGCATGTTAAGAGTGCCTAGGATTCAGCAACATAATCCCTTTGAAATGCTCATTAATACATTTTCATGTATATACAATACCTATGAGGCTAAATGAATGTAAGTAAGAACATTTGGAACTGAAAAGTGGGAGCTTTCAAGAGATCTGAAATCTTCCCTAGTTGCCTTTTTTTCTTTTGTGATAATTCTCTACACCTCTACCAGCTTCTGCTTTAGTGTCACTGGCCAGCCATGGCATTTTCAAATTTCCAGGATTACACATCCCATAATTGCTCATACTGGAAGGTCTACCTAACTTACACACACTGTAAGTCATCTGTGAGAAAAAAAAACTAAGTTGGAAAGCTTTTAGCCACCACCCAAGCTGCCTGCTGTTCCTGCCTAGTTCTAGCCAGGAACTTTCTTTCTAAACAGGAAGCTAGACAGAGCTAGACCTAGTTAAGCCAAGCCTCAAAGCCTTCCTGGTTAGGACTTTTCATCCAGGTGAGCCATATTTAGGTGACCGTAAATGATGCTTGGGCTATGGTGGCTTAGTGGTTAAGTCACTGAGCTTGATGTCCAGAAGGCCAGCAGATCAGCAGTTTGAGACCTGAGTGCTACACAATGGAGTGAGCTTCCACCTCTCTCCCAGCTCCTGCCAACCTAGCAGTTTGAAAGCAAGAAATTGCAAGTGGATAAATTGGGACCACTTCAGCAGGAAAGGTAACTGTGTTCCATGCACTTCAGCATCTAGACATGCCTGCCACATGACCATGGAAATGTCTGCAGATGCAGACAGTGTTGCTTCTTTGGCTGAAAACAGAGATGCGTACTGCCCTCTAGAGTTGGTCACAACTGGCTTTCCAGGAAGGGAGACCTTTACCTTTGCCTTATACTAAATGGTGCTTATACATTGAGGTGTGTAAAACTCACTTTAACCTCAAGGTATAATGATTCACAAATTATTCTCTGGTTAAGATGTTCCCCAAAAATTCAGCTGCCTTTCAACTGCCTCATTTCCCACTCCCTTGTTATGACATGCTTTAAAGAACAGTATAAATTAGAGGAAAGTGATCAGGTTATTTCCTAGGCAATTGACCATTATCTACAATGCATCTCAGCCAGCTGTAAGTAAGTAGTATATTTTGTTTGTTTGTTTGTTTAAAAAAAATGTGGTCTTCTTACGTTTAATATGATTCCACCCAGTAAAGTGACTGGGGTTGGAAAAGGAATTACTATAATTGGATTGGCAATTCCAAAGGACATCAACTGTTCACCTTCCAATACTCACAAAAGAATGGAGTACTCCTTGTCTTAGAAATCAGTACATTTGCCAAGCTTCTGATGCCTTTTGGAGGAGGAAAAAATTGCATGTGAGTCTGTTTCAAAAATGTGTACGTGTAAGCAATGTGTATAATCACACTTTTGCCACTAAAAAATGCATGCAACGTATAGACTAGAAAATTTTCAATGCAATGATATGTACATTTTGAAGAAAGATGCTCACAATTATGGAAGAGAAAAAGACTTGCAACCTCAGGCAAAATGCTGGTTACCCGGATATAATGTAAAGTTACACCTGCATAAATGTGGCAGGCATTATGTCCAGTAACAAGTATTTCCACAATTCAGTTGCACAATTGCTCTGGTGTTCCTTGCATGAACATTTGTGTAATATGCCAGTAGAGAGCACTGTGACTGTTGTGGTAATAAATTGGGCAAAATGTGGCATTTTCCCTGCATAGTTGCACTGGAAGATTTTGCCTTTTGTGTGGAACCGGAACAGAATGTCAGTGGGATGCTGGAAAAGGCAGTCAGAATGAGAGTAACAGATGGTCATACATGCCAGTGGGTAGCTTCACAATGTTGCACAGCCCAATTTGATCAGGTTGTACAACAATTCAATTATGCAATATAGAGTGATGGCAAAGCTTCCTACTATGACCTGCTGTCTGATTTTTTGGTAAGTGTTTCTTGAAAAATGTCTTCATTAATTTTTGTGTATTTCCAAAAAAAATATTAAGTAACAGAATATTGTTTTCCCATCCATATTGTGACAAAGTGGCCACAAAGTGATACAGGAAGCCAATTTATGGCCTGTTTGATCAGCTATTCAGAATTGTGTGTTCTGGACCAAAATGACTCTCCAACATGAGAGACAAAGTATGTCTCACCATTTACTACCTAATCCTTTTCTCTGGAAATACCAAGGACTGAGTTTTGAACTTTCTTCATGCTATGAAAAACATTTGCAGTGCCAGTGAGATATAGTTTTTCCTTGGTTATTGTGCCTAACAGAGGTATACAAACACCATCTTCCTTTTGTACAGTCCAAATTATATATCATACAAACTGCAAACAATTTGCTTTGGGCCAGTTTGTAGCTTTGCTTCATACCCAAATATTCAAGAGTACAGTGGAACCTCACTTAACAAATGGCTCGGTTAACACAAAAATCCCATAACAAAAGGAAATCCATAGAAAATAGTAGCTCAGTTAACAAAATCCCCCCTCCCCCCCGGAACTGATTAATTGGTTTTCAATGCATTCCTATGGGAAACCACATTTCGGTTAACAAATTTTGGTTTTCAATGCATTCCTATGGGAAATTTGATTTACATTTTTTTCATAGTACAAAGGTTTCTGGAGAACACACTAGATAGGTTAAGCGAGGTTCGACTGTATTTGTAAGTATCTGTCTCTGCCAAACTGTGGGAAATGGAGAAAACAAATGTTTCTGTGGCATAAATTCTGTTGCTTAGCATAGCAAGACGCTGAAGTCCAACTGAATTCTTTGGGATCTGGTGAGTCAACTCTTCTGTAAATTCTGTCCATTAAAACAACTAAAGTAGGTCTATTTGAATTTATGGAGGAGTCAACTCAGCCATTATCTATGGATTAAATGGCTCTACTTTAGTGTAGCTAACTATATTAGTAAAGGTAAAGGTTTCCCTTGCTCGAAAGCCAGTCATATCTGACTCTAGGGTTCAGTGCTCATCTCTGTTTCAAAGCCGAAGAGCCAGTGCTGTCTGCTTCTGCAGACATTTCCGTGGTCATGTGGCAGGCATGGCTAGACACCGGAGCACACAAAACGCTGTTTACCTTCCCACCAAAGTGGTCCCTGTTTATCTACTTGCAATTTCTTGCTTTCAAACTCCTATGTTGGCAGGAGCTGGGACAAAGATGGGAGCTCATTCTGCTGACCTCCTGCCTTCCAGTCAGTGACTTAGTCACTTGAGGAGCAGAATTTCAGTTATTGTCATCACCTACTAGTGGAAGTTTGCTGTTAAAGCTTCCACCATTTCCCATCCTCCCTCCTTCCCTTCCCAAGAACCCTCTGATTGAAACAGCTTACTGTCTGTCCCTAATGCAACTTTGAACTAGCCCACTCAAATCCTCCACAGTGGCACAAATTTCACACACAAATGCAATCGATTGATTAGACAAACATATGAATGAATGAATGAAATTTTAATTTATATACCGCAATTCTCAGCCCAAGGACCGACTCAATGCGGTTTACAAGTTAGACATACAACATAATAATACAGCATAATAATATCACAATAATCCCACCAAAAATACAATATATCACAATACATTACAATATATTCAATACAATTCATTAAACCGTTACAGCAAATGCAAAGTTCAAAAGCAAATACAAATATAAATTATACAAAATACCATTAAATACAGTACTGAATCCCAAGAACAATTGCCCAAACCCTCAGATCCCTCCCGTCCATGAGAAAAACCCCTGGCTTCGAAACATTCTCACCGAAGCCCTAAAGCCCCCACTATTGGGAAAACAGTCCCAGCTGTGCTCCCACCTTCCCTGACCGGGCAGGCCAGGGAAGGGAGCCGAAGATGTAGCGTGGCTCTCGGGGCTCGGTGGCGGCGGCTATTTATAGCCCCGCGTCTGGCAAGCAGTCCCAGCTGTGCTCCCACCTTCCCTGACCGGGCGGGCCAGGGAAGGGAGCCGAAGATGTAGCGTGGCTCTCGGGGCTCGGTGGCGGCGGCTATTCATAGCCCCGCGTCCGGCAAGCAGTCCCAGCTGTGCTCCCACCTTCCCTGACCGGACGGGCCAGGGAAGGGAGCCGAAGATGTAGCGTGGCTCTCGGGGCTCGGTGGTGGCGGCTATTCATAGCCCCGCGTCCGGCAAGCAGTCCCAGCTGTGCTCCCACCTTCCCTGACCAGGCGGGCCAGGGAAGGGAGCCGAATATGTAGTACCCAAAGGGGTTGGGTGGGAGTGGGGGTAGAAAGAATGAAAGAATGCTCCAATTCTCCTTGAAAATAAAAGCCAGGCTAATAGTAGCCTCTCTATTTTCCAAAATCTGAGTTTTTAAATTCATTGATCATATTTATTTTTTATTTATTTAAATTTGTATAGCCGCCCAATCACCAAAGCGACTCTGGGTGGCTCACAATCTAACTGGACATGACCCTGTATAAAAAGACCCAACATATCATTAAAACTTTACATGAAACATATTGTTAAAATCTCCGTAATAAATAAACTAAACCAATAAACTAAAAACCCGGATGGTGATTAGCATGCTCATATCAGCCAACCCAGGGGGGGGGACTGTTCCTCTCTCAACTCCCCATATGGACAGAGGAAATCCATCCCAAGGGCTCTGTGTTTGTGGTTTTCAGGATTTTTATTGTTCAGTTGCACAGATAAGTCTGGCCCTTTGCAACCCCATGGACCACAGCATACCAAGGCTCCTCTATCACCTGCCATCCTCTGAAGTCTGATAAGATATATGCCTACTGCATCAACGATGCTTTTCCTTTTGCCTTTCATCTTTACTAGCATCAGGGCCTTCTCCAGTGAGTCATCTCTTCTCATTTGGTGGCCAAAATACTTCAGCATCAACTTCATTACTTGTCCTTCCAAGGAGCAGTCTGGGTTGATTTCCTTCAGGATGGACTGATTTGACCTTCTTACATTCCAGGGGACTCTCAAAAGTCTTCTCCAGTACCACAGTTCAAAAGCATCTGTTCTTCTGAGCTCAGCCTTCCTTAAAGTCCAGCTCTCACAGCCATACTCAGTATGGAAGACGATTGCTTTAACTATATGGACTTTTGTCAGCAGGGTGATATCTCTACTTTTTCTTATGCTGCCTAGGTTTGCCATAGCTTGCCTCCCAAGGAGTCAATGTCTTTTGACTTCATGGCTGCAGTGACAGTCTGCAGTGATCTTCAAGATTTCCAAGGTAGCCTGACATTTTTATAAGAGGGACAATTATTTAGATTATTCCCTTTTTGTTAGCAGAGTATGTGGTAGAAACAGAAACAACAAGACAGAAACATGGAGAGATCAGTCTTAGTGTTCTGAGATGATCTGATTCTTCATCCGGATGGTGGTTGTTTTCTGGCTTTACAACATAGTTTAGCATGCGCTCCTGCCCCTAAGCTCTTTTAATTTTTGTCTGGAGTTTCTCCTTGCTTGCTTTCAGCATATTTGCAAAAGGCCTCCATCTTATTTGTCAATGTTTAGTATTCAACTAAAAAGGTATTAATCTTCCCAGTGACCTTTCCCCCTTCATTTTCCACCCACCAATGGGTGCGACATCTTTTGTAAGGTGCTGCAAGGCACATTCAAATGTACCCTTTCATCTAGTTAATCATTGTGCATTACCTATTTTCATCAGTGTTCAGCGCCTTGATTCAAGGATTATTTATTTTGCGCACCCTGGCACTCCCACTTCTTCACTGTACCTGATTAAGAAACAACCTAAATAAGGGGTGAGTAAGGGGGAAGCAGCCACACGCACACGCACATGTACATACACACTCACTCACTGGGATAATTAGAAAAGGAACCTATTACCCAAGCTTATAATTAGGGACTAACATATTAAATGACCTTTACCATTTACCTTAAGCCCTGAATTCCGAGAAAACCAGCAGGGTTATGAATGCCATATTAGTAATCTTTAATCTTTATTACTGCTGTGGACAGAATTTTAATGATTTTTTAAATAGGCAGCGGTCACTAACATATCCCTATTAAAATAAAAAAAATCTCATAAAAAATTAAATGGATTAAGACTTCAAATGTACCATCATCAAAAGTATTATCTAATTATGGAGTTCAGTGAGCAGGCCAAGTGAAATGGTTGGTAATATTAGTTACTTACCACATGGGAATGTTCGGGATTTATGCACAAATAGATTCTGCTTCTGTTGCAACATAGTAATTAAGAATTTGTCAGGGAAATTTGACCCTCTAGGGTAGAAATTACTTTGTAAAATAAGAATGGCAGAGCAACCAGTCTTCTTGCTGCATATAATTTAACGTGATTATTTATACATCAAAGAGAGTCAGCAGTGACTGCGGTGTAATATTTAGGTAGAGGGATATTAGAGGAAGAAGCATCTAGTGAAATCTCCCTCCCACCCACCCACCAAAATCTCCGTGAGAAAATAGGGGAAATTTTCATAAAGCTTTTCATTTTGCATATAAATTGGCACCTCGATTGTGCCTGCAAATTTACTGCTGTCAAATTTAATTTTTCTTTAATTCTTCAGGCCCCAGATGTGGAAGGCTCTATGCACAGGCTGCAATTTTCACTGCTTACAGGTAGCACCCCAATCGATAATGTCTCTTTATGAGAAATTACCGTTAATGTTATTGAGTATGCATTTGGCTTTACAGGATAATAAGCTAATACGAAATGCCAATTCATTCATTAGAAAAGAACTAAGTGCTCAAATGAAAGGGGTGACAGTTTGGGTGGGGGAGAGGAGAGGAAAAATAGAAGGAGAACCATAACCAAAGGTGTGATTATGGGCAAGAAGTCAAGAAGAGATTGAAATGACCCATTTAACCACATAGTATTTTAACTATAATGTTGATTAAGCAGTTGCAGTCCAGGAAGACGTTAAGGTTGCAAGAGCTTCTACAGGCTTTTTGAGGTGGTGGTAAAGCCAGAGATCTGGCCCAAGACATTTTACTACCTTGAGGTGAAGAGCAAAGTAGCACCTTTCTACTTTTCACATACAGAAAATAAATGTAGAAGCAGTTGACTTAATTCCGTACTTGTGATGAGATGTCACCTCCTCCAGACTGGATAACAACAGGTGAGCTTAAGGATAAGACATGTGGCACCTTCCATAATCAATTCAGTCAGGGATGTGAAAAACACCCTCAAGATGACAAGCTGAAGTCCGGTTGCTTTAGGCAATAAGGTGGAATCAATGGGAGATTGGCAGCTGTGGTGGTTCAGTGGTTAAGAAGCTCACCTTGTGTGATGGAAGGCTGGCAAGTCAGCAGTTCAAGGCCTGGGTACTGCACGATGGATTGAGCTCCTGTCTCTGACTCAGCACCTGCCAACCTAGCAGACTGAAAGCAAGAAATTGCAAGTAGATAAATAAGGACCACTTCAGTGGGAAAAGGTCTTGGGGACATGAAAGGAGCCTCATTCGGGCATCCCCTGAGCAGAGTTTTTCCAGCAAAAATCCTTTCAACCCAGAATAATTTCTGACACAAACTTATTATTATTGGGAGATTTGTTGACTCAATTCTTCCACAAGTTCAAGTAATTGAAGTAGGCTTACTCTAATTGTGAATTACTTTAGTGTAGTAAGTCACAAGGGCAGTGCCACATGACCACGGAAACGTCTGCAGACAAAGACGGCACTGGATTTTTGCCTGTGAATGAAGATGAGCACCACCCCTGGAGTTGGACATGACTAGCTTTTGACCAAGGGACACCTTTACTAGTCAGTCACAGCTAGAGTAGGCCCATTTCAATCAATGCAATATAACTTACTGAATACCCTCTGATTCAGTGGGCCTACCCTAAGGCCTGCTACTAAGCTTAGCAACATGATTATAGCCTTTGTGAATGAGACAGGCTATCTTGATACCTTGTGGCAGGGTGATGAGAAATTGCTAGACTTTTTATGTCAGGAGTTTGCAACCTATGGCATGTGGGCCAGATCTGGCCCACAGTTCCAAATAATCTGGCCCCCAACCTTGCTGCAGCCACCTCTGCCACTGCTGCTGTCACCACCACCGGAATCGCCCATTGACTCATTTATGGCTGTTGTAAACACATGGAGTCAATGAGTCTTCCTTACTTGAATCCTAAATGAGTTTATGACTGCCATAAACATCTTTACGACAGACACAGACACAGTTTACAACAGCATTTATGGCAAGGGAAACCACCAGTCTGGCCCACTAAACTGTCTGAGGGGGCATGGTCCGGCCTGCAGCTGAAAAACATTGAGAACCCCTGGAATTGTAGGTTGGAGTGGGAGTCAGGGCTTCCATAATTAGCTCTAAATTTCAATGATAAAATTATTATTTTTTCTGTTTGTGAAACTGACAAGGAATGTGCACAGACAGTGAGCAAACACCGAAGGTCTCTAGCTGATTGATAGAGAGATACAGACAACTTGTCTGACTCTTCTTTTTAAAGATCTTTGTAGGAATTCAGTTCCTATAATTTTGAAAGAATCCATCTTTCTGGTATGCAGGAAAAGAGGGGGGGGGAATGCAATTTTTCAATTGGAACATGAGAATGATAGAAGTCAGAATTTACTTCCCTAGTACCATTTGGGGCAAAAAAATCCAACTCCATTCTGCAGTGGAAATCAATGTGTACATTTGGCATTTTTCATCAATCCATCTATCTGAATTTCTCTTTATGTAAAATAGGATCCATTATAGTTTCACTCCCAGAAAGAGCAGAGAAAGAAACCTACTTTTAAATCACTTTGTGATTTGTAATTGCAAAGCCTAACAAAGTCAGGTTACTATTATAGTTATCACAGTTTAAAAGTAACTCTTTACTGCAACATATTGCATAAGAAATAGCTACATTTTGTAATTTTAAGAAGCCACTGCAAACTCATCATTTATTAAGTTACAATAATAAAGTGTAATGATTTATGCTTTCATTATGCTTCGCAAACATGTATTCCCTGTCTTTAGAATAATACAAATTAAAGCAATATGTAGCTTGTACCTCTTGACCACTAAAGAAAATTACTTCTTATTCATCTTGAAAGTCAGCAACTTTTAACCATTTTTCCTTTGTTACAATCTAGATGGAATAGCCATTTTCACAAATAAATTAAGGTAATTGTGTATGAAGGAAGTACTGTACTGTTATTTATTATTTATTATATTTCTCTTTAAAAATTTACAGAGAGGGAGCAGGATCAATATCTTTTGATGCAGTGATCATATACCATTGGTTCCATAGAGAGAAAGAACTGATTATAATTATGATTGATGGTGATGTTAATAATCATAATGAATTGTTACAAGGATCTGAAATAACTGGGATGTACTTGTATAACCTAGCAGTTCGAAAGCAAGAAATTGCAAGTAGATAAATAGGGACCACTTCGGTGGGAAGGTAACAGGGTTCCGTGCGCTCCGGTGTCTAGTCATGCCTGCCACATGACCACAGAAATGTCTGCAGAAGCAGACAGCACTGGCTCTTCGGCTTAGAAACAGAGATGAGCACTGCACCCTAGAGTCGGATACGACTGGCTTTCAAGCAAGGGAAACCTTTACCTTTACCTTTATTTGTATAAATGTAAAATGAAGTATCTGAGTGAGAAGATGCTGCTTAACAATTCTATAGAGACAGAAGCTGTCTACACAGCCATATAGCCAACTGTTTGAGGTGGGTTGGCTTGATCACATATACATGTCAATCAGGATAATTCACCTGTCCCATTTTGAGACCCCGATCGGGGGCTACAACTAAGTTGACCGGCTGTATTTTATCCCATTCCTGATAACCTAGCAGGTTGAAAGCAAGCAGATAAATAGGTACAGCTTTGGTAGGTAAGGTAATAGCATCCTGTGCACTCCAGTGTTTAGTCATGCCTGCCACATGACCATGGAAATGTCTGCAGACTCTTTGGCTGTAAACAGAGATGAACACCACCCCCTAGAGTAGGACATTACTGGCTTTCAAGTAAGGGAGACGTTTACCTTTACCTGGTCCCATTCCCTGGGGTATATGCATACAGTATTGGGGACAAGATAAACTAGAGCAGAGGCATGTTACAGTAACTGTATCATGGTTTCTCTCTCTCTGAGTCCACTGCTGAATCCCACCACTGTTGGGCATGGGAAGGTAAAAGCTATGCTACAGCTGGGACTCAGTGATGAGCATGATGGTAAAAGATGAATAGCCGCCTTGCTCATGCCATACAGCAGTTCGATCTCTCTGACCTCAAGCAGCTTTAAAAATCCACTTTACATCAGTCCTAAAGGGCCAGTGTAGTCATGTGAACAGATACAACTTTCATCTCTCAAGACTTGCACCCTATATGTACCACATAGCATAGGGAAAAGAAGGGCAGCAAAATAGGGTGTAAAACGACGCATGTCTCACATTTGGGAAGTGTCACTTTCTACAGTATCTCAATTTCTTCTTTTTCTTTCATGTCTAGGCCAGACTCTAAACTGCCAAAATGAAGCCAACTTATGGTGAGTTCATTCCATAGTTTCTTCCAACTGACCCAGTGTTGTGTTCTGTAAAGCTGTGCCTTTAACAATGTACCTTTGCCATGTGTTAACAATGTAACCTTTCTGTGTGCAACATTATAACCATCAGCCGTATCAATGTAAACCTGATAAGGGGACGCGAGCTAGTGACCACCAGAGGGCAGTAGCGAGCGTCCAGCGCTCATGGCTCAGATTCACCTGGTCCAGCAGCGCGGGAAGATTCCCCGCGACCTCTTCACCTGGTCAAGAAGGGCGTGACCTTCTACGACGTCACGCAGGCAGCAACCAATAGTCTGTCGACGAGCCACATTCAAATGTATAGCCAGCTGTATATATTGAGCTACTCATCCGCCATTACCACATGTTCCTCCGGATCATCATGCAATAAACCTGAGTTAAGCCAACCCTTTGGCTGTTTCATTGTCTTTGGTCCCTTACACTAAACCCAGTGTGAAAAAGAAGACCCAAATGCAAACATTTGCTGATGTAGCATTGTCAGGGAAATTTCCTAAAAGTTGCTATAATGATTTCACTCTTCTCCTCCTCTTCAGTATAGTGCAGGGATTCCCAACCTTTTTACTCCACAGGACTGACTATGCCCCTGGACAGCTGAGTGGGCCAGACTACGCCCCCCTGGAAGCAGAAGTAAATGTGCCTGCTTCTGTGTTTACGACTGCCGTGGGTGCATTTACAGCTGATGTAACCGCAATTACGCCAGGCATGGGTGTGTTTTATGGCTGTTGTGAACACATGCATGTTCACTTCTGGGTATGGCGGCAGCGGCAGTGGGCCACATGAAATGGTGCTGTAGGTCAGGTCTGGCCCACAGACCATAGGTTGGGAACCCCTGGTATAGTGGATAGAATCATGGTCTAGAAATCAGGTGGCATGGCTTCAGATCTTTGCTCGGACATGGAAACTTACTGGAAGGGTGGAAGTGATAAAACCACCTCCTAAACATCTCATTTCCCATGAAAGTTCTATTAAGTTCTATTACATAAGTTGGTTCCAATTTGAAGACACATAACCTAATACTCTTGGAATGACCCCAGAATGTGGTGACTTCACAAGATGATGTTTAGGAGATCATCACTTCCATTTGTACGGTGAGAGAACTTTTGCTAGGATCATACACACACATACACTACACCAAACATTTCAGAGACAGACATAAAACACCACACATATATGCCCCATATATGTGCACACCCATGCACACATGTACTCACGCACGCACGAACGCATGCACACACAGACACACACACTGGAAAATGGATCATGCTTTTACAGAAAGAAAGGACCTAGAGAGAAGAGGAGTTTCTATTCTCTTAGAGCAGGAATTAGGCCTTTAGGAAACAGAATGTCAATAGATTAGTTGCCTTGATTTGTTTATTTGATTTAAAAAAAACTATAAATAAATAAATAAATAAATAAATAAATAAATAAATAAATAAATATATATATATATATATATATATATATATATATATATATATATATATATATATATATATATATATATATATATATATATATATATATATATATATATATATATATATATATATATATATATATATATATATATATATATATATATATTTTGTTGTTGTTGTTGTTGTTCAGTCGCACAGTCGACTCCGACCCTTTGCGACCCCATGGACCATTTTCCTCCGGGCGCCTCTGTCTTCCACCATCCCCCTCAGCCCTCCCAGCTCTGTGCCCATGCATTTCAGGATTATTTTATCAAATGAATAGCTGAAATCATGGCTACTGAACCCATGGTTATGGGAGGAGGGTCATCCTGTACTTGCATGAAAGAGAAGCAGTAGAGTTCTAGCTATATAATGGTAGTAAAGGTAAAGGTTTCCCTTGCTCGAAAGCCAGTCATATCCGACTCTAGGGTGCAGTGCTCATCTCTGTTTCTAAGCCGAAGAGCCAGCGCTGTCTGCTTCTGCAGACGTTTCCGTGGTCATGTGGCAGGCATGACTAGACACCGGAGCGCACGGAACGCTGTTACCTTCCCACCGAAGTGGTCCCTATTTATCTACTTGCAATTTCTTGCTTTCGAACTGCTAGGTTGGCAGGAGCTGGGACGAAGACGGGAGCTCATTTCCGTCCTGCAGTACTCGGGAATCGAACTGCTGACCTTCCGCTTCCCAGTCAGCGTCTTAGCGACTTGAGCCACTGCAGTTCCCTGCCTAAAATTCTGGGGTGAGGAATCCCCTAACTTAATCTATAAGTCACCCTTACTCAGGCATTTCTAGTGCCCAGGGGATTACGAACTTTTTCAGAAGATGATTGCGACTTTGAGGAGAATAGTGCCACTGCCATTTTCCTCCTTCAAGCTCTGGAAATCAGTTAAGAATAATATGAACCTGTATCAAGAAATAGAATTTGCTTGCTTTCCAATTAATTCATTTAATAGACTTGCTAACCAGGAAATGGATGCTCCCCAATTAAGTTTAACAATCAGTAATTTAGAGTTATGGCAGAAGAGGACAGGAAAAATAAATTTACTCAGAATTCATCCATGTCCTTGGCTGATAAGTAAAGAAAGGGATAAGAGAGGTCACAGTGACCCATTCTTGTGTTCTTAGCAGATAACACCTGTAATGATGGTCATACCCTAATTCCTAAGAAAATCTTGAGTCTGAGATCGTACTAGCCAGGGCGCTTTTAAACTGTGAAGTCTGGCCTGGATTTTTCTTCCTACCAGACAAGCCCTTGAACCTTCAACAGCTCAGTCCCAGCCTGCCTTGACAAAATACAGCCTGCCCTCTTCCTAGGGTTAGCTACTAACCAGTGTTACAGCCTATTCTTGGTAGTGTATACAAACAAACCCCCTTTAAAAAAACACAAGGGCTTGAATTATTTAAAAGGTTTATTGAATACAACTCAGGTACAGTATTTACAAACATCAACAGTCAGATTTCAAAAAAGGGAAAACACGAAAGGTAGCTTTATCAAATACTAAACAAAACACTTCAGGCAAGACAGTTGCACATGCCTCTCTTGCTATCCTAGAGAAACCTGCTTATTCCCTACTCATTTGTAGGATTCCTGGGCAGCAGCCAGTTTCAAAGCTCCTTCATTTTCCTTTCTTTAATTCTCCTCAGCTGGATCATTTCTTCTTTTTGACCCTTTTCTTTATTTCCTCAGGGTTCTTTGGGACCTTCTCCATCAATCATTCACTCTCAACCAATCCCAGTCCATTATGAAAATTAGATCTTCTCAACACTCTATCTCTACCCACTGCTGTTAATCTTCCCTGTCTTTATCTGCACTATTTTTTATCAAGGATACTTTCTATCCATTCTTTCCAGCACTCTGCACATGCTCTCATTCATCTATCTACTCTAAATACATTCATTTCTTACAATACCTGGTATCAAATCCGATCCATCCCAATGTAATGATGTTAAACTAAGTAGTCCATACCAGATGTCATCACACCTGTGTTGTGTCTGTAATAGTATACCTTTAAGTAAACACTCGAATGAGGAGATATAATAACCACCAGCTGTAACACTGTAACCTTCTGCATCAGGACGCGAGCTAGTGACCTCTAGGGGGCAATAGCGAGCGCCCAGCTCACATGGTTCCAATTCCCCAAACAACTACAGCGCGGGAAGATTCCCGCCTCCACCTCACCTGGACAAGAAGGGCGTGACGGGGAATGACGTCACACAGACAGTAGCCAATGGGCTATCGAGGAGCCACTTTCAAATGTATAGTCATAGTATATATTGAGCTGTTCATCCACCATTACCACATGTTCCCCCGGACCATCATGCAATAAAGATGTGTTAAGCCAACCCTTCGGCTGTTTCTATTGTCTTGGTTCTCATACACTAAAACCTGCAAGGACATTATACCAATTAGTCCATAGCAGATGGCCATTGTTTGGGTTTTGGGAGTTCTACTTGTATTATCATTGTTGTTCCCTTTTGTTACTTCTTTTAAAATGTCACATCTTTGCAAAGCTCAATGTGTTTGCTATACTCATTTAAAAATATAGAACCAAGATGGTGGTATGCTTGGATTTGGCATGTATGGCCACATTCAGAGGAGAAACGGAAATGCCTCCTATCCCTGATCTGAGGATTGTAAAAATGCATGAAGGGAAACCTCCTACACTCTTATTTTCTTAGACAATCTTCATCATAACTCCACCTGCATAAAGTTAAATATAATCATTTACATGACAGCAGAGGTAGGCAATGTATGATCCAAAGAACATATGCAGAATCTAAATTTAGTAGCCTTTAGCCTAACCTAGAGAAATAGATAGATAGAACAAGGGTTTCATTTCAAAACCTCCACACTTTCTGTCTCCACTTTCCTTAATTTTTCTAATTTTTTTTATTTGAAGCAATTATTTTGTTTACAGGAATGGGACAGGGAGGGACAGTTGTCTGAAGACATTTACTTTCTGAGATAGAGCACCAATTAGGACTCATCCCCCCAGGTCCTGGCACATGCTAGTTAAAAAAGCAATGTTGTTTCAGTGTATTAGGTAGAATATCCCACAAGAAGTGTTTCCTGTTTCTAGCAAGGAAAAAAATACAAGTAAAATAATTAATTAACAATTTGCTGTCCCTTAATTGTAACTTTTAAAAATCTAAACAGTTTAAAATCTACAGCCAGAGGGCATCCTTTGAGAAGTACTGACAAGTACTGACAGAAGACACTCACACAGATGGTACTGACCACTTTGCTCCAACGTCTGCAGGCCTATACATGGTGGCTTAGTGATTAAGATGATGGATTTGGTGAGACCCAAGTTCTGCTCAAAGTAGTGAGCTCCCATCTCTGTCCTAGCCCCTGCCAACCTAGCAGTTTGAAAGCAAGAATTTGCAAGTATATAAATAGGTACAACTTAGGTGGGAAGGTAACAGCATTCTCTGTGTTCCAGCATTTCGTCATCCCTGCCACATGTCCATGGAAATGTCTGCACCGAACCCTAGAGTCAGATACAACTAGCTTTTGAGCAAGGGTGACCCTTACCTTTTTAGATTACTGAGGTAAACCATGTGCAGCACAAAAGAGAATTTCCCAGCTCTAGCTCACACTTTGTTGGAGGAAGGTGTTTGCAAAATGCTAACTTTCTCCCTCATTTCAAGCAACCTATTCTCAGTTGAGAACTTTCCGCTCAGTTCTGGATTAGCCCCGCAAATCTAACCTTAAAGGTTCAATGCCAGGATCAGACCTCAGCTGCTGAAAGTGGAAGGCATTCCAAAAATCCTTCAATTTGATTAGGTCTCCTTCTAAGTGTAAAAGATAGCCTCTTAAAGCTGGTCAAGAATGTTCAAGAAGTGTGATGGCGAAAAACATTTCCCCAATAAAAATGTAATTTCCCACAGGAACATTTCATTTTCGTCTGACTTTTTCCGAAGCTGCAGTGCAGTCAACAAAATATCTAATGGATGTTTTGTTAGTGTTTACTGCTGTTTGATCATTTGGAAAATGCAATATAGATTTTTTTTTCTTTTCCTGTTTTGAGAGGGCAGTGTGAAGGTTTAAATTATGGGTTCTCAACCTTTTTAAGCTGGTGGTCAGATCATGCCCCTTCTGACCGCATAGTCAAAGCAATAGTATTTCTGGTAGTATTTCTGGACCCGACCTTTAGGGAAGGCAGCAGCAGCAGCTGTGCAGCTGGTGGAGTACAAAATTCATGCTGCCACCTCCAACACCAGACGCTCCCTCAGCCAGTCTCGGCCAGGAGGGAAGAGGACATGGGTGGTGGGGTTGAGCTGGCGATGTTGTTTTGTATGTTTTGAAGTGTTTGTTGGGATGGGCTGATGCTTTGTGATGGTGGGTGGGATATTTGTTGTAATACTTCTGATATGTCAAAATGTTTTTGTGATGTTTCTGTGATTGTTATTTTGTAATTGTAACTATGATGTTGTGCTTTTTTGTTAGCTGCCCAGAGTCGCTCTGCGAGTGGGGCAGCATACAAATTAAAATATTAAAATTAAATTTAAAATGAAACTAGCAATGTATGGTTGTGACAGCTGGGCCACAAAGAAAGCTGAGCCCAGAAGAGTAGACACCTTTGAAATGTGGTGCTGGAGGAGAATTTTTAGAGTACCTTGGACAGCAAGGGGAATAAATATGTAGATCAGAAAAGAAATCAACCCAGACTACTCCTTGGATGGGCAAATATTGAAGATGAAGCTAAAGTACTTTGGCCGTCAAATGAGATGAGAGGATTCTCTTGAGAAAGCCTTGATGTTGGGAAAGGTTGAGGGCAAAAGAAGAAGGGGACGGCAGAGAATGAGATGGCTAGATGGTATTGTTGACACAGTGGGCACAAAACTGAGTGAGTTGAGGAGGATGGTAGAGGACAGAGGTGCCTGGCATGTGATGGGGTTGCAAAAGGTTGGACTTGAGTATGTGATTGAACAACAACAACAACAACAACAACAAACAGCCTGTGAGATTTGGAGGAGAATATGTATGGTGCCATTTTACTTGGGTTAGAAGATACTACTCTAAAACTGTGGGCCCTCTGCTTTTTGTTCTGTTTGTCAAATTATGGAACTGAAGGAACCATTGATTCCTAAGGATAAAAATCAGCAGAAGGTTCCTTAAAAGAAACGGTATTCAAAGAACGACTGAGAAAGTCATTTCTTTTGTAGTTTAAGATGTTGAAGGTCAAAACAAAAATGTGCTTCTTAGAAGTTTAGAATAGTAAGGAAATGTATTAGGCAGGAGAGAGATGTAAATAGAAGTTAAAATACACATAGTTTGTTTTTTTTTTTTGGGGGGGGGGGAATCCTTTAATAAATCATTTGAGTAGCTGTGCTTTGTTTTGTTTTGAGGCTCAACCATTAAAGAGAAGAAAAAAACCAAAACTACTGCTTCTGACATTACCTTTTAGTCTCTTGTGTATAGAATTTTGATTAAAATTTTAATAGATCCTCTAATGTATTTATAATCTGTGCCCTTCCCTAGAGATAAAAAAGCAATACTTACTTTTGGTAAACTAACTGCAACTATATTAAATTACAACAAAGAAATCTGCAAAAGTATTAGCTATGGAGTTTTTTGTTGACACCAGCTAATGCATATGAGCCCAAACTTTGGAAAATTTCTCTTTCCAACTGCAACACACAGAAATCTCAAGGATGTTGAATGTGCTAGTAGTAGATGGACCTATAGGAACTCTTCCACTGTTGTGGCTTTATCCTGTGGCCATAACTGTAGCTGTTGAGAGATACTATTCTAAGCCACAATCCTAAAGCCACAACCCAGAATTGTTTGTCTCATTCAGTCCCCAGCTGTGGCTGATAATTCATAGCAATTGGCACTTCACAGGATTTGCTATTCTCCTGTGGACTCTGTCCACACTGGTCTACCAAAATCATGACCAACCTCATCTATTTCACACACACCACCAAACTATCAGTCATTGTCCCTCATTCTGTAGTGTAGAGTAGGGGAAAGCAAACGACCACATTGTCCCTCATTCTGTAGTGTAGAGTAGGGGAAAGCAAACGACCACTTCACCCAGTGATAGAGTTGTAAATTGTCATAATCATTAACGTCATCATAACCTTTTAAAGCCAGGGGCCAGGTCACGCTCCCTCAGACTGTTCATGGGTCGGATTAGTGGTCTCCCCACCACTGCCGCAGACAAAGGTGGTAGTGATTGTTATGTATGTATGCATGTTCATTATACTGTAAGGCAAGATTGTAACCACTCCAGATACAAACGATATCAGCTGTAAAGGAACGCGAGCAGACAGCCTATAGAGGGCAGCTGCGAGCGTTCACTCTCACATGGTTCACATTGCTCAATCACGGACAGCCGCGGGAAAACCTTCCCCGCATTCAGCAGCTGAAGAAAGACCTGCATTCAGCAGCTGAAGAAAGACCTGCATTCAGCAGCAGGAATGGAGGCGTGCCTGGGCGAGGCCACGCCGGTAGCAACCAATCAGCTACCGTGCTACAAGATTCAAATGTAGAGAGCTACTGTATATATTGAGATGTATCACCGCCATTACCTCATGCTTAACTGGAACCTCATGCAATAAACCTGTGTTAAACCAACCCTTCGGTTGTCCGGTCGTCTTTGGTCCCATACACTAAATTGGCGACGAAGGTGGGATATGGCTGCCCACGGGACCAAGACATGCGCCGGCTACGAGATCAGGAAGCCGGGAGACTTGGAGCTGTTTGAGATAGACTTCAACGCTGCGCTGGTGGAGCTCGAAGTCTCCGACGAGGCCAAAAAGAGGGCCATCTTCGTCCGCATGCTCGGACAAGAAACCAAGAGGACCTTGGTGGACCTGATCGCGCCGAGGAAGGTGGGCGACCTCAAGGCCACAGAGCTCCTGGCGGCGCTGCGCGCCCATCTCCGGCCGGCAATAGCGATGTTCCCCGCTCGGAGCGCATTCTGGAGGCGAGTCCAGGCACCCGGAGAGTCGGTCGATGAGTTCGCCGCGGCCCTGCGGTTGGCCGCCGGCCCATGCAAGTGGGAACTCCCCGACGTCACCCTCCGGGACTGCCTGCTCTGCGGTCTGAGGGACACAGAGACTCAGCGCGCGCTGATGAAAAGGGAGCCGCCTCCCACGTGGCAACAAGTCCTCGACGCGGCACAGGCCGCAGAGGCCACGTCGGCCGGGGTGCACGAACTTCAGGACTGGCGCCCGAAGACCGCCAAGGCAGAGAGTTCGGTGCGCGCGGCCCAGCGGACTTCGAACTCGTCTGCAGAGAGCAGCGACGACGAGGACGTCCGGAGGGTCCAGAGAGAGGGCCGGCGCTGCGATGGCTGCGGCGCCGCCCACGCCCGCACCAAATGCCCATTCCGCAAGGCCGAGTGCCACAACTGCGGCCGGCGCGGGCACATCGCCAAGGTCTGCCGGAAACGACGCGAGGCCACCCGGAGTTCTCCAGACCGCTCGGCGAGGCAGGACCGCACCACGAGGCAGGACCGCACCACGAGGCCGAAGGACGGCACCCGGACCACGAGGACGCGGGACGGAGTAGGGCGAGTCTCCGACGACAGCGAGGACGACGCGCCGGTTTGCAGCGTTTCCACGGAGCACCCCCGTTACTTCGTTGAGGTAGTAATACAAGGGGCCCCTGTTAGAATGGAGGTGGACTCGGGTTCTTCATACTCCATTATTTCCCAGGGGGAGTTCATGAAAATCGCCCCCCGCGTGCGGCCCAAGCTCAAGGCGTTGAGGGCCACGCTGAAGGACGTGCAAGGGAACCGCATCCCAGTGTTGGGGGTTGGGAAGTTCCAGGTCCAGTTCAAAAAGTACACCGCAACGCTTCCCTTAGTCGTCCTCAAGGGGGGTAAATGCAGCCTCCTCGGGACTCAATGGTTCCAGCCCCTGGGGTTGTTCATTGGGGGGGTGCACGCCGTGGGAGCACACGCCGCCGGGACTGATCCAATACAGAGCGTGTGCGACGCGCACCCCGAGGTTTTTAAAAAGGGGCTAGGAAAATTCAAGGGCCCCCCAGTGACTTTCAACCTGGACCCTGGAGTGCGTCCAATCAGACTTAAACCGCGCAGAGTGCCTTTCGCACTAAAGGACAAAATAGAGGCGGAATTGGACAAATTAGTGGGCCAGGGGATTCTTGTTCCTGTTGATTCTGCGGAGTGGGAAACTCCAATTGTAACAGCGCTCAAGGCCAACGGGGAAGTCCGAATATGCGCTGATTACAAGTGCACCATCAATAAGGCGATTCGCCCTAATGCGTATCCGGTGCCGGTAGTCAGCCACTTGTTGGCCAGGTTACACGGGGGGAGGTGTTTCGCCAAACTCGACCTGGCCCAAGCCTACCAGCAACTCCCGGTGACCCCCGCCGCAGCTGCTGCACAAACAATAGTCACCCACAAAGGGGCGTTCCAGGTTTCGCGCCTCCAATTCGGCGTGAATTCGGCGCCCGGGATTTTCCAGTCATTGGTGGAACGCCTCCTGAAGGGGTTGGAGGGGGTGTTACCCTATTTTGATGACGTATTAATTACAGGGGGGAGCCGGGCCGAATTAGCAACAAGGTTGGGAAAGGTCCTGACAATATTCGAAAAGGCGGGGTTGAGGTTGCGGAAAGACAAATGCGTCTTCTTCGCTACAGAGGTTGAGTTCCTAGGGTTCCGTGTTACTCCCGAGGGAATTAGGCCGGCCCAATCCAAGGTAGCCGCCATCAAAAAGGCCCCTCGCCCCACCTCCAAGCCCGAGTTGCAGTCGTTCCTCGGACTGCTCAACTTCTACCACTCCTTCCTCCCGCGGAAGGCAGCCGTGGCAGAACCGCTACACAAATTGTTAAAAAAGGACGAGGCATGGAAGTGGGGCGACGACCAGGAAAAGGCTTTCAATGACCTGAAGCGACTCCTGGCATCAGATGCTGTACTGACCCACTTCAATCCCAAACGCCCGGTGGTCCTGATATGCGATGCATCCCCGGTGGGGGTAGGGGCGGTGCTTTGCCACGTGCTGGAGAACGGTAGGGAGGCCCCGATAGCGTTCTACTCTAGATCCCTGTCCCAAGCGGAGAGGAATTATGCTCAGACAGACAGGGAGGCGCTAGCAATAATTGCGGGGACCAAGAAATTTCATGATTTCGTGTACGGCCGCCCCTTCACCATAGTGACGGACCACAAGCCGTTGCTGGGCATCTTCACCGCAGACAAGCCCACACCCCAGATCCTGTCCCCGAGAATGCTCAGATGGGCCATTTTTCTCAACGCGTATCAGCACGCGTTGGTATACCGGCCCGGGAGGGAAATAAGCCATGCCGACGCTCTGTCGAGGTCCCCCATTCCCCGGGATTGCTGCCACGTGGGCGGAGTAGAGAGGGACCACCAGGTCTTAATGATAGAGGTCCTAGACTCCCCTCCAGTAGTACCGGCCGAAATCGCCAAAGCGACAGGCAAGGACAAAGCGCTGGCCACAGTTTGCTCCTGGGTGCAGAAAGGGTGGCCCGTGTCTTCCCCAGCAGCGGAATTCGACACATTTTTCAAAAAGAGATTGGAGTTGTCCCTGGAGAGGGGTTGCCTCTTGTGGGGACAGCGGGTAGTGATCCCCACGTCTCTCAGGCCGAGGGTGCTTAAACTGCTGCACGTCAGCCACCCGGGGATCGTACGCTCTAAGGCACTAGCCCGCAGTTATTTTTGGTGGCCCCAGTTAGACGCCGACATCGAACACATGGTCGGCACTTGCGAGGCGTGCCAAAGCTCTAGGCCAGAAGAGGCTCGCTCGCCGCCTAGGGAATGGGACGCTGCGAGGGGACCCTGGTCCCGAGTTCACGTAGACTTTGCTGGCCCATTCAGGGGAACGCTTTTCCTCCTCGTGGTGGACGCGTTCTCTAAGTGGTTGGAGGTCATTCCAGTCTCGAGCACCTCCTCGACCACAACCATTAAACAGTTAAGGAGGGTCTTTTCCACGTTCGGTTTACCCGACACCCTCGTCAGCGATAACGCTAGCTGTTTCACGTCCGCCGAGTTCAGGGCATTCATGGAACGCAACGCCATTCGGCACGTCACCTCCGCCCCCTTTCACCCGGCCACCAATGGCCAAGTAGAGCGCCTCGTGCGCACCACGAAAGACGCGCTACTGCGCATGGGTCCCGGAGACCTCGACCTGAAATTGTGCCAATTCCTGCTGAGATACAGGGTCACCCCCTTAGCGTCAGGGTACTCCCCCGCAGAGCTGTTGATGCGCAGGAAGCTGGCCACGGGGATATCCAAGCTAGACCCCACGAGAGTAGAGGACAAGGGGCGGAACATAGGGGTGGAACCCACAAAGAGTTTCAGCATAGGCGCCCCAGTACACTGCAGGAATTACGCCAGCGCGGGGCCAGCCTGGGTGCCGGGCACCGTAGTAGATCAAACCGGCCCCGTCTCATACCGCGTAGAGACCAGTACAGGTTTCCTGTGGAGGCGACACGTGGACCAACTCAGGCGTAGGGTCCCCGGAGAGCAAGACGAGGATGAGGCCAGCATTGATTCAGCGTTAGGGTACTCCCCCACCCGTTTAGCCCAAGGGGGAGGAAAAGGGGAGCATGGGTCCCCACCAAGGGGGGAGGAAAGGGAATCGATCCACGGAAATCTTTTGCGGGAGTCCCCGCCAGAGAGGAGGAGCCCCGGGTTGCGGGAGTCCCCGTCAGAAAGGAGGAGCCCCAACCACACTCATACCCCGCGGAAGCCGCGGAAGTCCCCCCGAGGCTCAGAGGCCCATAGAGGTTTAGACGTTGATTTACAGTACCAGGGGGAGTTAGCGGAGTGGTCCCCCACCCGTCCTAGCGAAAAGAGGGGTTTCAGTTCAGCCCCTGGTACCTCCAGTCCCAGTAGCCCCTGTGAGTTAGAATGCAATATAGCGCCCATGTTCCGGAGACCGACACCTCCAAGACCGGAGGCATCAGCGAGTCCGCCCACCACCACAGTCTTAAGGTCCCCCGAGCAGGGATCAGAAGGTAGCCATTCCCCAAGGGCGACCTCATCGGTGCCGCGGTTCACACTAGGAGGGTCCCCGGGGTCCGAGGGCAATAGGCAGGGATTTACCTCCCAACTGTTCATCCCATTCCCTTCCCCAAGCGCAAGGCAGGCACGGACGCCCCACAGAGCCACTAACGAATCCCCGTTTCCCGTTGCAGGACAAGCTCCCGCGGAGTCAGGGATCACAGGCTCTCCAGAATTAGGGCAGGCGCAAGCACGCCCCAAGCGAACGTGCGGCAAGCCACAATGGTTGCGGGACTTCGTCCCATCCTAGGGGGGAGGGATGTTATGTATGTATGCATGTTCATTATACTGTAAGGCAAGATTGTAACCACTCCAGATACAAACGATATCAGCTGTAAAGGAACGCGAGCAGACAGCCTATAGAGGGCAGCTGCGAGCGTTCACTCTCACATGGTTCACATTGCTCAATCACGGACAGCCGCGGGAAAACCTTCCCCGCATTCAGCAGCTGAAGAAAGACCTGCATTCAGCAGCTGAAGAAAGACCTGCATTCAGCAGCAGGAATGGAGGCGTGCCTGGGCGAGGCCACGCCGGTAGCAACCAATCAGCTACCGTGCTACAAGATTCAAATGTAGAGAGCTACTGTATATATTGAGATGTATCACCGCCATTACCTCATGCTTAACTGGAACCTCATGCAATAAACCTGTGTTAAACCAACCCTTCGGTTGTCCGGTCGTCTTTGGTCCCATACACTAAAGTGATGACCACCCCAAGCCCACCATATCTCCCTGAAGCCCTCCCCCACTGCTCCCCTGCTTACACCAGCCTGGAGGAGATGCATCATGTGTGTGAAAGAAATGTTACCACAGCAGCTTCTGCTGCCTCAATTCTTGTCTCCTTCACTTAGCTTGGCATGTCCCTAATGGCGCTCCATAGCAGGGCAGATGTTGTAAGCCTTACAACATCCGCCCTGCTACAGAGTGCCGTTAGGGACATGCCAAGCCAAGCGGAGGAGACAAAGATTGAGGAGGAGGCAGCTGGAGCGAGGGCATGGGTAGGATGATTTGGTGCCATGTGCCAGATCCATTCTGTGGGCTGTAGGTTAAGGATCCCTGTCATAAAGCATTAGGGAAATGATTGATCCCTGTGGGATCCCATATTGTTGGGCTCAAGGAGCTGAAAACACCTCCCCAAGTTTCACTATATGGAAAGAGCCTACAAGGAAAGAACAATGTCAACACAAAGCTAGCCCCCAATTCCTCACCCTCTCCAGAAGGATGCCATGGCAAACAGTATTGAAGGATTCTGTGTGATCAAGGAGAACAGTCCATTCTTCTATCCACCACCCCCTCCAAAGATCATCAAGCAGAGTGAGTCTCAACTGAAATAGATCCAGACTATTGGATATATCCTCCAAGAGTGTCCACAGCTGGTCCTCAGCCAACACTATCTTTGTCACCATGCCCATAAAAGACTGCTGGTGTCAGGTCTAAAATTATTCAAGTCATTAATTTCCAAAGAGACTTTTTTTATTTAAGAAGCCATGATAGGCAAGAATGTAAGGGGAAAATGGTGGCTTTACAGTGTGCAAATGTCTTGTTCACATCATCAGGCATCATAGGTTGGAACGGATCCAACACATTAGACAAGACAATGCCTTGGACATCTCTTCTTGATTAACTGCATTAATACTGGATTATTAATGCCCCTCAGATGGCTTCAACTTTAGCTCAAAAATGAGCTGCAAAACTATTACAGGCATCAGCATCAGTGGGGAGCTATCACTCTTGTCCAGCTGAGATGAGGACATGGAATAATTCTGAATGAGTATTAGAGGCCTCAGTGATACAATTAATGGTACAGGCTTTCTTTGCAAATCTTATGATAGTACTATATTTGCTGGAGAAATTTCTTATTACAGCTGAGTTTGTATCTAAGGAGGTGTTGCACCATTTGCTACCTAGCCTTCTCCATTTTTGCTTTATCACCAAAACTCATCTGAAAACCAAGGTGAGAGATGATTTCTGCAATGGAAATGGCACTTAAGAATAATTGTGTCAACCTCCCAGGTCACCAAGGTGCTCCACTTGGAGATGTAGACTTCAACAGGAGTGTCAATCAGACACTCAGGTCAATCAGGTCAACCAGAAAAACCTTGACAGCCAATTGGATCCTAGAGTCTGAAAGTAATACCATTGTAACTGGGTGGATGGTCACCTCCAAATTGATTCTCAGCAGGTGGTGACCAGACCAAGAGAGTTCAGTGGAAGTGATACCTTCTACCCTCAGAAGAACATGGTTCTTCAAAGCCCAGATTGAGATCGTCACCTCAGCATGGATGTTGAAATCCCCAATCAAACAAGCTTGGGGGACCTCAACAGCATTGCTGAGTTGAAGTTCACTAGCTTGTGCAGGAAGAATGCTGAGTTGCATGGAGAATAATATGCCAGCACAATCCCTAAATTGTCCCATGTAAGACCTCCAGGTTTAGCCACAAGAGAGAGGAGAACCTGCTGATCTTGAACAAATACCTATAGAAAATGGTGATCACACTTTTCCAAACTGCCTTGATGATGGATAGAATACCCTGGGGAGGTAGGGATAGAATACCCAGGATTCAGTTATAAATGCTAGATTGGCCCTTTCATCTACAATTAAATTGTAGATCAGGTCAGACTTATTTTGGTTTGGTCTGAAATTAAACAACAAGAGGATCAGAGTGGAGGCTGGTTACCTCAGATCTGATGTGTGGGAGGGGTATTATAGCACTGAATAGGGACAATACACCGAGACTACAGTGTAAGCTCTCCTGAAACAGCCAGCCTATATCCTAGCATTGAGCCTTCTTCTGACCAGGACCACTGGAGTAGTATTGTCCTCCATTTGCAAGGCCTGTCCACCCAGCAGAACAACCTTCCCCACAAAACAACAACAACCCACACCCTTCCTTTTCCCCAAATACAGTAAGCCCTCGCATAAAGAGTGCCTCGCTTAGAGACTAATTTGCTTAAAGAGCAGAATTTTCTCTGAATGGTCGCCTCGCTTAACAACTAAAACCAACCAAAAAAACTCACTTAACAACTAAATCGGGGTTCGTAATCTCTTGCACCAGAAGTCACAATTAGTCACTTTCAATGGTGTTTCGCTTAAAGAGCAAACTCACTTAAAGAACAATGCTGTGGAACGCATTATGATCTTTAAGCGGGGTACCACTGTACTTCCAAGATATATCAGACATAATGTAACAGAATAATACAATATGTTGTTGTTCAGTTGCACAGTCGAGTCTGATCCTTTGCGACCCCATGGACCACTGCACACCAGGCACCCCTATCCTCCACCATCTTCCTCAACCCGTGCAGCTCTGTGTCCATTGCAACAACAATACCATCTAGCCATCACATAATATGGTCCAAAAACTTACCATTAACAATAAGCACTGGATTGAAAAAGAAGGGGACATCAATCAACCAGATCAATGCACAGGTCCTGGTCAAAAATATTTAAATCCTACATGCTCTCCAAGTATGACATTTAAACAAATACAGATAATACAGATAATAAAGGTAAAGTTCTCCCTTGCTAGAAATCCAGTCATGTCTGACTTTATGGGGCAGTGTTCATCTCCATTTACAGCCAAAGATCCAGCAGTCTGCATCTGCAGATGTTTCCATGGTGAGTCAACTTTTTCCTAAGTTCCATTGATTCAAAGCACCTACACTAACTACAATGTTAGAGTAAGACATAGTTAGAGTAGGCCCCTTTTGAATCAAAGGAACCTACAGAGGAGTTGTCTCACCAGCTTCCTGTTGAATCAATGTGCCTATACTTGTGAATAGGCACATCACTCTGCCAACAAAAATCCACATAGTTAAAGTAATGGTTTTCCCAGTAGTAATGTATAGCTGTTAGAGCTGGACGGAGAGGAAGGCTGAGTGCAGAAGAATAGATGCCTTTCAACTGTGGTGTTGGATGAAATTCTTGAGAGTCCCCTGGACTGCAAAGAGATCAAATCAGTCAATCCTAAAGGAAATCAACCCTGACTGCTCCTTGGAAGAACAAATACTGAAGCTGAAGCTCAAGTACTTTGGCCACCAAATGAGAAGAGAAGACTCACTAGAGAAGGCCCTGATGCTAGGAAAGATTGAAGGCAAAAGGAGAAGGGGGTGGCAGAGGGTGAGGTGGCTGGATGGCATTGTTGACACGGTGGGCGTATATCTGGCTGGGCTGTGTAGGATGGCAGATGACAGAGGATGCTGGTGTGTGGTGGTCCATGGGATTGCAAAGGGTCAGACTCGACTGTGCAACCAAACAACAAAAACTCTTGTGAAATTCACTGCACTAAGTAACAGGAATTTGGTTACTGATTAGGAGTGTTGCTTTCAGCAATGATGTCTCCCATTTTCCACAATGTCCCACAATGTTGGTGCCTCACCCTGGGGCATTGTGGGAAACTGAATGGCTTACATCTGCAACTTGAGAATCCCACTACCAAAATTGCCCTGGACAAACAGAACTGGGAAGGTGGTCCTATGAATTAATTCAATCAGATCAGTGCCTCTTTGCTTTGAAAAGAAAACATTCCTTGAATTAGTCTCATCAAATGGTTCCAAAAGCTGTTTCTTGGCCATCATTTTGATGTTTGGTGAATGCTCTTAAATGGGTATTTATTTGCAGCTAAATGTTATAACTTTGGCCATTGAGGAAATTGAAAGGGTAGTTGGAGCTCTCTCCTAAATGTCAACCATTTAAGTGCCTTGACTTTTATTTTCTATTTGCTCTGGTCAGTGTAAATTTCTGTGGGTTTTGCTGGTGTGGGGAAGGATTTGAGGAGCGTAGTGCTTGGTTATTAATATTTGACTTGTTAGTGCTAGGTGTTTACTGTTTGACTTTTGTGGACAGGAGAATAATTCGCTAGCTGTTTTTAAAACTTCTGTATAAACATGGCTTGCAGTGATAGCTGCTGCTGCTTCCATTTTGTGCAGCTTTGAAAAACAAAGTGGATTTGGCATTCAATTATTAACCATAAAGTCAGTATTTGTACTTTTAATGCTTTCATCTGAGTAGCCTATTTCTCTTGGAACTTATGAAATCACTTCTATATTGACTGTAAAAAATTCAGGACAGACTAGTTTTGACTGATCTCCACCAGCCATATTGGTTCCATCTGAGTGGAACAACTTTTGTATTTTGGGTTGGAACCAGGGCTACCCAAGAACATTCTTCTGCCTGAGGTGCAGAACCTTAAAAAGTTACATTTTGGATTGCACCTCCTAGAGTCCCAGAGTGGCTGGAAGTTGTGGTTCAAAAAGATGCAATTTCTGCACACCATGGAGAAGAAAGACAAGATGTCACCCATTATAAAGTGTAGGACTGGTCCTGAGGCAGATCTCTAATTGGATTATTTATATTTTAAACAACTGTAAAAGGGGCACTCAAAGTGTTCCCAATGTGATTAGAAAAACAGCAGGGAGTGATTGAGTGTGTCACACTTTCACTGACACTGTTATAAAAATTTCATGTCAAAAATTATTCTGGGTTGAAAGGATTTTTGCTGGAGAAACTCCACTCAAAGGACACCCAAAATTAGGCTCCTTTCATGTCCCCAAGAGCTGGGACAAAGACAGGCACTCAATCTGTCATGCAGTACCCGTGTCTCGAACTGCCAACTTGCTGACCTTCCAGCTAACAAGGTGAGCTTCTTAATCACTGAGCCATCACAACTCCAAAATTATTATTATTGCCTACATTGTTTCCCAGGTGGACCTCACAGGTAGGGTAAGGATTCAGGCACAGATGGAAAACCACATGTTTGGAGCAGTAAAATAGTGAGCGTGGAAATTGTCATGAACTCACTGCTTTTGTCACAAATCATTATCAAGACTGAAACATATTTTTGACTTTCATATGCACTGAGTTGGAGTTAGCTATAGATGTGTGACTAGAGCTTTCATCTGGATCTTCTGTATAGGTTTACTCAGAGGTAGATTCCACCAAATTCAAAATATGGCCAGGAGAATGTAGCTCAGGTAAAAGTGCTAGCCAAAATCATTGTCTGCATATTGAGTTATTCTGTTTCGGTATCTGTGAATCAACTCTCTTCTATCCTCTGCCTTGGCAAGACTGAAACACCATTCCTTCAGATAGTTCCTTCTTGAGCTATCATCAGTTGACCCCTTTGCCCAATTTAAAGCATGCCCATTGGGGGATTTGAAGCTTTGCTGCCACTTTGGTGGTCTGGATTAAGCAATGTAGTGGTGCCAGCCCAGCCTAAGCTTTATGTTGCCGTGAAATGCAGTGCCTGAACTGAGGGCAACCCATGTAGACAGAGACTCTGAGTTCGCATGGAAGTTAATACAGGTGAGTCTTGTGACTTACTATGCAACTGCAGATGACAATGCTAGCTTCCCAAATTGCAGCAATTCACCAACAAGATTTACACCAAGTGTGTAACACTGGCAGGTGTAACTAATACCATTTTGGCATAATTTTTAATAAAATGCTAACTTTTTAACTTGTGGTAATTCACCATCAAAGTTTGCACCAATTGTATTAGCTATACCTACAGCTGACAGGTATATCCGATCGGATTTCGGTAAATACCTAGACACATGCATAAGTTGTGGTGATGAAATGTCAACTCTCTACTGACTTATGGCAACACTGATAATTAACAGGGCTGGGACCTTCCAGAAGGTTTCATCATATGTATGTGTATATTATTGATGTACAAAAGTGCAGCAGTGATCTTGTGCTAGCAGAACAAAACAACTTTCCATAAGGCTCGTCTAAAAATGGGAGCAGCCCATAGAGAAACTTATAATTTTAAGACAAGGCTAGAGCAGCACAATATCTCACATTCATAAAACAGAGGGTTTGCATAAAACTCAATGTTGCATAAAACACTAGCTACAAACTATTGCGGGCCTCTGGTGGCTTAGTGGTTAAGAGTCTGAACTTGATGACTAGAAGGTCGGTAGGTCAGCAGTTTGAGACCAAGTGATGCATGATGGAGTGATTTCCCATCTCTGTCCCAGCTCCTGCCAACCTAGCAGTTTGAAAGCAAGACATTGCAAGTAGATAAATAGGAACCAGTTTGGTGGGAAGGTAAGCAGTATTCTGGGCACTCCAGTGTTTAGTCATGCCTGCCATATGACCACAGAAACATTTGCTGAAGCAGACAGTGCTGGCTCTTTGGCTATACACAGAGATGAGCACTGAATCCTAGAGTCAGATATGACTGGCTTTTGAGCAAGGGTGACCTTTATCTTACAGACTGTTGCAAGGTGAGAAAGAAGAGGGTGCAATTTTCATTGCCTTGTCAGCTGCTCCACTTTGTTGCATATCAACTCCCTGCAGTGTGTTCATGTGTATGTTCAGAAAAAGGATGCATATCTCTTAGGGTCGTTCAGATAACCTATCTGTGGTCTCACCTCCAGTCTGCAAATCACATCGTAAGCCTCAATTACAAATCTCTGCAGAGAGAAATCCGAGAATCATAATGGCCATCCTGTTTCACTTGGCTATTCCGTGCCGCCTGTGCTTCAATCTGTATTGTTAAAGCAACTAACTCTGCAAACCTGGGCTCTCTCATAGTAGGACAGCGAAAGTACCAATGAAACTCCACATGCCGGATCCGGCCCGCTAAAATGAAAATGACTGATGTTAAGATAAGAGCAACAGGCTGGCTTTGTGGTCCTTAATCAAAGCACCTTGACTGCAACAGGGGCTATGCCAGGGTATGAAGTGAATAATGACTCCAGGATTTGGTCTGATGAGAATATTAATATAGTGACTCAATATCCAGGGCCTGATTCTCACAGTCGGTGGCGTGTGAAATTTGCTTCTAAAAGGAAATTGCCTCGGTTTAGGAAGATATACAAAAGCGAACTAGGTGTTGGAACCGGAGGTGACTGTCCTGGCATGTTTTGCAAAGTGTTAGTTGTTCACTCACCACAGAGGCTATGATACAACACCTTCAAGTTAAACAAACAGGTTCCAAAGAAAGGTTTGGTAGATACTACTGAAGGGAACATTGTCCATGCAAACTCTTGCAACTTTAATGTATTAAACTTCCTGGTGCTGCTAGATTATTGGGTGGCCATATGCCCTCTATTAAGGAGGATAGTCCTCAATTTGAAGAGTTGTCTGGTGTGAGCTGGCCTGAAAGAAAAATCCTTTAAAGAAAGGAAATTGGTAGCACTGAAATTACCAATCCACATTAAGTAGCATCTGGATAGCAGATTCTACAGTAGAGGTTCTCAACCTAAGGCCTGTGGGCCGGATCTGGCCCCTAGCACTATTTTTCACGTGCCCCCCCATCCCTCCAAGGATATTCGCAAAACAAAATGCCCACCCCTTTGAACCTGTTGGGACAAAATGGCTACCCCATTGTATAGGCAGGGCAAAATGGCCATCCCACCCTTGTAGCTGACTGAGAGAGCATGACCTGGCCCCCAGCTTGAAAAGGTTGGGAACCCATGCTCTACAAGCACGTGGGTTACATGTTTACAGTCTTCCCTGCTTGTCGGAGATGAATTATAAATCTGTTAAAAATAGAAAAATCCTTTTCTAATTCTGCTTCTGTCCTCATGCATTGGTAAGTTTTATGCAAATTAGTGTCCTCTTTTTCATGACGCATCTCTTCTTTGTTGGTATGTGCAAATGGCCACCCTGCTATAATATACGTGGCTTCAGCTACAGCAGACTAACATGACTGCTCTTCTAGACTAACATGGCTGCTCTTCTAGACTACACAGACCAGCACCTTATTGGTAATTTATGAGTGCATAAATGAAGCTGTAAACACTGTGGCAGCAAATTGCCACTCATTGACCAACTGCTGGTTGCATTCCCAGGGCACACACCAAGCCTGATGCAATTTCCTTTAATCAAGTATCTATTCCTAGTAGGATTTTGCCCATTATATTTAGACTTACCATTTATAAGCTGGCATCTTGTTGCTTAACATAGTAAATCACAAGTAACCTCATGCAGTTATTGGAGGTTTGGTGATCAACGGCTCTTTAAGTTCCATTGATTCAAAAGGCGTACTCTAGTTGCAAGTTACTATGCTAAGTGTCATTAGGGCAGTTCATGAACCAAGAAAGAGAGCACATCTCACCCTAGACAAGGTGGCCAAACTTTTTGTGCCATGGGCCAGTCACATAGTTTAGTGGGCCGGTCACGTGGTTCCCCCCACTGTAAATGCTGCCGTAAAATGCATCCACAGCTGTCCACAGGTGCATTTATGGCAACATTTATGGCAGGCACAGGTGCATTTACACATGTGTGGGCACATTTCATGGCTGTTATAAACACGCCTGCTTCCGGGAGTGGCAAGGCCGGTCCACATGGGATGGTGCTGCGGGTCAGGTTCAGCCACCCCTTCCCTAAACTTTCAAAGGGGTGCCCCATATCCTAGTCTCAAGATGCCTTTGCCTTAACACCTAACACCTTGTGTACATTTTCCTAAATGGTTGATACACAGATGGGTGGATCAGTTTATGTCAGTTCATTTTTCTTTTATAGGTGTTCATTCAGACTCTTCTTCATCCTGTTCCTGCACTAATCTATTTTTTAAAAAAATCTTTCATTCAATTTTAATATCCATATTCATATAAAGATGTTTTTGTGGTTATGTTACACAATATGCACTCATGAAAAGGTTTTTTTAAATATTAAAAATCTTAAAATATCACACAAAATTAGACTCACTTTTAACACATATACAAAAAGGCTTGGGAAACTGGAGAAATGCAAAATTCAAATGACAGCAGCTTTCTGGTTGGTGTATTAGACCAGGAAGTGTGTCAGTTCGTAACGCCGGATTTCACAAAATATCAGATCCCTCAAGTGCTTGACAGAAGCAAGGCATGAATCACAGACCTTTCAGCATACAGCTGAGCACTTTAGCTACTAGAGTACATGATGTCTTCGAAATATCTAGAGAAAAGAAGGAACAAGTTTGGTAGCAACTGTGAGACGCCTTTTTTCATGGAATCCTTTTGCTGAAACCCAAACTTTATAATGTATCCGTTGTACTCTTATTTCTTATTAGTACTGTGTTGCTCCAACTGTCACCCACTAGGTGTCAGCAACATTTGACAATGCAGCAGGAATGAATGCATTTAAATGCGCTAAAGTAGCCAAGAACAGTCATTTCTCATTCCTATGATGCAACTTGGTTGCACTTCTTCTTCACAAAATGCCAAGAAAAATGCTTAAAAGAATATTCACATTCTCAAGGAGTTGAATGAAAGCTTAGGTCAAGCATCAGGCTCAATGAGTACAACGGATTTAAAAAATAATAATAATAATATGTTAATATTGATTTTTTTATGATTGCAAGAAACTTTATTAACCACTCCTTGCCAGCAGCTCTATGTACTGCAATCTTTAAAATGAAACAAACAATCCCTACCTCGGTTGGCCATTGGATTCTTCCAGTCAGGTAGAAGTTATAAGAAGATTTTCTATACTGTTTTATTTTTATTTTATTTTTATTTTATTGTCAAATTTCTATACCGCCCACTCAGCCAAAGCCGACTCCGGGCGGTTTTAATTTAATTTAATTTAATTTTCCCATTTATACCCATATTACATATGGGTAAATACATATTATATTTGTACCCATATTGGACTATTTAGAAGAGGGGTTCCCAATGTTTTTCTGCCAGGTGCCAATTCCCGCCACCACACTCAGCTGTGGGGGCCGGAGGCATGGCTGCGCCCACTACTTGTGTTTTCGTTGTCATCAGCAGCAGCAGCAGAGGTGGGAATTGCATGGTTTTAGCGGGTTCTTCCCAGGATGGTGGGAGGCTTTTCTGAGCATGTTCACTCTGGTTTGGGATTTTCCCGTCACTTCTCAGCTGCATTTCAGCAGCTAGAGCACAACTGTGGCCAACTTCCTGGTTCCACACTGGGATCCCAGACACTGACGTCAGCTCTGCCCAGCACTGGAAGTCACCCACAGTCGCACTCCAGCTGCCAAAGTGCAGCCAAGAAGTAACAGGAAAATCCCAAACCAGAGCGAACATACTCTGAAAAGCCTCCCGCCACACTGGGCAGTGGTGGAACCTGTCCAAAACCCCAGAAAAATGTTGTGATTCCTGCCACCATGGTAAGTAACATATCATGACTTCCGATGGTGGGGGCGGTTCTAGAGGTGCTTGGGTGGCCATCGTGGGCCAGATTAATGATATTAACAGGCCAGATTAAGTTTATGGGCCAGAACTGCTGATTCAGAGATTCAGCATTAAGAAAACATTCTTGCTAGCAAGTTTCAAACATGTCTGGGGTTGGAGGGGAAAACATATATCTGCATCTACTAGTATTGGAAGATTTGTATTGATTAAGATGGAGAGTTAAGCAGAGGTTTAAGGTATGTTGTAGGTCAGGAGTTCTCAACTGTACCACAACAAGGGCCGGACAACTCCCCCTCAGACCTTGCCATGGGCTGGACAAAACAGTGGAGGTTGCATTTACACATGCGCAGGCGCATCCGCTTCTGGGGCTGTTGCCATGGGCTGGATGGAATGGTGTCGGGGGGCAAGGCCGGCCCGTGGGCCACAGGTTGTGAACCCCTGCTTTAGGTGAAATCAAACAGTGATGCATCACCCAATGAGTTTGATTGACTGCCCAGTCCTCTTCCTGCATCACATCTCAAGACATTACTTCAAGGACTTAAAATTGAGCTTTTCCCTGGCCCTTTACCCTTCATTTTGGTTATTGTCCCAACATATTGTCTATGAAGCTCCCTGAAATTTCAAATTCATTTTTTTCGCATCTCTTTTTGGTCAAGGTGTCACCCCAACTTGTTTTGCTGCTGACATGCCTCCCATAGAAGATGGTTTCTGCAGCACATTGTGTTTTAAAAGTTGTAGTTTTTCCGTCGCACAATCGAGTCTGACCCTTTGCAACTCCATGGACCACAGCACGCCAGGCTCCTCTCTCAGGGTTTCAAAAGACAGCTCTTCAAATGGTCAGGCTTTCACCTGACAATATAAACTCAGTAAAGTGGCTACTGCACTGGCTCAAGTGGCTAAGACGCTGACTGGGAGGTGGAAGGTCAGCAGTTCAATTCCCAAGTACTGCAGGACAGAATGAGCTCCTGTCTTTGTCCCAGCTCCTGCCAATTTAGCAGTTTGAAAGCAAGAAATTGCAAGTAGATAAATAGGGACCACTTCAGTGGGAAGGTAACAGTGTTCCATGTGCTCCGGTGTCCAGTCATGCCTGCCACATGACCACATAAATGTCTGCAGAAAGCAGACAGCGCTGGCTCTTCTGCTTTGAAACAGAGATTAGCACTGCACCCTAGAGTCGGATACGACTGGCTTTCAAGCAAGGGAAACCTTTACCTTTACCTTTAAAGTGAAGTAGAGAAGAAACCAAGGTGGGAAGGCTACAAGCACTGAAAATTCAACAAGAAGGCCATCATGTCCCTGAGTTGTTTTCTAGAGATGTCCTTTATGAGCTCCAGAATATTCACCTGTGTCATCTTTTTCTAGAGTACTCAAGTTTATCAAACTGTTATCCTTTCCAAATAATGAATAAGCAGACTGAATACTAAATTACACTTCCCAGCTTTTGCTTTTTCGCTCTTCGTGGACATGCAGTTACTTCCTCATTCCTTGCCCTATACAATGCGGGGGGTCATTTTAATTTGAGTCAAAATTACTTCTCCAAAAATGTTCATCATTCTGACCAAACTGCATCACGTTTTCCTGCCGAGGCATCCAGTAAACAACAGTGCTAAGGTTACAGAAGACCAAGAGCTATAACTATTGTTTCATTTGCATACAAATTGTCAGCCCAGAAGCAAACATATTGCTAACATTATAGATTGCATAAATCTAAGTTTTAAAAAAAAAAAAAATGGCCAGAGTTTATTTGCTTAAATGTTCACAGGCAGAACAGTATGTAAGATCGCTTGACAATTAAAACACAACTGAATTAAACCCAATTCTTGTTCTCTATAGTTTGGACTTGTGCAACTTCTGAAATATCCCAGACAAAAACTACTTATTGGATAAGAAACTGCCCTTGATATTTGCAGGATGTCCCAGTGGGGAAATCATACTTAAATGGTCATATATGCATTAATAAACAAATCTTATGTATATAAAATTGAAGAGGAGAGAATATACATTTTTCTCTTGATGTTCTAGTTTTCATGTGGAATTATGTCTGCCTGCCTGCCTGCCTGCCTGCCTGCATGTATGTATGTATCTGACCGTCCATTCATCCGGGATGCTCTTCCACTATAGGCAGCGCCAACAACTAAAAGAAGCATACAATGCAAATCAAACATAATACAATATAAAAAGATATTAACAATAACACATAACAATGAAACTGTAAACTAGGGGCCCTCAACCTTTTTAGGGCAGGGCTTGGCTCATGTTCCTTCAGACTGTTGAGAGGCCAGACTGGTGCCCCCCACCGCCACCGCTGCTGCCTCTGGCAGTGGTGGTGACCACCCTGAGCCTACCACACTTTACATTGGCTACTGCCCGCGTGACGTCATGGCTGGTCACGCCCTTCTTGTCCAGGTGTAGGTAGCCGCAGGAAACTTCCCGCGCTGCGGCCTTTGATGGGTTTGAACCAAGAGAGCTTGGACGCTCGCTGTTGCCAACTGGTGGTCATTAGCTCGCGTCCTATTACAGGGTTTACAGTGATCAGCTGAAGGTTACATTGTTACCCGTAGGCAAGGTTACATTGGTTCAGATACATTGTTATCACATGTAGAAGGTTACACTATTAGAACACAACACTCCTCCCCCCTAGGATGAGACGAAGTCTCTCAGCCAAGATGGCTTACTTCGAACACGCTGGGGTCTCGGCGCGGGCTGCCCTGCCCCGGCTTCGCTCCCTCCTCCTTGCTCCCTGGCTTCCTGCCCTGTAATCGGAGAGGATGACTCGTTAGTGGCTTGCCGCGGCTCTGCGGCTTTGTTGGGGGGTGTGTGCTTTGTTTGGGAAGAACCGGGGGCACTGGGGGCTAACGAAAAACCCCTCTTCTCGCTTGGACGGGTGGGGGAACACTCCAAAAACCCCCCCCCGGCTATCAAAAGTAAAATCGTAATCGAATTCGGGGGACGCGGCAGCGGCGGCTGCAAACTCCTTTTCCCCCTCCCCGGGCTCGGATAGAGCTGATAGAACTGGCGTATCAAAAGGATATGAGCCGGGCTCACTGCTTTCCCCCCTGGCTGCGGACTGGTGTCCTACTCTGTCTCCCCCTTGGGCTAAACGGGTGGGGGAGAACCCTATCGCTGAATCTAGTTGCTGAGCCCCACTGATCGGCCCCTCACGCACTCGGCGCCGCAGTTGGTCAGTGTGCCTCCTCCAGAGGAGACCGGAGTTCGTTTCCACCCGATACGACACTGGTCCCGTCTGTTCTACTATCGTCCCTGGCACCCAGGCTGGGCCTGCGTTGGCATAGTTCCTGCAGTGTACAGGATCGCCTACGTCGAAACCTTTCGAGACTGCTAACCCTATGTTCTTCCCTTTGTCCTCGACCCTCGTCGGGTTTAACCTGGACAAAATCGTGGTCAGTTTCCTCCGCATCAGCAGCTCAGCCGGCGAGTATCCGGATGCTAAGGGGGTCACTCTGTACGCTAACAGAAATTGACAAACTTGGTGATTTAGGTCCCCTGAGCCCATGCGCCGCAGCGCATCTTTTGTTGTGCGCACCAACCGTTCCACTTGGCCATTCGTGGCCGGGTGAAACGGTGCGGATGTGACGTGCCGAATTGCATTTGCCTCCATAAATGCCGCGAACTCAGCGGACGTGAAACAGCTAGCGTTATCGCTGACCAGAGTGTCGGGTAAACCGAACGTGGAAAAGACCCTCCTCAGCTGGCCAATGGTAGTGGCGGAGGATGTGCTCCTTACCGGAATGACCTCCAGCCACTTTGAGTACGCATCCACTACCAGGAGAAAAATGGTTCCTCGGAACGGGCCAGCGAAATCTACGTGCACCCTGGACCACGGTCCCCTTGCTGCGTCCCATTCCCTATGCGGGAGACGGGCTACCTCCGGCCGGGAGCCCTGACATGCCTCACAAGTGCCAATCATATGCTCTATGTCGGCGTCCAGCTGGGGCCACCAGAAATAACTCCGGGCCAGTGCCTTGGAACGGACGATTCCCGGGTGGCTGACGTGCAGCAACTTTAGTACCTTTGGTCGCAGGGACGTAGGAACCACCACCCGTTGGCCCCACAAGAGGCACCCCCTCTCTAATGACAACTCTATTCGCTTTCGAAAAAATGGGTCGAATTCCATGCTTGGGGATGACGCCGGCCACCCCTTCTGTACCCACGAGCATACTTTCTCCAGTGTTCTATCCTTTCCCGTTGCCTTGGCAATGTCGGCCGGTACTAATGGGGGTGAATCTAAGACCTCTATTAGCAATACCTGGCGGTCTCTCCCTACCCCTGCCTTCTGATCGTCCGACAAAGGCAACGGAGACCTTGAGAGTGCGTCTGCATGGCTGATCTCCTTCCCGGGCCGGTATTCCAACTCAAGTTGGTATGCGTTAAGAAAAATAGCCCACCGCAGCATTCTCGGGGACAGGATCTGCGGCGTGGGCTTATTTGCAGTGAAGATTCCTAACAGGGGCTTGTGATCAGTCACGATCTTGAACGGGCGACCATACAGAAAATCGTGAAATTTTTTGGTTCCCGCTACTATCACTAATGCCTCCCTGTCGGTCTGTGCGTAATTCCGCTCTGCTTGGGACAGGGACCTTGAATAAAACGCTATCGGGGCCTCCCTTCCGTCGTTCAACACGTGGCAAAGCACCGCCCCCACCCCCACCGGGGATGCGTCGCAGACTAAAACTATTGGCCGTTTGGGATCGAAATGAGTTAGGATTGCCTCGGAAGTTAGGAGTTGCTTTAACTCTGTGAACGCCCTCTCTTGCTCGTCCCCCCACAGCCATTTTTCCTCTTTTTTAAGTAACTGATGGAGCGGTGCGGCAACAGACGCCTTCCGTGGAAGGAAGGTATGGTAGAAATTGAGAAGCCCCAGAAATGACTGCAGTTCGGTTTTGGATGTGGGGCGAGGAGCTTTCTTGATGGCGGCTACCTTAGATTTGGACGGCCTAATTCCCTCGGGCGTGACACGGAACCCTAAGAACTCAACCTCTGTTTCGAAAAATACACACTTGTCTTTTCTCAGTCGCAGCCCCGCCTTTTCGAACACGGTCAGAACTTTATCCAATCTATGTGCCAGCTCGGCCTTACTCCCCCCCGTTATCAACACGTCATCAAAATATGGCAACACCCCCTCCAGCCCCTTCAGGAGGCGTTCCACGAGCGACTGAAAAAGGCCAGGTGCCGAGTTCACGCCGAACTGTAAACGCGACACCTGGAACGCCCCCTTATGTGTAACTATTGTTTGTGCCGCCGCTGTGGCGGGGGTTACGGGGAGTTGCTGGTAGGCCTGTGCTAAATCGAGCTTAGCGAAACACTTTCCCCCATTCAGCCTGGCCAGGAGGTGGCTGACCACCGGCACCGGGTATGCATTAGGGCGGATCGCCTTGTTAATTGTACACTTATAATCAGCGCAAATGCGCACCTCCCCATTAGCCTTCAGGGCTGTTACAATTGGAGTCTCCCACTCTGCGGAATCCACAGGAACAAGAATCCCCTGACCCACCAGTTTGTCCAGTTCCGCCTCTATTTTGTCCTTTAGTGCGAACGGTACCCTGCGTGGTTTGAGTCTTATCGGGCGGACCTCCGGGTCTAGGTCGAAGGCTACAGGGGGTCCCTTGAACTTTCCCAGTCCACTTTTAAAAACGGCGGGGTGTGCGTCGCACACCGCTTGTATTGGGTCCACGCCCACGGCATGCACCCCCCCTATGAACAAACCTAACGGCTGGAACCATTGTGTCCCGAGGAGGCTACAACTCCCCCCTTTTAGCACCACTAGGGGAAGCTCCGCAGAATGTCTCTTGAAACGAACCCGGAATGTCCCGACCCCCAACACTGGAATGCTGTTCCCCTGTACGTCCCGTAGTGTGGCCCTCAACGCTTTAAGTTTGGGCCGCACGTGGGGGTCGATTTTCAAGAACTCTCTCTGGGGAATTATAGAATAGGAGGACCCCGAGTCAACTTCCATCCTAATAGGGGTCCCTTGTACTAGTACCTCAACGAAGTAATGGGGCTGTCCCGCAGACACGCTGAACACAGGAGCGTCGCCTTCGCTGTCGTCCGAGATGCGGCCCACGCCGTCCTGCTTCCTCGTGGTCCGGGCGCCATCTTTGGACCTCGCTGGACGGTCCGGTCTGGCCGAACGGTCTTGTGACTGTCTCCGGCCCTCTTTCCTTTTCCTGCACGCCTTGGCGATGTGCCCCCGACGGCCGCAGTTGTAGCACTCGGTTTTTCTGAATGGGCACCTCACGCGCTCATGGGCCGCTCCGCAACCATCGCAACGGCGCCCTCCCCTTCGGACCTTCTGGACCTCCTCGCCGTCGCTGCTTTCCGAAGACGACTTCGAGGTCCGTCGGGTTGCGTGCACCGACTGTCCGGACTTTCCGTGCAACGAGTTTTCGCCTTGCCGGCCCTCGGACGCCACTCACGCCACTTGTGCATCTCATCCACTCCAGCATTCGTGGACTCCGCGGCTTCCGCGACCTCTACAACCTCTGCCAGTGTGGGTGGCGGCTCCTTGTTCATCAGGCTGCGCTGCACTTCCTTGTCCTTCAGGCCACACAGAACTCCGTCCCTGAGGGCCATCTCTAAAAAACGGTCCCATCTGCAGGGGGTGGTGGCTACTCTCATAGCTGTTACGAAGGCTTCTACCGACTCGTCTGGCGCTTGGACTCGCCTCCAAAATGCGCTCCGAGCGGGAAACATTGCCCTCGAGGGTCGGAAACGCTCACGCAGCAGTTTCATGATGTCATCGGTTTTGAACTCACCCATCTTCTTCGGTGCAATAATGCCCACCAGTGTTCGCTTGGTCTCCATCCCAAGCATGCGGGTGAGGATGGCCCTCTTCCTTTCCTCGTCGTCTTCCTTGACTTTGAGTTCCACCAGTGCCGCCTGGAAGTCCATCTCAAAAAGCTCCCAGTCTTGCGGTTTGGTAATGTTGAACCCGCTCTGTGCCCTGGCTCCTTGGGGATCCATTATCCCACCTTCGTCGCCAATTTAGTGTATGAGAACCAAGACACAGGAAACAGCCAAGGGCTGGGTTAACTCAGGTTTATTGCATGGTGGACAGAGGGAACATGAGGTAATGGCGGACGAACAGCTCTATATATATACAGTAGTAACGTATTTGAATGTGGCTCCACGGTAGCCCATTGGCTACTGCCCGCGTGACGTCATGGCTGGTCACGCCCTTCTTGTCCAGGTGTAGGTAGCCGCGGGAAACTTCCCGCGCTGCGGCCTTTGATGGGTTTGAACCAAGAGAGCTTGGACGCTCGCTGTTGCCAACTGGTGGTCATTAGCTCGCGTCCTATTACAGGGTTTATAGTGATCAGCTGAAGGTTACATTGTTACCCGTAGGCAAGGTTACATTGGTTCAGATACATTGTTATCACATGTAGAAGGTTACACTATTAGAACACAACACACACCAAAAAAATCCCCCCCCCCTTACTGGCCTGGAGGAGCTGTGTGGTGTGGGTGAAGGAAACACCCTCATAGCTGCCAGAAACAACAATGGACAACAATGGTGACTGAAGAGAAACTCCATCTCTATCTTCTTGACTACTTCATGGAAAAGAAGGACAATGTGAGGATCCACATAAAACTATTTTTAAAATTTTATGCCTGCCTTGAATTTCTAGGATAAAGTTGGATGCATTCTCTCTGTTACTCTGTTTACACAGCTGGCATAAGTGCAGAGAAGACCTATCAGGGATTGCAGAAATTTGTGAATTAGAGACCAAATAAACAAGCACAATTAAAAATCAAGACTCCCAGCAGCACAAATATAAACTTTGTTCATTTATTTGACAAATGCAGTTTAGCTTTAATTATTTACGCTAATATCCAGCCCTATCTCATAATGGTAAATGCTCAGCAGTATATTTTGCAAAAAGTAATTAAGTCTTTTTAATGTGCCATCTCATACTAGCTCCGTATCTCCTCATACATCCCATACGAGCTATGGGGAGAGCAAACCATTCTGTCTTGTTTGAAAATTATGGAATGTGTAGATAGGTGAGGTGTAATTTCACCATCTGTTTACTTCTCTCTCTTCCTGTGTGTGTGTGTACATTTACTGTATAAGTCTCTGACTCAGGCTATATCATCTTGTAGGTTCAGGTGGGTGGATTTGCATACATCTGTCTGATAATACAAAGGAAAGGGAGAATTCTTGTACCTATCAAACAAAACTAGCTTGCAACAATGTTCCTGGAAGAGGTGCATAAAATGTCCTACATAATTGTCTTGTCAAAGGGAAGGCAAAACACAATGCAACACACTTTTCTCCATTCTGGGAATAGCACTGTGGTAAAAGTAGTTCAAAACCATGTTGTCTTGTTATCCAGCCATCGCTTCTGTCTCGTGGACTTGTTGGGAGAGATGTTCATAAGCCATTGTGTCACCAAAAAAGAAAAGCCCTGCTCAGGGGACTTTTTCTTTTTTGACTTTTGACTAACTGCTTTACCAACCAAAGAAATTGCCAAAGGATAGACTGCAAGATGTACAAACATGTCAGAAGGAATAAAAATGCAAATGAATGGCTCAGGTTTGTTACAACAAGATGACTTGATGGCAGGAAAGCGTTTCCCCCCTCTCCCCCTCCCTTTTTGTGATTTCTTTTGCATTTTGGGATGCCATGTTCTCACACGGAGCAATAGATCTTGATTGAAGATGAAGAGGGTACACTACTCCTAGATTGTGTCATTGTGACATGTGTTCATTCCCAAGCTCACTAGCCAGAAACCTGTTGCATCCATGCCAGCTGCTTGTTCCATCTTGCCTGCTATCTGCAGGGTCATAGTCAGGACTCTAGATGTGGGTGAGCAAATATTTTTTCAGGATGGGCAACAATGACATATATATGTCATATATATATATATAAGCCCACCCTGGCCACCCCCTGGCTACAGCCCTGGCTGTCATATGTTCAGACATGCTTGGGTTGTTCAGATCAGGGCCATAGCCAAGATTCTAGATATGGGTGGGTGAATATTTTTTCAGGATGGGCAACAAAGCCTCTTTTCAATGCATTCCTATGGGAAGCCATTCTTTGCCAGGGTGGGCAAACTGCTAATTTAGGATGGGCCAAGCCCACCCGGGCCAAGCCTACCCTGGCCACAACCTGGCTATGGCCCTGGTTCCGATCCTAGTATATTCTGGTGTGCGACAGAAAGCTGGAAAATACAAAACTACTTTCAAGACTGCTGATATATAGATGGCATTTCACAGCAGGATTTTGGTTCCTGTCTGTGTCCCTCTTCTTCATTATTTTCAGAATACTGCTAATAATAATAATTTTGTGTCAGAAATTATTCTAGGTTGAAAGGATTTTTGGTGGAGTATCTTGGCTCAAGAGATGCCCGAATGAAGCTTCTTTCATGTACCCAAGATCGTTTCCCACTGAAATGGTCCCTATTTATCTATTTACAATTTCTTGTTTTCAATCTGCTATGTTGGCAGGAGCTGGGGCAGAGACAGGCACTCATTCCATTATGCAGTACCCAGGTCTCAAACTGGTGACTTGCTGGCCTTCCAGCTAACAAGGTGAGCTTCTTAACCACTGAGCCACCACAGTACCACAGAATACTTTTGTAATCCACAGAGAAATTCCTATTTCAATATGTACTCTAAATTTGTTTTGCTACAAAACTGACATCTCCACAGATTTTTGCCTTCAAAATGCAATGTGTTGGTCCATAAAAACAACACAGAATTGACAGGGAAGACATGTCTCTAATAGGATCAAAGGGAATTCTGCAGCTTTTGAGTAATCTTCATCATTTAAAACAAGGAAGGAAAAAGAAGTAAGAGTACTAAATTTGGCTATTTGTTCTATTCACAATTATCACCATCTACTTTTTTCACGCAAAGATGCAAAATGGAGCAAAAAAGCTTGGCGAACCATTGGTAGGTATTGAAGAATGGTAGGTTTTGGATTTTCTTTTATTATTAAATTACATTGCAAGCATAGGGGAAAAGAAAATAAGGACAGAAAATAAAAAGGGAAAACTATTTTGGGTGCAATGTATTACATTTTTGCCTATGTAGCCCAAAACACCTACATCCAAACTACAACTTTCATGTAAATTAATGTTAAACTTAGTGGAAAATGTTATTTAAACAGCACACTAATAAAAGCAAAAGATGACATCATTGGCTGGAGAAGAAGCATTAATGGGAGTTTGAAGCAGAATGAGATAAAAGAAATGTCACAAATTACTTATTGTATTTTTCCTTAAAACATTTGTATACTGTTGTTAGAAGCTAGCCCTCCCCGCATAGGAAGTTCACAAAGTAAAAAATTAATGATTGCATTTTTTAAAAACTGCCAATTGAGGCAATGCAAAACATTTCAAATGATGGAGTGAGTGCCCTTCATCTGTCCCAGCTCCTGTCAACCTGGCAGTTTGAAAGCAAGAAATTGCAAGTAGATAAATAGGCATGGCTTTGGTGGGCAAGGTAACAGTGTTCTGTGTGCTTCAGTGTTTAATCATGTCTGTCACATGACTATGGAAACATCTACAGATGCAGACCTTTACCTTTACTTATTCCATAGATATGACACCACCACAGAAAAGACCCACCTTAGTTTTGTGCTCTCTCTCTCTCTCTTGCTCGCCCACTCACTCTCACACTCACACACACATTAACACACACCCTCTAAAAGTCTAAAGAATATTGCGGAAGGGCTGATGTGATGAAAAGGCAGTTGAATGTCACCTCCTTGAAGAGGCTATAAAAGTTGTGAGAAAACCTGAGAAAACTTCTTCTGATCATTATTTTTGATTTAAGTAGGATTGGAATATCTTCTTAGGAATGATCAGTTTAATACTGAGAATAAGACAACAACACACTGTGTGAATGCGGAGAGATACAGGATCCGGCTCATTTGCTGGTCTGCTGGTTGCTACCAGAAACATGTACAAATGAGGATTCAAGTTGCCCGATGATAAAGTCAAGAAGGTGGATTTGTTTTGGCAGTTTAAAGTTTGACCTGGACACCAAAGAAGAAGAATTCTAGAAGCTGCGCTTTGGACCCGCTGAAGTCTCTGTACCAGCCTCAAGGACAAACCCAGGTAGAGAATATTGCAATAACTGATCTTGGAGATTACCAGAGCATAAAGTTAAAGCATAAAGCCAGTCGTATCCGACTCTAGGGTTCAATGCTTATCTCTGTTTCAAAGCCGATAAGCGAGTGCTGTCTGCCTCCGCAGATGTTTCTGTGGTCATGTAGCAGGCATTACTAGACACTGGAGCACATGGAATGCTGTTACCTTCCTACCAATGTGGTCCCTATTTATCTACTTGCAATTTCTTGCTTTTGAACTGCTAGGTTAGCATAGGTCAGCGTTTTTAGGGATTTCCTATCTATGGGTTCGCGAAACTGTGCAATGTGCTGTGGACAGTTAAAAGTGGACTTGAATTCTGACTTATAGTGACCCTTTCCAGGGTTTTCTAGGTAGAAAACACACAGAAGTGACTTAATAATCCTTTCCTCTGGGGCACCCTGGGACTTTGCAGCTTGCCTATGACTACACATGCTGGCTCTTCAAGCTGAGAAATGAGCTCTCACTTTTGGCTCCTTGGTCAGAGACCTAAACTACTGAGCTATCCAACCAAAAAGGCAAGTTATGTTTGTTTCTTAAATAGTATTGCATACTAGAAGGTGTTGCCACCTTAGTAGGGGAATCTAGGAGTTGTAGCCTAATAACAAGATCAATAACAACATGCTTTGGTAAGAAAATACAGCATTTTCTTTCTAAATCTTATTGTACTCTTATAATATTTTTTCTGTAATGTGTGTCCAGAAGATGTGTGTGTGTGTGTGTGTGTGTGTGTGTGTGTGCGTGCGTGCGTGCGTGCGCCCTGCAAGCCCTGCTTCTATGGTTCAGCTTTGGTTCACTTTGTGGATTGACTCACCTTTGACATATCTAATTTGGCTACGGGCTACCCTAAAAGAGAGAGCTGCTTTGGAAAAGTCTGCTACAACTAGACCGTAATGTCCCCCAGCTTGCTCTGAGCCTTGCAACCATTTGGTGAACGCAAATCTTTCAGAATAAGGAATGTAACATATGATTTGTCATAGCTAATCAGACAACTCCTGGAGCATCCTGCCTCCAGCTGTGGTCAAGACCTCATGTTGCAGAAGGTGCAAAAAAAAAAAGGGGAGGGGTGGGGGCTTATGCACCTAAGTCAATTCTAAATAGAAAAAATAATCCGGTCCAACTGTTACTGCCTGGAGCATGCGATCAGAAGATCCTTATTACCTTGGCTGGCACAGTTTAAAAGGCTGAGTCTGAGTCAGCATGAGATAATCCACCTCCCAAATTCTCTTGCAGTTCCAAGGAATAAGAGGAAGACAGCTAATTTGGGTTTTGAGGTATTGTTATACATGGCAATATAGGGCAGCTTCTGAAATCTTCCTCTCTAATAAGAAACCTGGAGTGTGAAATTCTTGTTGTCTTCTATGCAGCTGGGAATTGTTTATTGTTTTCTATTACTATTAACATCATAGGTAAAGGTCTCCCTTGCTCGGAAGACAGTCGTACCTGACTCTAGGGTGTGGTGCTCATCTCAGTTTACAACCAAATGAGCCAGCGCTGTCTGCATCTGCAGATTTTTCTGTGGTCATGTGGTAGGAGCAGGGACAGACAACTGGAGCTCACACCATCATTTATTTTATTTTATTTATTTATTCTTCAAATTTCTATTGCTGCCCACTTGGCAACGACTCTGGGATGCTAACAACAAATTAAAAGCAACATCAAAGCTAACTAAAACCCCTTAAAACCCATTAAAATTTTAAATAATTTACCCACTCACCCCATCCATTAAAAGAGAGAAAGAGAATCTTAATTATATAAGCCAGCAGGCGGGGGTCACCCCTCCATCGGTGCCCCACACCTGCCCTGCCAGCCAGGTTTTCAGTCCTTTCCTAAAGGTCACCAATTCTGTCTGCAGCCGTAACTCTGTTGGCAGGAGGTTCCAAAGGGCTGGTGCGGACACAGAGAAGGCCTTTCTTCATGTGACAGAGAGACGAGCCCCTCTAGCAGATGGTACAATTAGAGAGCCCCTCCATCCACTCTGGTTTGAAGGATGTTCTTGGGGTGATGTGGTCTCTTAGTTATCCTGGCCCACTACCATGTAGGGCTTTAAAGGTCATTACCAGCACCTTGAATTGCACCCAGAGACATACTGGTAGCCAGTGCAGCTCCCAGAGCAGTAGCGAGGCACAGGCATGGCGCCTGCACCCCATCACCACTGGGGCAGCTGCATAATGGACCAGCTGCAGCCTCCAAATGGTCATCAAGGGCAGCCCCATATAGAGCGCATTTCAGTAATCTAGTCTAGAGGTGACCAGAGCATGTGTGACCACGAGCAAGGTGTCCCAATCTAGGAGCGGGCACAACTGGTGGATAACACAAAGTTGTGCAAAAGCCCTCCTGGCCACGACTGCCACCTGCTCTTCAAGCAGTAGTCACGAGTCCAGGAGGACCCCAAGTTATGCACCGGTTCTGTCTGGGGCAAAATAGCACCATCCAGAACCAAAGAGAGTAGCTCCCGGGATAACGCAGGGCCCCTGATCCATAGCCACTCAGTCTTGCCAGGATTCAGTTGTATCCCGTTGTCCCCCATCCCAACCTCAACAGCCTCCAGACACTTGGATAGGACTTTGACAGCATTGCCTTGAACACCACGGGCTGAGATGTACAACTGAATATCATCAGCATACTGATGATACGGATGATCTCACCCAACGGCTTCATGTGGATGTTAAATATTGAAGGGGCCTAGGGCTGGACCTCTCGGTCTCCAACCACACTGACTGTGTCCTGCCCTTCAGAAATGAGGAAAACCTGGACCACACAGTGCCCTGGATCCCCAATCTTTGGAGCCGTTCCAGAAGGATACCATGGTTGACAGTAGTGAAGGCCGCTGAGAGGTCAAGAAGAGCAAGGACGGATGGATGACCTCCATCCCACTCCCACCAGAGGCCACCAATGCTGTCTCTGTACCATATCTGGGCCTGAATCCTGTCTGAAAAGGGTTCAGATAATCCACTTAATCCAGGATCCCCTGTAACTGCCGTGCCACTGCCTTCTCCAGTACCTTCCCTAAAAAGGGAAGGTTGGATACAGGTCGATAGTTAGTTAGTACTGCTGGGTCAAATGATGATTTCTTCAGGAGAGGGCACACCAAAGCATGTTTTCATGGTGCAGGGAACACCCCCTCCTGAATTGAAGAATTAATTATTTCCCCAACCCAGCCACCTGTCACCACCTTGGAGGCTTTCACCAGCCAGGCAGGACAAGGATCTATAGGGCATGTAGTGGCGCAAACAGCTGCAAGGAGCCTGTCCACTTCCTCAGGGGCAACTGGATCAAACCGATCCCAGATAACATGGCTAGACTGCAGTCCAGTCAACTCCAGACCCCCACAATCCACACCAGGATTAAATCCCGAGTGAATCTGAGCATTTTTTCCCCCATCAGATAATCGGCAAAATCCTCAGCTGATCCCTGCCAACCGGGTACAGGCCCCCCTCTACCAAGGAGAGACCTAGTCACCCGGAACTGGGCGATTATCCGCAGAGGCAATAAGGGTGGTGAAATATTGCTGTTTCACCCCCTCTATCGCCACCAGGTAGGCTCTAATCACAGCTCTAGCAAGTGTTCGATCGGAGTCACTCCAGGTATTCACCCAGCGGTGCTCTTGGCATCTCTTTGCCAATTTAAGCTCCCTCAATTCCTCCGTGAACCAAGGGGGATGAGCAGAGCCCACGTGCACGGAGAGGCCGTAGTGGCGCAATTACATCCATGGCAGCACTTAAACTGCTGACCTGCCGACCTTCCGGTCATCAGTTCAGTGTCTTAACCATTAAGCCATCACAGTCACTCCTTAACATTATACACAGAAGTAAATTTTGTTTTCTATGCAGAGAAAATCCTACCCATAGAACCAGTTTGGGTACATTGTAAGGCCAAAGAACAGCACATCATTGGAAGTTGAAATTTGTTATCTTTAGGCCAGATCTCTAGGCATAACTCTTCAATTAAGCAGTCAGAATTGCAAACAAACCCTATGTTTAAATGTAGGAGACCAATCACAAAGCTATTTTGCAAACTGGGAGGCAAGAAAATCTCCAGCTATGACAATCACATGCATTACAGAATTCAAGGAATTATTTCTTCTAGCAAGGGACAAGTTAACCATTCCATAACAACCCTTCTTATTTCTCATGAGTAAAACATAATACAATGTAAGAGTGGTAAATTGCTTCTTTGCAACATCATGAAGAAGTGCATGTGGGTTTTTTTTTTTAAAAAAATGTGTCCCAAATACATATTTACATTATATGTTTGGAACTTTGTTTTAATGTTCCAGTCACATGGATAAAACACCACCCTTTCAATCACAATCAGTCAGTCTTCTAACTGTGGAGCAAGGATCAAATACTGATGTCAGTGACAATGTGTTGAAAATCAGGTTTAAGCCAATATAATTTATTGAATTACCCTTTCATCAAGATAAAAAGAGTTTCCCTCTTTTGTATTTCACCATTTGGTGAAAGCAAATCCATAAAACATCCTACTATCCCCAAGTGTGGCAAAGAATCTTCATCTTGTTTGCATTATTGAAGTAAGAGTAAATACTCAGTAAGGCAGCTTCTAAGCAGGACATGTTCTGGATATGACCTTGAAGAAGTAATGTGTGTTAGGTAAAGGTAAAGGTTTCCCTTGCTCGAAAGCCAGTCGTATCCGACTCTAGGGTGCAGTGCTCATCTCTGTTTCTAAGCCGAAGAGCCAGCGCTGTCTGCTCCTGCAGACGTTTCCGTGGTCATGTGGCAGGCATGACTAGACACCGGAGCGCACGGAACGCTGTTACCTTCCCACCGAAGTGGTCCCTATTTATCTACTTGCAATTTCTTGCTTTCGAACTGCTAGGTTGGCAGGAGCTGGGATGAAGACGGGAGCTCATTTCCGTCCTGCAGTACTCGGGAATCGAACTGCTGACCTTCCGCTTCCCAGTCAGCGTCTTAGCGACTTAGGGCAGTAGCAAAATCAGTCATTATCACTGGCTGGGGGTCCAACGTCATGACTGATGCCATCCCCAATTTCCTGAAGTTCACCAGCAACATCAACCATCAAGAAGAAAGTATCCAGATTGAATTTATCAAGAGATTGACATCCTTTCAGTGCACTATAAATTCACATGTGTTCTCTTTTAAATCTACTCCATCCTTTCCCCCAACTATCTGCAGTGTTAATAATAAAAATGAGTATAAATAGTCACACTTACATTAAATAAGCTTTACTAAATTATTTTATTGCAAAATTTTGCCACTGACTCGTTTTAAAGGGCTGTTTTTGTTTTTGTTTTGGCTGAGAGTTGTGTAAAAATATTCATGAAGTGGGCAAGCTTGTAGAGTAATAAATTCAGTCCCTCAGTTGGTTTAGAACATGGATTCTCAACCTGTGGCCTGTGGGCCAAATGCGGTCCATGGCACCATTTAATGTGCCCCCCCACTGCCTCCACCACACCAGGAAGTACCATGTGGTGGGGGAAGGGCAAAAATGGTCATCCAGCCCCCAAAGCTGTCTGAGGGAGCATGACCTGGCCCCCGGCTTTAAAAGGTTGAGAACTCCTGGTTCAGAAGATATATGTAGGTCAGATCACTACACATTGGAGTCCCAAGAGATAGACTGCCTCATGCATCCAGCCATCCTTACAAACTTAACAAAGCTGGATCAAACCACACCTGTCTTTGTGGGTTAGCAAAAATGTACTGTCCCATTCTAGAGTTTGAGGTCATTGGGATCTCTGGATCAGATCTACTGACTCTCATACCTAGGTATTTCTTTTAGAACCCAAGGCAGGAAGATTATGTGCAGAAGTGAGTGTCTTCAGATATAGAAATGTCAAGCCTTAACTGAGACCTAAAAATTAAAGTGACAAATATGGAACATGGCAAAGAGGTGTGGAGAATTGGCTTAAGAGCAACCTGTAGGAAATGGACTTAGATTTCGTGTTTGCCATCAACTTTACTTGCATCCAGGAGTTTGATGCAGCTGTTAAATAGAAAGTGGTGCAATCTTGGATAGTACTAGTGGAATGTAGTATCAATTGTATGTAATTATTCAAAACCGCCCTGAGTTGGGTTGCACCCGAGTGGGCGGTATATAAGCGCGAAAATTAAATTAAATTAAATTAAACTCCTCAGGTTGTATCTAGATAGCATCATACCCAGTTTTGATGTCACAATTGAAATCATACTGGAGAAGTTCTAGATAAAGGTAAAGGTTATCTGACTCTAGGGTTCAGTGCTCACCTCTTTTTATAGCCAAAGAGCCAGCGCTGTCTGCATCTGAAGACGTTTCTGTGGACATGTGGCAGGTATGACTAGACACGGGAGTGCACAGAATGTAGTTTACCTTCCCACTGAAGTGGTACCTCATTATCTACTTACAGTTTTTTTCCTTTTGAACTGCTAGGTTGGCAGAAACTGGGACATCGACAGAAGCTCACTCTGTCGTGCAGCACTTGGGTATTAGACTGTCGACTTTCCAGTTGTCAAGTTGTTGTGTCTTAAGCTTTTCCAATGAGAGGTGATTCAAACAACGATGCAAAGGTTTATTCAGAACTCTTGGAACAATACTACATCTTAAATAGACATGAGTTTAGACATAAATTGGCTGCGCTCATTCCGCTATTCTGCTACCCGGGATTAGTTCTGCACCTGCACCTACTGGAGGTAATCCACACATGTGTGTGCCGTGCGAATGTGTGAACCAAGAGCCATCACCCTATTTGCAAGCGGCGCCTATATAGCATCTGAGAGACTGTTACCCAATGCTGCAAGGTAACTAACTACCTTTTTGGACAGCCTTAATTAACCAATCAGTAGTGCTATATTTAAGCAATGGCGAATCCCTGCTAGGATCCAAATTAGTACCCAATCAGGTATAACACATTTGCGTAAGAGCATGCCTTGAACCGGGGGAGGCGTGCCAAAATTACCTTTAGCTAGAATGGCACGAATCATCATTTTAAGATACAATAATAAGTGATAATAATAATAATACTAACAATTATCTCAATACACAACACAAGTTCAGCGTCTTAAACACCAAGCCACTGCAGCTCCTGGAGAAGTTCTAGAATGCCACATTTTTGCCAGTACTGGAGCACAGCAGGGGCACTTTTCCTCACTGACTTGTTGGCATGTCCAAAGAAGAGCTACCAGAATGGTGAAGGTCTGGTAATACCGTTCTACACAGAGCCAACTGAAAGAACTGGATATCTTCAATATGAATAAGAGAAAACTAAGTGGAAAATAGGAGGTATCCCAAATACCTGTACCTATACAGAAAATGGAGGAAGTTTGGTCTTTATTCCTTCAAACTGTAGCCATTAAAGGCTGAGAAGAAGCAGATGTTGTCTTCCTGTTATAACCAATGGAGGCTGAACTATTAGAGCAAGTGGAGTATTGCCTTGCTCTGCTGATATCTAGAAAGGGTGGAAGAGGTCATATTTTCTCTTCCACAGGGAATTAAGCATGATAGCATGGAAGCCTATTGAAGAAACACATCCTTTATTTCATTTAGATGGTAAATGTTGAGTTGCTGTGCTGCAGGATCACAGACAACATAAGAAGGCAACAAAGGAAAGGAGAGGGAGAGAGAATTGAATTAACAAGTCCCACTTACTGTTGGAGGTTTGGGGTGGCTTAGTGGTTAAGATACTGAACTTGAATTGCAGGAGTCAGCAGTTCAAGACCTGAGTGCTGCATGACAGAGTGATTTCCTATCTCTTTTCCAGCTCCTGCCAACCTAGCTGTTTTAAAGCAGGAAATTGCAATCAGATAAATAGGTACCACTTCAGTGGGAATGGTAAAAGTATTCCTTGCACTTGCGTGTCTAGTCATGCCTGCCACATGACTACAGAAACATCTGCAGATGCAGACAGTACTAGCTCTTTGACTGTAAATTAAGATGAGCACCGATCCCTAGAAACAAATACCCTAGGAACCAGATGTGGTCATGTGGCAGGCACAGCTAGACGCAGGAGCACACAGAATGCTGTTACCTGTCCCACTAAAGTGATATCTATTTATCTATTTCCAATTTCTTGCTTTCAAACTTCTAGGTTAGCAGGAGCTGGGGCAGAGACAGGAGCTCAATCTATCATGTAGCACTCGGGTCTTGAACTGTTTACTTGCTGACTTTCCGGTCATCGTGTTCAGCATCTTAACCACTAAGTTTCCTACCAGTTCTCTTGCCTTCCCTTAAATGTAAAGCAGCTACCATTTCAGCACATTCACATGCCCTCACAGATAACTGTTCTTTTCTCATTTGGACACTCACTCTCAACATGTAGAAGGGTGCCAGAAATGTTGATGTAAAGGACAGGACTGGTATCCACTCTCCTTCTCCTTGTACATTGATACAACATGCTTTTAAGTGACTGAATTGAGCTTCTGTGGTTCTATGCTTTGAACATAGTCTTTCCCCCATGTTTTTTTAATTAGGTATGTGTGGGGGAGAAGACAAAACAGCATACAAATCACCGGTGTGTAATTCTTCCGCATCAGAGACAACACTCCCGGGCCTTTATCCTTCTCACCGTGCCCACAGAAGGGACCACTGGGGGCAGCATATAAAAAGAGGACCGTCTTTAGCACACCTGCATAGGAGGAATTGCTGTTGGTTTGGGGCACCTAATTACCAGAAAAATATTGACAAATTGGAAGGAGTTCAGAGAAAAAGAAACAGAAATGGCCAGGGGACCATGAGAAATTTACATCTGAGGAAAGATAAAAAGAGCTGAATATGCAGAGCTCATTGAGGAGATAATTAAAAGAGGCTGCCTTGTGGAGACCACAACAACTCCTATCCTCGTGTCAAGGATGGAGAGGAAATTATTTAGGGCAGTGCTTGGAAAGATGAATACATGTAATTTGGGAAGAAAAGGGAAGGTGGGGATTGTGTAATGCTGCAAGAAACTCCCAAGCAACAAGAATTATTCAGGATTTGTGAAGCAGCTCTTGAAAAGAGAGGGAAATTTAAGAAAGTAAATGTCCAGTAATTGGCCAGAAGCAACCCTTGAGATCCCCGATTTGAAATCCCACCAACAAACTTGAAAGGAATTTGGATTGGGGTGGGTTGTCAAAACTTGTATCTCCCCAGGAAGTGCTAAGCCAGTGGTGGCGAACCTATGGCATGCATACCAGAGGGGACAATCAGCACATGTCCTCTGCTGCCTCAGAGTTTGCCCCACCCCTCTGCCCAGCAGCCCAATAGGAGCACTCCCTCCCTCCCCCCAGCACAGAGTTCACCCACCCCTTTGTTTGGGCACTTGGTCTCTAAAGGTTTCACCATCACTATGCTAAACCATCTGGGGTGGGGATGACATTGAATTCTGGAGACCACCTTCCTCAGAGCTTAGAAATACCTTTGGCTTGCCCCCTGCTGTGTAGCCAACATTATGTATTTCTTAAGGGTGGGGACAGAATAACCAGCCTGTTTTTCTTAGCCACAGCAATTACAGATGAGAAATACTTTGGAAGTCCAAACCCATAGATTAGCTTTTTTTGTGATAAACAATCCAACATGGTTTTCAACAGGGAATCCATTCAGGTTTGGAAGACCTTGCTGTTGTTATGTACCATCAAGTTGGAACTTGCTTGTACAGACCCTAAGATGGCTTTCAAGATAAGTGAAACATTTAAGAAATGGTTTTACCACAACAATTTCTGGAGTTTGTCTAGCATGAATCTAAAGTTACAAACCGTTTCCTCTGAGAGTTGACAAGCAAAGCATAACAATCTGTGATGCTTGTCTCCAACACTTAGTATTCAGAGACATGCTGCACTTATGTATGGAAGTTTGACTTAACTGTAAGAGTTAGTAATCCTCTGTGTAACAACACCCCTCTCCTCTTTTACTCCATTATTTCAATAGAACTGCAAAGCAGTGGAGAAGCAGGGGAAACATGATTTAACATTTATTTCTATTCTATGACCTCAGTGGCCACTCCTGTACATAAATGAATGGAATCAAGAACTAGATAAATGTGTCAGATAAAAATACTGCATATACTCATCTTACATGGAGTTAGATGATTGTTCCCTCTTGTTCAACATTGAGTTACCTGCATTAACTGACAGAATATTTCCAGGAATTCAGGCTAAAGGCTTTGCTAGCCTTACTTTGATGTCCCAGTGATTGGAATTCAAAAAGTCTGCAGATACAAACCTTTGGCCAGAATGAGACCTGATGATCTGCTTTCTTCTCCTCTTCTTTGCATCCTTTTAAAAATCTCTTTGGGTGTTGAGGGAGATGCAAGGATATTGTTCTAGCACTTCTAGCAGCCTCCACTGGTGTTATTTAATGCTCTTGTAATTTTTTTTTTAAAAAATTATTATCTCTCCACCTTCTGCTGGACCTGCCTCATGCTCTTTGTCCTTCTCCTCTCTTCACATATGCCTTGTATGGTACAGAATTCCAAGACATCCTCTCCAAACCAATTTATTTGTTGTCTCTGTATGCAGTTTATGATTTGTTCTCTTCCAATTATTTCCATTATAATCTCATTCCTGATTTTATCCATTCTAGTCACTCCAGCAGCCATCCTCACACATCTCATTTCCATGGTGACCAATTTTCATTTATTATTGTATTGTAAGTGTCCATGTTTGACACTGGTAACATAATGATCTGCTTTTTAAAAATATATATTAAATTTTCAGAAAATCATAACAAAACCATAACATGGAAAATACAATATAAATACAAATACAATAAAAACAATAAAAAACCAAAATACAACTTTAGCAATACCCGCCGCTGCTGCCCTCCCTTCCTACGGGCCAGCCAGCATGGCCCGCAGGGAAAAAGCTCCCCTGCCACCGCTGCCCTTCCTTTCGATGGGCCAGCCGGCGTGCGAAATAAAAAGAAAAAAAACCCCGCCGCCACTGCCCTTACTGTCAACAGGCCAGCCATCGAGCCTGGCCCGTGAAAAAAAAGACACCCCCCACCCTTTTCTGCCCATGGGGCAGGAGCGAGCCTGGCCCACGAACCATCACCCCCAAAAAAGACCACACCCCACCCTTTTCTGTCCACGGGCCAGGGATCGAGCCTGGCCCGTGAACCCTCCCCACCCCCAAAAAAAGACCACCCCCTGCCCTTTTCTGCCCATGGACCAGGGATTGAGCCTGGCCCACGACCCCCCCCCAAAAAAAAGAACACCACCACCGCCATTTTCTGCCCACAGGCCAGGGATCGAGCCTGGCCGGTGAAACCCCCTCAAAAAAAGACCACCCACCCGCCCTTTTCTTCCAATGGGCCAGGGATCCAGCCTGGCCCGTGAAGAAAAAAGACCCCCACAAAAAACAACAACAAAGTGCACAAAAAAACATTCAAAACCAGTAAACAACAACATGCAAAACCAGCCACAAAAATAGTCAAAAAGAAACACAAAAACATTCAAAAAGTAACAACAAAAACATCACAAAGACACCCCCCAACCCAACACAACCCCCCCCCCAAAAAAAAGAAAAACAAACCAAAAACCAGAGAGCTTACATGGAGACGACTTCACTCCATGACGGCCGGAACTCAAATGAGAAAATAAAGAAAATACTTACTGGAAGTGACACCCAGAGGACAGAAGAGAAAAATTGTAGAGAGGAAGAAAAGCTCACCACCCCCACCCAGAGGACACAAGAGAAAAAACATTAAAAATATTGAAACTATTAAGATTAATTCCCAAATTAATCCAAAAAGTTATAAAAACATTCAAAAATAATCACACTAATCTCAAAAATTACCAAAAAACAAAAACAGAAATCACTTTCACTCAAAAAATAAATAAAATAAAAATAAAAATGCGTAAAAATAAAGATTTAAAAAACCAAAATTAAATTTTAAACTAAAAATAATAATAATTTACATTAAATAAATTAAATTAAAATAAAATTTGCATAAACATAAAACAAAAACCTTCAAAAACCAATTTAAAGAGCCCGGCACTGAGGAAGCCGGCATGCAAAAAAACAACAACAACCAAACAAAAAACCACACACACACACTGGGAGTGCAAGTGTGCCACAGGCGGATGCAGCGCCTCGAAGCCACAAAATCACAAAACCTTACAACACCATTTAAAACAGCCCAGCATTATTGGTTCAAGAAAAAAAAAGAAACCCTTTACTATCCAGCACAATTTTAAAAAGCCCAGCACAGCCAGGCAAAATATGCTAGTAAAAATATAAAACTTACATTTATTTTAGTGTCTGTTTCTTATTCATTTCAAATATCCAGTTCTATACTCATTTATATATGCTTATAACTATTCATGAATACCTTTAAAGGATGCAATCAGTCTCTCTATAAATTCTCTTTTGTTTTACTTTGTCTTCTAGGTTTATTTTTACTTGCCTTACATGAAAAATTGCTCAGCCTCAACAAAAGAGTAACAGACTTATGCTGATATTATTGCTATCAACTTTACAGAATACAAGTGGACTCTGTCCCCATCCCTGCTCCAGATAAGCTGATATAAAATCGATTCAAAATCAAATGTGGCAGTTGTGACTAGACACTGGAGTGCACAGAATGCTGTTTACCTTCCCACTGAAGTGGTCCCTATTTATCTACTTGCAAATTCTTGCTTTCAAACTGCTAGGTTGGCAGGAGTTGGAACAGAGAGAGCAGCTCACTCCGTCATGCAGAACTCGAGTCACCAACTGCTCACCTACCAACCTTCCAGTCATTACATTCAGTCTCTTAACCACTGAGCCACTTAAGGATTATATACTCAGAAAACTAAGCTCACAATTAACAGGCTACCAAATCAACTCTTTGAACAGATTGCTGTCCTGCTAAATACATCCAGAAACTGATATTTGATGTCGCATGGCCACAGAGGAATTCCGACTGTCCACCTTCTAAACACCCATTCCATTGGGTGGGCCATCAGCTAGTTTAAGGGTGTTCGAGTTTGGGTCAACCTGGTTAGAGGGAAGGAGCTGAGAAAATATTGGGTTGTACGTCTTTCTGGTCTTTTCTGGCCTGGTGAGAAATCAAATCTGCCTGTAGTCCTTATGCATGAAATTTCCATGCCGCCTCTCTCTTAAAGAACGGTGTTTATAAGCAATAAAGATAAAATGTTACCGCCAAGGATAGGAAACCTGTGGAACAAACTGTTGGCAAAAGGTCATCAAGTCATATGCCAGCGGCTGTATTTTTTAAAGGGCTGGATAAACTTTATGGCCAAATAACATCTGTACAATCATTCATGCCAGGATAATGATGATGGAATTTCATGCTTCAGAGTGTAAGATGATTGCCACACGGTTCAGGGAGAAATTTGTCTTTCCCGATTTAAAAAAAATAGCAGAAATGAGAAGGTGCCAAAGGAGAGTGTTCATTGATGGAAGGCAATGCTCTCTTCTTTAAAACAAAGGAGTGTCTCCGTGTGGGAGGGTGCTTTGTGGAGCAAAGAAATGAGCAACTGAGGTGACAAAGCTCCCTCTCCACAGAGATTTTGTACAATCCATAGCAAAATCAGAGTGTTCAAAGAGCACTGCTTCAAGCAGATGTTTGTGAGAATCTGTACATATGTTCATGCCTGATTTATAAGCAGGTACATGAAGCCTAAGTTGGGGGACTGTGATGGCTTAGTGGTTAAGATGCTGAACTTGATGACTGGAAGGTCGGCAGATCAGCAGTTCAAGATCAAGATCCAAGGCTACACAATGGAGTGAGCACCTGTTTCTGTCCCAGCTCCTGCAAGCCTAGCAGTTTGAAAGAAAGAAATTGCAAGTAAATAATAGTTACTGCTTCAGCAGGAAAGGTAACAGCATTCTGTGCACTCCAGTTTCTAGTCATGCCTTCCATGTTTCCATGGAAACATCTGCCGATGCAGATAGCACTGGCTCTTTGGGTATAAACAGAGATGAACCCAAAAGGTAGATCTGGATACGACTGGCTTTCGAGCAAGGCCTTCAGTAGAAAGATCACACGTATGCTGGAGGGAAAGAAATGGATAAAAAAGTTTATTACAATGCAATTTCATGACATTGTTGCCCATCCTGATTTTTTTTTTTTTTTTTTTTTTGCCCACCCACCTCTAGAATCCTGGCTATGGCCCTGGCTCACTCCATTGTGCAACACTCGGGTCTCAAACTGCTGACTTGCCAACATATGGCGCCCTGGTGGCACAGTGGTTAAACTGCTGTATTGCAACCAAAGGTTTGTGATTTTGATCCTGACCAGGGATCAAGGATGACTCATCTTTCCATCCTTCCAAGGTCGGTAAAATGAGTACCCAGCATGTTGGGGGCAAAATGCTAATTAACTTCTGAACTGCTGAGAGAGTACACTAAGCACTGTGGGGCTTGAGTGTGATTGCTTTGCTTTTTGTGTAGAACAGTGTTCCCTAAACTTTGGTTTAGGGACTTCAATTCCCAGAAGCCTAAGTCAACTCCTTTCGTGTTCAGGGAATAAAGAAGCAGACGAATGAAGTAGTGAAATTCAGCTCTTTACTAGTGGGGTTTGAACACAGTTTGGATGGGGCAAAACTCGGACTTATATACACTATAAACAGTAACAATAATACAACAAGCCCATTGGCTAACAGAATGTGCACATTTTTGATCCGCTTATTTGCATAAGAATAGATACATGAGAAAAGATACATTCCGCTCCTGTCAGAAAACACAGTTAGCATACATAGCAACTCCCCAAAACACTGATCAGCCAATGTACTGACTTAGGCTTCTGGGAATTGAAGTCCACCAGTGTTGCGCGGAACATAGTTTGGGACACGCATAAACATGATCTGGTTGAAGTCATAATCACCATAACTGCAAGAAATAGGAAGAGGTGTTCAAAGGATATGTTCTCTGCTGTGACAAAATAATTTGGCTGTCTTTGCTTCCGGAGGGGTAGTGGTGGTAGTGGAGAGATTTGCTACCCCACCTCGGGCACCAGAAAGTCTTAGGCTCCTGCTTATTCTGATACCTTTATGGACTAGTTAAAAAGGCTTTGATTTGAAACAAAAATACTTCCCTGGATGTGGCAATTGTTTTTGCTTTTTAGTAGAGCAATCCTCCTTTGCTCTCACACATCGGACATAAATGTAGGTAGAAAACAATTCAAGCAAAACCTGGCAGCTGGCATATTCACTAATTTGCCCTCTTGAACCTAAACAGGTGAGAGACAGCAAGCCTAGAGAGGTCTGCCCCAATCTTTTGACGCAACAGCTGGACATATTTCACACGCAACTCAAGTTTGCTGTGCATCTGGTTTGATTTAATTGGAAAACAAAATATGAACTGGGGAAAAAGAGAGAAAGAAGATTTTTTTCCCCCCACCAAGAAGCAAACCAAATAATGTTCACTGTTTCACTTTCCTGTCAAACTTCCCATTTCTTTTGTAGAACTTTTAACTTTCAAGTAATTAATTTGAAGGAATCTAAATTCACAAAGTGTTAGCTAGTGATTTCAGTTGTATCTATAAATGGATTTAAACTTCTAGGTGGATTGGAGGGGATGTCAAAATTACTATGAAATATTTGAAACCTTCACTGCCTCAGAATACCTCTCCACCAAGAGAGATCCTTGTGTGGTCCTTTATTGCCCTGGCCACACTTTTGGTATAACTTTGAAAAGAAAGGAAGAAAACAGGGTGTGGGGGGGGGGGGTTTCAAAGGACGTCACTAGACTTTCATGCTCACCTTTTCCATGTTAAACACTTTCAACTTTTGATTTCAAAGTTGCTGTTCAAAGGCTTGTGGATTCATAGGGGGTGGGAGATGGGCATTTGAGGAGGCAGGGAAGGGTTGCACTACAAAGCATCTTAGTTGAGCATTACACTACGGAGACTACAAATGTAAGTGGGGGGAAACTATGGTCTTGTCAATGAAACTAGTGACAGAAATACGAATAAATAAACAAACTGCTTACAGTAAAACCCCAACTTACAAATGCCCCAAGTTACATAAAATTCGACTTACATAATGATTTTGTGCTAAAACCATGTCCTGATTTACATAAATGTCCCGATTTACATAAATTTACATAACACGATTTCCTATGGGTTTGCTTTGAGTTACATAAACAATTCATTTTCACTGTGGGTTTGCTTCGAGCTATGGACACATTCATTTCCCTATGGGTTTGCTTTGACTTACATGAAATTTTCATTTTTCCTATCGGTTTGCATGTACGTAAAAATATATTTTTTCCTATGGGTTTGCCTTGAGTTACATAAAAAACCGATTAAGCAAAAGCCTACAGAACTGACTTTTTGCTTAAGTAGGGGTTTTACTGTATTTATGAAAGAAGCAGCAGGAAGGGCTTTTTCTTCCCCCTCCAAACTCTTCAAATTGGGGATTCCACTGTCATTGGCTCATGCCTGGGAGGAAGGAAGAAGAGAGATGCTAATTGGCATTTTCAAGTGCTATTTCTCCGCATGCAGTGAGGGTTGGTTTGTACGGAAGCAGGCCAGAGCTGGAGAGCTAAATCTCCCAAGTTGGTTAAGAATACCTAAAGAAGTTTCAAGCAGCATTTGAAAACCATGGCCTTGCTTTGGCTGAGTATTCATCTACTCCCCCCCTTCCCTTTCTCTCTCTCTCCTTTTTATCTGCCTGCCCACAAGATTTGGAACAGCATTAATTGGTCCTCAGGGATGCCAACAGGCCGAGGCTTTTATGACTGGATTTCTTTGTATTGTACACATGTGGTTATCTCTCAGGAGATAAACAAAGAGGAAGGGAGTGTGTGTGGGTGTGTGGGATGTGAGGAAAAGGGGGTGCAGAGCGTGCAGAGGTGTAAACACAAAACCAGTATAACCTTCTTCCTTCCTTCCTTCCTTCTTTTCTTTCTTTCTTAGAAAAGCAGCTGTTCACGCTTTCAATGATGTGACACAAAAGCCCACCAACTCCTCTGCTCCCCAATTCTACTTAACTTCATCTGCTCTCCCCAATTGCTACAGGCTGCTCTTCAGAGAAATTCCACCTCCTATCAGAAATCAAACATCCTGGCTCCTTTGCTACACTCCCTTCTCCCTCCTCCTCCTCCTCCTCCTCCGCTTTCTAACAAAAGATAGAGGAGGTCTTTCTGGGGAAGATAAAAAGAATAGTTGATTATAAGCACTAACCTAGAGCCAAAGCTATGGTCTTCTGTCCCTTCAGCAGTTTCTAAAGCCCTAAGTACCTGCAGCTACCTTGTCCTGGATTGTAAGACTGGGATTGGGTATGCCAAGACATCCTTTAATTTTGCTCAGGTTTTCCTTCCTACCTTCTCTGCCTACTCCCCTAAGACAACCCTTGGTTCAGAAGGGAAGTCGGTGCTACATTTTGTTTCTGAGCGGGTTTCGTGTGAGGGCCAGTTCAACAACACTATTGATGTACGCTGTCTTTAAACAAATGAATAGAATTAGAGTATTTGTGCATTTCTGGGCAGAGTAAATAAAAAAAACCTCAGAGGCATTATAAACACAATTTATACTATATTCAATCTGTTTCATTTTTATGTCAAATATTTTAAGCTGCTGTTAAGATGCTGAACTTGATGACTGTCATATCTGACTCTAGCCAGTGCTGTCTGCATCTGCAGAGGTTTCCAAGGACATGTGGCAGTCATGACTAGACATCTGAGAGCACGAAATGCTGTTACCTTCTCACCAAAGTGGTACCTTGTTATCTACTTGCAATTTCTTTATTTCAAACTGCCAAGTTGGCAGTAGCTGGGAAGAGAGATGAGAGCTCACTCCATTGGGCAGCACTTGAGTCTCAAACTGCTAACCTTCTAACCTTCCAGTTGTCAAGTTCAGTGCCATAACCACTAGGCCACTGCAGTTCCTTTCCCACCTTAGCAGTAGATGCATCTGGAGCCTGGAGGAGTGCCTGGAGGCAGTCATGGTGTGGATGGAGAATAATAGGCTGAGGCAAGAAAGAGGTGAAGTAGTAGTGGGTAGCTAATCACAGGTAGAGAGGGTTGCCCTTAGATGTGGGGGGGGGAGCATCATACTCCCTTTGAAGGAGAATGTACACTATCTAGGTGTGCAACGTGACCAGTAATTGATTCTGGAAATTCAGGTGTTATCAGTGGTCAGGTCCTCATTTTTCTATTTTTGGCATATAATCCAGCTCTGCTCTTTCTTGGACATAAAATTCCTCATAGCATTAACCTATGCACTGGTAATCTCCAGGATTAACTATCATAATGCCCTCTACATGGGGCTACCGTTGAAGATGGTGTGGATACTTCAGCAGGCACAAAATGTGACAGACATACTTGTTCTGGATATTGATTGCTTTGACAGTATCATACTGGTTTGGGCTAGTCTGCAATGGTTGCCTGTGGTGCTCCATGCCAGATTTAAGGTGTTGGTTTTGACCTATAAAACCCTGAATGGTTTGGGATCAATTTATCTGAGGGAGTGCCTCTTCCTCAGGAGTCATTCCCAAAGCATCCAGACATGGTCATGCCTAAAGAAGTAAATAAAGTAGTGACCACATTTCTATGCTATAGCCCTGCACCCTCTCTAACGATTTGCCAGTGGAGATAAGAACAGCGTCTTCACTGTTAACTTTTTCTAAGTCCTTAAAGACCTACTACCTTCAACAGGCTTTTCATGGCCAATAGGATCAATTGGTTGGCAAAGTGATTGCCTGGATCCCCGTTGAACATTGCTGCTATCATCTTTGATTGCCGTCATAGTGTGATTTATTATTTTATGGTATGGGCACTTATATGAAGCTATTATTTTGATTTTGATTGGTTTGGATAGGCAATGCTGTTCCTTATTTCTTACTTCTCAGGTTTTATTACTGTGTTCTGTTACACATTTTATTTTTATGATACGCCTTTACTGTTGTAACATATCATCTTTTTCTATTTGTGGTTTTATGTGATTGTAAGCCGCCCTGAAGGATTTGGGGCAAATTAAGACAATATAGTTTCATTTTTCTCTAGTACATGACTCAGCAGTAGCAGTGATACTTATATACAACTATCCCATAGAGCTTAGAGCACTCTCTGGGCAGTTCACAAGGTAATTGCCCCCAGCACACATAGTACTCATTTTTACCCACCCCAGAAAGCTTGAAGGCTGTGTCAACCTTGATCCTGTTGGGATCGAACTCAAATAATGAGCAGAACACTGGACGCAGTAGTGCAACTTGACCACTGTGCCAGGAGGTCTCAGTATACTTCTGCAGCAATAACAGGCCCGTGTTTTCATGTACACATCACAGATGTATCATCATTGACAGGTGGTGCTAAATGAATATGAAGTTGTTGGGAGCAGAAGACGTAGAAGGTTGCCCACCCACTGCTCTCTGTACTTGCTACCCTCTTCTCCCATGCTACTCCCTTTCACACACTCATACAGAGATTGGAAGTAGGTGAGAAGGAAATAGAGATACTTTGAACAAGGTGGCAGACCAGAGTGGTTAGGTTTAGCATATCCTTAGCCTAAATTGGGCTATGGCTGTCTGCCCTAATGGATCAGGCATCACTGCTTGCATGTAGGAGGTCTCCATTGTAGACTCATTAGCATGAATGCATCAGCAGCCATACCAAACAGATATGTAGTACTTACCATCTATGGTGCTAATTCCCCCTTTCCACAGAACAGTTTTACTTCCACAAAATCATTAGTTCTCTGGTCATTTTTATATAAAACAAATAGCATCCTTTAATCAAAATCTTGTCTGCCTCGAACAGCATTTAGCAGCCAAGCTAACACTGTGGTGAGTTGCAAGAGAATTATAAGCCTTTCAAGCCATTACCACCGGCAGCACATTTCATGTATATGCAGTAGAAGGTGGGAGAGGAATAACCTTGGGAAAAACCACAATTATAAACAGCTGCAGCCTGCATTAAATGTAATTATGATTGATTCTTATAAATAATTCTTTGTGCCTGTGTATTCTCTCATGCAGAATTTGCTGTTTGGGTAGAAATGGGGGGAAATGCAGTGGTAAGCGATTATCTACCATGATTATTATTGGTGGCAGTTACAGAAATAGTAATAGTGGTAGTTTGTATAGATATGGATATGGAGATAAAGAGGGAAGCGCTATGTGTTGGCAATTATGGCAGGAAGAGAGAATTTATGCCCAAACAAACCAATTTCTGGACAAATCTTATGATCAATGTTGAGTTTACTTAACTGTGATGCTTTTCCAAGATATTGCTTTGTACCTATTGAAGTGCTTATAGGAGTCAAAATTCCTTTAAAAGAAGTTCTCTGAACTTATTGAAACTCCTAGCAAATGTGTGTAGGGTAGGAATGGGGTGATTGGCCTGTAACTCCTGGACTCTTCAACATTGGTCTGAAATTGTCTAAAATTAATGCAGCCCAGCTGTTGAATGAATGCAATAACACTGTATTTGCCAGCAGGATGCAACAAACAGATGGATGGCCAGGTGGGATTTGGGGACAGTTCCTTCTCTAAATGACTCCCTGTAGATTGTTGCCCTTTGATCGCTTCCTCATTAGATCATTGCCTTCTCCTTCAAAAAATAAGATAGTTTTCTCTTTTCACTTTCATCTGTGAAGGATGTCCAGGCCATTAGATTCTTTCTTCTTGATTTGTTTGTTTGTTGCATTTATAGGCTGCCCATGGGACTGCAGTGGCTCAAGTGGTTAATATGCTCAACTTGATGACTGGAAGGTCAGCAGGTCAGCAGTTTGAGACCCGAGTATTGCATGATGGAATGAGCTCCCATCTCCGTCCCAGCTTCTGCCAACCTAGCAAGAAATTCCAAGTAGATAAATAGGTACCACTTCGGTGGTAAGGTAAACAGTACCTTTACCTATCTATCTCTATGATGGCCATCAGAATACTTCAATAAGTCCCTTCTAAGACTTTCTATATTCAGGTCTATATTTTACCTGATCTTATCCTGAAAGATAAATATTTTAGAAAAATAACTGCACATTACTCACTCACCCCACCCACCCACCTTTTCCCTTACCATGAACATTTTCTGGGATTCTTACATGTAAGCTCACCTTCTTAAACTTAGCACTTTGCTGAGATCTTTGTCTTTCATATCCAAATCAAACTTTGGATTACTAAAATGAAGCCACTTTCTTGTATTTGTCCAAAAATAAATTTTCATTGATACATGTTTCTGGTAGCAATTGGTAGATCAGTAAACAAGCTAGATTCTGTATCACTCCACATTCAAGCAGCATGTTGTTGAGGTTTTGTGGTCACTTTGCTGAGGTAATTACCACAGATTTCTACATGAAGAACCTATTGAAAGATCCATAATTCCTCATCTCTGTTCAAGGGATTTACATAAGTACCCTAATACTCACAGTTTCTCAATATTCATAAGGAAATTCTTCAGCTTTACTTACACTTACAAAGAACTATTCTACAGTCATTAGAACTAAACATATTTGTTTTGGACTGTTCTAGTTATATCCTAGATGTGACTATGTAAAAGTATACATACTAATAATAATTTTTTCTTCCCCCTACCCATTATTTATTCTGTGTGGCACATATCTTAAAATTATATCATAAGCTTGAGCACAAGGACTGACAGGCTACTTACTTCTCTAAAACACTATGCCAGTGGGGTGTTTTTGTGTGTGAAGGGCAGCACAGAGCATGAATACTTTAAATCAGGGATTCCCAACCTTTTCAAGCCAGGGACCGGGTCACACTCTCTCAGTCAGCTTCGAGGCCAATTGCCATTTTGCCTTGCCTGCATGATGGGGGTGACCATTTTGTCCCAACAGCTTCAAAGGGGATGGCAATTTGTTTCTCAACTACCCTTGAAGGGGTTAGGGACCACATGAAATGGCACTGTGGGCCATATCTGGCCCATGGGCCTTAGTTTGGGAACCATTACTTTAAATAAATCCCCCTCCCACTGGTTTATATAAAACCATCTGGGTCTCTTAGTGTTTTTAGTTAGTATATTTTAACTGTTGTATTTTCGGGAGCTTATTTTAAGGGCTTTTAATGGTTTTTAAGCTTAAGGGTTTTTGTGATTTTATTACTATGCAACGTTTTATGCTTGAATCTTGTAATGTTTATTGTGAGCCGCCCGGAGTCACTCCGGCAAGGGGGTGGCAATATAAATTCAATAAACAAACAAACAAATAAATAAAAAAATAAGGAGCAAATATTGGACTCAAAACTCAACACATCATGAGAAATATTTCAAATACACATTGCATTGATGTAACCAAACATTACATGAAAACAGTTAAGTCAATGACTTCATGTTTATCAGCAGCCAGCAAACAAACTATGGAAAACTGCTGCTAGGGTTCAGACTTTCTTATGATATTACTTATATTTGTATTTCTATATTTTATTTAAAAATATAAAAAGCATGTCAGCTCACATTGCAGTTACATGATCCAGCAAATTATTGTAATCAGTAAAGTTTATGCCCTGTGCTTATCAAAGGATTAATTACAATCAACATATACCTTTCAATCAATCTGATAAATTGTACCTCCAACAATAATCACCATAGAGCCATATTTCTCATTAGATGCTTTAGCTTTCTATATTCTATCTATAGTATTTGGACTTTTCTTTCCTTCCAAATCAGGGATTGCTGTGGCACAAGTGGTTAAGATACTGCACTTGATGACTGGAAGGTTGGCAGTCAGCAGTTTGAGACCCGAATACTGCACGATGGAATGAGCTCCCGTTTCTGTCCCAACTGCCAACGTAGCATTCGAAATTGCAAGTAGATAAATAGGGACTGCTTAGATTGGAAGGCAAACAGTGTTCCGTGCACTCTGGTGTCAAGGCATGCTTGCCACATGCCCATAGAAACATCTGCAGTTGCAGACAGCACTGGCTCTTTGGCTGTAAACAGAGATGAGCACTGAACCCTAGAGTCAGATACGACTGGCTTTTGAGCAAGAGCAGTCTTTACCTTCAATGAGTCATTCTCCTGCTTCATTTTTGTCCACTAAACAAAATTTCCCAACAAAATTTCATTCTCTTCTACTTTTCTGTTCCTGTCACCTCCTGAGGTGCTTGCTGGACTGTGTACACTGCCCAGAGTCCTTTGGATCAGGGTAGTATATAAATCTACTTTAAATAAATAAATAAATAAAAATGAAATGGAGATAGGTGAGGACGACATTCTGGTTCATCAGCCATCACTCCCAACTCTTGAGACCCAGAAATATGACATATGGAGCTCCCCAATAGATATAAGTGCTGATAGGATGGCAGAGGAAGTAGGACACCCTGTAAGATTCCTACAGGATGCTGGGGTGGGATGGGGAAGAGTGGCTCCAGAGGCAGGAAGGCAAGCAGAGATGGAATGTAAAGATGTAAAACTGACCTTGCAGAAAGTGAGTTCAGGTGGAGGTGTCCCCCCCCCCCAAACAGCCTATTGGCTGCATTGGACTAGGTTACAACCACCAGAGGAAGCCCTGTCATGTGGGATTTGGGTATACATACGCAAGAAGGACTCTTGGACTGGCATAGACATTTAGTTGAAGATACCTGTGCAGAAACCCATCATCACCTTGCCCAGAAGAAACCCCATAGAGTACCTTATTAGGGTGAGATGTCCCACTAGGATATTCTGTGGAGACATTGGGTGGGTGAACCCTCAAGAGGTCTAGAGACCTAGCAGACATGATGGTGGAGAAGATGACAAAACAGCATCTAACCGAAGCAGTCTGGGGCACCTGAAACACCCAGAATGCCATGACATCGAAGAATTGGCTCCATTTGTTTGTTTGCCTGTCTGTCTGTCTGTCCACCTGCCTGCCCACTTGCCTGTTCTTAAAAAAAACCTGTTATGTCATTCTGAGACTCTTGTGAGATGAATAGAAACCCTCATAAGAAGGACTGAGGACTTGCAGGGACAACGAAGAAAGTAGTCTCCAAATCTGTAAATAGTTTCAATTTCTGAATAAACAGTTGTTAGTATGAAGCCAAATGAGTCAGGCATCTTAAAAAGATAGAAAAAACAACTCTATCCACAGTTCCTTTGTGTGAGGACAGCCCTGCAATAAGCATGTCTTATTTTGGGATGTGATCAGTTTCCTCCTGAATGTTCCTATAAAAACAGTCATTGTCCCTTTTTTTAGCATTTGCTGCTTTGCTTTCCTTCCCAATCAGAACTTTTACAGTCTTCTAATAATCACATTTTTGAACGAAAGAATTTGTAACAAAAATATTATGGTCAATTTTTGTTTTTTTATCTTAATTCTCTAACCAGCATCTCTTTTTTTTGTCCTCTGTAAGTGGAGGAAAACAATGTAAGAAGCAGCGACAATTCAGTGTTCAAAACAAAATGCTAGTGACAACAACAACAAGCAGCAGCGCAGCCCTTTTACACAACATCCTCTGATTTCCATAAAATGTCTGCAGGGTTTTGTGCATTAAGATATTTTCTTCCTCAAACTGTTTATGGAAATAGGTTATTATGCCTGCCAGTACCAGCAGTGAGCAATTTACTCCTATTAAAGGCATTTTTATTCTAAATAGTAATGAAATAAACACCCATTTCTGAAACCATCCTAAATCAAAGGAATCCTCTGGTTTTATTATCTACCTTCAGCAGATAGCTTAAAATAGTTTCAGTTCTTGTTTTAATGCACATTTATTTACTTTTGCATTTTTGAACCAATGAACAAAACAAAGCATTCCACCAAATGCTACCAAGGTTGGATCCATTTGAGATTGGAGTTCAGTAGAAGGTGAGAACTTCCTCCATATGGCCCTGAAGCCATGAAATCTTCTTTACCTCTAAGGAAGGACATTAACCATTGGAATCCGGCAAAGGCTCCCGCACCCGTCCATACTATCCCATACCGAGCCACCGAGTTGTGCTGGCGTGGGGGAAAAAAACAAGCAGCAGGCAGCAATTCATCAGGGGAAGCACACTCCATGGCAAATGACTAGATGCTGCCTTTGAACTACCAACACCACTGTTTCGAGAACTAGCATGAAACAGCGATGGTATGGTTGGAGAGTGAGAGGTCCAGCCCTAGGCTCCTCAAGTATAGGATGCCTCAAGGGCTCGGTGCTCTCTCCTATTTAACATCTACATGAAGCCACTGGGTGAGATCATTCGTTCCCACAGGGTGCAGTACCATCAGTACGCGGATGACACCCAGTTGTACATCTCGGCCCATGGGGACCCCAGTGATGCCGTTGAAATCCTATCCGGATGCCTGGAGGCCACTGGGGTCTGGATGGGGGCCAATGGGCTTTGGCTGAATCCCAGCAATACAGAGTGGCTATGGATAAGGGGCCCCGTGTTATCCAGGGAGCTACCATCTTTGGTACTGGATGGGGCTGTTTTGCCCCAGACAGACCCAGTGCACAACTTGGGGGTCCTTCTGGACTCGCGGCTGCTGCTAGAAGAACAGGTAGCAGCTGTGGCCAGGAGGGCTTTTGCCCAACTTCGGGTGATTCGCCAGTTGCACACACTTCTGGACCGGGGCTCCTTGCTTATGGTCACCCACGCTCTGGTCACTTCCCAACTAGATTATTGTAATGCACTCTACATGGGGCTGCCCTTGACGACCATTCGGAGGCTGCAGCTGGTCCAGAATGTGGCAGCCCGGGTGGTGATAGGATGCGGACGATATGCCCGCACCTCACCACTACCAGTTTGTCTCCGGGTGCAATTCAAGGTGCTGGTTTTGACCTTTAAAGCCCTATATGGCAGTGGGCCAGGATACCTTAGAGACCGCATCGTCCCAAGAGTGTCTGCCCGTCCAACCAGAGTTGACCGGAGGGGCTCTCTAATAGTGCCATCAACTAGGGGTGCACATCTAACCAGCACCCGAAGGAGGGCCTTCTCCATGTCCGCACCAACTCTCTGGAACCTCCTGCCAACAGATCTAAGTCTTCAAAGAGAATTGCTGCCCTTCAGGAAAGGATTGAAGACTTGGCTAGCAGGGCAGGTGTGGGGCCCGAATGGGAACACGGGCCCTGTCTGCTGGCTTATGTAAACAATTAAGAACTCTCTCTTCTTTTTTATAGTGGGTGGGATGGGTAGGTGGGATATGGGTCTTTTAAAGTGGGTGGGATATGGGTCTTTTAAAGTGTTTTTTATGTGTTTTTAAAATTTGTTGTAATGCCGCCCTGAGTTGGGTTCTGCCTGAGTGGGCGGCATATATAAATATGACTATTAAATTAAAAATTTACATTAAATGGAGGTAATAGAAAAGCAGCAGCCAGCAATCCGCAAGGAAGAGCACCACCCCTTAGCCTGCCGATCCCCCGTTAGATAAGACAGGGGAAAAGTAGGCAGAGAGGAGAGAACCATCGTGAAGCAGATAGCTCTTCTCTGCCTCCTTCTCCCCCGACCGACCTAACGAACCTTACCAGACGAAGAGCGAGCTGACTGCCAGCTCTTCCTTTTCCCCATCGCTACATCAAAACCTAATTTCAAAACAGCAATGGGGAAAAGAGGAAATGACAAACAGGCCATTCTTCACCCCACAAGACACAACAACAACAACAAAACAGAACAGTTAACCAGAATGCCAAGCATCAAAAATAATAAAACACAAAAAAATAAACAAATAATTCAAATAACCCAGTAAACAACAAAACAATAAACAACAAACTCAACAAAAAACACCCAAAATACCAAAGGCTAATGAAAAACCATGAAAACTTACTAAAAACACCTATATACAACATAAAAATACCTAACTCAACAAATAATAATATCACAAATTTAAAAAAAATATGGAAAAAATCAAAAGATAAATAATGACCAGAAATACCCAAAACAATAAAACACATCTAAAATCCAAAATTAAAAGAAAAGAACAAGTAGAAACACTTGAAGGGATTTAAATAGAAACTCTCTACTTAAATCCCCTAGCCCAACACCCCAAAATCAAAACAGAATAAAAACAGAATAAAAATTCAAGAGCACTTATCAAACATGTCCTACCTCCATGCCTCTGGAACAGAACTGAACAAAGAAAGACAATCACAGTACACTTAATCACAGCCCCACCTAGAAGCCAGAAGAGTATAAAACAGTCAAAAAATATTTAAAATATCAAAAAAGCAAAAAAAAAAAAACAACAACCCCAAAATCAAATAAATTTAAAAACCACAAACTCAAATCACCACCACCCAAACCACACTTAACCAAAAAAAATAAAACACACAAAAAAACTGCCCGGCGAGGCCGGGGGGCAAAATATACTCATCTATACCTATAAAATGGTGCGTTAACCGTTGGAATGTGACAAAGGATGTTTAGCCAGGCCCCACTAGCCCCGTCCGAGCCTCTGTGCACTCGCCCGACCGGGGTTCGCAGGTAACTGTCGGGTTGAATTTTGCACCAGTGGGGCAGGAGCCCCCCAGACGCAAACAAAAAAAGGGAACTTCAATTCCCAACATTCTTTGCACCGCGCCACACCAGAGCCAATCAGGCTGAGCGGCGCAAGCAAAAGGAACTTCGGAAACGCGCTGCAGCCAATCAAAATCAAACCCACAGAAAATAAAAGCTGCACAAGCCAAAAATGCACATGCCAAACTACAAGTCCCAGTGTCCTGCATGCCATGAGTGCGCAGAACACTGAGGCAGCCAGTGCGGGAAAAATAAAAATAAAAAGGCAGGCCGCGACACACACACACACCCCCGCACCGCCGCATCAAACTGCGTGGGAATTCCTGTGGTCCAGCCACCCAGGCCAGCCCATGGAAATATCCCCACCCCAACGCCGCATGTAAGTGGTAATACAATTTCCATTGTCCGGCCACCCAGGCCGGCCCACGGAAATACCTCTTCCCCCCCCCCCCCCCCGGCGCATCAAGCAGCAATGGGATTCCCGTGGTCTGGCCAGCAAGGCCGGCCCACAGAAAAAAACCCACCCCAACGCCGCATGAAGCGGCGAGGCAATTTCCATGGTCTGGCCACCCAGGCCGGACCACGGAAATACCACCACCCCAATGCCGCATCAAGCGGTGATGGTATTTCTGTGGTCCAGCCCCCGAGACTGGCCCACGGAAATACCCCCACCCCCAACACAAAACAACACAATCCAAAAACAGTCAAAAATGATCAAAACCAAAAATAAAAAACAGAAAAAGGAAACACAAAAACATCAAAAAACAAACAAGAAAAAACACACAGACCCCCCAACCCAAAACACCCCCCCCAAAAAAAACCCAACAACAACCAGGAGACGTCCTCTCTCCATGACGACTAGAACCAAACTGAGGAAAGAAACAAATTACTTACCGGAAGAAGAAGCCACACCCAAAGGACAGTAGAGAAAAATAGTAAAATACAAGAAAAGCTCACCAGCTCCAACCAGAAGCCACAAAAAACAAACATTCAAAAATATTCAAAATAATTACAAATAATTCCCAAATTACTGAAATAAGTTATCAAAACATTCAAAAATATTCCCACTAATCACAAATAATTCAAAAAAAGAAATAGGTTTTCACTCAAAAAAAAAACATCTAAACACAGTATAGAAACATTGATTTTAAAAAAACATTCTTACACATTTTAAAAATTATTATCCAAGGTACAACTATTTAAAAAAATTCACATAGTAACACATTATTTGGTTAAATACAATAATTATAAAAAATTATATCATCCTTTCCTCTTTTTAAAAACAAAACAAAAACAAAAACAAAAAATAAAAAATCACAGTTTATAACAGCCCATGCGTAAAAATAAAAATTTAAAAAACCACAATTAAAAACTAACCTCATTTGCATAAACATAAAACAAAAACCTTCCAAAACCATTTTAAAGAGTCTGGCACCACCAGGAAAATATGCCAGTTACCTATAAGAAGAGGGTAGGTTGGTGCATGTCCGGCATTAGCAGGCCAAACCTGGCCCAAACATCCCATACCGAGCCAGCCACACTTACCTTTACACCGTCTGAGGGTCACCACAAGGGTCCGGTCACTGAGAGTGGGGCAACCACCCCACAAAATGGGGAAAAGAATGAACTACAACTCCCATGGTGCCATGGGAGAAAAACGGCAGTTTATTAACAGGCAGGCCTAAAAACGGAATGTTGGGGAGAGCTGATTTGCATGTTGGACTGTGATTGGGTGGGAGAAAATCTAGCCAGGCCAATAAACTGAATGTTGAAGAGAGCTGATTTCCAGGTTGAACTGCAATTGATTGAATTTGAGAGTGAATGACTGACAGAGAAAGGTCCTGATGTGGATGGAACAAACCCATTCCATTTAAGCCTCTACAGTGGGTTCTGGATCAGTCACTTGTGTGTGTGTGTGCGTGCGTGCGTGCGTGCGTGCGTGCGTGCGTGCGTGCGTGCGTGCGTGTGTGTGCACATATATGGGCATATATGTGTGGTGTTTTATGTCTGTCTCTGAAATGTTTGGTGTAGTGTATGTGTGTGTATGATCCTAGCAAAAGTTCTCTCACCATCTGTGTGTGCGTGTGCGTGTGCGTGTGCGTGTGCGTGTGCGTGTGCGTGTGCGTGCGCCAGAGAGGGGGAGAGAGAGAGAGAGAGACTCTGTGTGTTGGGGTGTATCAGGTTCCAAAAAACCTAAACATACAATTAGCTCTCATCCTTCTTTCCCTACCTCCAGCCATTCTTCTCCCCTTCCTAATTTCTTTCCCTCACTCATTCTTACCCTCCCGTCTTCCTTTCCTCCTAAATGTTCCCCTCAATACCTGCCATCCCTCTCTCATCATCACGCTGGGGTGAGTCTACCCATGTTTCTTTATTGAAAGCCAAAGACATCACAAACAGTGTGGGGGGAGCCAAAAAGAAAAAAAAACCTCCTCAAGCCACCCCCACCCCATGGGTTGAGCCCCCCACAACCCCCCCCCCATAAATAATAGGCACATCCCAGTAATCCTCTATCAACACACAGATTAGTCTGCTTCTGCAGACGTTTTCGTGGTCATGTGGCAGGCATGACTAGACACCGGAGCCCACATAATGCTTTTTACCTTCCCAACAATGTGGTGCCTCTTTATCAACTTACAATTCCTTACTTTAGAACAAAAAGGTTGACAGGAGCTGGGAGAAAGACGGGTGCTCATTCCACCCTGCAATACTCAAGAATCGAACTGCTCACCTTCCACATCCCAGTAAGCCTCCATCAACACACGGATCAGTCTGCTTCTGCAGACGTTTCCATGGTCATGTGGCAGGCATGACTACACACCGGAGCACACGTCAAACCATCTATGACAAAAAAACTCTGCATCTGCATCCCAAACACACACACACACACACACACACACACACACACACGCACACACCAGATAAACATATCATAAGAAGGGACATACCTTCCCACAATTTTTTTTTTTAAAAATCCACCCCACCCGGCAAGGCTTTGAGCCCCTTTCCCCTCCAGGCGAGGGCCGTACATGTGTTGTGTTGTGTTGTGTTGTGTTGTGTTGTGTTGTGTTGTGTTGTGTTGTGTTGTGTTGTGTTGTGTTGTGTTGTGTTGTGTTGTGTTGTGTTGTGTTGTGTTGTGTTGTGTTGTGTTGTGTTGTGTTGTGTTGTGTTGTGTTGTGTTGTGTTGTGTTGTGTACACCCAAAAAACATTCCAACCACCAACACCCAAGAAAAACCCTGCCCGGCAGTGCTGCGCAAAAAATGCTATTGCCTCTATATACAAGGCTAAGGATACACTAGGATGCTCAGAATGGTGTAATAGATAGAATTATGGTTTCCAGGAGACCAGGGTTCAAACCCATGCTCAGCCATGGGAGCTGAATGGGGGTGTTGGAACTGATAAAATCACTTCTTAAATATCTTATTAACCTTGAAAGCCGTCTTAGGGTCATTATAATTTGTTTCTGACATGACAACACATAACAAGGAAAAACTAACTGTTCTTTCTTTTCCCAACATTATGGATTTGATAACAGTTGCTTAGGTTGTCCAAAATGAGCTTTCCATTCATAGAAGGAAAGATCTAGAAATGGGGCGAGGTGAAAAGCTAAAGGAAAAAGGTATCCCTTGCTTGAAAGCCAGTGGTGTCCAACTCTAGGGGTGGTGCTCATCTCCATTTATAACCAAAGTGCCAATGCTGTCTGCAGATGCATCTGCAGATGTTTCTGTGGTCACGTAGCAGGCATGACTAGACATCAGAGCACATGAAATGCTGTTACATTACCTGCCAAAAGCAGTATCTATTTATCTACTTGCAATTTCTCGCTTTCAAACTGCTAGGTTGGCAGGAGCTCGAACAGTGACAGGAGCTCACTCCGTCACACAGCACTAGGATCTCAAAACTGTTAAACTGGTAACCTGTCGACTTTCTGGTCATCAAGTTCAGCATCTTAATCAGTAAAACACCACACTCCCCGGGGTCAGGTGTAGAGCTCCACAAGTCGTGCTGTGAAGACAGAACATGCTCAGTGACTATTGAAAGCTGAGCAATTACCAGATGGAAGGCAGAATGAAATTGAGTATGATGATGGAAGGCCTAGCTGGATTAATTAAGAGAAACAAGCCACTCTGTAGCATTTTGTTCAAATTCCCATGTACAAATAAATAAAGATACGGTTCACCCAGATGGTGACTTATTTTCAAGAAGTAATATTTTTGTTAAGTGTGAAACCATTGGTACATCTTTGCACTATCTGCTTTACAATCTTAAGCCAGTGGTGTGATTCTCTGAAAAACCCCGTTTAACTCTGCTAGATTGTGCAGGATGCCAAAAGACAATGAGCTGGTTTAAGAATCTGTGCAATCTTTTCCTCGGTTGTCAGCAAAACTGAAGACAATGTAAAACATCTATCCAATTATTTCCATTAATATACAAGCATTAGGCATTCACATTCCTAATTAAGAGGAAACATGCCCTGTCAGGAATCTGCATGGGCTATTGAACATTGTCTAGATTGTTCCATAATTATCCTCATTTAATAGCTCTAAAAATGTAAGCAATGTGCATCCATTGAGGAAATCACCACTTGCCACATGAGAAGCCATGCTGTGGAGAACATGCTCTGCTTTGGCATGTTTGGGCTGTCGGTTTTCAGTTGTACGTGTTCTAATTAACAGAGACCAATGACAGCGCATCAGCCCATTCTGCCGACAGAGTTTATTAGGAAGGGGAGAGGAGGACCTAATACTTCTAAATTGCTTTGATAGAATGCTGGCTGGGATGGCATACACATAGAAAACTGGATAAAATATTGTCCATAAAACATAGTCCTAAATCCTACCAAGATTTAATTACAGTCTGAGCTCACAATGTTCCCCTGCAAGAATTGAAGCAACTCTGAGACAACTCCTAGGGGCAGTTGGTTGCTCTAGTACAACTGTTAGAACATGATTATGCCTTTTGTTTTCTCCAGGCAGAATTCCAGGAGGACTCTTCTGGTTTTATGGAAATCATCATGCTGTTACCCTTGAGTGTCTGTGGAATTAATAAAACAGTGGTATTCTCTCTTGGCAAAAGCAGCCATGCAGCCTCAAGCTTCATACCACCAAATATACTGTAGAGATGAGGAATACTTTTTCTAGGTTTTTTTTTACTGTAGAATCTTGCAGTCCTCATGGCCAGTGGCCTTGCTGTCTTCTCTGGGAGATACAGTCTGAGAAGTAACTTTTTGAAGCCATAATATACCAGTAAGGTTCTATACCAGAGGTTTTCAAACATCTACCATGGTTACCTAGGGTAGTAGGATCCAGTAAGCATTTATGGAACAAAAGTCATACAAATATCTGTTTTAAAGCATAGATCAGCAACTTCCAGAACTTTCAGAGTTTCACAATTACCTCCAGGATTCGTAGAAGATAGAAGAGCAAAAAGTAGGGGCTGGAGCCCAGAGGTACTCAGGGAATGACAACATGTGGCCCATGGATTGTTTGGATTTTGTGCCTGTGTGTGTGTGTTTAGCAGAGCATGCGGTTAAGCAGAACACAGCGGGGCATGGGCACGAGATACATGCTCTAAAACAGACACAGTTTAAGTTGAAAGAAAATATTCATTTATAAACTGCAACTGAAATAAGATATCTTCTCTCAACAAAGTTCAAACACCAGCATATAGTCTGTATAGAAGTTGGCAACAGCTGAGTGACACAGAACTTGGCAACAGTCTCACAAACAGAAGATAAGCCGACACTGGCCCGGGCAGGGCTCGGCATCTTATCAGAACAGTTAGAGATGGAATGCTTACGCAGAAGTTCAGGCTTGACTTCAGATTCCTTTCTCCCTCTCTCTTTCTCTCTCTCTCTCTCTCTGCTGCTCCAAGAAGCTTTCCTTCCCAGTAAGCCCGATGCAGAGATCTTTGCTGTTCCTTCTTGCAGGTTAGTCACTTTTTCCCAGATTCAGCTCACTCTCCTTTTGTTCTCCTTTAACACTCCTCAAGGTGGGCTTCTGTAGCCATTGTTTATATTACCCTGAGTTTGCTGATTCACTCTGCAACCATCATCAGCTGTGACTAAACCCTTAAAGTGATACACATTTCCCTATACAGCACATAGAACCCATGTTGCCTAACACGGATCACACTCTTTGCCCACCCCTTATTGTAAAGCTATTAAAACACATCCTGTTTCAAAAAAGTGTTGACCACCTCTATTGTCCATTTACCCTGCTCTCCTTGGGAAAACATTTAGACAGGATGGACATGTATCTAAAGAATAGATGGTTCGCCCCTTTCCTCCTTGCAAGTTGTTCACACCATCCAGTTGAACCAATTGATAATCATCTAACTGAAGCTGAAGCCATCAAAAAGTGTGTGTCTAAAGAACCTCCCAAAGTTTTACCTGCAATGTGGTACCCACTTTGATTAAGACAATATTTGAGCAATGTTCTAGAAATTCATCACAGTAGGATTCTGAGGGCCACCCCTCCACTGGGTGATATTATGATGGTAAAGTAGATTCTGCTGCTGTGGTGGTCAGAAGAAGTCCTGTGCAACAACAGCTTGCTTTCCGATCCTTCAGCAATCCAATATTTGCAAGGATCTTAAATACACACTCTTCACATTGTTTGCAACACTTTCCATTCTGAGACATCTGAAAATGTTAACATGTTGCACTCCCCCTTCAGAAAAAAAAGAGTTGTGTAGTATAGAAACCAGGACTGGCTCTCTGCAGAACTCTATTCTATAGCTACTTGGTTTCAGTTATCTGCAGGTCTCAGTATATTCCAGTGATGGTGAACCTTAGCACTCCAGGTGTTCTTGAACTTCAATTTCCAGAAGCCTTGATCAGCGGGAGTGCTGACTTAGGTATCTGGTAATTGAAGTACAAGAACACATGGAGTGCCAAAGTTCGTCATCACATGCATATTCAATACAAAATCCTGAAATACATAATAATATATGTATCTCTATGGCACATTGCCAGAGCTGGCCACTAGAAGCCAGGGTCTGCATTCTAGGGTTTGCAGTTATCCACAGTTTCAGGTATCCATGGTCGGTTTAGAAACATATGCCCCACAGATACAAGGGGCAACCTGTCCTGAAGTGCTCATTATAAGCACAGACACAATGATACAGCATACTGATGACATCATTAAGTGGTGACTGAGAGATTATTATACATCATTCTGGGTGGACTTTACAGAGCCATTATTTATTTATTTATTTATATAGTGTTCCTCTGGACAACAATTGAAGTTGTATTAGCTGGAGGATTCTGGGAGCTGTAGTTAGAAAGAAGTAATACTTCTGCTCTGCAGCTCATCTTGTCACTATCTTTCCTACTCAAATGAGATGTTTTGCAGTTCTTTTCAACTTATAAAAATCATGTCTTCACTTTTCAACTGGGCAAATAAATAAGTAGATGCAATTTTAGGTAGATTAGCCTTCCTGACTATGGCTTAAGTGTTTACCTATCTGTGTGCATGTGTGTGTGTGTGAGAGAGAGACAGAACAGGGATGGGCTGAAGTTTCAATTTCTGTCCCCTTCCCTTCCAGTTATCTGGTATATGTTGTGCAAAGACTACAGCAATAGCCAGTAGGGATTCACTGCTCCATGCTGGATCAGTGCTGCACCTCTCAGTGTTTCTAACCACAGCCATCCCTGCGCTTTGCTACTTAGACAAATAGTTAAACTCTTAATCGCCAAGCCACAGGACTATCATTGTCTGAGCCCCAGGATCACCAGACTGCTTCGTGGACGACACTCTAATTGCTCATTAATATTGAAGATCGAGGTAATTATTCTTGCAAAATCCCATGGCACCTTTGTAGCCTTAGCCTTCTTCTTTCTTTTCTTTTGCCAATGTTCCCCTCCCTACACTCTTTCCTAGCTTGCAAGGTGGCCTCTCATCCAGAAGGAAGCCTTCCATGCATCACCAGAGCATGGATGAACTGGGTGTGTGTGTGTGGGTAGTAGCCTGCAGTGGAAGCTTTTCTCAGACTATACAATGTCACTGCAAGAAAAAGTGAGGGAGGTGCAGAGTGGAAGGGGGGGAGTGATGAGTACACAGCATGCATCTTTATTATGAGAACATTAAACCCTGTTGAACTGTGTAAGCGAGCAGAACAAAACTGGGTGAACCAAAAGACGGAAGCAAATTACTTTATTTTGCTGCGTAGCAATATCACTGTCTGGTGAACTGCCTCATTTTCAAAAGATACACACTGGACTTTATTGTTATTTTTTTAAATCGCAAAATAAACTGGACCTCTTCAAGCACTGAAGAAAAAATTATTATCTCCCCCTCCCCCATTTAGGAAATTAAAAAATGCAAATCTTTCTTCTTTCCTGTCCAGATCAAACTTTGGACTGCCAAAATGAAACCACTTTCTTGGCTTTGTCGTTGGCCAAAATTAAATCTTCATCATTTCATGTTTCTGGTAGTAATCAGTGGACCAGTAAATGACCAGTAAATTCTGTATCTCTCCACATTCACAAAGTGTTTTGTCTGCTAGCAGCCCCCACTTAGAGAGCTCTAAGTGCTATGGGGCGGTATATAAATGTAATTGTTATTGCTAATTGCTGCTTAGTTACACCCTCATTGCCCCAAACATTAATGTTATATGTCAATGTATTACTTTCAAGTTGCACCTCTGTAAGGCATGTGTGAGATTCCTTATTTGAAAGGACCATGTGAGGAATATTCCACTAGAATCTACACAAGGAATTGATTGTTTGAAAATGCCACTCAGTCTTCTTAATTTTAAAGGAAGGCCCTTTATAAGCTTTCTATTTATTATCTTTTGATTTGGGAATATTTTTAATCTAGAAAACCTGCACTGGACTCCTAGGAAATTAAAGTGTCCTGAAAAGATATACCAGAACAACTGAATTATGGTCAACTCAGAAACTACATCATAGTCCTTTTAGAACATGTCAGGCACCCACCCACCCACCACCACTGAATGAGGAGACTTCTAAATACCTAATTAGTAAGCCTTAATGAAAGAAATGCCCTTTATTTTCCATTTGATGTCAAACCAGTCACATTTCTTGAGTAACGCTAGACTCTCCCAAAGCGCAAGTGGCAGTTTGAACACCCTAACTGTTATTGATTGAAAATATTGACAGAAAATCAATGGCATTTAGTCCCCTAAAGTGTCATATGTGCCTTTGAAAATCTTTTCCGTGATTTAGCATCTCTGAGCTTCATTTTCTCCATGCGGGAATAAATGAAGAACAAGGTTTTGACTTCACCTCCAAGGGTTTTTTCAAAGCAAAGGACAAACTGTTCACCTGCTGCAAACTGGCACTGCAATCCTGCCTCAATTCTCTACTTCTCCAAAGGGTTTTGAGGGTCATCTAGTGGGAGGGACTCACATTTGTCCGAAATGGAACAGCAGTGATGGCCGTTAACTGAATTTGTGGACCCATTGGTTTGAAGGTGGAGAAAATGTGTCATTAGACCTCTGGCAGTGCGAATTATTGCTGCCTCTTGACTTTTCAGTAGCAGGGCAGCCTTCAATAATCTGGGTTACCTGTTGCATGGACTCTGGGGATCAAAATGTTCAATGGGTGGAGGGGCTTCTCAAGACCAGGTTTTAGGGGCAAAATTTAAGACATGCTGAGGGAGAATCTGAATTTATGAACTGCCTTCCAGATATCGAGTTATATCACACATACCTTGAAAACTTTCCCATATGCTTTTCGAGAGGCAGGAATTCCCAGAAAGAGCCTCCTCGAAGATTGTGGTATTTTTGAACCACAATTGGGCGTACCCTGGTAACGGCAACCTTGTGTTGCCAGCTAATCTTTCTCACACTGGGTCAGGCAAAAGGAACTGATCAAGTGATCAAGAGCAAGAAAAGCTCATTTGGAAGATGGAAGGCTTGTCCAAATGAGGACAGCAGGCAGAAACATAAATTCTGGCAGAACAAATGCAAGGCAACAATCAGGAAAGCAAAGCAAGACTTTAAGGAGCGTATAGCTAAAAATAGTCAGAGAAATAACAAAGACTTCTTTAAGTACATTAGAAGTAAGAACCCAACTAGGAAGGCCATTGGACCATTAGACGACAATGGAAGACAAGGGGTTATTAAAGAGGAAACAGAGATTGCAGAGAGACTCAATGAATTCTTTGCTTCAGTATTCACTGAAGAAGACAGAAACCACATGCCCAAAACAGAGCCTATCTTCATAGGGAGGGAAACCGAAGAATTAAGCCAGATAGAAATAACCAGGGAGGAGGTCTTTGCATGTCTTGTTAAACTAAATGCTAACAAATCACCAGGACCAGATGGCATCCATCCATGAGTTCTCGGGGAACTTAAAGATGAAATTGCTGATCTCCTAGCTAAAATATATAATCTTTCCCTCAAATCAGGCTTTGTGCCTGATGACTGGAATGTAACACCAATTTTCAAAAAAGGATCCAGGGGTGATCCAGGAAATTACCGACCTGTCAGTTTGACATGTGTCCCAGGTAAAGTGATGGAAACCATACTAAAAGATAGGATTAATAGGCACATAGAAGAGAAGGTGCTGCTAAAGGAGAGCCAACATGGCTTTTGCAAGGACAAATCATGCCTCACTAATCTGTTGGAATTTTTTGAGAGTGTCAACAAGCATGTGGATAAGGGGGATCCAGTTGACATTGTTTATCTGGACTTTCAGAAGGCTTTTGACAAGGTCCCGCACCAAAGGCTCTTGAATAAACTTGCCAGTCATGGAATAAAGGGACAGGTCTTGTCCTGGATCAGCAACTGGCTAAGGGACAGGAAACAGAGGGTAGCACTAAATGGACACTTCTCCAAGTGGAGGGAAGTAAAGAGTGGGGTCCCCCAAGGTTCGGTACTGGGACCCCTGCTTTTCAACCTCTTCATAAATGATCTAGAAGTAGGAGTAAAAAGCAAGGTAGCCAAATTTGCTGACGACACTAAATTATACAGGGTAGTGAAAACTGTGAGAGATTGTGAGGAGCTCCAGAGGGATCTCTTGACACTGGGGGAGTGGGCAAAACAGTGGCAAATGAGCTTCAACATTAGTAAGTGCAGAGTGATGCATGTTGGGGCAAAGAACCCCAATTAAATTTATAAACTGATGGGGTCTGAACTCTCTGCGACAAACCAGAAAAGGGACCTTGGTGTCCTGGTGGACAACTCAATGAAGGTGTCAACCCAGTGTGCCTCAGAAGTGAAAAAAGCAAACTCAATGCTAGGGATCATTAGGAAGGGTATAGAAAATAAGTCAGCAAGTGTCATTTTGCCTCTTTATAAATCTATGGTGAGGCCCCTTCTGGAATACTGTGTACAGTTCTGGTCGCCACACCTCCAGAAGGATATTATGGAGTTGGAAAAAGTGCAGAGGAGGGCAACCAGAATGATTAGGGGACTGGAACACCTTCCTTACCATCTGAGGCTGCAACGGTTGGGCCTCTTCACTCTTGAACGACGGCGTCTAAGAGGTGACCTGATTGAAGTTTATAAAATCATGCATGGTGTGGACAAAGTAGAGAAGGAAAAACTGTTTTTCCTATCGCATAACACTAGAACTAGGGGACACTCAATGAAACTTTTGGGTACTAGTTCTCAAACAAATAAGAGAAAGTACTTTTTCACCCAGAGGATTACTGGTCTATGGAACTCCCTGCCAGAAGAAGTGGTGACAGCTGTCAGTCTTGACAGCTTTAAGAAAGGATTAGACAAGTTCATGGAGGACAAGAGTATCAATGGCTATAATTATGGATACTTAAGGACAACCTCGGGGTTGGAGAGATAGGCAGGATATCTCTCAATATCATTTCCAGGGAATCCTAAGCAGGTGAAGGCATCTGTTTGGGAATAACCTGAAGGAAATGGTGAGCCACTGTGTGAGACAGAATGCTGGACTGGATGGGCTGTGGCCTGTTCCAGCAAGGCTGTTCTTATGTTCTTATGAACTGCTGAATTTAACTCACCAAAAGGTATCTTTCTTTTTGGCAGTATCACATCAGATCTAGACATGGAATAAAAATATGCTAGAGGCAGAGGAGGAGTCTCATTTACAACATGGAAAAGTTACTTTTTTGGACTGCAACTTCCAGATTCCCAGCCACCATAATTGTCAACTATCCAAGCAGGGGATAGGTGAACCAGAATAATAACTTTTCTCACATTTTGAATTATTTCTGAATTATTTCTCAGTGACTTACTGAACATATTACCTTACCTGATGAACACTGTAACTGAAAACCCAAGTGTCTGAGATTTTTGTTTTGTTTAGTTTTTAGTCTTCTTCCACTGTTCCAGTGATGGTGAACCTTTTAGAGATCGAGTGCCCAAACTGCAACCCAAAACCCACTTATTTATCACAGTGTGCCAACAAGGTGGGGCAAACTCTATGCTGGGGGGAGGGAGGAAGTGCTACCATTGGGCTACTGGCAGAGGGGTGGGGCAAACTGTGCTGGAGTGATGGTGCCCATGCCCACAGAGAGGGCTCTGAGTGCTTCCTCTGGTACGCATGCCATAGGTTCACCACCACTACCCTATTCCTACTTCCTTTTGTGTGGTCTCTTTAAGATGATAAGACTTTCTCATTTCTGATATTGGCAAGCTTTTCTGTTAGACATTTTGGACAGAAAAAGGGATTCTTATCTCATGTGCAGGTCAGACTTTAAACTGCCAAAATGAAGCCACACGCCAGATTTAGTCTTTTTGTCGGGGCGGTGGCAGAGTGATCTGAGTTTACAGAAGCTAGACATAACACATATGCCATGGTCAGATCACTATCTGGTGGCTCTAGACTTTCTGGGGGCGACACTTCATCGTAAGGAGGCAGGGTCTATTAAAATGGCCCGCCCCCGGCAACTGATGGATCCGGATGGATTCCAGAGGGAACTGGGGGATTTTCCTCTGGATCGGTGCCACGATTCACCCGAGGCACTTGTTGACCTGTGGTATGGGATGACAACAGCTGCCTTGGATGTAATCACTCCACTACGGCCTCTCAGAGCCCGTGGAGCTAGGTCATCCCCGTGGTTCACTGAAGAACTACGGGAGCTCAAACGGGCAAAGAGATGTCTTGAGCGCCACAGGGTGAAGACCCAGAGCAATTCCAATTGGACACTAGCTAGAGCCGCTATTAGGGCCTACCTAGTGGCAGTGGGGGTGGTGAAGCGGCAATACTTCACCACCCTTATTGCCTCCGCTGATAATCACCCAGCCACCCTGTTTCGGGTGACCAGGTCCCTCCTGGGTAGGGAGGGGCCTGAGCCTGGTTGGCAGGGATCGGCTGAGGACTTTGCTGACCAACTGGTGGAGAAAATCGATCGGATTCGCTCGGGGTTCAAACTTGGCGTGGATGGGGAGGGTCCAGGGGGAGCCAGTGCACAGTCTTGCAGTGTTATCTGGGATCAGTTTAATCCAGTTGCCCCGGATGAAGTGGACAGGCTCCTTGCGGTGGTCCACGCCACTAATTGTCCATTGGATCCCTGTCCCGCCTGGCTGGTAAAAACCTCTAAGACGGTGACAGGTGGCTGGGTCGGGGCTATAATTAATGCATCTTTTCAAGAGGGGATGTTTCCAGCACCGTCTGGTGCGCCCCCTCCTGAAGAAGCCATCCCTCGATCCAGCAGTCCTAACCAACTACAGACCTGTTTCCAACCTCCCCTTTTTGGGGAAGGTACTGGAGAAGGCAGTGGCACGTCAGCTGCAGGGGGTACTGGATGAAGCGGACTATCTGGACCCATTCCAGTCAGGATTCAGACCTGGATATGGTACTGATACTGCATTGGTCGTGCTGATGGATGATCTCTGGCGAGAGCGGGATGGTGGTCATCCGTCCGTCCTTGCTCTTCTTGACCTCTCAGCAGCCTTCGATACCATTGACCATGGTATCCTTCTGGAACGGCTCCGAGGATTGGGGATCCAGGGCACGGTGTGGTCCTGGTTTTCCTCAATTCTGAGGGGCAGGACCCAGTCGGTGTGGTTGGAGAATGAGAGGTCCAGCCCTAGGCCTCTCCAATATGGGGTGCCTCAGGGCTTGGTGCTCTCTCCTCTCCTATTTAACATCTACATGAAGCCGTTGGGGGAGATAATTCATTCCCATGGGGTGCGGTACCATCAGTACATGGATGACACACAGTTGTACATCTCGTCCCATGGGGACCCCAGTGATGCAGTCAAAGTCCTTTCCAGCTGTCTGGAGGCTGTTGGGGTCTGGATGGGGGCTAACGGGCTACAACTGAATCCTAGCAAGACTGAATGGCTATGGATAAGGGGTCCTGCGTTATTCCGGGGGCTACCATCTTTGGTTTCGGATGGGACTATTCTGTCCCAGACAGACCCGGTGCACAACTTGGGGGTCCTCCTGGATTCACGGCTGCTGCTAGAAGAACAGGTGGTGGCTGTAGCCGGGAGGGCATTCACCCAACTTTGGGTGATTCACCAGTTGCACCCACTCCTGGACTGAGACTCTTTGCTCATGGTCTCTCATGCTCTGGTGACCTCCAGACTAGACTACTGTAATGCACTCTACATGGGGCTGCCCTTGATGACCATTCGGAGGCTGCAGCTGGTCCAGAATGCTGTGGCCTGGGTGGTGATGGGGTGTGGACGTTATGCCCATGCCTCACCACTGCTTTGGGAGCTGCACTGGTTACCAGTCTGCCTCCAGGTGCAATTCAAGGTGCTGGTTTTGACCTTTAAAGCCCTATATAGTAGTGGGCCAGGTCTAATGACCGCATCGCCCTAAGGACGTCTGTCCGTCCAACCAGAGCAGACCAGAGGGGCTCCCTAATTGTGCCATCGGCCAGGGGGGCTCGCCTCTCTGGCACAAGGAGGAGGGCCTTTTCCGTGTCCGCACCGGCCCTTTGGAACCTCCTGCCTGTGGAACTGCGTCTCCAGATGGAGTTGTTGCCCTTTAGGAAGGAACTAAAGACCTGGCTAGCGGGCCAAGTTTGGGGTGCAGGTGGAGGGGTGGTTTCCATTGGGTGGCTGGTTTAGAGGATTATGCCTTCCTCCTCAGTTCCTTCGGTACCCTGCACCCCTTTTTAGGGGGTGAATTTTAATTCTATTTTTATCGGTTTTTATCTGTTTTATGTTGTGATTGTGAACCACCCTGAGTCGGCCTTGGTCGAGTGGGCGTTATAGAAGTCCAACAATAAATAAATAAATAAATAAAAGCTACATTCTTGGCTTTGTCATTGACCATTGGTGCATGTTTTGGCAGTAATTGGCAGACCAGTAAATAGGCAGGATTCTGTGTCTCTCCACATTCACACAGTCTGTTCTTGTCTGCCAATAGCCCCCACTTGAACATGCTGATCTTACATTTAGGTACTCTGACCCTCAGCCTATTCAGGGTCCTCCAAGTGACATTGAGTTCTTCAGCTATATCCTCCTTTAATGTTATTCCTTGTTTAGTGAGTTCCTTCCTCCAGCTTCTATTTTGAATTTGCTCTTGCATACCCTCAAAAATGTTTGTTCTTGCCATAAAGCTCTTCCTGGATCTGAGTTGAAAGACATGAGGTACATATTCATCCAGAGGATGTTGAGGGTAATTATCTTGCTTAGTTCTTTCAGTGTCTGCTGCTATTTCTCTCCTGATCTTAGGTGGAGTGACACCAACAAGAGGATACATTTTCTCAATGGGTGTAGGTTTCAGGCATCCTGTCACTATGCACATTGTGGAATAACATTAAAGGAATAACATTAAAGGAGGATATGGCTGAGGAACTCAATGTTGCTTGGAGGATCCTGAATAGGCTGAGAGTCAGAGTGCCTAAATGTAAGATCAGCGTGTTGAGAGCAATGTCAACTTGTTTCACGTGTGCATTTGCATTCCATACTGGAGTAGCATACTCTGCCACAGAGATGCTCAGGGCCAAAGCTGATTGTGCAGTGTGGATGGTTGAGCGCCCCATGTATAGTTTGTCAATGTCCTGATGATATTGCTCCTCATACTAACTTTAGCTTTGGTATTCAGAGAAAGGGAAGGAAGCATATGAAATAGATTATCAAGCAAATGAACATAACGATGCTCAAACACTGGTAAATTTTACTATGCAACATGTGACAAGGGAAGAGAACACGCTCGTGGTAGGACTTCCCTTCTTCCAGTGGCAGCTCTGCCTATATCACAATCATTACAACAAACACATGCTTCTGCCCCCCCCCCCCCCGCAAAAAAAGCTGTCTACAAGTTCCTGGGAGTGAGTATTTTTAGTGTAAGGGACCAAAGACAATGAAACAGCCGAAGGGTTGGCTTAACACAGGTTTATTGCATGATGATACGGAGGAACATGTGGTAATGGCGGATGAGTAGCTCAATATATACAGCTGGCTATACATTTGAATGTGGCTCGTCGACAGACTATTGGTTGCTGCCTGCGTGACGTCGTAGGAGGTCACGCCCTTCTTGACCAGGTGAGGAGGTCGTGGGGAATCTTCCCGCGCTGCTGAACCAGGTGACTATGATCCATGAGAGCTGGACGCTCGCTACTGCCCTCTGGTGGTCACTAGCTCGCGTCCCCTTATTAGGTTACATTGATACAGCTGATGGTTATAATGTTGCACACAGAAAGGTTACATTGGTAACACATGGCAAAGGTACATTGTTAAAGGCACAGCTTTACAGAACACAACATCCCTCCCCCCTAGGATGAGACAAAGTCTCTCAGCCAAGATGGCTTGTTGCATGTGCGTTTGGGCCGTGAAGAGGGCTGCCCCCCCTCGGGGGCGTTATTGCTTCTTTGTTCCCTGGTCCCTTGTCCTGAAATGGGAGAGGGAGACTTGTTAGTGGCTTGCCGCTGTCTGGCGGCCTTAGGGGAAGGGAAAAACTCCACTGTGGGCAGACCGGGGGCCGTCGGGACTAACGAAAAACCCCTCTTCTCGCTTGGACGGGTGGGGGACCACTCCGAAAAACTCCACCGGTTCTGAAAATCAAAATCTAAGTTGGTAGGGGTATCCGCATTCGTGGGGACTTTCCGCGAGATATGTATGGGGTCGGGTTCCTCCTCCTCGGAAAGATCCCCTAGGATATCTATGAGGAAATCCTCCTCCCCCCTTGGTGGGGGCCCACGGTCCCCCTTTCCTCCCCCTTGGGCTGAACGGGTGGGGGAGAACCCTAACGCAGACTTATTTCCTGCTTGATTCGTGCCCTGCTCATCGGAGACCCTGCGACGGAGCTGGTCTGCGTGCCGCCTCCATAGGAGCCCTGTGCTGGTTTCCACGCGGTACGACATGGGGCCGGTTTGCTCCACGACTACGCCCGGTACCCAGGCTGGGCCCGTGCTGGCGTAATTCCTGCAATGCATGGGGGCGCCTATACTGAAACTCTTTGTAGCCTCTAGCCCGATGTTCCTTCCTTTGTCCTCTACCCTCGTGGGGTCTAGCCTAGTAAGGATGGTGGTCAGCTTCCTGCGCATTAAGAGCTCTGCGGGGGAGTATCCTGACGCCAATGGGGTAACCCTGTATCCTAGCAGAAACTGACACACTTGCAGGTTCAGATCCCCTGGGCCCATGCGCCGCAACGCGTCCTTCGTGGTGCGGACGAGGCGCTCTACTTGGCCGTTGGTGGCCGGGTGAAAAGGGGCGGAGGTGATATGCCGAACGGCGTTAATCTCCATGAATGCCCTAAACTCGGAGGACGTGAAACAACTAGCGTTGTCGCTAATTAACGTGTCGGGTATGCCGAACGTGGAAAAGAGCCTCCGCAAATGCCTAATGGTCTGGGCCGAGGAGGTGCTCATGACTGGGATAACCTCCAACCATTTGGAGAAAGCGTCCACTAAAGGAGGAACAGGGTGCCTCTGAATGGGCCCGCGAAATCTACGTGCACCCGGGACCACGGCCCCTTAGCCGCGTCCCATTCCCTGTGGGGAAGGCGGGCCTCCTCTGGTCTGGAGCATTGGCAACTTTCACAAGTGCCGACCATGTGCTCGATGTCGGCGTCTAGCTGGGGCCACCAGAAGTAACTCCGGGCCAGCGCCTTGGATCGCACGATGCCGGGGTGGCTGACGTGCAGCAGTTTGAGCACCCGCGGCCGAAGGGAAGTGGGAATCACCACCCGCTGCCCCCACAAGAGACACCCCCTCTCTAGGGACAGTTCTAGCTTTTTTCTGAAAAATGGGGCGAACTCCTCCACCGGGGAGGACGCGGGCCATCCCTTCTGCAGCCAGGAGCTGACTGTCGCTAACATTTTGTCCTTCTCTGTCGCTTTGGCAATGTCGGCGGGCACTACGGGGGGCGAATCCAGCACCTCTATCATGAGAACCTGATGGTCCCGCTCCCCCATGCTCACCTGGCTGGGGTTAGGGGGAGGGGAGACCTAGATAGGGCGTCCGCATGGCTGATCTCTTTCCCGGGCCGGTAGATCAACGCGTGCTGATACGCGTTGAGAAAAATGGCCCACCTGAGCATCCTCGGAGACAGGATCTGCGGGGTGGGCTTATCGGCGGTAAAAATGCCTAGCAAGGGCTTGTGGTCTGTTACGATGGTGAAGGGGCGGCCGTACAGAAAATCGTGAAATTTTTTCGTCCCTGCGACTATTGCTAGTGCCTCCCTGTCCGTCTGTGCGTAGTTCCTCTCTGCTTGGGACAGGGACCTGGAATAAAATGCTATCGGGGCCTCTCTCCCGTTTTCCAACACGTGGCACAGCACCGCCCCCACCCCCACCGGAGATGCATCACAGATCAGAACTACTGGGCGCTTGGGGTTGAAATGGGTCAGTATAGCGTCGGACGCCAGGAGGCTTTTCAGCTCGTCAAATGCCCTTTCTTGGTCATCGCCCCACTTCCATACCTGGTCTTTCTTTAGCAGTTTGTGTAGCGGCTCAGCCACCGCTGCCTTTCGGGGAAGGAAGGAGTGGTAGAAGTTGAGCAGCCCTAGGAACGACTGCAACTCGGGCTTGGAGGTGGGGCGGGGGGCTTTCTTAATGGCCGCCACTTTGGACATGGATGGTCTTATTCCCTCAGGAGTCACACAAAACCCTAGGAACTCAACCTCGGTTGCGAAGAAGACGCATTTGTCCTTCCGCAACCTCAGCCCCGCCTTTTCGAATATCGTAAGGACCTTCCCCAACCTTTTGGCCAATTCAGCCCGACTCCCCCCCCCGTTATTAACACGTCATCAAAATAAGGCAACACCCCCTCCAATCCCTTCAGGAGGCGTTCCACGAGTGACTGAAAAATTCCAGGTGCTGAATTCACGCCAAACTGAAGGCGCGTCACCTGGAACGCCCCCTTATGGGTGACTATGGTCTGCACAGCAGCTGCGGCAGGGGAGACACCGTAAGCTGCTGGTAGGCCTGTGCTAAGTCGAGCTTAGCGAAACACTTTCCCCCGTGTAACCTGGCCAGCAGATGGCTGACTACCGGCACCGGATATGCATTCGGGCGGATCGCCTTGTTGATGGTGCACTTGTAGTCGGCGCATATGCGGACCTCCCCATTGGCCTTTAGAGCGGTTACAATTGGAGTTTCCCACTCCGCAGAATCTACAGGCACAAGGATCCCCTGGCCCACCAACTTGTCCAGCTCCGCCTCTATCTTGTCCTTGAGTGCAAACGGCACCCGGCGTGGTTTTAGGCGAATTGGGCGGACCTCCGGGTCCAGGTCGAAAGTCACTGGGGGCCCCTTGAATTTCCCAAGTCCCTTTTTGAAGACTTCGGGGTGCGCCTCGCACACCTCTTGAATTGGATCAGTCCCAACGGCGTGCATCCCAACGGTGTGCACCCCCGCAATAAACAACCCCAGGGGCTGGAACCATTGAGTCCCAAGGAGGCTGCAATTTCCTCCTTTGAGCACGACTAGGGGAAGGGACGCGGCATGCTCCTTGAATTTGACCTGAAATTCTCCAACCCCCAACACTGGAATACTGTTCCCTTGCACGTCCCGTAGTGTGGACCTCAATGCTTTGAGCTTGGGTCGCTTGTGGGGGGCAATTCCCTAAAACTCCCTCTGGGAAATGATTGAATATGAGGACCCCGAGTCAATTTCCATCCTAATGGGGGCCCCTTGTACTAGTACCTCAACAAAGTAGCGGGGGTGTCTAGTAGACACGCTGAACACTGGGGCGTTGTCCTCGCTGCCGTCGGCGATGCGGCCCACGCCGTCCTGCTTCCGCGTGGCCTGGGCGCCATCCTTGGGTTTCGTTGGGCGGTCTTGTCCCGTGGAACGGTCTGCGGAGCTCCTCCGGGTCTCACGCTTCTTTCTGCACACCTTGGCGATGTGCCTGCGGCGGCCGCAGTTGTGGCACTCGGCCTTCCAGAAGGGGCATTTCACGCGGTCGTGGGCCGCTCCACAGCCGTCGCATCGCCGGCTCTCCTTCCGGACCCTCTGGACGTCCTCGTCGTTGCTGCTCTCTGCGGACGACCTCGAAGTTCGCCAGGCCGCCTGTACCAGAGCCTCTGCTTTGCTCGCCTTTGGCCGCCAGTCCTGATGTTCTTGGACCCCGGCCTTCGTAGCTTCTGCAGCCTGGGCCGCTGTTACGACCTCCTGCAACGTGGGAGGCGGCTCTTGGTTCATTAACGTGCGCTGGGTTTCGGCGTCGTTCAGGCCGCACAGCACACAGTCTCGGAGGGTGATTTCAGCATTCTCCCATTTGCACGGGCCAGCCGCCAGCCGCAGGGCCGCCACGAATGCGGCGACCGTCTCCCCGGGCGCTTGGACTCGCCTCCAAAACGCACTCCGAGCGGGAAACATCGCCGTGGCGGGCCGGACGTGCTCACGCAGCATCTGCATGAGTCCCTTGGCCTTGAATTCGCTCACCCTCCTCGGTGCAATCAGGTCCACCAAGGTCCTTTTTGTTTCCTGCCCGAGCATTCTGGTGAAGATGGCTCTCTTCTTCGCCTCTTCCGTGACTTCGGACTCGATCAGTGCGGCCTGGAAGTCCATCTCGAAGATCTCCCAGTCACCCGGGTTCCTGATTTCGAAACCGGCGCATGTCTTGGTCCCGTGGGCTGCCATATCCCACCTTCGTCGCCAATTTAGTGTAAGGGACCAAAGACAATGAAACAGCCGAAGGGTTGGCTTAACACAGGTTTATTGCATGATGATCCGGAGGAACATGTGGTAATGGCGGATGAGTAGCTCAATATATACAGCTGGCTATACATTTGAATGTGGCTCATCGACAGACTATTGGTTGCTGCCTGCGTGACGTCGTAGGAGGTCACGCCCTTCTTGACCAGGTGAGGAGGTCGTGGGAAATCTTCCCGCGCTGCTGAACCAGGTGACTATGATCCATGAGAGCTGGACGCTCGCTACTGCCCTCTGGTGGTCACTAGCTCACGTCCCCTTATTAGGTTACATTGATACAGCTGATGGTTATAATGTTGCACACAGAAAGGTTACATTGGTAACACATGGCAAAGGTACATTGTTAAAGGCACAGCTTTACAGAACACAACAGTATTAAACCACTTATTTTCAGGGAAGTGGGAGCAACCATTGCTCCGTGGCAGGAGGACATTTTCCACTTTCATCCCTGCCACAGAGCCCCCTAAGCTCCTCCCCTCAGCTACTTGGAGGGGAGTGGGAGCGACTGTTACCCATGACATGGGCCTTAAGATTCCCGAGGATGTTGCAGAGGATGCTGAGTACCAGGCTCCATCACTGACATTGAGCCTGGATGATGTCTCTTAGGCTCTCTCAGATATTCAGCCACAATGTTTAATTGTATTTCAAGTTTTATGTAATTTACCATCTTTGTTTGTCTGTAAACCACTTTGGGTCACCAATAGGTGAGGAAAGCAGTATAAAAATATACTTACTAAATAAACAAATAATTTTTTTAAAAAAATCATGGCTGCCTGACATCCTCATTCCACCTTTTGTGGGTAGTTAGAAAAGATCCCCAACAATGTGATAGCATTTAAAATTTCCAGCACATTAAGACTGGCATTTTGTCTTCTGAATCATCACAAGTAATGAAGGTCAGTACAAGCAAACATTCTGTCTCTGGCCCTTAGTTAGACGCTGGTTCTGCTTGGCCATCGCAGCAGGAGGCGGCAGGTCTTCCTCAGTCTTGCTTTCTCTTTCCGAGGCCTGGCTGCAGCTGGCTTCAGCATATGGCTGGCCATGGAGATATTTTGCAGGGTCCACTGCCTCAATAACTATTTAATGATAAATCGCTGCTGGCTAATGTCAGGATGAAACCTTGATGGCTGCTGGCAAAAGTCTTAACTATAGGAAATGGCAGTGGGCATATTTTCCCCCTCCTGAGAAGGAGAACTTTCCTCCTCTTTCTCAATATTGCTGCAAGATGCATTTTGATTTCTCTCTCAGATGAGGAAAGAAGGGCAGAAAGTATTCTTGCTCCTTCTTTGCCTGAATGGAAGGGAATCGAAGAGAACCTGGCAGGGTTATTGCTAGCCTTAAGGTCCTTAGTATTTGTGAGTACCACCACCAATCTGCATTCTGCCCAGTAAAGGTTGAAAGTCATCATCAGCAACAACAACAACAAGAAGAACAAAAAGAGAAACAACTTTGCAGAAATATGCATGTGCTAACATGCCCATCCTCTGTGTGGACATGCGTCCCATCTCCCCAGGATTTGCCCTGTCCCTCTGCCCAGCAGTCCAATGGAAGCACTTCCTCCCACCTCCCAGCACAGAGTTCACCCTGCCCCTCTGCCCGGCAGCCCAATGGGAGAGCTTCCTCCCCGCCCCCCGCCCCCAGCAGAGCCCTACTTTCTTTATCCCAGGTAGGGACCATACCCATCAAGCACTGCTCTGGAAAATACAGGAACTGCTCTGGCCCAGGTGTGCATGTGCAGCAAAAACTCCTTTGCACATGTGCAGAACCAATTTGTGCATGCACAGAACATGTTTGTACATGCACAGATGGGTTCTGCGCATGCGCGAGAGTGCAGTAACCCCTTTCCTTGGCATTCTAAATATGGGATGGCACCAGGAAAGGGGAGGAGCACACACCAAAATACAGGATTTCCCAGCCAATCCGGGATACTTGACAGGTATGGTAGGGACTTATGGGCCACCCTGTAGAATAGTAGAATATCATAGAGTAAACAAAACAAAAGAGCACACACACAAAAAAAGACAAAAATGTTTTGGCACCTTAAAGACTAAACTGCTGTATTTAAATGTGACCAAGTCCACTTCATCAGACATTCAAGCTTTTTACAACTGACAATAATGGAAAATCCCCTGTTGTTATTCAAACCTGATGCAAAGCCTGGCCCTATTGCAAATGGTTGCAAAACAACTTACTTTTCTGTGAAGCTGGCCAATATCTGCCTGTGTACCTGATGTGTATAATAAATTAATGCCATGAGGCCTCACTTGTATGTCTGATGAAGTAGGCTTGGACTTACGAAAGCTCACATTAAATACAGCAGTTAGTCTTTAAGGTGCCACAGAATTTTTTTGTCGTCTTTTCCTGTTTTGTTTTATTTACTCTCTGATATGCTTGCTCAGAATAACATGGCTATCACTTCAAACATATGTAGAATAGTATTTCTGGCAATAGTCAGAGCTTGGAAGAGTCCCCTTTCTGAACTACAATTCCCAGAAGCCTATAGTTAAGCTGGCAGGGAGGTTTTGAGTGTTGTTGTCGAAAGAGAGATGCCCCCCACACCCAAGCTCTGAAAAGAATTGCTATAATTGAAATAAAAAGACAATTCATCTCACATAACGGGGTAGCTTTATGGCCAGGAGAATTTCTGTGTATCCTGGATGTGTTGCCCCACATATTAATCCCTCCAACAGAGGATACCTTCTCAAAAAAGTACCAACCTTTGAAACATGGGCCAGAGACAAATGTTAGAAATGTCTTGTAAGTAGGGGGGGGGGAGGAAATCCTTAATGAATATTAGTGCCAGTGTCATGCCATAAGCTTCCCTCATCTCTACGATCATGCAGATTGGCTTGCATCGTTTGGTGACTGATCTTTAAGATTTAAGCATGGGATTTCTTTAAAACCCCATTTTCATGGATAGGCAGGAAGACTTTTCCCGGCATCTCTTTGTACCATTAACATTTTAAAACTCTGATTGTTCCATATTTAATTGTTTTCATAGAGTTGTTCCAGCATGTTTGACTCTCTGATTATGTATAGCTTTAATAGTACTGAGCCAGTTTGGTTCCCCCTGTAGGAAGAAATATGAACATATATGAATGAATGAATGAATGAATACAGTATGTATCCAAGACCAAGAGTTCTCAACCTTTTAAAGCCAGGGGCCGGGTCATACTCCCTCAGACAGTCTCAGGTGCTGGATAGCCATTTTGCCCTTCCTTCACCACATGGCACTTCCTGGTGTGGTGGAGGCAGGGGGGGGTGTACATGAAACAGTGCCATGGGACACATCCAGCCCACAGGCCATAGGTTGAGAATCTCTGTCCTAGACCCATTGATCAGGGATGGTTTACCAATTGCCCTCAAGTGGTTGTTTGGACTCCAACACTCATCAGTTTCAGGATGAACGGTCAGCAGTCCAGGGAAATTGGGTTGTAGTTCAGTGAAAATACTGAAATAAAATAAATCGTCAACATTTCCTCCACACAGGAAAATAGATGGGGTTTCTGGGGCTTTGGGAAAAATGGAGAGGGAGGCACATGCAATTATGGACTATGGCTCTCATTCCTGGTTTAAACCACCAGGATTTTTCAAAACTGATTCAAAACGATGAGTTATGTGGTATGATGAATTCAAGTCCTCGCTTTAGCTATAAAATTCATTGTGTGACTTTGGGTTGACTGCCCTCTCTAAAAGGCCTTGCAAAAGTGGCTATGAAGCTGAAAGTTATGGGAAGCCATGTGAGCCATCCTTTGTTACAATGCAAAAAGTCATTTTGACACACACACACAATTTTTAATAAAGTATATTGAGCCTTTCTTGGCCCCAAAATCACTCTCAAATCTCATTTGGTTGTTCTAGCATATTTATATCCAAATTTTATTGTGCTTGAACATTTAAAGTTGTAGTGTTACGATAAGTTAACACTACAGCTTAGACTGCTCAGCACCTAAGTAACAAATTCCTTTAATGCCATTTTAATGACACCTGAAAGGCATTAAACAAAACATGATTGCTACTCCATAAAACAGGGGGACAGTTTCCCTCACACAGCATGTATGCAAATGTTATTTACCCATTTCAGACTCCACAGTAACTTTGACATGGACCCCAGATGGAAGAACTGTAATTAATTCACACTGCTTTAATAGCTCTGTTCCTAAAACAAAGATGAGGATAAGGACATGGTGATGGGCAAGGGATGTGTGGGGTTGAACCCACCCACTCACAGATCTATGAAGAATGCAAGGAACATAGAACTAGACCAGTGATGGTTAACCTTTTAGAGACTGAGTGTCCAAACTGCCGTCCATGCCACACCCTCATGCTGCATGTGAGCCACTTGCCCTACCCCAGATAGGAGAGGGAGGAAGCGCTCCCATTGGGCTGCTGGGCAGAAGGGTCGGGTGAACTCTGTGATGGGGCAACATTATGCGTGCCCACAGAGAGTGCCCCCTGTGGCATGCATGCATGCCATAAATTCACCATGACTGAACTAGACTAGCAGCAGGATGTAGTCCTACACATCTAGAGATCACAAGGTCAGGGCTGGCTATTTAGAAACTCTTGTTCCCAGTAGATGGGTGGATGGTGCATAATATGGCAACTTTGCTGAAGTACAGCAGGATTGGCTGTGTGGAAAACCTTCAAGATCATCTTTGGGCAAGAGGAATATTGTAAGAAACAAGGGAAATGTTGAGTTTACATGAAGATCTTTAAGCATTCCAGTCTGAGGGTAAAATTCATATTGCAATGTTTTTGCTCCAGGCACACAATAACTTGGGAATGAAATATGTGGATCCTAAGACAATAAGTAATCTCTTAGCACTTCAGGGACTACTGCTTATTCTGTAATTATATGCTAACTGTATTGTTTAGTTTGGTGCATAAAGCATCCACTGAGCAAGGAGAAGTGGAATATGAGCTGGTTAGAGGAGGTGACTGTTCTTTCCCTGGGTACTCTGCTTCTCTGGCAAACTTCTCTAAGCCTTTTATATCTCTTTCTTGTATATATCATACAGTAGAAATGTCTTATAGGAAACTTCTTATAGGGTCAGTTTGGCTCACTGGTTAACATCACAAATGAAAGGAATATTCATTATAATCCCATTTCTTGTCAATTTACATTTTTTCAACACAATGAGATACCCCAGCCTAGAAGCCCTGACTGGGAAAAAACAACAAAGAACAATTTCCTGTTTCAAAATTTCTGATTTGCACAAAATATATCTGCTCACCTTGCCCAAGGGATCTGACGGAGGACACGTTGGTGAGTCTTAGTCCCAGCCTAACATCATTGACTAGTGATGGACAAAGCTGCCTAGTTAGACCGTTTAAGCCCCCATGCCTCGACAAGGCTCTTACCTAGTGGGGGACCACTGCACTGAAATGTAGAAATGTTTATCCCCCCCCCCACTGTACGAAGAGTGCTGTAATAACAAAGCAGTCCTTTTAGCACCACCAATAAACTTTTCTTCTGGCAGCCACTGTTCCTATCTTACTAATAGGCAGCATCAGCCTTTATGAACAGCTTTGAGGCTATCCACAGTAGCCAATCAATAACTGCTTATTTTTATTTTTAAATGAATTTTATTGAGAGTCTCTTCACGTCAAAGACACCCTTTCACAAGCCTATGGGGCTGTCTGAAGAAGTGCCTTCAACTTAGAAAATTTCTCATGCCATGATAAGAATAGCTAATTTCTATGCCCCAAAGAAAGAATTGCAGTGTTAAGATCAGGTTGTGGAAGAGTCCTCCTTAAAAAAAGAAAAGAAAAAAGGCTAAAGGTTTGTACAAAGAAGGCTGCTGATGCAAAAAAGCACAACTGGTGTGTGCAAAAGAACAAAAAAAAGTCGTTCAGATGGAATATGGGAGACAACAAGGTAAAACATTTTACTTTCTGGCCATCCTGACAGAGGGACTTTATTTGTTTGGTTTAACACAGGTGGATGGGAGAAGGCAGATTTGCAAGAGATGGCGAAAAGGAGCTTTTGCTTGTCGTATTCCATAGAAAAGCTTCAAAGACAGCTTAACCTTGTAAAAATGTAACCTATGAAACACTCTTAAGATCAGGGGCTGTATAAATTATTAGCACTTTGCCTTGCACACCTGGCTTTCTCTAGCTTGCACATTCATTAGTTAGCCACTTTACTTTTCTGTACTCTAATGTTCAGTCTTATTCAAACAATGTCCCTCTGCCTGAAGCTCACTTTCTGCATCACTTTCATGGTTTAGTTAAAGATTCTGAGACAGTGGTTATCGCCTGCTTTCCCTATTGTAAATAATAGAACCGTTGCTCTAACTACTCTTAGAAAAGATGTCAGTATGGGGAGGGGGGGGGGGAGAAGAGAAGAACTAAGAAATAAATATGCACCAGGATATATTCTTAAAAATCCCAGGTGTCATTAGAAATGCTTTAATTTCTTGAAGTCGTGAGCAATTTTAGTTGGTGTGCCAGCTTCGATCAGGAATGAATTGGCTGAGATCCTGTTGCTTAGAGTAGTAAATCAAAACAAAGGTAGACCCACTGAGCTGACAGAACTTAGTGAGGAGTTGACTCACCAAATCCCCATTGATTCAACAGGTTTACTATAAATTGCAACTTACTACACTAAAAAACAAAGTCTCAGCCATTGTGTCCCATTTGATTCTATTAATATCTCCACAGATAAATGGCCTGTAGTTTATATTACAGTCATGTGCTTATTTATTTAGAAACCTACCAACAGAAAGTCCCCTTAGTAGATGCGCATAAAGCTTTAGATTTAAACTAAAATTATCTCCTTCAAGCACAACTTCTTCTTCTTCCATGTCTAGGCCACATGCTAAAATGCCAAAATGAAGCCACCTTTTTGTCTCACTTAGTGTGAAAAAAATTAGCCGGCAACTTGAAGTTGCCGTTACCAGGGTGTGCCCCATTGTGGTTCAAAAATACCACCATCTTTGAAGAAGCTCTTTCTGTGTACCCCTTAAAGCACAGGAGAACCTACTGCAGATTTAATGTGCATAGGACTGCCCAACTGTTATGTATGTTTTAGTGTCTTGCAAGGAAGACAATAGAAGGAGCCGCAGTAGGGCTAAAACACAACTTTATTGCATGATGATCAGGATGAACATGTGGTAATGGCAGACAAACAGCTTTTAGTGTATGAGAACCAAGACAATAGAAACAGCCGAAAGGTTGGCTTAACACATCTTTATTGCATGATGGTCCGGGGGAACATGTGGTAATGGCGGATGAACAGCTCAATATATACTGTGGCTATACATTTGAATGTGGCTCCTCGATAGCCCATTGGCTACTGTCTGTGTGACGTCATTCCCCATCACGCCCTTCTTGTCCAGGTGAGGTGGTGGCGGGAATCTTCCCGCGCTGTAGGTATTTGGGGAATTGGAACCATGTGAGCTGGGCGCTCGCTATTGCCCCTAGTGGTCACTAGCTCGCGTCCTGATACAGAAGGTTACAGTGTTACAGCTGATGATTATTATATCCACTCATACGAGTGTTACATTACTTAAAGGCACAATATTCCATACACAACATCCCTCCCCCCTAGGATGAGACGAAGTCTCTCATCCAATATGGTTTATTGCAAGCGCGTTTTGGGCGCAAGGCTGGCTGGCTTGTCCCGGGGGCGCTATCACTTCTCTATTCCCTGGTCTCTTGTCCTGCAATGGGAGAGGGAGACTCGTTAGCGACTCGCCGCGCGTCTGCGGTTTTCAGGGTAGGGGTAAACTCCATTGTGGGAAAACCGGGGGCACTGGGGACTAACAAAAAACCCCACTTCTCGCCTGGATGGGTGGGGGACCACTCCAAAAAACCCCCCGGTTTTGTAACTCAAACTCAAACTCATCTTCTGGGATATCTGTGGGGGCATCCTGCAGGATATCTGCGGGGACAAACTTATTCCCTTCCCCCCTTGGCCCCCCTCTCCTCCCCCTTGGGCTGAACGGGTGGGGGAGAACCCTAACGCTGAATCCTGTTTCGCGCTTTCCACGCTCTGGTCGCCAGGAACCCGGCGTCAGAGTTGGTCCGCGTGCCGCCTCCAGAGTAGACCTGTGCTGGTCTCTATGCAATACGACACGGGACCCGTTTGCCCAATGACTACGCCCGGAACCCAGGCTGGCCCTGCGCTAGTGTAGTTTCTGCAATGGACCGGGGCGCCTATTTCGAAACTCTTCGTGCCCGCTAACCCCGATGTTCCTCCCAGTGTCCTCCACCCTCGTGGGGTCTAGCCTGGTCAGTACCGTAGTCAGTTTTCTGCACATTAGGAGCTCTGCGGGCGAGTATCCTGACGCTAGGGGGGTCACCCTATATCCCAGCAAAAACTGGCACAACTGCAGGTTTAGATCCCCGGGGCCCATGCGCCTCAGCGCGTCTTTGGTGGTACGCACGAGGCATTCTACCTGGCCATTCGTCGCCGGGTGGAAGGGCGCGGAGGTGATGTGCCGGATGGCGTTGATGTCAGTGAATGCCCTGAATTCGGCGGACGTGAAGCAACTAGCGTTATCGCTAACAAGCGTGTCGGGTATACCGAACGAACTGAACACCCTGCGCAATTGTTTAATTGTTGTGCTGAGGAGGTGTTCGCAACTGGGATAACCTCTAACCATTTGGAATAAGCATCTACTATGAGGAGAAAAAGCAATCCTCTGAAAGGGCCCACAAAGTCAATGTGCACGCGGGACCACGTCCCCTTTGCCGCATCCCATTCCCTGTGTGGAAGTCGAGCATCTTCGGGCCGGGAGCTTTGGCAACTCTCGCAAGTGCCCACCATGTGCTCGATATCGGCGTCCAACTGGGGCCACCACAAGTAGCTCCTGGCCAGTGCCTTGGAGCGGACAATTCCAGGGTGGCTGACGTGCAGCAGCTTGAGCACCCTTGCTCTCAGGGACTCAGGGACGACTACCCGCTGGCCCCACAGGAGGCAACCCCTCTCCATGGACAGTTCTAACCTTTTCCTGAAAAACGGTGCAAATTCTGCCGCCGGGGAGGACGTTGGCCACCCTTTCTGCACCCATGAACTAACCAGGGCCAACGTCTTGTCCCTGCCCGTCGCCTTGGCGATCTCTGCGGGCACTACGGGGGGTGAATCTAGGACCTCTATCATGAGCACTTGGTGGTCTTGTTCCACCTCGCACACATGGCTGCCCGTGTGGGGGAGGGGTGACCTCGACAGGGCATCTGCGTGGCTTATGTCCTTTCCAGGTCGATACACCAGCGCGTTCTGGTACGCGTTTAAAAAAATGGCCCACCTGAGCATCCTAGGGGACAGAATCTGTGGCGTGGGCTTGTCTGCGGTAAAAATGCCGAGCAGGGGCTTGTGGTCAGTCACAATGGTAAAGGGGCGGCCATAGAGGAAATCGTGGAACTTCTTTGTCCCAGCAATTATCGCTAATGCCTCCCTGTCTGTCTGTGCGTAGTTACGCTCTGCCTTAGACAGGGACCTGGAGTAGAATGCCACCGGGGCCTCCCGCCCGTTTTCCAACACGTGGCACAGGACCGCCCCCACCCCCACTGGAGATGCATCACATACCAGAACCACTGGTTTCTTGGGGTCAAAATGGGTTAATATGGCGTCTGAGGATAAGAGTTGTTTCAGCTCATTGAATGCCCTCTCCTGGCTCTCGCCCCATTTCCATGCCTCATCCTTTTTTAGTAACTTATGAAGCAGCTCTGCTACCGACGCCTTCCTAGGCAGGAAGGAATGGTAGAAGTTTAAGAGCCCCAGGAACGACTGCAATTCGGGCTTGGAGGTGGGGCGAGGAGCATTTTGAACGGTGGCCACCTTTGATTCGGAGGGTTTAATGCCTGCAGGGGTTACCCAGAAACCCAGGAACTCAACCTCTTTTGCGAAGAAGACGCATTTGTCTTTCCGCAACCTCAACCCCGCCTTTTCAAATACCGTCAGCACTTTGTCTAGCCTCTCAGCCAATTCTGACTCACTCCTCCCGTTATCAATACGTCATCAAAATATGGCAAGACCCCCTCCAGACCCTTTAAGAGACGTTCCACTAACGATTGGAAGATGCCTGGCGTCGAATTCACGCCAAACTGCAGGCGCGTCACCTGAAACGCCCCCTTATGAGTGACTATCGTCTGTGCAGCAGCTGCAGCTGGAGTTACCGAGAGCTGCTGATAAGCCTGCGCCAGGTCAAGCTTTGTGAAACACTTTCCCCCATGTAACCTGGCCAACAGGTGGCTGACTACCGGCACCGGATACGCATTTGGGCGTATCGCCTTATTAATGGTACATTTGTAATCAGCGCATATTCGAACCTCCCCGTTGGCCTTAAGCGCTGTTACAATCGGAGTTTCCCACTCCGCGGAATCAACAGGAACAAGGATCCCCTGGCCCACCAATTTGTCCAGTTCCGCCTCTATTTTGTCCTTAAGTGCAAAAGGCACCCTTCGCGGTTTGAGTCTTATTGGGCGGACCTCCGGATCCAGGTCGAACGCAACTGGGGGCCCCTTGAATTTTCTGAGTCCCTTCTTGAACACTTCGGGATGCGCGTTACACACCTCCTGTATTGGGTCAGTCCCAACGGCATGCACTCCCCCAATGAACAAACCCAGGGGCTTAAACCATTGAGTCCCGAGGAGGCAACAACTCCCCCCTTTGAGAACAACCAGGGGAAGTTCCGCGGCGTGCTGCTTGTATTGGACCTTGAATTTTCCAACCCCCAACACCGGAATGCTATTTCCCTGCACGTCCCGCAGCGTAGACCTCAGTGCTTTGAGCTTGGGCCGCACGTTGGGGGAAATTCCCAAAAACTCCCTCTGGGAAATGATGGAATATGAGGAACCTGAGTCTATCTCCATCTTAACGGGGACCCCTTGCACCAGTACCTCAACAAAATAACGTGGGTGTCCTAAGGACACGCTGTGGACGGCCGTGTCGTCGTTGCTGTCGTCGGAGATGCGGCCCATGCCGTCCTGCTTCCTCGAGGGCCGGACGCCTTCCTGGTTCTTCGGTGAGCGGTCTGTTGAGGCTTTCTGGTCTCTGCGCCGCCGTCTGCAAACTTTGGCTATGTGGCCTCGGCGCCCGCAATTGTGGCACTCGGCCTTCCTGAACGGGCACTTGATGCGGTCATGGTGCGCCCCACAGCCATCGCAACGCCGGCCATCCTTCCGCACCTTCCGGAAGTCCTCGTCCTCGCTGCTCTCCGTGGAGGAGTGTGGGGCCCAACTGGCCGCTTGCACCGCGCCCGCTGCCTTGTCGGGTTGTGGGGGCCTTGCTCTGAACCCCTTAACCCCGGCCCTCTTGGCTTCCGCCGCCTGCACCTCCTTCACTACCTGTTGCAGCGTCAGAGGCGGCTCCTTGTTCATCAGCTTTCGCTGAACCTCCTCGTCCCACAGGCCGCAAAGCATGTGGTCCCTGAGGGCGATTTCCAGGTTCTCCCACTTGCATGGGCCGGCGGCCAAAAGGAGGGCCACTGCAAAGGCAGCCACGGACTCACCAGGCGCCTGGACTCTCTTCCAGAACGCGTCCCCAGCCGAAAACATTGAAACCGAGGGCTGGAAATGGTCGCGTTTTGCTTTCAGGAGTTGCTTGACCGGCACTTCGTTCACCTTCTTCAGAGACACCAGGTCCACCAATACCTTCATGGCGGGAAACCCGAGCATCCTGATGAGAATGGCCCTCTTCTTCCCCTCATCTGAGATGTCAGACACCATCAGTGCGCTTTGGAAGTCCATCTCGAACAGCTCCCATTCTTCCGGTTTGTTGATGTTGAAACCGCCCTGCATTGTCTTGATTCCGTGGGGATCCATTATCCCATCCTCATCGCCAATTTAGTGTATGAGAACCAAGACAATAGAAACAGCCGAAAGGTTGGCTTAACACATCTTTATTGTATGATGGTCCGGGGGAACAAGTGGTAATGGCGGATTAACAGCTAAATATATACTGTGGCTATACATTTGAATGTGGCTCCTCAATAGCCCATTGGCTACTGTCTGCGTGACGTCATTCCCCGTCACGCCCTTCTTGTCCAGGTGAGGTGTTGGCGGGAGTCTTCCCGCACTGTAGGTATTTGGGGAATTGGAACCATGTGAGCTGGGCGCTTGCTATTGCCCCTAGTGGTCACTAGCTCGTGTCCTGATACAGAAGGTTACAGTGTTACAGCTGATGATTATTATATCCACTCATTCGAGTGTTACATTACTTAAAGGCACAATATTCCAAACACAACACAGCTCTATTTATAGTACACTGTACATTTGGATATCCCAGTGTGGTAGCTCATTGGCTACTGTCCGCATGACATCATAGATCGTCACGCCCATCTTCTCCAGGCGCGGTGTGGCGGGAAGGTTTCCCGCTCTGCAGTTATTCGGGTAATCAGAACCATGTGAGCTGGATGCTCGCTGCTGCCACCTGTGGCCACTTAGCTCGCATCCTTATACAGCTTGTTACAATGTGTCTCTGATTAGATACAATTGGATACATTGACTGGATACATTCTGTTAAAGGGAACCTTGCAACATTTATTCAATACATAACATATGTTAACTGTGTTTTCTGACAGGAGCGGAATGTATCTTTTCTCATGTGTCTATTCTTATGCAAATAAGTGGATTGAAAATGTGCACACTCTGTTAGCCAATGGGCTTGTTGTATTATTGTTACTGTTACTGTTTATAGGAGCAGAATGTATCTTTTCTCATCTATCTATTCTTATGCAAATAAGTGGATCAAAAAATGTGCACACTCTGTTAGCCAATGGGCTTGTTGTATTATTGTTACTGTTACTGTTTATAAGTTCAGGTTTTGCCCCATCCAAACTGTGTTCAAACCCCACTAATAAAGAGCTGAATTTCCCTACTTCACTCATTTGCTTCTTCATTCCCTGAACACAAAACCAACCTTACCCTGATAAGTGAACGCCCAATGATAACTTTCAACACTGAAGCCTAGGAAGTCATACTCCCCTTTTTAGGATTTATCAGATCTGCATATTTTATATTTATCAATGTGTAAGAATGATCCTAAAAGAATGATTGTTAGACCAACTGCCACACCTCAAACTCCCGTAAACCCATGGATTAGTCCACCAGGATCCCCTTATCTGTGGCAGCTGGCCTTGAGGGATAAGAACATATGGGCAACCCCATTGCTCTCCTATGGAGGTAGATAGCCCAAAACATGGGGAGGTGCATACTTAAGGAACAAACTTTATGACAAACATTGTAGAATACCTAAGGTCAGTGATGCACTGTGGAAATTTGTACTACCCACTCAGTGGGCATGGCTATATGTGGGCATGACTATATGTGGCATGGCCTCAAATCCCCTCCCCCCACCGCCGCTGCTGCCCCAAGAAAAAAAAAGAAAGCTACCTTGTTCTCTTTCTTTGCTCGTGGAGCAGCGCTCCTGAGAGGTGAGTGGGGTGAGTTGGTTGGCTGGCACTAGCCAGCCTCCCCCTCCCAGCACTGCTGGAAACATGTCCCATTTGCCTCGCCCAGGGCCAAAAGGCGCAAAAGCATGCCTTAGGTCCTGGCCAAGGCAAATGGGATGCATTTCTGGTGGTGCTGGGAGGGGGACGCTGAGAGGTGAGAGTGGCCAGCCAATTGGGCATGGCCTGGAATTTTTACTACAGGTTCAGTAGAACTGGTCAAAACCGGCCACAGTGCAATGCTACCTACAGTATTGGAGGCTGAGTGGGCTGACCTCTGGGGAAATGGCAGGATAATGAGAAGAATGTGACCTGACGGGATGGGAGGCTCAGGAAGATGTGAAAGGAGACACACCTTGACAGTGGAAGGAGGCAATATTTTGAGAAATTAAAGGATGTTGGGGAAATGCAACAAATCAGATTGAGAAAGAAGAAAGGGATCAAGACTGAGTAGAAGCACCAGAGTGGTCCAGAGGAGAGACCCAAAGAATCCTTACAGTCCATGGTTGCTCACAAGACATTCTGGCTTAGCATCACTTTAGTGTATGGGACCAAGGACACCAGGACAGCCGAAGAGCTGGCTTAACACAACTTTATTACATGCTGGTCAGAGGGAACATGAGGTAATGGCAGATGAACAGCTCAATATATACAGTGGCTATACATTTGAATGTGGCTCCTCGACAGTCCATTGGCTACTGTCCGCGTGACGTCATTGCGGGTCACGCCCTTCTTGTCCAGGTGAAGGTAGTGGCGGGAATCTTCCCGCGATGTTGTTCTAGGTGAGTCTTGGACCAATGAGCTTGGACGCTCGCTACTGCCACCTAGTGGTCACTAGCTCACGTCCTATTAAGGTTACAGTGATGCAGCTGGAGGTTACAATGTTACACATAGAATAGGTTACATTGGATACACATGGATAGGTACATTGTTTAAAGGCACAGGCTTTAGAACACAACATCCCTCCCCCCTAGGATGAGACGAAGTCTCTTAACCAAGATGGTTTATTGCACTCGCGTTTGGGCCGCGATGTGGGTTGGCCCACCCGGGGGCTGCTCCCGCTTCCTTGTTCCCTGGACCCTTGTCCTGTAATGGGAGAGGGAGACTTGTTAGTGGCTTGCTGCGGTTTTGCAGCTTTAGGGGAAAGGGTAGATTCTGTTGTGGGCGAACCAGGGGCACCAGGGGCTAACGTAAAACCCCTCTTCTCGCTTGGATGGGTGGGGGACCACTCCGAAACCCCCCCCCCCGGTTCTGTAACTCAAAATTAAACTCTGTTGGGGGATCCCGCGGGATATCTATGCGGACAAATTCCTTCTCCTCCCCCCTCGGTGGGGACTCTCGACCCCCCTCTCCTCCCCCTTGGGCTAAACGGGTGGGGGAGAACCCTAACGCTGAATTTGTATCCGTTTTTTCGGCGCCCTGATTTCCTGGGACCCGGCTCCGGAGATGGTCCGCATGCCGCCGCCAAAGTAGACCTGTGTTGGTCTCCACGCGGTACGAAACGGGACTGGTTTGTTCCACGACCACCCCCGGCACCCAGGCTGGCCCCGCGCTGGCGTAGTTCCTGCAATGTACCAGGGCACCCACGCCGAAACTCTTGGTGGCTTCTAACCCTATGTTCCTCCCCTTGTCCTCAACTCTCGTGGGATCTAGTCTAGTGAGTATGGTGGTCAGCTTCCTGCGCATTAAAAGCTCCGCAGGGGAGTAGCCTGACGCTAGCGGGGTCACACTGTACCCTAGCAGAAACTGACACACTTGCAGGTTGAGGTCCCCGGGGCCCATGCGCCGCAGTGCGTCCTTCGTGGTGCGTACGAGGCGCTCCACTTGGCCATTGGTGGCCGGATGGAAAGGGGCGGAGGTGATGTGCCGGATGGCGTTAATCTCTGTGAATGCCCTGAACTCAGCGGACGTGAAGCAACTAGCGTTATCGCTAATTAGAGTGTCGGGTATGCCAAACGTGGAAAAAATTCTCCGCAAATACTTAATTGTCGCGGCCGAGGAGGTGCTCGTGACTGGGATGACCTCCAACCACTTGGAGAAAGCGTCCACAACAAGGAGAAACAGGGTTCCTCGGAACGGGCCCGCGAAATCTATGTGCACCCGGGACCACGGCCCCTTAGCCGCGTCCCATTCCCTGTGGGGAAGGCGGGCCTCCTCCAGTCTGGAGCATCGGCAGCTCTCGCAAGTGCCGACCATGTGCTCGATGTCGGCGTCTAACTGGGGCCACCAGAAGTAACTCCGGGCCAGCGCTTTGGAGCGCACAATTCCGGGGTGGCTGACGTGCAGCAGTTTAAGCACCCGCGGTTGAAGGGATGTAGGGATCACCACCCGCTGCCCCCACAAGAGGCACCCCCTCTCTAGGGACAGTTCCAGCTTCTTCCTAAAAAATGGGGCGAATTCCTCTGCTGGGGAAGACGCCGGCCACCCTTTCTGTACCCAGGAGCAAACCGCCGCCAACATCTTGTCCTTCCTTGTCGCTGTGGCAATGTCGGCGGGCACTATGGGGGGCGAATCCAAAACCTCTATCATGAGCACCTGGCGGTCACGCCCCTCTCCGCCCATCTGGCTCTGCGTTAGGGGAAGGGGGGACCTTGATAGGGCGTCCGCATGGCTGATCTCTTTCCCGGGCTGGTACACCAACGTGTGCTGGTAGGCGTTGAGAAAAATGGCCCACCTAAGCATTCTCGGGGACAGGATCTGTGGCGTGGGCTTATCTGCGGTAAAAATGCCTAGTAGGGGCTTGTGGTCAGTCACGATGGTGAAAGGGCGGCCATACAGAAAATCGTGAAATTTTTTGGTCCCCGCAACTATCGCCAGCGCCTCCCTGTCTGTCTGGGCATAGTTTCTCTCCGCTTGGGACAGGGACCTGGAGTAAAACGCTATTGGGGCCTCCCTCCTGTTTTCCAACACGTGGCATAACACTGCCCCCACCCCCACCGGGGATGCATCACAGACCAGTACCACCGGCCGTTTGGGGTCGAAATGGGTCAGAATGGCGTCAGACGCCAGGAGTTGTTTCAGTTCCGTGAATGCCCTCTCCTGGTCATCGCCCCACTTCCATGCCGCATCTTTCTTGAGCAACTTGTGAAGCGGCTCAGCCACCGCAGCCTTCCGTGGAAGGAAGGAGTGGTAGAAATTTAAGAGCCCTAGGAACGACTGCAACTCGGGCTTGGATGTGGGGCGAGGAGCTTTCTTGATGGCGGCCACCTTGGATTTGGATGGTTTGATCCCCTCGGGTGTTACTCGGAACCCTAAGAACTCAACCTCCTTCGCGAAGAAGACGCATTTGTCTTTTCGCAACCTCAACCCCGCCTGTTCGAACGCTGCCAGGACCTTGTTTAGCCTTTCAGCCAACTCAACCTCACTCCCCCCCGTTATCAATACGTCATCAAAATATGGTAAAACGCCGTCCAGCCCTTTGAGGAGGCATTCCACGAGCGACTGGAAAATTCCAGGCGCCGAGTTCACGCCGAATTGGAGGCGCGTCACCTGGAACGCCCCCTTATGCGTGATTATGGTCTGTGCAGCAGCTGCGGCAGGGGTTACCATGAGTTGCTGATAGGCCTGTGCCAGGTCGAGCTTAGCGAAACACTTTCCCCCATGTAACCTGGCTAGCAAATGGCTGACCACCGGCACCAGGTACGCATTAGGGCGGATTGCCTTATTAATGGTGCACTTATAATCGGCGCAAATGCGAACCTCCCCATTGGCCTTCAATGCTGTGACAATTGGAGTTTCCCACTCTGCGGAATCAACAGGAACAAGAATCCCCTGGCCCACTAATTTGTCCAGTTCCGCCTCTATTTTGTCCTTGAGTGCAAAAGGCACCCGGCGCGGTTTGAGTCTGATTGGGCGGACCTCCGGGTCCAGGTCGAACGTTACTGGGGGTCCATTGAATTTCCCAAGTCCCTTCTTGAAGACTTCGGGGTGCGCGTCGCACACCTCCTGTATCGGGTCAGACCCAACGGCGTGCACCCCCCCCAATGAACAGACCCAGGGGCTGAAACCATTGAGTCCCGAGGAGGCTGCAATTACCCCCCTTAAGAACGACTAGGGGGAGTTCCGCGGCGTGCCGCTTGTACTGAACCTGGAAATTCCCAACCCCCAACACCGGGATACTGTTCCCTTGCACGTCCCGAAGCGTGGACCTCAACGCTTTGAGCTTGGGCTGTATGCGGGGGGCAATTCTCAAAAACTCCCTCTGGGAAATGATTGAGTAAGAGGAGCCAGAGTCAATCTCCATCCTAACAGGGGCCCCTTGCACCAGTACCTCAACAAAGTAACGGGGGTGTCCCATGGACACGCTGAAAACCGGGGCGGCGTCGTCGCTGTCGTCGGAGATGCGGCCCACGCCGTCCTGCTTCCTCGTGGGCCGGGCGCCATCCTTTAGTCTCATCGAGCGGTCTGGCCTCGCTGGGCGGTCAGGCGAGCTCCTCCGGTCCCTCGCTGGGCGGTCGGACGAGCTCCTCCGGTCCTTGCGCCATTGTCTGCAGACTTTGGCTATGTGCCCGCGTCGCCCGCAGTTGTGGCACTCGGCCTTTCTGAACGGGCACCTGGCACGGTCGTGAGCTGCCCCGCAGCCGTCGCAATGCCGGCCCTCCTTCCGGACCCTCCAGACGTCCTCGTCGTCGCTGCTTTCGGCGGACGATTTCGAAATTCGCCGGGCTGCGTGCACCGAACTCTCTGCTTTGTCGGCCTTCGGCCGCCAGTCCTGGAGCTCTTGCACCCCGGCCTTCGTGGCTTCCGCGGCCTGTGCCGCTTTCAGGACCTCCTGCAACGTGGGGGGCGGCTCCTGATTCATTAGCGTGCGCTGAATCTCGGCATCCTTCAGGCCGCATAGCACGCAGTCCCTGAGGGTGACTTCCAAATTCTCCCATTTGCATGGGCCGGCAGCCAGGCGCAGGGCCGCTACGAAAGCAGCGACCGACTCACCAGGCGCTTGGACTCGCCTCCAAAACGCGCTCCGAGCGGGAAACATCGCTACCGAGGGCTGGAAATGGTCTCGCAGCACCGTCAGGAGCTCCTTTGCCTTGAATTCAGCCGCCTTTTTGGGTGCGATGAGGTCAATCAATACCCTCTTGCCGTCGTGCCCGAGCATTCTGGTGAGGATGGCTCTTTTCTTCGCCTCGTCTGTCACCTCGAACTCCATCAGCGCGCCTTGGAAGTCCATTTCGAAGAGTTCCCAATCTTGCGGTTTCTTGATGTCGAAACCGGCGTATGTCTTGGTCCCGTGGGCAGCCATTATCCCACCTTCGTCGCCAATTTAGTGTATGGGACCAAGGACACCAGGACAGCCGAAGAGCTGGCTTAACACAACTTTATTACATGCTGGTCAGAGGGAACATGAGGTAATGGCGGATGAACAGCTCAATATATACAGTGGCTATACATTTGAATGTGGCTCCTCGACAGTCCATTGGCTACTGTCCGCGTGACGTCATTGCGGGTCATGCCCTTCTTGTCCAGGTGAAGGTAGTGGCGGGAATCTTCCCGCGCTGTTGTTCTAGGTGAGTCTTGGACCAATGAGCTTGGACGCTCGCTACTGCCACCTAGTGGTCACTAGCTCGCGTCCTATTAAGGTTACAGTGATGCAGCTGGAGGTTACAATGTTACACATAGAATAGGTTACATTGGATACACATGGATAGGTACATTGTTTAAAGGCACAGGCTTTAGAACACAACAATCACTACGATAAGTCTCTATCAACCACCTCTTAAGAATCTCTGGCTGCTATGCCTCTGAGGAAGTGGTGGTGTCAATTGTAGTGTCAACATCTGTGCCAACTGAAGGTAGAGGTCTGGGCTGCTCTAAAGCAAGTTCCTGGGCAACACAACTGGAGACAATAACAATGGTTAAACCAAATTGTGGAACCTACAATGTCCTAGTTCTAATCAATTTATTGAGTTGAGCCCCACTCAATATGAAAAATACCATGGATACTATTGTTTATTTTCTTTAAACCATTATTTCATCTGGAGTTGTCACATTTATCAACTAAGCACATTTCTGAAGTAAATTTGGAAGCTTCTGCTCAGGAGAAAACATCAAAAGAATTTCAAGGAGAGTTAAAAAGGGGTGTTAATAAGACTACCAGCAGTTCTAAGGGGAATTCTACATATGGGACATGACAAAAAGATTAATACAGCCTGTTATGTATTTTATTTCATTTTATTTTATGCTACCTTTCTCCCAAAACCTCAACTCAAGGCAGCTTACAATATAGTTAAAAATAATATAATTAAAATACATTGGGATACAAACATTAAAAGAGAATTAAACTCACAGCATTAGTGAACGACAATTAAAGCTTAAAAACTTTAAAGTCAATTAAAATACTTGTCCTAGTTTCCTGGGGAAAAAACAGCAAGAAATAGCCAGCACACCAACTAAAATCCAGTAATTTGAGGCTTTTTGTTAATAAGGGCTTAAATAAAGAGGTCTGTTCCAGCAGGAGAGCAAGGAAGAGGAAAGGTTAGAGATTATCTCTAGATGGACATTAAGTTCATTCTCCAGGATGATCTGGGGGTAGACTGGTTGGCATTTTTTTAACAGTGTCCATACATGTTGGATGCTAGAGTGGCCTTTTTCCTCCAACATGTGCCTTTTGAACCCCCACCGGGATATTTTAATATTTTCACATGCTCCTGTATATGCCATTCCCACTGGCTTCAAATTTGGCAAGTGCTTCTATTGTCCTCTTGTGTCTTTGCTTCATCTATTTCCTTTTTTGGTTCTCACTAAGCCTCGTGGGCTAGTCTTGTTCTTCTTCTGGTCCATCTTGCAGGTTTATTGCACTTGATCATCATGTCCTATAAGAAATTCAGTTTCAAGCAATCCCTTGTTATTTTCTTCATCAGTACCATGCTCCTCTGACCTGCTCAAATTCTGTTTTATTTCCTCAAGATGGACATTAGGGAATGTCCTCTTTTTTCTTACTAAACTGCCAAAAGTTGCAAAGTTGATTTTTGGCTACATCATAATCAGGGAACTTTTCTCTCCAGAGAGCAAACATGTGTCTGATAACCTTAAACGGTTGGTTCTGCTTGATAGTAACATTCAGCTACAGAGGATGAGGTGGATAGATGGAATCATTGATGCGATAGGTGTAGATCTGGCCGGGCTTCGAAGGATGACAGAAGACAGAGGAGCCTGGCATGTGGTGGTCCATGGAGTCGCAAGGGGTCGGACTTCACTGTGCAACTGAACAATAACAACAGCTCAATACTCAGACTTCCAGCATTTCCTTTGTGGTTGCTCTTTCAGTAGCTGTTCTATTCTGCCCTAGTTGCTCAACAGAAATCACAGATTCTTGTGGCCCAGTTAATACGTGATTGAGAACTGATTCAGTATAGATTTCTTTTTAGACTTTCTATTATTATAAAAATCTACCATTAGATTCACAGTAAAAGACTGGTATAAAACTAACAGACCAAAATCTAACCAAGGACCTAAGAACTACTAAGACAACATCTAGGTATATAGGCAGTTCCTAGTAAAGTTTTTTTTTTCGGGGGGGGGGGGGTAAAGTCAGGATATCCAAGTCAAATAAATCCAAAGTTACCAAATATCTAAAGAGTCCTTTAGGTATTGCTTCAGGGGCTCCCATCACCATAAGCACAACAACAGATTTCTTCCTCCATAAACTCAACTTTCAATTTGCAAAACATGATAGTTTGTGATTTTCTCCAGTTGTTTGTCCTCAATTCATGAATCTCCTGGTATAGCAATGCCATTAAACCAAGCCATCTTATTTTCCACAACAGTTATATCAGTTGTTGTTGTTGTTGTTGTTGTTTTTGTTGTTGTTGTTTTTGTTGTATTTCTTTGCATTCCCTGCCCCCATTAAGAAGAGTAAGGGAAGTGTTCAATTTGGGCAAGTCAAACCCAGGTACTATTTGTACTTGTACTATTTATTTATTTTGATTTATTTTGATTTCTATACTGCCCACTTGGCCAAGCCCAACTCAGGGCGGTCCACAATCATAATAAAAACATGATTAAAAACTGCTTAAAAACTACCCTCCCACTAAAAAAGGGTGCAGGGACCGAGGGGGCCGAAATTTCACTATACCAGCCACCCAACGGGAGTCACCCTTCCACCTGCACCCCATACTTGGCCTGCCAGCCAGGTTTTAAGTTCTTTTCTGAAAGGCAGCAATTCCATCTGGAGACGTAGCTCTGTTGGTAAGTGGTTCCAGAGTGTCGGTGTGGACACGGAGAAGGTCCTCCTCCTTGTGCTAGAGAGGCGAGCCCCTCTAGCAGATGGTACAATAAGAGAGCCCCTCCAGTCCGCCCTGGTTGGATGGACAGACATCCTTAGGGCGATGCGGTCTCTTAGGTAGCCTGGCCCACTGTCATGTAGGGCTTTAAAGGTCAAAACCAGCACCTTGAATTGTGACTGGAGGCAAACTGGTAACCAGTGCAGCTCCCGAAGCAGTGGCAAGGCATGGGCCACACCCCATCACCACCCGGGCTGCCGCATTCTGGACCAGTTGTAGCCTCCAAATGGTCGTCAAGGGCAGCCCCATGTAGAGTGCATTACAATAATCTAGTCTGGAGGTGACCAGAGCATGAGTGACCATGATCAGGGAGTCCCTGTCCAGGAACGGACGCAACTGGCCAATTAATCGAAGCTGTGCGAAAACCCTCCTGGCCACGGCTGCCACCTGTTCTTCTAGCAGCAGCCGTGAGTCCAGGAGGACCCCCAAGTTGTATACAGGTTTGTCTGGGGGAAAACAGCCCCATCCAAAACCAAAGATGGTAATTCCGTGGGCAACCCAGGGCCCCCAATCCACAGCCACTCAGTCATGCTGAGATTCAGTTGTAGCCCGTTGGCCCCCATCCAGACCCCCACAGCTTTCAGACACCCAGTCAGGACTTCGATAGCATTGCTGGGATCACCATGGACCGAGATGTACAACTGAGTGTCATCCGCGTACTGATGGTACCGCACCCCGTGGGAACGGATGATCTCACCCAGCGGCTTCATGTAGATGTTAAATAGGAGAGGGGAGAGCACAGAACCCTGAGGCACCCCATATTTGAGGGGCCGAGGGCTCGACCTCCCACTCTCCAATCACACCTTCAGAAATGAGGAAAACCAGGACCACACAGTGTCCTGGATCCCCAATCCTCGGAGCCGTTCCAGAAGGATACCATGGTCGACGGTATTGAAAGCCACAGAGAGGTCAAGGAGAGCATGAATGGACGGACGACCTCCGTCTCGCTCCCTCCAGAGATCATCCATCAGCACGACCAATGCCGTCTCAGTACCATATCTGGGCCTGAAACCAGACTGAAAGGGGTCTAGATATTTGGCTGGACATCCCGCTTCGGTAATGGAGTAGACAGGAGTTCTCAACCTTTTAAAGTTGGGGGCCAGGTCACGCTCCCTCAGACATCTTTGAGGGCCAGACAGCCATTTTTCCCTTCCTCCACCACATGACACTTCCTGGTGTGGTGGAGACGGTGGAGGGTAACAAGAAATGATGCTGCAGGCTGTATATGGCCTGCAGGCCGCAAGTTTAGTATCCTGGAGTAGACCGTACAGCCAGCGACTCAAAGCTGAGTGTTGGATGGTGGTAAATAACATGACTCCCTAAGGAAGCCATTGGTTATGGGTGGATGAGTCCCTTTAGGTGGGGAGATGATCCCTTCAGTGGAGGAAATGTCACTGGAAACCATCATATTGGGCCCAATGGTGAAATGAGCAGAGGAGGAACCACTTTCTGATTCCCAACGGTCATGGAGGTGGAAGAGGCCATGCCAGATGGACTGGCTATGAAGGCGCACCTTTATTTTTATGTTTTGGGGTATAACATAAGAAATTATTTTATTCTTTTTTCCTAAAATTATTAAAATTAATGAATTGATTTTTGGCTAATTTGTTAGCATTAGTAATCAGGGCTAGATTTTCCAGGCTCTGACCAATTTTGATATAAAGCTGTCATGCTCACCATCCGAGTTCAGCATTAGAGAGAAAAAGAAAACCACACCATCTTTTTATCTATAGGTCTGAGTGCAGATCCACTTTACACAGTGGTGGCTTTTCCGAATTCTCTCTGAGTTTTAGTCTGAACTTTAGAGAAGCTACTGAAAGTACTAATATTTGGTACCTTGGAGTATTTCTTTTAAAGTTTGGACTAAACCACAGGGCAGGTCAACTCTTATCTCAAGCCTTCCCTAGTTCAAAGGCCAGCAAGGGAAAGGTTGTTGTGTGAACAAGGGTCACTAAGACGAAGGGAGAGGGGAATATTCACACTAACCATTTCCACAACCTGCTTTCAAAGAGTGCAATCTTCTCCATGTTTGAAAATCCAGAGTGGAACAAATCTTTGGCAAATGCATTATGAATGCAAGGTTTTTCTAAAAAAACCTGTATTCAGCCAACACTTGCCCATAGCAGTGAGACCTCACATCAAAATAATGATATGCAAATCAATTACATGGGCACTGAAACTTCAAAGCGATGTTATAATGTGTTTGCATCCTTGATACATGATACTATTATTAACAATCTGTATTAGACATAATTTGGCAAATGCTAATTATGGGTTTTAATTAATAGTTTCATCTGAATAAGACATGAAGATTTCACACTTTTGGAACCTAATGAATTTACTTAAAGAAAGAGGGAGACAGAGGGGAAAAACCAGAGAGAAAAACTCCCCAATTCCTTTCTTTTGCTCCTATAAATGGTATCCTTTTTTCCTCTTTGCTGTCAAAGAATCAGTGTTTGGTTTGCTAATCATACTTTTAAAACTAAATAAAAGTTGCCAAACTTATACTGAATATCATTTTAACAATATGTCATTGCAGAAAGTGCAATAAATGCCAGAGGTTTTTTTTAAAAACCAATTTAGAATTTATGGTGACTCTGAATTTTTATGGGAGCATAAAATTGCCTAGTCACAGTAATATCTTTCACTGTGTTTTCTCTGAAATGTAAGAAATACTTTCTAGCCAAGGAAGGCAGTCGCTTCCAGGAGAGGAGAAAACTTTCCCAGCACCCACAGATTAGGTCTGAACGGTTGTCTTCAAATGTGCAGTTTCAACCTGCGAAATGTCAGTACGAATACAATCTTATAAATTAGGAGTAGGCAAGTGGTTTTGCTCCCAAGGAACGTAAGCAGAGATGCTCAGGTATTGGGGTCCTGTAGAGCATATAAAAGTAACTCTTTAGAACAGGGATTCTCAACCTGCAGCCCGTGGGCCAGATGTGCTATTTCATGTGGTCTGCCGCTGCCTTCACCACACTAAGAAGTGCCATATGGTAGAATTTAATTAATTTAATTTATTCAATTTCTATGCCTCCCACTCAGCCTATGGCGACTCAGGGCGGCTTACAATAATCACAGGATAAAAGTACAATATGACAGATAAAACATAAGAACAAATACAAAGCCAAGAAGGGCAAAATGGCCATCCAGCACCCAGGGGCATGCTGGTTATGCTAAAAGGGCACAGAACAGGGAGGGAGGGGGTGGCACCTATGGGGGGCAATTTATTTATTTATTTATTTATTTATTTATTAGATAGATGTCTTCACAGCCCACTCGGCGGAGGCCGACTCAGGGCGGTTTACAATCATATATAAAAATGACATAGTTAAAACTAATTAAAACCACCCACTCCCTAAAAAAAGGTGCAGGGACTGAAGGTAGTGAAGGGGTAGGTTTTCCACTAAACCATCCACCTCATGGAGACAACCCTTCCACCTGCACCCCATACGTGGCCTGCCAGCCAGGTTTTGAGTTCTTTTCTGAAGGGCAACTGTTCCATCTGGAGACATAGCTCTGTTGGCAGGAGGTTCCAGAGGGCCGGTGTGGACATGGAGAAGGCCCTCCTCCTTGTGCTAGAGAGGCGAGCCCCTCTAGTGGATGGTACAATCAGAGAGCCTCTCCGGTCTGCTCTCATTGGATGGACAGACATCCTTAGGGTGATGCGGTCTCTAAGGTATCCTGGCCCACTACATATAGGGCTTTAAAGGTCAAAACCAGCACCTTGAATTGTGACTGGAGGCACACTGGTAACCAGTGCAGCTCCTGGAGTAGTGGGGAGGCGCGGGCATAATGTCCATGCATGATGTCATGGATTATAGCTGCCAAGTGACATACTTCTGCCCACCTCTGGGGGGTGCCAGTCACTGGGGTGCACTGGGACTTGTCCCTGTGTCTCAAATGGCCAGCACGGACCTGCCGGCCCCCAAAGCTGTCTGAGGGAGCATGGCCTGGCCCCCAGCTTTAAAAGGTTGATAACTCCTTCTTTAGAACCATGTTTGCTACTGGGCAAATTGGGGGAATGTTTACAAACTGTTAGTAGTAAGGAAACAATCACAGAGTTGGAAGGGGACTTTTAGACTTTCGCATCTAACCCTTTGCTCAATGCAAGAATCCAAATTACAGCAGATCTGACATATGGCTGTCCGATTACGTCTTGAATGCTTCCAGTGTTGGAGTGCTCACCACCTATCAAGGCAGTTGATTCAACTGTCATACTGCTCTGTTAAGACTTTTTTCTGATATTATATCTATATCTGGCTTCCTTTACTTTGAGCCCATTATTTCATATCCTGCACTCTTGGACGACTGAAAACAGGTCTCACCCCTCCTCTTTATGACCATCATTCAGGTATTAGAAGAGTGCTATTATATTCCTTCTCAGTCTCCTTTTTTAAAGCCTAAACATGCTCAATTCCTTCAGTCTTTAATCATATGGATTGGTTTCCAGTCCTCTGATCATCATTGTTGCCCTTCTCTGCTCTATTTTTTCCTATCTTTCTTAAAGTACAGTGCCCAGAATTGGACCCAGTACTCTAGATATGGTCTAAGTAGTGCTGAATAAAGGTGGACTAGTTCCTCACAGATTTTGGAGACTATAAAACAGTGTTGGTCTATTTTGCAGCTACATTGTACTGTTGACTTATATTTAGCTTGTGATCTACAACTATTCCAAGTTCATTATCACTTGTAGTATTACTGAGCCACATATTCCCCATCTTGTACATGTCAAGCACCTAATCGTTTTTGGAGAAACACAGCCTTTTCCCCCAGCTCTCTTAAAATACAGACAGCCCTAAAGGCCAATAGATAAGGACTTATTGGAATGGAAGAGCCAATGTAAGAGACAAGAAAGCTTAAGTCTTAGACCTTTTTAGAGAGTGCCTTCTTTGAGTGGCAACTTTCCAACTTTCCTAGTCAGCAACGCCATTGTGGTAGATCCAGTGGTTGGATTAGATTTTTTTAAACTACCTACTTGGTGGGTGTGGTATGGTGGGCATGGCCAGGGGAAAGCCCTGCATTATTTCAAAATTTGGATGGGCCGGGCCAGCCAGAATTTCTGCTACCAGTTCTGGCAAAGTGGAGCGAACCTGCTGAATCCTTGACTTGATCCTGAGTAATACTCAGGATCTGGTGCAAGATGTTAATGTGACTGATCCAATAGGGAACAGTGACCACAACTCAATTATGTTTAACTTGATCATAGACCGCAAGTCACTGATAAAATCTAACACAGAGACCTTAAATTTTCAAAAAGGAAATTTCCCAAAGTTGAGGAAACTAGTAAAAAAGAAGCTGAAAGGGAAAATTGAGAGAGTCCAAACACTCCAAGAGGCATGGAGGCTGTTTACAAAAACAATAACAGAGGCTCAATTGGAATGCATACCCAAAAGGAAAAAGGCCACTGCCAGGTCCAAGAGGACTCCAACGTGGCTTACAGGAGCTGTTCAGGAAGTGATCAAGAGCAAGAAAAGCTCATTTAGAAGATGGAAGGCTTGCCCGAATGAGGACAGCAGGCAGAAACATAAATTCTGGCAGAACAAATGCAAGGCAACAATCAGGAAAGCAAAGCAAGACTTTGAGGAGCGTATAGCTAAAAATACTCAGAGAAATAACAAAGACTTCTTTAAGTACATTAGAAGTAAGAACCCAACTAGGAAGGCCATTGGACCATTAGATGACAATGGAAGGCAAGGGGTTATTAAAGAGGAAACAGAGATTGCAGAGAGACTCAATGAATTCTTTGCTTCAGTATTCACTGAAGAAGACAGAGGCCACATGCCCAAAACAGAGCCTATCTTCGTAGGGAGGGAAACCGAAGAATTAAGCCAGATAGAAATAACCAGGGAGGAGGTCCTTGCATGTCTTGTTAAGCTAAACACTAACAAATCACCAGGACCAGATGGAATCCATCCACGAGTTCTCAGGGAACTTAAAGATGAAATTGCTGATCTCCTAGCAAAAATATATAATCTTTCCCTCAAATCAGGCTTTGTGCCTGATGACTGGAAGGTAGCGAATGTAACACCAATTTTCAAAAAAGGATCCAGGGGTGATCCAGGAAATTACCGACCTGTCAGTTTGACATGTGTCCCAGGTAAAGTGATGGAAACCATCCTAAAAGATAGAATTAATAGGCACATAGAAGAGAAGGTGCTGCTAAAGGAGAGCCAACATGGTTTTTGCAAGGGCAAATCATGCCTCACTAATCTGTTGGAATTTTTTGAGAGTGTCAACAAGCATGTGGATAAGGGGGATCCAGTTGACATTGTTTATCTGGACTTTCAGAAGGCTTTTGACAAGGTCCCACACCAAAGGCTCTTGAATAAACTTACCAGTCATGGAATAAAGGGACAGGTCTTGTCCTGGATCAGCAACTGGCTAAGGGACAGGAAACAGAGGGTAGCACTAAATGGACACTTCTCCAAGTGGAGGGAAGTAAAGAGTGGGGTCCCCCAAGGTTCAGTACTGGGACCCCTGCTTTTCAACCTCTTCATAAATGATCTAGAGGTAGGAGTAAAAAGCAAGGTAGCCAAATTTGCTGACGACACTAAATTATACAGGGTAGTGAAAACTGTGAGAGATTGTGAGGAGCTTCAGAGGGATCTCTCGACACTGGGGGAGTGGGCAAAACAGTGGCAAATGAGTTTCAACATTAGTAAGTGCAGAGTGATGCATGTTGGGGCAAAGAACCCCAATTACATTTATAAACTGATGGGGTCTGAACTCTCTGCGACAAACCAGGAAAGGGACCTTGGTGTCCTGGTGGACAACTCAATGAAGGTGTCAACCCAGTGTGCCTCAGCAGTGAAAAAAGCAAACTCAATGCTAGGGATCATTAGGAAGGGTATAGAAAATAAGTCAGCAAGTGTCATTTTGCCTCTTTATAACTCTATGGTGAGGCCCCATCTGGAATACTGTGTACAGTTCTGGTCGCCATACCTCCAGAAGGATATTATGGAGCTGGAAAAAGTGCAGAGGAGGGCAACCAGAATGATTAGGGGACTGGAACACCTTCCTTACCATCTGAGGCTGCAACGGTTGGGCCTCTTCACTCTTGAACGACGACGTCTAAGAGGTGACCTGATTGAAGTTTATAAAATCATGCACGGTGTGGACAAAGTAGATAAGGAAAAACTGTTTTCCCTATCGCATAACACTAGAACTAGGGGACACTCGATGAAACTTTTGGGTACTAGTTCTCAAACAAATAAGAGAAAGTATTTTTTCACCCAGAGGATTACTGGTCTATGGAACTCCCTGCCAGAAGAAGTGGTGACAGCTGTCAGTCTTGACAGCTTTAAGAAAGGATTAGACAAGTTCATGGAGGACAAGAGTATCAATGGCTATAATTATGGATACTTAAGGACAACCTCCGGGTTGGAGAGATAGGCAGGATATCTCTCAATATCATTTCCAGGGAATCCTAAGCAGGTGAAGGCATCTGCTTGGGAATACCCTGAAGGAAATGGTGAGCCACTGTGTGAGACAGAATGCTGGACTGGTTGGGCTGTGGCCTGTTCCAGCAAGGCTGTTCTTATGTTCTTATGTTCTTATGAATCCCACCACTGGGTAGATCTGTGATCATCTAAAAGAAGAGAATGAGCTAAGAGGATAGCAGGGAACAAAAAAAAATGGGAGAAAATCAGGGATTGGCATCTAATTCTAGAAAATACAAAAGACATTGAATGCAGAAAATGTCACATTCTTAATAAATCTGGCATGTGATGCATAATATGTCATCCCATAGCTACAAAGCTTAAAAATTTAACTGAAGTGTTTAGCCTTCATTGCCCTTACTCCATATATATTAGTATCTTATGTTTCATGAGAAGAAAGTAGATAGGTAAGAAAAAACTTTGCTTCCTCTTTGAATGTCTTAGAACTTGAGTTTACCTACCAAGGTTAAATAGGGATGGATTGCAGAAAGAGGATAGGAAGTAATTCTTCACCTAACCAATAATTAAACTGGACAAAATGTAGAGAGGGCTGTCAACTTGGGTTACTTTAAAAGAGGACTAGATACATTCATGGAAATTATGGCAATCAATATCTAATTGTCAAGATGGTTGTATATCATCTCCAGTGTTTGGGGAAGAATGAGTCTATATATGAATTGTTGGGATGTATCATTGTTGGCTGATGCTCATATCTGAGCATACATTTTTCCTGGAAGTCATTTTCTCAGTTGATGAATGTGTCTCTGGTGACTTAATAAACCGATCCTAGCATGAAACACACTGGGTCTTCATGAACAAAAATTTAACAATCCAGACCAAGCTGTTGTTATCCCAACATTAATGTATGGCTGTGAAACATGGACCCTCTATCATCAAGACATCACAAAGCTTGAGTGCTTTCACCAACAGAAGCTAATGTCCATCTTGAACATCAAGTGGGATGACTATGTCACCAACATCGCAGTTCTCAAGAAGAAACATGTAAATAGCATTGAAACTACCATCATCTTCTTAGATGGATAGGGCATATCCACCGCATATAAGCAGTTGGCTGCAATCATGTTGAGATTGTGCTAGCTTTCGCACCAGCATTTAGCTGCTCCTAGTGCACAGAATATCAAACTAGATAGGCCTTTGTAGCGTGACTTCTTGTAGGTTCTTTTCTAAGAGAGGTTCTTGCACAAATTTCTGTGCATATAATCAAAGCAAAGCAAAAAAGCATTCACACTTATATACTGCACAATAGCACTTAGTACACTCTCTGGGCAGTTCACAAGTTAATTAGCATCTTGCCCCACAACATGCTGGGTATTCATTTTGCCGATCTTGGAAGGATGGAAGGCTGAGTCAACCTGGATCGCTGGCCAGGATTTAACTCATAACCTTTTGGTTACAGGACAGCAGTTTAACCACCCCACCACCAGGGCTCTTATCAACAAACAGGCTTGACCACCTGACCTATAAAGAAACACCTGTTTCTGAAATATCCATTCAATTCTGCAAAGAAATTTTAAAAATGACTGTTCCAGTGTAAGCCATGGTCACAGTGGTTTTTCCAAAGTTTTTTTAAAAAAATATCTGATTCACCTTTAAAATGTTCTAAGGCTGCTATGGGATCAGATTTGTAGTAGGAAACTGCTGGAGGATATGGGAATGAGAAGAAGTCTTTAATTTTTTAAAAAATAGTCACCATTAGAAATATTTTTTTTGTAGAGGCAGAGATTTTTTGGAAATGAAATACAGTGGTACCTCGCTTAAAGAGCAAAATGCGTTCCACGGGATTGCTCTTACGTGAGTTTGCTCTTTAAGTGAAACACCATTGTACTTGACCAATTGTGACTTCTGGTGGGAGGGATTGTGAACCCCGATTTAGTTGTTAATCAACTTTTTGGTTGGTTTTAGTTGTTAAGCGAGGCGACCATTCAGAGAAAATTCTGCTCTTTAAGCGATAGATAAATTTTTATTGTAATTGTCCTGCACAGAACACCGAGGTTTTTTTTGAGGGGGGGGACACTTACAGCCTGATGGAATTTTAGAATTTTAGTAAAATATGAAGTTACTCAGCACACAAGCAACTGCATCTGTTTGTTTGAAATTTTGTGAACTTAGACTCTATGTCAGGGGTTCTCAACCTTTTTAAGCCAGGGGCTGGGTCAAGCTCTCCCAGACAGTTCTGGGGTCGGACTATTTTTTCATTATAATTTTTATGTATTTATGTATTTATTTATTTATTATTTATACATTTCCCACTCTGGGTGGTGTACACACAATATCAGATAATAATAAAAACCAACAACTCAACAAATCAAAAACAGAACAAGCAAACAAACACTTTCCCCCACTTCCCCTCCCTACACACGCATAAACAAAATAAAATCACACTCACACAAAACAACAACACAATGAATTCAAAATTGGTGCCTCTGTTTTTCTATGCAAAACTTTCTGGTGCTTTGCAAAAATGGAGTGCACTCACCAGAAAGTTTCATGCACCTTAACGAATAACTTCCTTATTTAAAAAAATACTCCCCCACCCACCCCCACACACAGATAAACAAAAGGAGCCTTCCTACCTCACCTGCCTCAGCTTGCCTCTGCCTCTAGGTTTTTTGTTTTGGCTTTTTAGAACATGAAATTGGTTTTCAATGCATTCCTATGAGAAACTGCACTTTCCACCCTCTAGTGGCCATCTCTGGTAATGACCCAAAAAACAGCTGTTTCCTCCCCCCATCCCGCAAGTGCTGTAGGCTGCGAGGGCCGGATGGAATGGCATCAGGTGCTGGGTCTGGCCCATGGGCCATAAGTTGCAAATGCGTGCTCTATGTAAAGGTATACGTTTAGACCCATATTTGTTAATTTCCAGGACTTCTGAATCCAGGTTTAGAATAAGGACCCAAGTAAAACTGGATTCTATCATGGTTAGAGCTGGAGTGAGCTGTTTTCTGGTTTCCTGAATTATGGTCTGGACCAAATTATGGTTTGGACTTAATGTAAATTATTAAAGTTATTGCCAAAGTCAAACATGTAGTTTAATTTTCAGATTTTCTGGTTGGGAGTTGAAAAAGAAAAGAAATAAAGAGAGAGAGAGAGAAAGGAAGAGGAAGGAAGGAAGGAAGGAAGGAAGGAAGATGGATGGATGGGTTTTCACTGGGATACAAGCAAATACTGTACTTTCACAATTCCATTTGTAGTTAATCATTTTTCAGGATGTTAAATGCTTACATGGGTTGGTTTTGCGCATATGCTAAACATGTGGACTCTAAATGAAGTACCACAATTTCCTTTAGAAACAGAGTGACACCTCCTCTATTAAAATTAAGATGGAATGCACTCCTTCGGGCATAAGCAATAGAGAACAGTTAACTGTACAGAGCTTTATGATTTGTAGAAATCTTATAATAGCTTCAGGCTTTATCCATGTATGGATGTGAAAAATCCTTTTAAAATTTTCTATAAGAATATAATTTTTAAAAGGGAGAGTTGAATTGCATTCCAAGAGCCACGGTCTTTAGGGAAAAATATAACTCTCACATAAGCCTTTCCCTAGGAAAGGAAGCCAAGTATTATCCAGTTCTCAAATCTCACTTGGTAGGAAAATGAAAAACAACAGTGACTGTGGGGAAGATTGTCTAGCTCTAGTCTAGGGTCACTTTCTTATATAGGTACCTTTCCGGGGGACAAAGACAAATATATGTCACATCCACACATTAGATTTAAAATCTGTAATATCTATTTTACACTCCATCATCTACACCCAGGGAGAAGGAATGCCAAGGACCTCAACCCTACCTTTTATAAAGATGAGATTTCCAGATGGGATGGAACTAGATTTAATTAGTGTTGGGAAATGGGATACAAGAAATTTGTACCCCATTCTGCCAGTTCTCAAGGAAGCTGAATTGGCTTCATTATCCCTCTGCCAAGTATAGTCTTTGTCCAAGCTCCAGTTCTACTCAATGGTTGCCCAAGGTCTAAAATGAATGTTGGGTCTTTTACAGCCAGCTTCTCACAGTTAGAAGGATGTGTCCTTACTAAGTTGTGCAGGAGAATACATGGTGAGGTTCTGTGAGATAATAGTTACATGACTGCCAGGCATTCCATAAGTAATTTTTCATGTTGTTCTTTGCGTTAAAATATGTTTTGCCCCTCCTTAGATTATACCACCCCTGGAAAAGAAGCCACACCAGTGGTCTGGATTGAATGTATTTTTTCCTCTCCACTGCATGAAGGAGACCAGACTGGTGCATGACGCATTCAGTGTTACTGCACACTGGAGCATAGGGTAGGGCATCCAAAGCCTTCTTAGCTTACCCTGCCCTATCTCTGGCCTCTTTGTTCTGGACTTCGGATAGTCCACCTGCCTGCCTTGTAGCCTACAGTACTAATTTGGTCAGCTTTGGGGGCCAGACAGGAATTTTGGCACCTGGTTCCAGATTGGCAAGGGGAAGAACTTGAGTCACTTTTGCCTATACTACTCTGGACTGAGGGATATGGGGTTAGTTAGGGCAGTGTTACTTAAATAGGTCACAGTTAGAGGTGGTGGGTACTGCTGGGTTAGGGTGGTAGCAAAGAGTTCCTCAGAGTGTCATTGGATGAGGTGAGTACTGGATGTGTGGCACAATTCAGGTGAATCAGTTGGGCATCCAGGGCACACCATGAGGCAGACTTGTAGCAATCAGATTTCCCTCTCTCAGCAGTAACTAAATGTAACTATTCAGTTGCTTTTGAGGAAGAGGAAAGTACATATAGAGAGTAATCAATTACTTGGGTGCCTTTAAAAATAACTTGTACATAACTTTCCAACCACTGGCCACTGGCTGTTCATTGCTGAAGTGGAGTACACACTGAAACTTTACATTCCAATAGCCTAGGCTAAAGTATAATTATGTGATATTGTTTTTGCCATGTTCTTCTGAAATATCTTAATACTGAAGTTAGCAGTATTCCTATACACAAAGCCCCAGGATCAGTTAATAACAAAGCTTTGCTTTCTGATTTAAATGTGCCAGAGAGACACATGAGAGGTCTCAGTAATGGACAACTTAATATGTTCAAACACGCCATATTGTATTAGATTTTCTAGGTATTCTACAATATGCACTGCTAAATATAGTCCTATTTGGAAGTGTTGGAGACATAGCTGTCAAGTCTCCCATATTGGTCGGGAAACTCCCGTTATTTACCCCTCTTTCCCGCCATCATCCCATATTTTTACTTTCCCATAAATCTCCCGCATTCTATAATTTTTTTTAAAAAATGGCCCAGGAACTACAGCCCCCATGGTGCCTTGCATGAAAGAAAAAGGCAAAGCCCATACTGCACATGTGCACTGGTGCAAAATGGGCCAGGAACTGCAGCCGCCATGGGCATACAACATGTAAAACACACTATACAATAAATAGAAAATACAATAAAAAAATTAAAGGTACAATTTAGCAAAGGGCAAAGATAATAATCTTTGTTATTATTTAGGGTAAAAAATCTCCTAAATAAATAAATAAATATAAAGCACAATACTGGATACAATAAAAACCATGACAATAACAGCTCGGCAATACCCCATACAACTCACTCCAACACCAGGCAAGTCCTGAAGAAAAGCGAAAATGCTCCTGTCTCAGCGGTTTCTGAAGTCCTAAGTGGAGCCAGGCCCAGATAAGGGGGTGGGAGCGAATCTCCACCACCTAGCCTCCGTAGCTGTGGCTGCTCTCGTCTCCTCCAGTAATGTCGGGCCAAAGGAGGACAGCAGGTGCGTTCCAGTCACAACCAGTCCAAAAATGACAAGTGGCAGCAGCAAAAGTCCCGCTGCCTCAAGAGCCCTCATGTTCTGGCCAGAGGAGGTGCCCAGGGGATGCCAGTGATGATCTCAGTGTCCAGCACTGCCTTTTAACCATCCCTGACAAGCTGCAGCTGGGGAGTCGGTCTTCCTCTTCTTCTTCCGGCAGTGACGGGGCCGGAGGAAAGCGGGTGGGAGTGTTCTGGCCAATTTTTAGCCTTCCCTGGGCAGGTAGAGACTAAGAAGGCAGGCAGGAGCAGCCTCATCACCCGACAAGCTGCAGCTGGGAAGCCGATCCTCCTCCTCTTCCTCCGGCGGTGATGGGGCCGGAGATGAGTAATGTCCTTTGGTCATTACTGTCCAGAACCCTGTTGGCAATTTATGCATGATTAAAGTGACATTGTCTACATCATGTGGCAAACTGTTGCTTCTTTTCAAGATGCAAGTGACATTCCTTACTGTGTGACTGGGCATGCAACCAAAAATATAAACATAGTAGCTGATTAAATACTAGCAATTCATGGCTGCAACTTAAGGCAGTTTCAATTACATATGCATAAATAGCCAATAGGATTCTGGCCAGAATGTTTCAAAAATTACTATTAGAGTGCAACTAAATGATGCAGTGATCATGTCCCACGTTATTCATTTCCTCCTCAGTCGCCCCATTGAACAACTGTTTCTGGATAGCATAATTAAAAAGTCTCTTAATCACAGCGCGGGTTAGTAAGATATGGACAAGACGTAATTACATCATGAAAATTGTCTCAGCTCTGCTAACTCCAGTATTAAGATATTTCAGAAGAACATGGCAAAAACAATGTCACATAATTTCTCCAATTCATTAATAAGCTGTTTTCGCACACTATTCTTCATGGTGTATTAACTTGTGACAGAGGTCAGGCCTACATTAAATTATAGAATAAATTACTATAGTTAACTATAATATTTGACAGCTTTTTAGGTATCTGTTGCTTGGAAATTGTTCTGCATAGGGTTACCTAAAAAAACTGACACACTCCTGCCTAATATGCATACATATTTCTTACGAGTTGCACATTTCCCCTCTCATTTTAAATCTTTCTGCCCACCTGCCTAAAAGAGATGCCAAGGAATGCACAATTGCTTTAATTTCCCATGCAAGTAAAATGATGCTCAAAGTGTTCTAATAAAGATTTTTATCTCATATGGAGCAAAAAAAGCCTGATGTTCAAGCTGGATTCTAAAAAGGAAGAGGCACTGGAGATCATATTGCTGATCCTCTGTATACTGGAGCATACCAAAGAATTTCAGAAGACCAGTCTGTGCTTTATAGACTAAAGTGAAGCCTTTGACTATGTGGTTCATGGAAATGATGGGTTGTTCTGAAAGAAATGGGTGTGTCTCAGCACTTGATTGTTTTATTGAGTAACCTGTATTTTGGACAAGAATGTACCATTAAGATAAAATATAGAGAGACACAAAGGTTTCAGCCAATGGTGAATCTTATCCCCTTATTTTTCAGTATGTAAAAACAACATATCACATGGAAAGCCAGACTATATTCTTATGAAAGAAAAGAGAAAACTAGTGGAAGAATTTAAGATATGCAAAGAACACCATCTTTCTGGAAGAAAGCAGCAATGGCTTGAAATATCTTTTAGAGAAAATGAAAAAAGAGAATACCAAAAGCAGAACTACAGTGTAAGGATAACAAATCCCATTATTCTACTACCACAGGATCCATTCCACCTGACAGAAAACATTAATAAGACAAAATTCATGATGACAGAAGAACAACACAACTTTAACACTGCCAATGAAAAAAACTTAAAAGAAATGACCCTACCAACAGCGGCAACCATGTTAATGTAAAATAATCCATAAACTATCAAACAAAAATAATTCTGGGTCCCTAACCCTACCAAAAAAAAATAATTAACTGGAAGTGGGGGACATTCTTGAATCTCTCTCTCTCTCTCTCTCTCTCTCTCTCTCTCTCTCTCTCTCTCTCTCTCTCTCTCTCTCTCTCTCTCTCTCTATATATATATATATATATATATATATATATATATATATATATATATATATATATATATATATATATATATATATATATATATATATATATATATATATATATATATATATATATATATATATATATATATATATATATATATATATATATATATATATATATATATATATATATATATATATATAAAGGCTGTCTTCCTAGTTGTTACCTTGTTTGCAATTCATTGATGTAAGCACAAAAAACTGTATATTTGGAGAGAACAGGGTGATATGGGCAGTAGAATTTGAGAAGAGACTCTACCAGGTAGCAAGGGCTCAAATTGTTTAGGGCTTTTTTATATTAAAATTAAAATCTTATGCTTGATATGTTATGTAAAGGAGAACCAGTGTAACGGGCCAGGACTGGGGTGATATGATCATTTTTTCCTCCCCATAAATCAACCTGGTTGAAGCATTTTGGATTTGGTGCAGCTCTTGTGTCAAGCCCAAAATAGAGAATATTATAATATTCAATTCTTGAGACTACCAATACAAGAACTAGGTTGTCAGGGACCCCTATCCAAGTGCAGACTGCAGTCAAGAAATCAGAAGCAAGCAGAGACTCTGTAGGGCATCAATGAAGGAATTAGAAAATAATAATCAAGTGTAAAGATATGTCACTGGATATCAAGATCAAAAATCATCCGCACTTTTGTATTTCTGGTCACCATTTGCAAGTGTGAAAGCTGAACAGTAAAGAAAGCTGCCAGGAATACGGTGATTTATTTGAAATATGGTCTTGAGGAGAGCTTTACGGATATTCTAGACTGCCAAAAAGATGAACAAGTTATTCCTAAAGCAAATAAAAGTTGAACTATTTCTCAAGGCAAAAATGATGAAGTTGAACCTGTCCTCCTTTGATGGGCACCCAATGGGTTACAAAACTGAATAGATTGTGGGACTGTTTGGAAACTCCTGAAGGCTTTGGATACAAATACCTCTATATTCCCCAACACATACTGTACCACTAAAGGCCAGGCAGGAATTTATCACAGCCTTCTAGGTGGAAATATACAGCTCCTATCCTGCTGTTTTTAATTGGAGTGAAACTGTGTGGTGATTTTACACTGTAAATGTATATTTTAATATATTGGCACACATGGTAAGTATCCAAGGTTTGATTGACAGATGTAGGTTGGATTTGTGCAAAGAGTGATGGTTAGAAAACTTCTTCTTCTTCTTCTTCTTCTTCTTCTTCTTCTTCTTCTTCTTCTTCTTCTTCTTCTACTGTGTCTAGGCCAGATGTGAAACTGCCAAAATGAAGGCACCTTTTTGTGTGTTCATTCTGCAGTTCCTTTTGCTTGAGCTTGTGTGTGTGTGTGTGTGTGTGTGTGTGTGTGTGTGTGTGTGTGTGTGTGGTGTGTGAGATTGTGTGTGTGTGTGTGTGTGTGTGTGTGTGTGTGTGTGTGTGTGTGTGTGTGTGTGTGTGTGTGTGAGAGAGAGAGAGAGAGAGAGAGAGAGAGGTTGTGAAAAAAACATCTTCTTCATTGGAATATGTGTCAAAACAAGCATCTGTCTCTCTAATTATCTACCTAGCTAAAGAAGTATACAAGTCTCCAAACTACAAAGAGAGAAAGAAGTAAAGTAAAAGAACTTATGGTTGCACAATGAAGAATTCATTATGATGAATTGTAGCACTGAAGCTTTGAATGATTTTCTTTTCTTAATAAACTTATTTTTGTTCTGCAAACCCTGTTAATTATTTTTAGATATAGCAGCTACAACAGATTAGAACAAGACATATAATGGCAAGTATTTATTTTATTTATTTGCCAGATATTTAGTGTCACAGCCCTTCTCACGGTGCTGAACAGTAGAGTGAACATAACATCATACACAAACCTTATACAACAGATAGAGTATTATACAATACTAGGATAGGTGCCCGTCTTTGACGTGGTATTTTTGGGGGTGCTCAACCCGTGGGGTGGGAATGGCTTGGAGAGGTTTTTCTCCTTTTTGCCTCCCCCCACACCATTCGTGATGCCCCCTGGCTCTCAGTAAAGGAACCTGGGCAGATTCACACCAGCATGATGATGAGGGAGGGATGGTAGGTATTGAGGGGAAAATTTAAGAGGAAAGGAAGACGGGAGGGTAACAATGAGGGAGGGAAGGAAGGAAAGAAGGAAGTGGAGAAGAATGGCTGGAGGTAGTGAAGGAAGGATGAGAGCTAATTACCCGGCCTTGGCCGGGGGGTGTTTGTTGTATGTTTAAGTTTTTCAGACCCTGATACACCCCAACACACAGACACACACACACACACTCTCTCTCTCTTTCTCTCATTCAGGCACATCCACACACCCACACACACAAGTGACTGATCCGGAACCCACTGTCTTGTGCATTGTCTTGCACACACACACACAGACAACACTCCCTGTCTCTCTCTGTCTCTCACTCACACAGCATTGATGTACATTGAAAGTGTCTCGTTCCACATCAGGACCATTCTCTGTCAGTCATTCACTCTCAACCAATCACAGTCCAATATGCAAATCAGCTCTCTCCAACATTCTGTTTCCAGGCCTGGCTGTTAAATTGCAATTTTTCTCCCATGGCACCATGGGAGTTGTAGTTTCAATTATTTTCCCCATTTTGTGGGGCTTAGGCCCCACTCTCAGCCCCCGGACCCTCGCAGCACTGATCTCTGGGACAAAAGGTAGGCATTACGGAATAGGCTTCAGGGGTGTAGGTACGCATTCCACACACATACGGCCACACCCCTTCCTGATTGGTATAGATTATAATAGTAATTTAAACATATTGATCAATGAAGAAATTTAAATCTATGGTGATGATAACACTAAGCCAACTCAGACAATAATAAGTTGTTTAAAGCCCAATAGAATCTAACAGTACCCTACCATAAGCCCTTTTCTTTCTGAGGAAGAATTCAGTGAATGCTTCTCTAAAAGATGCATTTTTCACAACTTCTTAAAAACATGGAGGAATGACGCCTTATGGATCTCCATTAGGAGATCATTCCAGACAAAAGGTGCCACCACCAGCCAGATGGCATTTTTCATGTACCACTTATTCTGACCTCTCCAAGGCATGGTTACCTTCAACAGCATGGTCTGTGAGAAGCTCATCAATCTAGAGGTATTCCTCTGGAAGAGTCACTCAGCCATGTAACAAGGTCCCAGAAGTGTTTTTGTTCCTTTTAAAAGAGCAGATGGGTAGTATTTAAAAAACAGATCAAGGGGAACACTTGTTTTTTGCCTAGCTTGATCATGGGAAGAATCCAGAAGAAGGAGCTCTTATTCACAGGGTACATTAAAATCACATAATTGTGTAGGAATTTGTGATTGTTATTGCTTTGGTGACCACATGCATAGATGAAAAAAGGCTCAAGAGCTTCTACCCTACTGATATGGACATGACAGTACTTCTCCCCTTTAAAACCTCCCAGAACCAGAGTTCATTTGAGTCATCAGGTAACATTGAACTGATATTTAAGGGGTGGTTAAGACCCTGAACTTCATGACTGGAAGGTTGGCAGGTTACCAGTTTGAGACCTGAATGCTGCTCAATGGAGTGTCTATGTTCCAGCTCCTGAAATAGCAAAATAAATGTCTTCAAATGATGGTGATGTTTTATTCACAGTTCATAAATGTTCAAATAACCAGATCCAAAAACCTTCCGGTAAATTGGGATATTTTTCAGTATAAACTTTCATCAGGGATCTAGGGAAACGAAGACTCAATTACTAACATGTAATTTTCTCATGAATTACATACATATTTACAACTAAACATATCTCAGAATCGTTACATATCAGCATAGCCACAAGCACGAGCACCAGATGAAACAATAGATAATTACCTGTACAATCTTGAAAAGTAGAATAAATAATTTTAAAGTGCGTCCCATGCCTCACAAGTGTATTCTTTCTGTGGTGACAGACGTCAAACAAATGGTGGATTTTGACTATTTTTAAAGGTACAATACAGTGTAATCAAAACAGCTGCGCAATTATAATCAATCAAAGATAATTACAAGAAGCAGGAGTAATCTAGCTCCATGTTGAGTCCATGAAGTTGTAAAGTTTTAAAGCGATAAATATAATAGGCTCCTCTTTGCAAAAGTGATCGCTCGATGTTAGTGCGAGAGAGAGGAACGGGCTTGCAAACTTCTAAAGTGACAAACTTAAGATCACGGTCACTATGTTTTTTATCGATAAAGTGATTAACCAAGGGGGCTTGAATTTTCCCCACCCTGGCCCTAAGTTCTCTAGTGGTAACCCCCACATAGCCAAGACCACAAATACATACAAGCAGGTACACACAATTTTTTGTTTTAGAAGTTGTGAAGCTTTGGAGTGTGAGGGAAAATTCACTTCCTGAAAGGCACACTTTTTTTTTGTTTGCCAGGACAGGTTTCACTGAACACAACTGCCACATCAGTCTATGGTCCAGCTCCTGCCAATCTAGCAGTTCGAAAGCAAGAAATTGTAAGTAAATAAATAGGTGCCACTTTGGCGGGAAAGGTAGTAGTGTTCCATGCACTCTGGCATGTAGTCATGCCTGCCACATGACCATGGAAACACCTGCAGACACAGATAGTGCTGGCTCTTTGGCTATAAACAGAGATGAGCACTGAACCCTAGAGTTGGATACAACTGGCTTTCGAGCGAGGGAGACCGTTGCCTTTACTATTGTTTGGCCCTTGAGTTTCCATAGTTTATCTGGGATTTAAACCCAAGTCTCCTGATTCCTAATCTGTTACTCTATCCACACTAGGTGTGTGTGTGTGTGTGTGTGTGTGTGTGTGTGTGTGTGTGTGTGAGAGAGAGAGAGAGAGAGAGAGAGAGAGAGAGAAAGAGAGGAGAGACTGCCCTGCCAGGATGTTACATTCCACATATTTCATTGTCCCCAGCATTTTCATGTGTGTGTGCATGTGATGCATTTCTTGACCTCCAATTTCACTGAAGGCCAACTTCTTTTAAATCTATATTCATTCTCTCAGGATTCTGAGCATAACATTTCTGATTACAGACAATGAAGTTCAGGGTTACCCTGCCACGGCAATAGAAACTCATCCAATTTATAATCAGCGTTCTGCACATGTAAGCAGATGAATTCCTGTGTGCTTTATCTTCATACCATCTTCTGCCTAGATTAATCACATCTGATTTGTGGCCAATCTAGAGCACCTGTAGCCATCAGCTTAGGCACAAAGGAATGTAAAAGCACGCAAGTTGCCCTTTTGAATATTGAGATCTAAGTGAGCTGCAAAACAATCATTGACCATGAGTGAATGACCTCAATCCAAATACTGAACAAAGATTTGGGCAATCAATTGTCTTGCAAGATAATAAATTGCTTAATGGAAGTGGCTCATATAACGTCAAATCTGTATCAGCCTTTGTAAATAAAAGAGTGATAGGCCAGCTCTTCCATTAGGTAATGTGAGTTGGTTTTTCTCAGGCAGCCAATTTCAGGTGATATGAAAGGGCTGTAATTTATTGATTATCAGTTTTATTATTATTGCAGGGAGAATGAGATTTTTGGGGGGTGCTTTTCTGCCTCAGGTGTCTAAATAACAACATTGGATTTAAATAATGGTTGTCCAACCTCATCTGTGGAGGATATGCTCCAAGACCTACTGTGGATAGCTGAAACCACAGAGAATAGAACCCTCCTATATTTTACATTATAGACAATGGCATCTAGCAGCCAGCGGGCACAAGTTTGGTCTTCTCCAAACAAGAGTTCTGGAGGCAATAAGTTAAGACTGTAGAAAACAGGCCTTTCCCAACTGTTGTTAATCATTGATATTGTTCCTCTGAATAAGAAAATTTGTATATGACCTTATGGCCAATACCTATCAATAGACTTAGTCATGAATATGTCTGGTTCTGTTTTAAAGCGGTCTAAGCTAAAAGCTGTTGTTGTCATTTGTCATAAAGAATTGCAGAAACTGCAGCATGATAGGTAAAGGTAAAGGTTTCCCATGCTCGAAAGCCAGTTGTATCCGACTCTAGGGTTCAGTGCTCATCTCTGTTTCAAAGCTGAAGAGCCAGCACTGTCTGCTTCTGCAGATGTTTCCGTGGTCATGTGGCAGGCATGACTAGACACCGGAGCGCACAAAGTGCTGTTACCTTCCCACCAAAGTGGTCCCTATTTATCTTCTTGCAATTTCTTGCTTTCAAACTGCTTGGTTGGCAGGAGCTGGGACAAAGATGGGAGCTCATTCCATCCTACAGTATTTGGGAATCAAACTGCTGACCTTCCGCCTCCCAGTCAGCATCTTAGCCACTTGAGCCACTGCAGCATGATAAAGAATTATATTTTGTTTCAGCCTGTATTTATGGTCAACAAAATACATGATTCTAAAATGAAAAAGAGGGGGGGGGGAAATCCATTCACTTTCTCCACTCAAGGCATAATTTTACAGAACTGGTTCAGGTTCAGGAATCTAGCCTTTCCATATTTAAACAACTTATCCCCTCCAGAACTCCCATTTGGAGAAAAAAGTTAGCAACATTAAGATTGTTTATTGGAATCTTTGAGGGGCTTTGGGGCTCTTACGTTTTCTTAACAAATTCATTCTATACCAATTTTGTATGTGCATGTTTTCCTTCTCTTCTGAAGAGATATTTGTATTTTTGTGTACATTTTTGATACACATGGTTTTCTATATATGTTCACTGTTGACTAAGGCTTGTCAACACATTTTAGAATGGTAAGCAATTTTCTCTGCACCTTTTCCAAGCTGTACATTTGGCCAAACACATTTTTTCATTCTTCTGCAGAATGCATCTCACCTCAAGCTCAGAAATGTACAGATTTCTCACCACACACTGTGATTCATCCCACATTTGAGTAGGGGAAGTATAAACTGGATACATATATTTTAGAAACACCAAGGAAATGTTTTGGCTATTCCTAATCTATAAATTTATTGTATGTGGTGGTGAGTCTTCCTTTCCTTTGAATTTTGTTTGTGTTCATTTTGTCCAGTGGAACTGACTCTAGAGCAGGAGTTCTCAACCTTTTAAAGCCGGGGACCAGGTCGCTCTCCCTCAGAAAGCTTCAGGGGCCAGATAGCCATTTTGCCCTTCCTCCACCATATGGCACTTCCAGGTGTGGTGGAGGCAGTGGGGGGCACATGAAATGGTGCCATGGGCCACATCCAGCCTGTGGGCCGCAGGTTGAGAATCCCTGCTCTAGAGGCAGTGATTGTGTTTGTTATGGACACAAATCAGACATAGAGGATAGTATGTAGCAACTGGTCCAATAATACAGTATTGTGTATGGTAGAACACAGTGTCTGAATTGTGGTTATACATCCAGATCTTAGGAAACCTTTGAAGAGATTGGGAAGAAATAATATTTCTGAGAGAGAAGCCATTCAAAGCCTCCCATCTTTTAGTCCTTGAGAGAGCATCCTGGGGTCATTAGATCTTCCTTCTCAACTGTGGAGGAAAAGGTCCTTTCAGAGAGAGAACATCTCTCCATAGAAACCTTCATGTTAGAATGCAGAAGATTACATTCCTGTTATCAAACTGCTATCTGTTCTCTGATGATAGTAATGGCAAAAGAGACGTTTTCCAGGTCATGCTGGGAACTGTACAGGAGAGTTGTCAGTCGTCTGCCAGCCATTTGAGAAGAGAACTGGAACATTTCCTAACTGACCACCAACCTACCCTGTCTGAATGTGAAAAGACTGAGACAATTTTATCTGTGTTTTTCCATCCATTGAGGGAGCCCAAGAGCATCATCACTCTGTCCTGCAGAAGGTTAGACAAAAACTTGGCCGAAGCGTTAACGCTCTCATGACTTTCGAGGCAATTCATTGATTAACATGAATGGAGGTTAGTGCCAAGGTCTTGCTCAGGAAAAGCATAGTAGCTGAAGATGTGTGTACAACCCCTCACCCACTGCTGCCACATTGGAAAGTCAATAAGCACACAAGGCCTCCAGGTGCTGAGTCAGCTTCTTCTTCATTAGACAATGGCAAATGGATGGCAATTCTTTAACACAAGATACATCAGGTCGATGAGAGGATGCTAATGTCACCTTGCCTATCTAAACAAAGGAAATGCACTGTTTACAACTAACTCTTAGAACAACAAAGATAGAGCTGATGACCCTTCTTGAATGCTGGATGAACACTGGTTTTGGAATGACTCATGCAATTCTCTCCCTTCCCACTTCCTACCTCTGTCCTTCCTTCCTTCTTACTCACACACATACACACAGAGAGCAACTTCCCCAATAGTCATATCTGGGGAATCAATCAGTTCACAAATTGCCCGGTGGGGGAGGTGGGAGTGCAGCTGACTGGCATTGCTGTGGCCAGACTTCCACCCTCAGCTCCCTCCCCCGCCCTGACCAGCGGGGGAGGTGGGAGCACAGCTGATCTGCGTTGCTGTGATGGGACCCTCAAAAGCCATGCCGTCAGAGTTGCTGGTCCCTTTTCTGGCCTCAGCTGTGTTTGGGCCAGGTCGTCATCTTCTTTGGCTCCGTTCATGACGTGCGAGCCATGTGGCACCATTTTGGGGATGTTAGTAGCCGAGGGATTGTATAATTAATTTTGCTATGTTAGAATTTAAATGTCTATTGTATAATTCATTTTGTAATTTACTGTACTGTATTATTATTATTATTATTATTATTATTATTATTATTATTATTATTATTATTATTATTATTATTATTATTATTATTATTATTATTATTATTATTGTTGTTGTTGTTGTTGTTGTTATTATTATTATTATTATTATTATTATTATTATTATTATTATTATTATTATTATTATTATTATTATTATTATTATTATTTCTTTTTCCCCTTATTGTACTTTCATACTGTTATATTTGAATGATTGATTAATTGAACTATGCAACTGTGTATTTGTAATATCTGTTTTGACATTTCATGTCTTATGTAAACCGCCTTGAGTTGGCCATCAGTCTGAGAAAGGTGGTATAGAAATATTAAATGATATAAATGAAATGAACGAAAATGAAATTTTCAATAGCAGTAATTTCTACTAACTATTGATGATCTACTAACTACTGAGGACCTACTAACTCTGTACAAGTTTGGTAGATACCATTACAGGTTGCTTTCTCCTGGATTCAGGTTAATGTTTACCTAAAGAGTATACCATGTAAGATTCATCATCACATTAGGTTCTAGACCAGAACAATATTACATCAGGGAACTGTGAACATTGTGAAATGGTGTCTGAGTAACACTGTTGCTGCTGCTGTTACTCACAGAGGTAGAAGGCAGGCAGGCAGGCAGGTGTCATTGTTAGAATGGGGCCTGAACGTGCATTTTGAGTCTGTAATGGAGATTTCCAAGTGTGGGAGGAGGTATGGTACATTCCAGAGCAGGATTTATAGTCAAACCATATTAGCCTCACGGTTTAGAAGAAATTAAACTTATAGTTTGATAGACATGTGATACTGTATTGTCATTGGCTAGATTCCTTTAGGGCAAGGGTCCTCAACTTTTCCAAGCCGTGGGCTGGGTCATAATCCCTCAGACAGCTTTGGGGGCCGGATGGCCATTTTGCACTGCCTGCCACACATGGCACTTCTGAGTGTGGTGGAGGTGGTGGTGAGTCACATGAAATGGTGTTGTGGGCTTCATCCGGCCCCCAGGCCATAGGTTAAGAACCCCTGAATGGCAGGAGGGTGGTACATGGGAGGGGAGATAAAACCCAGAGGGAAGGGGCAGAACTTTTTCTTGATCTGGTGTTCAACATTGAGTAAGTCATGTAGGGGTTTTTAAGATAAGAGGCGGGCCAAGGCCTTCCCCCATTAGATAGTTTTTTATTTCTTTAACATGTTTTCTGGACTTATGAAACTAAGAAACCTTTGCTTCCTAAAACTTTGTTCTGTAACTTACTTTGACTACAATATATTTTTAAAATACCAGAAGATGACTGGGGTGGTTACTTAGCTATCTGCTAACTTATTTACAGCCAAGATTTAGGTCAGGAGATGTGAGAAGGCAAGTTTAAAATCCTGGATTCAGGTATAGTCCCACCTACGTGTAGACGGGTTCTACTCATGAGTAACGGGATCTGTGACAGCGGGCAGGCAGGCAGGCAGGCAGGCAGGCAGGGAGGGAGGAAGGAAGGAAGGATGAATTACCAATTCAATCAGTATCCTAACAATGAGTTAATCTGAGCAAACAATTGTTTGAGACTAACAGTAGTCTTCTCCAGTTGGGATTCATATAAACCCTGTATGATACACTGTAGTCTAGGAGATATGATGGAGAAACCATCTTTTTTATTTATTAAGAACAACGTAATCAGTGGAACAATTTTGTTTATTTTTTATTTAGGGTCAAAACACAATAGTTCTTTCACCTTGGAAAAAACAAGTTACAATTAACTGTGGCAAAGAACAAATTACAATTTACTATGAAAACTCTACCCACTATTCATTGTCTTCCGAGTCTTCCAAGTCTAGGCCAGACATGAAATTGACAAAATGAAACCACCGTTTGGTGAGTTTATTCTGCAGTTCCTTTCATCTGACATAGTGTGAGAAAGATTAGCTGGCAACACAAGGTTGCCGTTGCCAGGGTATGACCTATTGTGGTTCAAATATACCACAACCTTTGAGGAGGCTCTTTCTGTGTACCACCATCATCCCACACACAGACTGTGGAATTGTAGATAATGTGAAATTGTGTCAGGGTAACACAATTGTTGCTGCTGTCACTTGCAGAGGTGGAAGGCAGGCAGACAAAAATGATTTATTGTAGGAATCGGGGCCACTGGGGTGGCCTTAAGGTCCCGGAGGAGACTGATCAAGTGACGACACGAGGCAAATGGAGCGAGATCAGATCAGTCCTTTATTGGAAAAAGGCAACATCATTTATAGGGGGAAAAGCGCAATGGTGGCGAAACCGTCATCGGACAGGAAAATTACCTAACCCACGTACACGGGTTAATGGGGAACCTCTCAAAGGGAAGTTAATTAACTTGGACAAACACGGGGCGAGGGAGACCATTGTTTAGGGCTTAGGCAGGGGTAAATATGGCCGATATTTACACCGGGGATTACCTTGGCCAGGGGATGAGTGATTACTCTAATGGGTAACTGAGGGCTGCGAGATGTTTGCTCGGGAGAATCGTCGGTCAGGCTACAAGCGGCCGAATTAATCCCTATCATTAATTCACCCCCCTTAAGCCCTGACAAGGGCCAGAGGCCAGGAGTTTGCTCGCTGGTTTAACCTCTGCCAGAGGCCACTGATGCCCAACCGGGCACGGGGAATCCTCATCTTATTTTTATTTTTTGTTGTTGTGGGAAGTGAGACTTTAGAAGGAGAAATGTTACTGTCACTGACCATGCTGGCTAGGGGATTGGCGGGGCACTGTAATTCAGAAATGCCACATTACGCAGATTCTAGGAAGGAGAGAATGGTGGCCACAATTAAAAAGTATAAAGTGTATTAGGAGAAAAAGTAAGGATTACTACAAGTAAATGTTGCAGAATGGCATTGCAGGCGCACCCCCCAATAAAGGACTCAGACACCGATGAAAGTGGATAACGGCATTGGGCCACATTTATTGATTCATGCCCTAGTCCGAATTATAAATTTCTATTGGTAATTGACCAATTATAATTCTTAAGGCAAGCAGGCCGAAGTAACACTGGTAAGGTACCACCCAAAATTGCCAATGGCAATTGTTACAATGTATCTATTTGTATCAATTTGTTTGTTGACAACAAACAAATTGTTGACCGTAGTCAATATCTAACTAATGACCCCACCCACTGACGCGTATCCGTAAAATCACGGGGTGATGCATGCTGTCTAGCTGTAGCCATCACCCCGTCGCCTGGTTCGTCGTTGACCGGACAACGTTTAACCAACTTATACCTGTCTAGTGTTGTCCAGTCAATTGCGAACCTGCTGGATACCTGTGGGTCATAAATGTTTACCTTACCAGTGCTACCCGCCACACGGGGAGGCTTCCAAAAGGCTCACCGCCCCCCCCAAGACCATCAGCTCGGTCAACAGGCCTGCTCGCCAGTCCACTAACAAGAGGTCCATACCTCCCTGCGACAGATGGGCCCCATCCCCTGAGTAAAAGCTCGTAATTTCGCAGACTGATGTCGGGGAGGCGAATGACGCGTCCCCCACCTTTGTCGAAAAGGAACCGGGCAATAGCCCCGTTCACGGAGTGTCGGCTCGGTCAAGAGCCTCGAGGCCGCACGCCCCCCTGTAAGCGTACTGCGGTATCGTGTCTGACCAATTGAGGGTTGTGGCAGGCCACACATAACGTGAGTAGGGCAGGTAACTGCAAATCGCAAGCTTCCGCGATAGGCCAGTGACCCGCCCTAAGCCATCGCCCCCAAGGTTCATAACCAGGACATCAGGCGAGTCAGCATCCCTGATGTAGAAAAGGAATGGCAACAGTTCCCGCCATAACATGCTGTGCTTACCATACCACCTGAGACGTGCGGATGCACCCAGTCCCAGTTGGGGTCCCCACTCTGTCGCCGCAGCGTAACGCGCTGCCCTATGCAGCGTAACGTGCTGCCCTGTGCAGCGTAACGCTCTGCCCTGTGCAGCGTAACGCGCTGCCCTGTGCAGCGTAACGCGCTGCCCTGCGCACATGGCTATGGCCCACCAGGCACACTGTCACTGGTGTAATACGACACCCAGGGTCTGTCAAGGAAAAAAAGGGGGGGGGAGAAACAGTGCAGTGACAAAACTGGTACTCACGGTTAAAGAGGGCGAACACAAACTGAAAACATTGTGATCCCCACCCTCCCATGCGGCATATGTCAGCCCCGGAGTACCCAAAAACAGCTGCAGTAGAAGCCGCCCCTATCCTGAATGAATGGGTGCCGCAACGAGCCCCAGGGAGGCCAACACTGGCTATTGCCTACCGGCACCCTCCAAAATTGAAATTTAGTAAGGGGAGACCCATCTTGGTGACAGAAAAACGGGCCATGGTGCGTGCCACGCAGTGCAAGGAACTCCTGTAGGGCACCAACCGGACAGATGTCTGCCAAAGAACACCGTAGCAGTCTTACTCTACTGCCCACGCCATGCTGATCCGTCTTAGAGGAGCGTATCCTCAACTGAGCCCAGTCTCTGGCCACATAGACATCTTCGAGTTCCAGTGCCCTACAACTTGCATCCGCCTTAGACAGCATCACAAGCTCGCTGATGCGGAGCGCTCCAAAAAAGGCCACCGTTGTAGCCGCATGAAACAGGGCTGCCTCATACCTATCAAAACATAGGTCCTGCCAGCCCCGTGCCAGTTGGGTAAGAACCCCTGGGGAAATTGGGTGGCGGTCGTCCGGGCTACGCCCACGCTCCCACGCCCACCCCTCCAAAACGTGTCACACACGGAAGTCAGCGGTACTGTCCGCATGTCCGCCTACTTTGGCCATAAAAGCCAGCGCTGACAGCCTGGATGCTATGGTTCGAGGTGCAAGGCCCTGGAAATGCAGGTCAACCATGAATTGAAGTATATGGGCCACCAGGATCGGCCAGGTATCTGGCAGCCGGAATTGGGCACAGAATGCCCTGAAAGAATTGAATGCGTGTTGATACGCCTTACGCGTGCGTGGCGCTAGCGACATGCCGATCGCCCGGTTCACCTCTCCTTGCCAAAGGTCCATATCTCGTCCGGGAGTGGCGAGGGAAATTCCTCCGCATCCGGGGCCAAGGCGCGGAACCGGGAGATCTGCAGGCGGGACAAAGCGTCAGCGATATCATTATTGACCCCCGGGACATGCCTGGCCCGGAACAGCACATTAAGGCGCAGGCTGCGCAATACAAACTGGCGCACCAGGTCCATTACCCTGGGTGATTTGGAAGTCTGTGAGTTGGCAATGTGGACAACGGCCGCATTGTCACACCAGAAATGAATGACCGAGTTGGCCCACCCCACACCCCATAGCTTCAAGGCCCCCAGGATGGGAAAAAATTCCAGGTACATAAGATCCCGCAGGCGCCCCGTACCTGACCAGGCTGGTGGCCACCCACCATAGGCCCACTTCCCATTGAAGTACATCCCATAACCCAGGGACCCAGAGGCATCGGACTGTATCTGGAAACGAGGGGAAGCCAGAAGGTCAGACCTCCAAAATGACACCCCATTGAACTCCCTCAGGAACCGGAGCCAGATAAGCATATCTGCCTTAACGCCCTGGGTTAGTCTGACCCTATGGTGGGGCCTGGATAAGCCTGTCATGGCGTCGCACAAGCGCCGAGCAAATGCCCTGCCCGGTGCGACCACCCTGCAAGCGAAATTGAGATGACCATGCAACACCTGCAGTTCCCGCAGTGATGCCTTGCGTTTAGCAAGCAAGTCCGAGATAAGGGCCACTACCCTTGACACCTTATCCCCTGGTAACCTAGAAGCCTGCGCTACCATGTCAATCTCCACCCCCAGGAAGACTAGCTGTGTAGATGGGCCACCCCCAGGAAGACTAGCTGTGTAGGGTTAGGGTTAGGGTTAGGGCGCTAAAGGGACACCCAGTTCCTCCATTAGCGTCTGAAATGTATTGAGGAGACGTGTGCACGTGTCCCAGCCCCGTTCACCCCCGAATAAAAATTCATCCAGGTAATGGGCTACAGACCGGGACCCAGACCTGCGGACAAAAGCCCACTGTAGGAAGGTGCTAAAACGCTCGAAGGCCGAGCACGATATGGAGCAGCCAAAAGGCATGGCCTTATCGAAATAATATTCACCCCGGAACTTAAAACCCAGCAACTCAAAGTCACCCGGGTGAACCGGCAGGAGGCGAAAGGCAGACTTAATGTCGCACTTAGCCAACAGCGCACCCGGGCCACATGAGCGCACCATGCGCAGCGCTTGGTCAAAAGATGTATACCTGACCGAGCAAAGGTCATCAGGGATAGCATCATTGACCGATCGGCCGGCTGGGTAGGACAAGTGATGGATCAGGCGGAACTCGCCCGGTGACTTCTTGGGCACCAAGCCCAAGGGTGACACTTTAAGGTTGGGGAACGGGGGTGCAGGGAAAGGGCCAGTGACCCTGCCCGCATCAACCTCCTTAGAAATGCTGGCGGCAGCCACCTCCTCCCTCCCCTTAAGGGACAAAAGGTTGGGGGCATCTTGGGGGGACCTATCACCCTGGAAAGGAATACGGAACCCCAGTCGAAAACCCTGAAGCAGGTAAACCGCATCTGCCCCCCTCGGGTACAATGCGAGCCAACGCTCCAACATGTCCACATTAATTGGGGAGGGGGCCTTTCGGTGGACCAGCTCCCTCTGCGGCAGTCTTGCCAGCCCCTTGTCCGCCCCTACCTTTACCCCGCACCCCTCCAGGCCTGGGGCAGGCGGAGGCCGCATGGGGGCCAGCGCAAGAGGGACACTCATGCCTGTACCGGCAATTCTTCCTACTGCAGGAACCATTGGACGAGAAAGTCCAGCACAGCAGGCGGGCTGGAACCCCCTGCCCCGCCACCTGGTGGGGTGTCTGTGCTGGGGCCGCTCGCTGGACCACATGTCCACAATGGTATCTGTCCCCAGGTGCAGGGTGCGTGGGAGTCATGTACAGAAGCCACAGCTTCTGGCAGGGCTCACCCCACCTCATCTCAGGGTGCAGGGGAATCCGCATACGGAATTCCTCGTCGTAAGCCAACCACGACGGGCCCGGGAAGTCGGCCATCACCCGGTAAATGTTGTCCAAATACTGGACCATCGGAATTGCCAAATCTGGCCGGGCCCTGAGGTAGACCGCCATGTATATGAGGTACGCCGGCAACCAATTGGCCCACGTAAGTGGCGGCTTACGACGACGTGCCTGTTCCTTATCCTTCTCATCCTGCCCCTCCCTCTCCTCTTTGGTGGGCTCTCTGTTAAGAAGGGAGAAGATGTCCACATACTCCCCACGCCAGATCTTCTCTTTGGTGGCCTGGGCCAAATGGTCCCCCAGGGGCAAGGAATACCCCGCTGTCGGCAATGCCGACACCGGCACAGTGGGAACCACGGGGATCTGGAAAGGAGCTAAAGGGACCAACCCGGCCACCCCTAACACATTCCCAACTGAATAAGAGGTACCACCCAAAACGGGGCCCTGGCTGAGCGGTGAAGTCACCGGGTGGGACGTCGGCGACTGAACTGTCGCGCCACCCATGTGAGGCCACGGCCACTGGAATGCCCCCCCAACATGGGTAGGTGTGTGGGTGCACTAGATTGAACCGCATACTCACATGCAGCACCCCCGCGGGCCACCCCCACGGGGGGTTCTGGCCCGCTGGGGGCGTCGGAGCTCACTACCGCAATTGAGCTCGTCGACGGGGCCTGACCAGCATCAGCCTGTTGAGTGGGGAGCTGCGAGGCAGTGGCCGAAGCCGGCCCACACACCTCGGGCAGCTCAACCCGTCCTGCCGCCTGCCGCTGACCGGCAGACAATGGATCAACCTGTCCCCCAAAAGGCACCCCCGGGTGGTTAACCCTCGCGAGGGATGCCTCGAGGGCCGCAACGCGGGCCAGAAGGGCCTCAACACTAACGTAGCCCCCTAAGCCAAGTGGGGGCAAAGGGCCAGCCGGCTCACTGGCTGCAGGCGCCGGTCCAGGTCCCTGGACCCCGGGGCCCATATACGGCCACGAGCCCCGCCCCGGCCCCCGCAGGGCCAGGGGGGTACCCTGCCAGGGGAGGGAACCCAGCCACCGCCCATGGCTGAAACCCCCCGCAGGAAGCTGCGCACCCATGGAAGAAGGCCCCGCAGAATGGGCCATGCCAGAGGCAGTGGCCACTGCTTGCGGGCCGGGGGCCACGGCCCCAGCTGGGCCGGTACGCGGACCCCCCGCCTCAGGCCAAGGGGCAATCAACCCCATCCCACCGGTCCCGGTGGGCTCAGGCAAAGGAGGCTGCTGGGAAGGTGCAGCCGCGGTCCTCCGACCCGGCTGGCGCCTCCGTGCAGAATGAGCCGCGTTCGCAGTTGCCTTCTTCTTAGAGGGCATAGCAGCTAAACGATGGGAAGCCGAAGAAGACAAGAAAATCAGCAGCCAGGGGCTTCCCTAATAAAGGCAAGAGCGATGGAGGTAAGAGGGGAAAAACGTCTCCGCTCCGTCGCTTCGCAAAATGGCAGCTCGGCTGCCTCATGGCCGCCCCTTATATAAGGGTGCTGGCCACGCCCCCTAACTACCCGGATGCCTTCGTCCGGTGGGGGGGGGGGCGCAAAGAGCGCGGCGGCCATTTTGGCACGCGCTTGCATTCTCTTTCTTTTTCCCAGTGCTAGTGGGAGAACAACCAAGTATGTTTTTTCAAAATGAAAATCCTTTACTGAAGTGTTGGCTCAGTACTAATCATGTGCTCATTTTCTCTTGCAAGTAGAGCTCCTTGGTTGTGTACAAACATCTCTGGAAACCTTGCCAGTGAGAAAAGTGCAAAACATTTGAAACATATAGGTAAGCAGGTAATGCTATCTGTGGATGAAATCTCTCAGATAATAAGCCATAAATTGTGATTGTGTAAACAAGCCCTAGGAAAGTTCTACCTCCATGTCTCGAAGAGTATTTTTTTCCCAAGAAACCATTCAACAATGTAACAAGAGGACCATTTCAATCAGGCTGATAAGTAGCATTCAGAAAAGATCAGCCTTCCTAACCAATGCCATAAATTTAGGGGGTGGGGGGCAGCTTGCTAGCCTGCTCCCTGATGGATAAAGAGTAAAGTCAAGTCTAAATCCATCCAAACCTTTTGCAATCATTAGCCATCCCTCTTGGGAGCTGGTGAAGTTCAGAGTGTAGTTTAAACGGGGGATTAGTTTAAAATGGATTCCTTTCTGTATTATGGCAAATCGGTACAAACTGGGGAAAAATCGATCAGAAAGTTATCCATGCAGGAGTTTGCCCCAGTTTTAAGTGACCTGTTTTGAAAAGTGCTTTTTTTCTGTCAGTGCAATTTGGTAAGAGATTACAATAATACTTGATTTTCCTTACAATGTTTTTGGATTCCTGCTTTGCATGGATGATATTCCAGATTTAATTCACAGTCCCTTAGGTTTGAGAAGTGGCATTGTGGGGTTGGAAAGAATCACAGAAAACGTGGACCAATCAGCATTGATAGCAGCTGAGCCAAATGGACTCTGTTTGTTTAATATATTTGAAGGGGAAATGCAAGGATCTTCAAAGAGAGGTACAGCAAAACCTCACATAAAGAGCACCTCGCTTAGAGACTAACTCGCTTAAAGAGCAGAATTTTATCTGAATGGTTGCCTCACTTAACAACTAAAACCAACCAAAATTCACTTAACAACTAAATCGGGGTTTGCTTGAAAAGTTTATTCTTCCTCCTTTTATTGCAACCAAGATGAAGTAAATTATTGTATTATATTTTGTTTTGCCATCAACTTGACAACTTTATATGAACATAAGTCTTGAAAGTAGACATTATTTTTCCTTCTGTTAGAGCTGTGTCTGAGCATTTGTTCAATAGGAATTAAGAAGAAAAGAAAAGGGGAATTCAGGAGGGCTTGCATTTCAAAGCACTAAGCCATAATCCTTTGGGACACACTAACTGCATCACTCCACAAAGATTATGCAACATATACTCCTTGTGGCTGAGGAGAAATTTGAACCACATGTTTCCTAATTCATGTTCTTAGGCCAGGTGTGGCCAAATTACAGTCTACCAAATATTGGGAGTTGCAATGTAACTGCATCTGGAGTTTTACCAACTCCAATCAAGACCTAATTCCAGTTTTTAATGAAAACTATGCTAGGCAAACCCCAGTGTTGTATAGTGAGGAGCATGAGGGGGATTTAAATCTCTTCTCAGAGATGGAATCACTTGTGTGTGTGTATGGCAGTTCTGGTAAAACTACTTTGTAAATATTACTGTGAAAGCTGTATTAGGAATGATATATGTTCCAATTTGATGACACACAACAAAACTTAGGCCCACTGAATCAATGGAACTTTGGCAAGTTGAAATAGATATAAATTCCATTGAGCCAGTTGATCTAGTTGGGGCTAGCAAATGGATTCAGTAGTCATTACATTGTGGCAATGGTTGAATATATTCATAAGCTCATACAGTCTATGGGAACTATCCAATCCTCCCAGCCTGAAAACAGATCAATGGTGCCTTTATGTCTAAACTAGCAGAAGAAAGTATGGCACCAAACCAAAATGACTCTTGTTTGTAGAGGCAGGCCTCCATTTTTTTTAGAAGTGGAGCAACATGTACCCTTGAGGCAAAGCACTTTGGACAAAAACAGACCCTCTTTTGTACGCATCAATACCTATGGATTTCTTGAAATGGCAAGAGCTCTTGGGCCATCCAAAACCATGCTATTTTAAACAACTGTCTCATATCCATGGATACAGATGCATGTATTGCCGACAGAGAACATGCACCAAAAAGAAGGTGATAATAGAAAAGATAGGAAGAAGGGGGGGGGGATAAAGAGATGTTAGCTGTCTAATGCTGTTAGATTAAATTAGATGGTAATGATTACTATGTGCTTTCACAAAAGGCATTTTGTAACATTTAAGTTTTTTTGCTAATTGAACGAGTGCATTACCATGCACAAGAATGTTAGTGAAGGTTGAAAAGGACAAATCAACTATTCTCGTACCTCACCATAATTATGCAGCTCCATGTTCGAACAATTACATTTATGTAGACCCACTGTTAAAATCAATGTTACTTGTACAGCTAGTCCTTAATCAATGAAATCAGTCAATTTAGCATGGTCACATCCTTCTTCTTAATTAAGACAGTGATATCTCTGGAGCACAGGGTCTCAAAGAGATAAATAAGTATAGAGGTTGAGAAATGTCAAAGAGGTGACTCCCCAATTTTAGTCTCAACCAACTTGGGAGGAAATAAGACAGTTCCCTCAGTTCAAGGAAGCGTCACGATCTTCTAAAGAGATGGCTTAGCATTCATTAAGGAAAGAACAGGTAGCAGCGTCTGACAGAAACAGCACTAATGAGCAAAGAGGGCTTTCAACATGCACATCCTTCATAGTCATCGTCGGAATTATGAAGGTTGTACCACCTAAGCCAATTTTAATTAGCGTAGGCATAGACCTCTTTGGACAGTTAGCCTTTCTTTCAAAAAATCCATTTCAAGATGGTGTCAGGATGTTGTCATAATCAAAATGGCAAAGTGATGGAATAACCTACTTAAAATGTCTGCAGCATTAAAATGGTAACAGCGAAAATCCTCTGATGACACATGTAATAAGATTATTACCTGGAGGGCTCTGACAGTGCTCTCAGAGATCTGAATGGAGCTGATGCAGGAACAGGGGTTGTCTTTGGAACCAAGGACTTTTAGACCTGGTCTAAAACTTCCTGTCCTATGGAGTATGTTATTAAACTCTGGCACAAAATAGCAGTTGAAGGGAAGGGCAGGAGAATGGAACTAAACCAGGGCTGCTAAATGCAGATAAAATATATGAAGACTTTCCCTCCTTCTATACAATTCATTTCCAGTGTAAATGCAAAGCCCATTTTTCCATTTTGTATTCAAAGCTTAAATCAGATCTTTAAAAGTTTTGTTACCTTGGAGCTGTTCAAAATAAATAATGTGATCTTACTTTATGCATAATTTAAATTGTTTTCATTGTTGTCCTAATCCTCCATAATTTGTCACAATTTAATGCCCCCCTTGAAACAGAGAACACAATTGAGTGAGTACATTATCATGCTCTATAATGTTTGTGAAGGTAACTTAGTATTGCCTATAAAATTTCCAGGGTCCAAGAAGCCAGACCTGGAAATATCATGGTTCCAACCTGCTTTAAAAAATGCATGAAAAATGCACCTACTTCAGGCCTTCCTTAAACTGAGCCATGAGGTGTCTGCAGAAATTCTTCCAGAAAGAACAAAACTAGCTAGTGATATATCCACACTGCTATGTCACAACTGTGCATTTTCCCTGTGTATTTGTGTGCACATGGTTTGTTGCTTATCATCACATATACATGGCATTTGATGTCAACATGCAGTGGGGTAAGAAAGCATCAGCACAAAACATGAGGTGCTTCATGAACTGTAGTAAAACTTTTTTTGGTCTAAGGGATCTTTTGTAAATCAAGAACAGGGGAGAATCAAGATTAAGGAACACATTACTACATTATTAAAGCTATATTGAGCAGAATCATGTTTGTGTTTATGTAAAATTTGCATAACCTGAATCTAATTACACTAAATTGATAAGGCACTGGGGTGTGTCTGGATCATGGATCTGATCATCCACTCAATTTCACAACTAAGATGTGCCTCAGCTCTTTATCGAGAGGCCATTGTAAATTATGCAAACCTTATAGAAACATAGATAGGATTCTAGACACTGAGTAGGTTCTAGATTACAATGTTTTTTTTTAATGTTGGCAGCTTCGGATGACTTGCTAGAGAAGATAATTTTAGGAAGGCATGTTTCAGTGCCATGACCACAGTTCTGAAGAGTTAGGTTGTAATCCATGAAAGCTCATCTGTTAAAAGTGACATGATAACTTTTGGTTTTCTTGTTCTAAGATAATTCCCTTCATCTTGTGCATTTTCAACTTTGACTTCAAAAAGCCCTAATCAGCTCAGTTAATGGTGAATCAGTGCTACTATATGAGTGGCTGAAAATACTGAAAGATTCTGAGAAATGGTTAACTATTAGCAGATCTAACACCAAGATACAATGCATCTTGGCAGATGCCAGATTTCTATCTCCTCAGATAGCCTAGCTCACTGAAGGTGAACCTTTTAGAGACCAAGTGCCCAAAGCGCAACCCAAAAATATTTGTTGTACAATTTTTTCCATAGGGACGCTGTATCGCATAGCAAAAAAAGTTGTTGTACAGGGTGCCATGTTTTTTCATTTTCTTTTCGTTATGCAATTTTTTTTCGCTATAGGGGACATTTGTTATATGGGGTTTCACTGTACATAAGAAACACCCACTTCCAGTGCCCCTCCTGTACAAACATATTGAAATTATACAACCTAAACCAAGATGAAAAGGTTTTATCGTCTTCCATGGGAATAGCAGTTCCTGCCTCTCTGCTTCTTCCACTATTCCTCAGTTCAAATCTTGAATCACCGCCTCTTCCCAAGATTTCTAAAGATTTCAGATACACACACACCATTGGCATTTACTATTTCTCTCCATAGTCCTCCTCTTCTTTCTCCTGATATGCTCACACTGCATAAACACCACACCAACTCTAACAACAATTCCAGTTCTTTGTGGTGTAGTGGTTAAGCCAAAGCTCTGCTTAGGATCTGAGTTCAGTCCTGATGGGTTCCAGGTAGATTCAGCATTCCATCCTTCTGAGGTCAATAAAATGAATACCCAACATGATGGAGGCAAAATGCTACCTTGAGAACTAACCAGAGGATCCTCTCACTGCTATGGAGTGGTGTATAAGTGGGACCATCATTGTTATCACTATATTTGTACCAAAAGCAGTGAGTACTGGGGACATTAAATGCACCTCACAGGCATAAATAAATAAATGCATATATAAAAATACAAACAATCTGGTCTCCTCTTCCTCCAGCTCAGCTCCCTTGGAGACTCAAGGAAGCACTGTATTTCCCTGAGATGTCAGCTGGACCTCTGATAGAATGAAGAGAATGAAAGAAGGAATGGATTGAGAAAAGGGGTATACAGTGAAGAGAGAAGTGAACATGTAGAAACCAATTATTCTGATTTAGATTAATACGATTTAATCCAGATCTAAAAGGGTTGAACTAACTGAGCTAACTTTTCACCTCATGTAGAAAGTAAATATTGACATAGAAATTAGATGAGGCAACTTCCTTGATGATGATGATTGAATTGATCGAATTGAAATTTTAATTTATATACCGCAATTCTCCCCCCGAGGACTGACTCAATGTGGTTTACAAGTTAGAAGTACAGCATAATATCACAATAATCACACAAAAATACAATATATCACAATACATTACAATATATTCAATACAATTCATTAAACAGATGATCATGATGATGATCATGATGATGTTTGGATTTGTATGCCGCCCACTTGACAGCATGACTCCGGGCGGCTCACAATAGAACATCCAATACACATTATACATACCAGTATCATGTCAAAAAATCTACATATCACAATATAATAAAATACAATACCATAATAACAAATGGATCACAACATTTTTAACCCTGAGAAAGACACACTATTTATGTATCTAGCATACTACAGGCATCCTGATTAGATCATGGTGTAAGAAGCAAAACAGGAAAGCTACGTATGCTAACTGTATTGTATTGTGTTGATTAGATTGATGCCTTCCGGTGAATGAAGGATATGTGTGGGAAACATTCTGATACATTCTAATACAATGGATATGCTGATCTCGGATTTCTCAAATGCTGTATTAGATGTGTAATTCCTTACCCAATTTTGCACTTTGACTCAGAGACATCTGAGGTCTATGTGACCAGCCTTTCTTTACCTTGGCCAAATTAAAGAGTTGCCTTGCCAAACCCCTGATTCAGTATCATCATTGGGAAATGGATCTGAATTAGGTACCTTTAACAAACAAAGAGAAAGAAAGAGAGCAGAACAGAGTCCTTGAGTTATACAAGGAAACATGGTGCTGTGCTGTGGGAAGTAAAAATATCCTGTGTTGAAAAAGAGGAAAGGGGGAAACCAGACTAAAAGACCAATGGCAATGCATAAATCTAGCAGGACAGTGCCATTCAGCACTAGGGCTATCAGATTAAGGGACATCTGGCTGGGAGAGAGGCAGCAGGTTATCTGATAGATGGATAGTAGATTGCAGAGAAAGAAAGAGAAAAATGCAAGATGTTAAGAGAAGGAAGAATCTGACTTATCAGACAGAGCAATGCAGGAATCTGTACTAGTGTTGTCATCTTCCTCCTCCTCCTCCGCCTCTTCTTCTTCTGCTGCTGCTGTTGCTTCTTCTTCCTCCACATCCTCCTCCTCCTCTGCTGTTGCTTCTTCTGCTCCTGCTGCTGCTGCTGCTTCTGATTCTGATTCTGCACTTCTGCTTCTTCTTTACTTCCTCTTTTACTGCTTCAGATGTTGAGGTAGATACTAGGTTCTTGTTCTAGCACTTCTAGCAGCTCCACTGGAGTTATTTGGTGTTCTTGTAATATGTATTTGATGTTCTCTCTCCTCCTCCTCTGGGTCTGCCTTGTGCTCTATGTCCTATTCCTCTTTTCATATAAGCTTGGTATGGTATTTTATGGTATACTGGAAGAAAATATTGTGTTATGGGACTGAGAAATAGAAACAAAATGTGCAGAACATTTACTAGCATAATAAGAAAATACCTGGTTAAAACTGAAATATTTTCCTGGTTGAAAGGCCCCTTGGGTTAGTAACGCAAAACTGGACTTCAGAGTTGAGTTCTTTATTTCTCCCCCCCTCCTAACCTCCCTTTTTTGCATTAAAGAGAGGTTGTTGTTGTTTTTTAAAAAAACATTATGCTTTCAAATAGTGTTCAGCTCTTCTAGGTTTATTTGTCTCCATATTGAGAGACTTTCAGCAGAAGCCCAAATGATACAGTGAAACCTGAGGTGAATTAATATGTGGCAGAAATGAGGGCTAAACATAAGAGTCCAGAATGGTTTCTCCACGGCGCTTCATGCTAAGAAAGAGAATTAAGGGGGAAATGCCAGGGAAGCTGGAGGGATTAAAGAAGATATTTTTCTAAATGTGAAGGCAGCTGTTCAACCATCTGTGCTTACCTGTTCTCTTTATCCTGTGCTAACACAGAAATGCCTTGGCTTTCTCCCAACCTGTCTTGTTTCAAATCCAGACTTGTCAGGGATGGAATAACCAATATAGTTCCTCTACTTTTTACGCTCTTGGAAATGTTAAAGACAGTAAGACATCAGCAGTTGTGTTTCCCCTCTCTCAGGAAAAAAAATCCCTCCAAAAATATGTTTTTTTAACATATAAAAGTCTCATTTATGGGAACTAGATCAGAAAAATAGAAGGATCTACAATTGTGAGCTAGTGTGGTCTAGTGAATATACTGTATGAATGGCAGGTAGTAGGGAAGAGAAAGATACTGCAAATTTGTTCTGTCTAACATGAGTTTTAATCTGATTACTATCTGTCATTTGTTTACGATCTGTCATTTGTAGACAGCTCTTTTTTGTGTATTAATTTTTAATTAGTATAATGGGTTGGGTTTGGTCTATGGGAGAGGTTACTTGGATTTTTTTATATTTTGTATTTTATTTGCCAAAGTAGTGAAAGTCACAAAGTTGGGGGTATATAAATCCTTTGATTGATTGATTGATTGATTGATTGATTGATTGATTGACTGATTGATTGATTGATTGATTTAGTAGCACCCACTGACCCATGAAATATTATAGGTGATCTTTGGTAGTCACTCTCGCTTAAATTGATCAGCAACAGAAACATGTTGTAAGGAGCAAATGGGAAGTAGAGCCACATCACCCAAAAGTGGCCTTAATTACATAAATATAGTAATAATTAATAACTCAATACAAAGACAAAAACAATAGTTCTTACCATGTTTGCAAAACTTGCCATGGATAATTGCGGCTAACGCACAAGGTACTGAGGTGACCTTAGTTGCAAATCTGAGACATGCTTTGGCATCTACTCAATTAGCCACAGCTGGTTAGGCAGATCTTATTTATTTATTTATTTATTTATTTATTTATTCACATTTGTATCACCACCCCCTTGCCGAAGCGACTCTGGTCATTTAGAGATGCCATTTTGGGTGATATCTATCTTTCCACTTGTCTTTCTTTGGTCTGATACAACTTTCTTTGCCTACAAGTTAGCTTCAAAGTTTTCATCCCATAACTATATGCTACCCATTTCTCCTTACCTGAGTCTTTTTATCCTTCCATATTTAAGCAACTATGAATTGGCAGATTGCAGATTCCGGATTACAAGCATTTTTTGACGTTTTTATTGCTTCCAGCTAAATCTGTGTCTTAGTGTGCAGCCTCAGCTAAGGAACAGAGGCCTTCTCTTATCACGCATGGCTGCTGCTGCCTGCTTTTGTTTTATTCCCAAATCCATTGTAGGAATTAAGGAAGGTATAGAGCTAGTGCAGTAAGACAAGCCAACTAGTGGGACAGTTAGCTCTGCTCTTACAACACAAGGCAATACCAACTAGCACAAAAAAAATACCCTTCATACAGCACATATTCATTCCCACCTTATGTTACCAGTGCCAAACATGGACACTTACAACAAAACATAAACCGAAGTTGGCCACCATAGAAATGAGATGTCTAAGAAAGGCTGCTGAAGTGACTAGAAGGGATAAAATCAGGAATGAGGTTATAAGGGGAAGAATTGGAAGAGAACCAATCTTGTACTACATACAGAGACAACAAATAAAGTGGTTTGCCCATTTGGAGAAAATGTCTTGGAATGCCATACCTTACAAGGCATATGAGGAAAGAGGAGAAGGACAAAGACCATGAGGCAGACCCAGAAGAAGGTGGAGAGATAACATCAAAGAAATATTACAAGAACACCAACTAACACCAGTGTAGGCTGCTGGAATTGCCAGAACAAGAACCTTAACACCCAATAGGATAAAATAGGGAGCAAAGAAGAAGACGATAGAGCTAGAACTTGACAATAGTGTGTCATACCATATAGATTCATAGCAAGTCATCAGAGAATGAGCTATGGAAGTCACTGGATGGCCTTGGGCATTCATTCACTCTAAGTTCTATATTGCAGGGCTTTTATGAGGATAAAGTAGAAAGACAGAGAGTTGTAGATTCTAGTTTATCATTGCAGGAAAAGTCAGATATAAATCAGAGCTCATAAAAGGTTGTCTTTTATTTATTTATTTATTTATTTATTTATTTATTTATTTATTTATTTATTTATTATTTTTGGGGGGGTTAATTCAGCATTTTTTGAGTTATAGTCCAGAAAGTGACTTTCTCAAGCTTTGATTTAAATGTAACTAATAAGCAGGGAAAACAATTTACACTCATGGGACACTACAGGAAAAAGTCAGAAAAATAGTGACAGGGCACCATGAAGAAAAAAGACAACTATTTATTCAACATCTGAATATGGCTTTCTCATATGAGGTTAAATTCTCACTTTGGTCATCCTCACATGGTAACAGGACAACCAAAATAGGCAATTTTTTTTAAAAAATTGCATTGTTATAAAGTGTTATAGCTAGTTAGCCATTAAACGTCACTTTTGGCACTTTAGACACATTTTGACAGATTTTTTTTTGTCTGAAGTTTTGGTGACATTCTGTCATCAATCCTTCTTGCCTTGCTCGAAAACCAGTTGGATCCAACTATAGGGTTCGATGTTCATTTCCATTTACAACAGATATAGTAACATTCAATACAACAAATAATTTATATAATTAATTCCTTTTTAGAAGCAAAATCTGAAACTCTGATTCAAGCAGTAGCATTTGACAGGTTGCTTGTGTCTTTGAAATCAATCAGCTTTAATGTTAATTAATATGTCCCTGTACAAATGTGTGAAACAGAACAACCATGTGAGCAATGATCTGTTGAGCACACAGCAAAACAGAGATTTAGTCTTATATCCTGAAGTACCTTCTTCCATTGGATTTTGTTAGGTGCAGACAACAAAAAAGCTTGCAGATTGATGCATAAAGAGAAAAACATACACAGCACCAATAACACATCAGAATAACATCAAAAACAATTCAAACCTTCATTGAGAATGAGGACAAAAAACCACACACCCTAAATTGAAAAACTTGTTTCCTGGGGAGTAAAACTTTCTCATATTTGCAATACTGACTTTGGTATGGTACCAATTGTTCTTGAAAAAGCATCCTGTAAAACCCTTTAAATTTTCTGTTAAGTGAAATTTTGATAACACTTTTATCTTGGGCCATAAAAAGATATATTATGTAAACTGCCCCCAAAACTATTTATGCAAACAGCAAAACAAATGGTTGCCCTTCTAAGTATTATTGTTCCAAAATGGTTATCTGCCACTTTTTATCACAAAACTATGACTTGTGGGGGGGGCGGGGGGACTGGATGTGTTTCGAAAATTGCCGAACACAAACTATGTAAAAGGGGTAGATATTCCCCTCCTCACCCAGTTTGTTGAATATTTATTTGCCATAAAATCATGAGATTTGCTCTGATATATTACTTTTCATCAACGGACTGACCGACAGACAGACAGACAGACAGACAGATCTGACATTGTTGCTGATTCCCTCTGTAGGAGCAAAGATGTTGACAAAGCACTTAATGATGTGATTACTTCCTTTATTTTTTGTCATGAATTGCATAGTTGATTTGGGTGGTAGTTGCTTCAGGTTGCTCATTACAGCTCTGCAACCTTCTAGAAGTCCCTCTCTTTAGGCAAAAAGCACTTATCAGAATGCTGGAAGCCATGCATGTAGTGACAGGATGCCTCAAAACTACATCAGTTGAGCACATTTACCCTAAGATAATGGGAGAAGTAGTCCAGTTTGCCCAAGGAAACATAGGATGCCTCTTCTAGGATGCACAATGGGGGATTGATTTCTAAACCTCTGACTATACAGTCAGATACTGTTATGTATGTTAACTGTGTTTTCTGACAGGAGCGAAATGTATCTTTTCTCATGTATCTATTCTTATGCAAATAAGTGGATCGAAAAATGTGCACATTCTGTTAGCCAATGGGCTTGTTGTATTATTGTTACTGTTTATAGTGTATATAAGTCTGACTTTTGCCCCGTCCAAACTGTGTTCAAACCCCACTAATAAAGAGCTGAATTTCACTACTTCACTCATCTGCTTCTTCATTCCCTGAACACGAAAGATACCTAACTCATTGAGCACTCCTAGGCACGCTTAAAATTTGTTCTTATTTAAAAAGCTGAACTTATTTCTGTTGCCAAGGCGGAATAGGAATCTGAAAAAGAGATACTACCACTCTCCATGGGGCCTCCATGTAAATTGGGACACCACATTTCCAGGGTCCCAACTTACATAGAAAGCCCTCATAGATGGTTCAGCCTCTCTTCTTCACAAACACAATAAGATCAGGAGAGAAGTAGCAACAGATACTGAGGGAACTAAGCAAGAGAAAGACCCTCAACACCCTCTGAATGGATATGAGCCTCAAGTCTACCAGCTCAGATTCAGGAAGAGCATTGTGGCAGGAACAAACACTCTTGAGGTGCACAAGAGCAAAACTAAATTAGGAAATGGAGGAAGGAGCTCACTGGACAAGGAACAACTTTAAAGAAATATACAGCTGAGGAACTCAACCTCCCCTATGTCACTTGGAGGACTCTGAATAGGATGAGGGTTGGAGAGCTTAAATGCAAGACCAACATGCTCAAGTGTGGGCTGCTGGCATACAACAACATGCTGTGCAGATATTGAGAGTCTGGCTCATTTACTGGTCTGCCAATTACTGCCAGAGTGTGCACTGATGAGGACTTATGTTTGGCCTATGACAAAGCTAAGAAAGTGACTTAATTTTGGCAGTCCAGGGTTTCATCAGGACACACACAAAAAAGAAGAATGCTGGATACCTCATATAAAATGCCTCTGTGTCCAACACTGGACAGCTATTGCCAACTCTAACCTTCAATTATTTCTTTGCTCTCCCCCACACCATAACCTCCACCTGACACTTTCTGGCTACCAAGGGAAATGAAAGCTAAAATGCCTATACATATGTTTCCAATCAGTTCTGAATGAGCAACAAATTAATATATGACTTTTAGAACTACGTGAGAATTCTGAATTCAGGGTTCTTTTCCTCTTCTCAGGAAATAAATGAAATGAATGGGTTCAATACATCCCAGTTTTAATTTGTTATGAATGAATGCACACCCTTACTCAGAGGATGAGAAGGTCCATAGCTTGAAGAGATAGGTACACATGCTTCGCATATATAAATGGTAAAAGATGAGCCATTGATACTTCCAGCACATAGAAACTGAAACCTAAGTCAACATAGAACCCTTGTCTGACATTTCAGTGCTACTCAAATCAGTGTTCTAAAACTGTGTTCCCATTGAAAATTTGTAATTTAATGAACTAATTAAGAATTGTGATAGAATCAGTTGTCTCACTAGGAGACTAAATGCCAAGACAGACACTAAAGTTTTCAAACTTTCTTTTTCTTTTTTTGGCTAACACTCTTAGGATCCACTCACTGGAGTTTCAATAAAAAAATCTTCTTGTTGTTGTTGTTCAGTCGCACAGTCGACTCCGACCCTTTGCGACCCCATGGACCATTTTCCTCCAGGCGCCTCTGTCCTCTACCATCCCCCTCAGCCCTCCCAGCTCTGTGCCCATTGTGTCTATAATACCATCTAGCCATCTCATCCTTGGCCTCCCCCTTCTTCTTTTGCCCTCCACCTTTCCCAACATCAATGCCTTCTCAAGTGAATCCTCCCTTCTCATTTGATGTCCAAAGTACTTTAGCTTCATCTTTACTATTTGACCTTCCAATGAGCAGTCAGGGTTAATTTCTTCTAAGATTGACCTATTTGTTCTCCTCGCTGTCCAGGGGACTCTCAAAACCCTCCTCCAACACCACATTTCAAAGGCATCTATTCTTCTGCGTTCAGCCTTCCTAATTGTCCAGCTCTCACATCCATACATTACTACTGGGAAAACCATTGCTTTGACTATTCTAATTTTTGTTTGCAATGTAATGTCTCTGCTTTTCACTATGTTCCCCATGTTTCTCATCGCTTGTCTCCCAAGAATCAGTCGCCTTTTTATTTCATGGCTGCAATCCCCATCTGCAGTGATCTTTGATCCTAAGAAAGTAAAATCTGTCACTGCTTCTACTTCTTCCCCATCTATTTTCCAGGAACTGATCGGGCCTGTTGCCATTATCTTAGTTTTCTTGATATTGAGTCTCAAGCCAGCTTTTGCACTCTCCTCCTTCAGCCCAATCAAGAGATTTTTTAGGTCTTCCTCACTTTCTGCCATTAGGGTGGTATCGTCTGCATATCTCAGATTATTGATGTTTCTCCCAGCGATTTTAATCCCATATTGTGATTCCTCCATCCCTGCACTGCGCATTATGTGCTCTGTGTATAGGTTGAATAAGCATGGTGACAAAATGCAGCCTTGTCTTACTCCTTTTCCTATTCCAAACCACTCTGTTATTCCATGTTCTGTCCTAACTGTTGCTTCTTGGTTCATGTACAGATTTCTCAGGAGGCATATGAGGTGCTCTGGTATTCCCATCTCTTTAATTACTTGCCACATCTTGTTGTGGTCCACACAGTCAAATGCCTTAGTGTAGTCAATAAAACAAAAGTAAACTTGTTTCTGGTATTCCTTTGTTTTCTCCATGATCCAGCGTATGTTGGCGATGTGGTCTCTAGTCCCCCTGCCTCTTCTGAAACCAGCCTGCACCTCTGGTAATTCTCTCTCCACATGCTGCTGAAGTCTGTCCTGTATTATCTTGAGCATCACCTTGCTGGCATGTGGGATGAGCGCGATTGTTCGATAATTTGAACATTCTTTGGCATTGCCCTTTTTTGGGATTGGGACGTATACTGATCTTTTCCAATCCTGTGGCCACTGTTTTGTTTTCCAAATCTGCTGGCATATTGAATGCAGTAATTTGATGCCATCATCTTTTAGCGCTTTGAAAAATTCAACTGGGATACCATCATCTCCACTAGCTTTGTTGTTTGCAGTGCTCTTTAGGGCCTTTATGACTTTGCTCTCCAGGATGTCTGGCTCAAGTTCAATTTCTTCATCATTGTGATTATCAGGAGTGTTGAGGTCCTTTTTGTAAAGTTCCTCTGTGTACTCTTTCCATCTTTTCTTAATTTCTTCTGCATCAGCTAGCTCCTTTCCATCTTTGTCCCTTATCATGGTCATTTTTGCTTTAAATGTTCCCTTGATTTCCCCAATTTTTCTGAAAAGATCTCTGGTTCTGCCTCTTTTGTTGTTTTCCTCCATTTCTTTGCACTGTTCTTTTAGGTAGTTTTCCTTATGTCTCCTTGCTTTTCTTTGAAATTCTGTGTTCAAATGGTTGTAGTTTTTCCTTTCTCCTTTGACTTTTGCGTTCCTTCTTTCCTCTGCTATTTTAAGAGCCTCATCAGACAACCACTTTGCTTTCTTACTCTTCTTTTCTTTTGGTATGGTTTTCTTTGCTGCTTCCTGCATGATGTCCCTCATCTCTGTCCATAATTCTTCCGTTACTCTGTCTACCGAGTGTAAGACATTAAATCTGTTCATCACCTCCACCGTGTATTCTTTAGGGATGCTGTCTAGGTGATATCTTTCTGGTCTCCGTGTTTTCCCTATTTTCTTTAGTCTAAGCCTGAATTTTGCGATCAGTAGGTTGTGATCTGAGCCACAGTCTGCTCCAGGTCTTGTTTTTGCTGACTGTATGGAGGTTCTCCATCTTTGGCTGCAGAGTATGTAGTCAATCTGGTTTCGGTGTTGGCCATCTGGTGATGTCCATGTGTAAAGTCACCTCTTGTGTTGCTGGAAGAGAGTGTTTGCTATGACCAGTGCGTTCTCTTGGCAGACCTCTATCAATCTTTGCCCTGCTTCATTTTGTGTTCCAAGACCAAATTTGCCTGTTATTCCCTCCACTTTTTGATTTCCTACTTTGGCATTCCAGTCTCCTAATATAATTTGGACATCATTTCTTGGTGTCTGTTCTATGAGGTGTTGTAAGTCCTTATAGAACTGGTCCATTGTGGCTTCATCTGCACCAGTGGTTGGTGCGTATATTTGGATCACAGTGACATTGAAAGGTTTGCCTTGAAATCTGACTGACATCATTCTGTCATTTTTGAGATTGTATCCCATTACTGCTTTTCTCACTTGTACACATATAAATCTTGTACACAAAAATCTTGTACACATATAAATAAATCTTAGTCCAGTGTAATTTTTGTTTGTTTATTCAAACAGCAGCACCAAGGCCAATTGCAATTAGGGTTCCCAGTATGAAAAACATCATTCTTCCAGAACAAACTAGAAAGAATGAAAGTGCAGCACCAAAATGGCCGCCACGCTCTTTGCGGGCCCCCACCCCCACCCGGACGCAGACATCCGGGTGAGTTAGGGGGCGTGGCCACTCCCTTATAAAAGGGGTGGCCACGAGGCAGCCGAGCTGCCATTTTGGAAAAGCGACGGAGAGGAGAAGTTTTTCTCCGTCTCTCTCTGTTCCTTCGGGTCCGCAGTTGGCTGTAGAGCCTTGCGGATATTCAGGGGCTGTAAGGAGGCTCTGAATTGACGGCTAGTAGGTAGACAGTTCAGCTGTTCGATTTGCGGCTTAGGTTTTAGCCATCTTGCGCTTGCGATTACGGAAAGGGATCTTTCCTCATTATGCCTCCCAAGAAGAAGGCTACGGCGACGCAGGCGTGCCTGATGCAGAGGTCTTTGTCCAGCGGATGGCGGTCGGGTCAGAGGACCGTGACCGCGCCTCCGCAACAGGACCCCTTAGCGCATTCACCCACCGGGACCGGTGGGATGGGGCAGCTTATGCCATGAGGCTCTACAGCCTCAGTCCGGCCCTACAGGGGCTTTGGCCCCCGGCCCGCAATTGCCGGCCATGGGCCTAGAGCATGGGGGAGGGCCTGGTGCGGTTGCATAGCAGGGCTTACCTCCGGCCCCTCATGGGCCGGAATTTTGGGCATGGCCCTATTCGGGACCTGGCTCTCAAGTAGGGGTGCCTGGACCTTTACCCAGCGGGCCGTCCGGCCCACCTGCCCCCATTCATACTGGGGGATCTGCGACAGTGGATGCGTTACTGGCACGCGTAGCCGCGCTTGAGGCATCCCTAGGGATCACCAATAACCCCATCGGGGGGGGGCTTCACTGCCATCTGGGGCCCCCTTTTCCCTGCCTGCTACCACAACTGCCGCCACTTTGCAGCAGGCGGCCAGTCGGGTTGAGTTGCTTGAGGCGCACAGGCCTGTGCCCGCCGCAGTCTCGCAGCTCCCCGTACATTTGGAACTGCAGACACGTAGTGGTCGGATGTGTCCTCCGAGCTCGATGGCGGTCGCGAGCTCCGTCGCCTGCCGTGGGCCGGAAACCCCGGTGGGGGCGGCTCACGGGGGTGCACCCAGTGAGTATCAGGTTCAAGCTAATGATCCCACATCACAATCCAATCCCGGGGATAGGTTTCAGTGGCCATGGCCTCGTAATGTCGGGGCGGGTGGGTATCAGTTCCCAGCTTACCCAGGTGCAGCTTGGTCGCATACTGGCATAACATTGGGCGGAGGGGTTTCCGCTCCCAGGGCTTTACCATGGACTGTCCATGCTCCTCTCTCGATACCCCGTGTAAATACTGTGCCGGTGTCAGCATTGCCGACGGCCGGGTATTCCTTGCCCCTTGGGGATCATTTGTCCCAGGCCACAAGGGAAAAGATTTGGCGGGGGGAGTATGTCGACATTTTCTCCCTGTTGAACCGTGAGCCCACCAAGGAGGAAAAAGAGGGGCAGGATGATAAGGACAAAGAGCTGGCTCGCCGTCGCAAGCCTCCACGTACCTGGGCCAACTGATTACCCGCATATCTCATATATATGGCGGTGTACCTTAGGGCCCGGCTTGACCTGGCCATTCCTATGGTCCAATATTTGGACAATATTTACAGGGCAATGGTGGATTTTCCGGGCCCATCATGGTTGACTTACGATGAGGAATTTAGAATGAGAGTGTCCTTACACCCAGAGATGAGGTGGGATGAGCCATGTCAGAAATTGTGGCTATTATACATGACCCCCACGCGCCCAGCGCCTGGGGAGAGGTACCATTGTGGCCATGCGGTCCAGCGAGCTGCTCCAACACAGGCTCCCCGCCAACTGGTGGGGCAGGGGGTTCCAGCCCGCTTGCTGTGTTGGAGCTTCTCGGCCAATGGTGCATGCAATAGGAAACAGTGCCGATACAAACATGAGTGTCCCTCTTGCACTGGCCCCCATGCCGCCGCTGCGTGTCCGCGAGCAGGTGGGCCACGGGGCAGAGGTAGAGGTGGACAAGGAGCAGGCAGACCTGCCGCTGATGGAGCGGGCAGACCTGCCGCTGATGGAGCTGGTCACTCAAAAGGCCCCCTCACCGGTTAACGTAGCTATGCTGGAGCAGTGGCTCTCGTCTTACCCGAGGAGGGAGGATGCCACGTATCTCCTCGAGGGTTTTAAGCGGGGCTTTCGCATCCCATTCAAAGGGGAGCGGTGCCCCCAAGATGCTCCTAATTTAATTTCCTTGAAGGGTAGGGAGGAGGTGGCTGCCCTAAGTATCGCTAAGGAGGTTAAGGCAGGTAGGGTTGCTGGCCCCTTTCCTAGACCCCCTTTTTTCAATCTGAAGGTTTCCCCCTTTAGGGTTGGTTCCCAAAAAGACCCCTGGGGAATTTCGTTTAATTCACCACCTGTCATACCCGGCGGGCCATTCGGTCAACGATGCCATTCCGGATGACCTTTGCTCAGTCCGGTATACATCATTTGACCAGGCCCTGCGCATGGTGCGCTCTTGTGGCCCGGGTGCACTTCTGGCCAAATGTGACATTAAGTCAGCATTCCGGTGTGACTTTGAGTTATTGGGTTTTAAATTCCAAGGTAAATTTTACGTTGATAAAGCCATGCCTTTTGGCTGCTCGATTTCCTGTTCAGCATTTGAACGTTTTAGCACCTTCCTTCAGTGGGCCTTTGTTCACAGGTCTGGGTCCCGGTCTGTAGCCCATTACCTCGATGATTTTTTGTTCGGGGGTGAACGGGGCTGGGACACGTGCACGCGTCTCCTCAATACATTTCAGACGCTAATGCAGGAACTTGGTGTCCCTTTAGCGCCCGAAAAGACCGAGGGCCCTTCAACTAAGCTCACATTTCTGGGTATTGAATTTGACACGGTTTCGCAGGCATCCAGGTTACCCACGGGTAAGGTGACCAGGATCACTGCGTTGATTTTGGCCTTACTGGCCAAACGCAAGGTGTCACTTCGTGAGCTACAGGTTCTACATGGTCACCATAACTTCGCCTGCAGAGTGGTCACGCCTGGCAGAGCTTTTGCTCGACGCCTCTGTGACGCCATGACTGGGCTATCGAGGCGCTATCACAGGGTCCGACTGAACAAGGGCATGAGGGCTGACATGTTGGTTTGGCGTGAGTTCCTTAGGGAGTTCAACGGAGTGTCATTTTGGGGATCTGACCTGTTGGTTTCCCCTAGGTTCCAGGTTCAGTCGGATGCCTCGGGGTCCCTGGGATATGGGATTTACTTTGAGGGGAGGTGGGCCTATGGCCGGTGGCCGCCAGCATGGCGGGGCACGGATCGTCTACGCGATCTTACATTCCTTGAGTTCTTCCCGATACTGGGAGCTTTGATGCTATGGGGTGAGGAGTGGGCCAATTCAGTGGTTCATTTCTGGTGCGACAATGCTGCGGTGGTGCACATCGTCAATGCCCAGACATCTAAATCACCCAGGGTCATGGAGTTAGTTCGCCAGTTCGTGTTGCGCAGCCTACGCCTCAATGTGCTCTTCAGGGCCAGACATGTACCAGGTATTAATAACGATGTTGCTGATGCTTTATCCCGCCTGCAGATCCCCCGGTTCCGCGCCTTGGCTCCGGACGCACAGGAATTCCCCTCGCCGCTCCCGGATGAGATTTGGACTTTTGGCAAGGAGAGGTGAACCGGGCGATCGGCATGTCACTGGCGCCCCGCACGCGTAAGGCATATCACCATGCATTTAGTCAATTTATAAAATTTTGTGTGCAACTACGATTGCCTGAGGTGTGGCCCATTCCAGTTGACCAAGTTCTCCGATTTATGGTCCACCTACACAGTCAGGGCCTAGCTCCCCGCACCATAGCATCCAGGCTGTCAGCACTGGCATTCATGGCCAAAATGAGGGGTTCCGCTGACATCACTAATGATTTCCGTATACGACATGTTTTGGAGGGGTGGACACGGGAGCGGGGTCGCCGCCCGGACAATCGTCACCCAATTTCTCCAGGGGTTCTTACCCACCTTGCACGAGGCTGGCATGACCTGTGTTTCGACAGGTATGAGGCAGCTCTGTTTCATGCGGCTACCATGGTGGCCTTTTTTGGAGCGCTCCGCATCAGCGAGTTGGTGCTGCTGTCAAAGGCGGATGCGGCTCGTAGGGCACTGGAACTCGAAGATGTCTATGTCTCCAATGAGTGGGCTCAGTTGAGGATACGGTCCTCGAAAGTTGATCAGCACAGTGTAGGCAGTGGTGTTAGACTGCTACGATGTTCCATTGCAGACATCTGTCCGGTTGGTGCCCTACAGGAGTTTATGGCAGTGCGTGGTACGCACCCCGGCCCGTTTTTCTGCCACCAAGATGGGTCTCCCCTCACTAAATTTCAATTTTGGAAGGTGACCGGTAAGGCGCTGTCCAGTGTTGGCCTCCCCGGGGCTCGTTACGGCACCCATTCTTTTAGAATAGGGGCTGCTTCTACTGCGGCTGCATTTGGGTACCCTGAGGCCAATATACGCCATATGGGGAGGTGGGGATCGAAGTGTTTTGAATTGTATATTCACCCTCTTAAAGTGTGAGTACCAGATAACTCACTGTTCTATCTTTTTCTCTTACAGACCCTGTGTGTCCCCGCACACCGGTGGCAGTATGGCTGGTGGGCCATAGCTATGTGCACTGGGCAGCGCAGTACGCTGCGGCGACAGAGTGGGGACCCCAGCTGGGACTACGTGCCTCTGCATGTATCAGGTGGTATGGTAAGCGCGGAATGTTATGGCGGGAACTGTTGCCATTCCTTTTCTCCATTAGGGATGCTGAACCGCCTGATGTCTTGGTGCTGCACCTCGGGGGCAATGACCTCGGCCAGGTCACTGGCCTTTCTTTAAAACATACGATCTGCAGCGACCTAGCTTATTTGCATTATGTGTGGCCTGCCACAACGCTGCTATGGTCGGACATCATACCGCGTCACGCTTACAAGGGGGGTATCAATATCCAGACCCTTGACCGCGCTCGTCGCTCGGTGAACAGGGCGGTGCCCGGTTCTTTGCTGACAAGGGTTTGGGGCGGGTCATCTGACACCCCAACATTAGTCTCCGAAATTATGATCTTTACACAGGGGATGGGGTCCATCTGTCGCCCAGAGGCATGAACCTCTTTTTGGAAGATTTGCAAGCAGGCCTTGGGACCGAGCTGACGGTCTGGGGGGGGGGGGTCGGTGAGTCTTTATTAAGCCTCCCCGTGTGGCGGGTAGCACTGGTAAGGTAAAGATTGATGACCCACAGGTATCCGGCAGGTTCGCAATTGACTGGCCAACACTGGATAGGTACAAGTTTGTTAACGTTGACCGGTCAACGACGAACCAGGCAATGGGGTGATGGCAGGAGCTCTTCAGCATGCATCACCCCATGATTTGACGGATACACGTCAGAGGGTGGGGTCAGTAGATAGATTATTGACTACGGTCAATAATTTGTTTGTTGTAAACAAACAAATTGATACAAATGGATACATTGTAGCCAATTGCCATTGGCAATTTGGGAGGAACCTTACCAGTGTTACTGCGGCCTGCTTGCCTTAAGAATTATAATTGGCTGAGTGCCAATTGAAATTTATAATTCGGACTAGGGCATGAATCAATAAATGTGGCCCAATGCTGTTATCCATATATACCGGTGTCTGAGTCTTTTTTGGGGGGTGCGCCTGCAAAGGCAAAACCCCCTCACTAGCCCTAAATCAGTCAACCACATTCTGCACTGGGAGTGGTGGAACAAAAGAAGAAGCCAGGGGGATAAAGTTGTGCTTTCATGCTGTGGCACAACAATTTCATGGTTCTTCTTCTTTCATGTCCAGATCAATCTTTGGACTACCAAAATGATGCCACTTTCTTGACTTTGTCATTTGTCGAACTTAAATCCTCTTCAGTATATCTTTCTGGTAGTAATTGGCAGACTAGTAGATGACCTGGATTCTGTATTTCTCCACATTCACACAGGGTCTTGTTGTCTGTCAGCAACCCACCCTTGAGCATGCTGGTCTTTCATTTAGGCACTCCAACCCTCATCCTATTCATGGTCCTCCAAGTGACATAGGGGACATTGAGTTCCTCAGCCATATCCTCCTTTAATGTTATTCCTTGTTCAGTTAGCTTCTTTCTCCATCTTCCAATTTGGTTTTGCTCTTGCAAACCCTATGGTAAATGAAGCTCTTCCTGGATTTCATTCAGCAGACATGAAGCATATATCCATTCAGAGGATGTTGAGGGCCATTCTCTTGCTTAGTTCTCTCAATGACTGCTGTGCCTTCTCTCCTTATCTTAGATGGAGCGATACTAACAAGAGGATATATTTTCACATCTGGTGTAGGTTTGAGGCATTGTGTCACTATACACATTGCTTCATTAACAGCAATATGAACTTGTTTTGCATGTGTGGATGCATTCCATACTGGAGCGGCATAATCTGCCACAGAGACACTTAGAGCCAAAACTACTTACTCGGTGTGGATGGTTGAGTTCCCCATTTATAGTTTGTGAGTTTCTTGATGATATTGTTCCTTGTACTAACGTTAGCTTTGGTATTCAGGCAGTGCTGCTTAAAAGATTGTGTCCTGTTAAGTGTCACACCGATTTCATGATGTCTTCACTTGAATGGAAATGCAGCCTCCACAGCTATCATGTATGTTGTGTGGTTCCAAGAAGCACCCATAATCTTAGGAGAATTCATCCCATGAATTAATTGCACATATGAAGAGCCCAAATGTGTGTCTTGTTTCAATTTGGGCAATATACAAACTGGTATTTATATATATATTATTGTTCTCAATGGGTTCAAATAATGGTATAATATCATCCTTGTTTTCAAACAGTGATATCTAATCTTGCATCTTTTTTTTAATGACATCTACTAAATGCTATCACCCTCAGGAAATTAAAAAAGCTGTGCATTACATATATTCATAATTATTGTATTTATTACAATATTAGCATATTTACTTGCTCACTTACTGCTGAAATGCTAATAAAACAAAATGCCAGTGAAAATTAAAGGGTGTCAAAATATCTCATCTTAATGTTGTTATTATCTTTCATTTTTATTTTCATTTTTGCTAATACAGAAGGCTTCTAATTATACTTTCAACAAGCAACTAGTAAGTGGTATGCCTCCTATTGGATCCAAAATGATTTCAAATGACCTACTTTAATTTTATTCATTATCTCTAACTGTTATTAGAACCTGTATTTGACATCTGTGGATATTATTTGATCTTTTCAAACCACATTCATTCTCATTAAGAAAGCCCCAAGACACTTTCTTTCAGAATATTTTTTAAATATTCTGAGATTTTGCTTGTTATGTGAAATGTGACAGGTCTTTCAAGTTCTTTATTATAGTATTTTTCCTCCTCCAACGGCAAGAACCAATTATCCTTCTGCCATGCTGATGTGTAGTTTTGAGCTCAATATTTAAGCAATTAGTATCTGTATCTGCAAATTAATACATCTCTATGGCTAATATTATTTTAATCATATAAAATAATCCGAGATGGCCTTTTGTGGCATTGCTTTTGTTAAAAGTAAATAGATGTTTATTAAGGGTGAAATGAAATGAAAATACCTGCATTGAAATGAGTGGGTATAATTTTGTGACACATTCTGAAACTGTCTTTAATTTTATTTTCTTGGTAAAGTCGACCACTTAAAGGAACATTTACCTCATTTCAAAGCAAGGCTGTCTACCATTTCATACAAATGGAACTTGTTTTCATATTTTTAAACTCAGTAATTGCTGACTATAAAGATGTCTCCCCAATGATTTCAAATCCATTAAAATTATTTGAACTTTTCAGACAAGCCCAGCACTTTGAATTTTAAAAATTCCTTGACAGAAATTACTCTTAAGCGTCATCATTAGATCTCTGTTTTCTACGAATCCCTCTGAAGCTTTAATGCAGGATACATATTTTATATGTTGCAGCAACATTAGCCTTCTTTATACATTTGGGTCAATATGTTTGCCCAGGTACAATAGACTCCTAAACTGTCTTCAGTAACCACGTGTCCCAATTCTTTTTTGGTACACACAATCAGATTAATGCAGAATGCAATCAAAAAGCTTTCTTGTGGATGAAAGTGAGGTATATTTCATTCATTGAATAACAAAAGATTCTCTGTGTTCAGTGAAATAACCCTGAATTCTTCAACCTGAGATTCCACTAGCTATGGAAGCTCGCTCTTGAATCAGGATTCTGGAAAACTGGGGTGGAAGAGACAGGGAAAGAGTGCTCCTTAGTATATCTGAAGTGCTTATGTCAACAAATCCATGTTGTTGCCTTGTGCTGTGTTGTGGATGTGAAGATGGCATTGAGATAGATGTGAGGAAAGTGCTTTGAACAAGATGAGAGGCTACTTTAAAATTAAAAAAGAGGTGGCAACTATTTTATTACCCTTTCAAAAATTGAAAATGAAAAGCCACCTTAAAGAAATCTAAAGATAATGGCAAGAAATTCCTTAGATGGGATATATACTTTCAAAATATGATTAATAATTTTAAAAATTAAATTTCCAAATTTAGTTCTTAAGTTCCCACAATAATGTTCCATATGTTTTAAGATATTTAGAAAAAAATCACATTATTTGTTTGAAATCAGAGAAGTAGCGATTTTTTGTTTTAACTGTGGCATGGATAATTGAGTCACTAGCCCAAAAGAACTGCCATTTTGCCTTGATGCCCCTTCATCCTAGCATCCTAGAAGAATTATCTACATCTAAACCCTAATTTGTAGACATAAGACAGTTTATTTCAGCTAAATGAAAACTGGTTTCTACATTTGAGTTTTCTAAAGCTACTAATTCAAAAGATATAATAAAAAAACCTTACTCTACAGATCTCAAGTCCTTATTACATTCTTTTGTTAATCACCAATTAATGATTTCTCACTCTCATGAAAAAGACTTCTATAAATATTTTAAATCCATGCTGATATTCTGATGAATGGGTTTAATTGACCTACAAATAGCTTTCATTATATCCTATTCACCTCAATAGACTTGTTCAGTTGATCTAAAATGTGCTAGGGAAAATAAACTTGGAAAAGAAAGCTAAAAATAACTATCAATGTAATTTTAAATTGTGCATAATACTCACATCAAGGTACACCTCTGCCTGATTATGCATTGATTATTCTTAGGATTATGCTCTTTTTAAAAAACAAAAAAATCTGCTAACTTAATAACAAGAGAAAATGACATATCTAAATATTAAGGATTTGACAGGTGATCTACCCATCTTAACCATGGTTTAGAATCTATGTTTACTTTTTCTTTAGCCTTTTTAAATTTTCATATATATATTTTTTGCAACTGATGTCAGAGAAAAGAAAGTAACATCAACAGCCCTACAAATAGTAACCTAAGGTCAAAGGAAGGTCAGCACAGGTCAGATTGGGTAGGAAGGCCAAGGAGGTCCCCTATCTTTCCTTTTCCATGCAAAGATATGCATCTCCAACAGTAAGACCAAGAGATCTTGTGGACCTTACACAATGGCTAGGAAATCCCATCTGCTATGAGCTTTGGGACTATACACTGCAGTTAGCTGCTACTACGGTGTGCCGTCCAGACAGAATCACCAGAATCTCTCTCCTCTGTTGATGCAGTCAAGTGGAAGTAACCAGGTGGGCTGGCGCTGGCTGGGCTCCCCTTCCCAGCACCATCGGAAATGCATCCCTGCTGGCGGCGCTGCTAGGAGGTGAGCGGGGCTGCTTGGTGGGCTGGCTCTGGCTGGGCTCCCCTTCCCAGTGCCACCTGAAACACATCCCTGATGGCGGCACTGCTGGGAGGTCAGCGGGGCAGGTTGGTGGCCTGGCGCTGGCTGGTCTCCCCCTCCCAGCACCTCCGGAAACACATCCCATTTGCCTCACCCATGGCTGAAGGCACCAGGGAAGTGCAGAGATGAAAGTGTGCCTCCGGACTTGGGCGAGGCAAATGGGACGCGTTTCCAGCGGCGCTGAGAGGGAGGCTGAGAGGTGGGTGTGGCCAGTCAAGTGAGCATGGCCTGGAATTTTTACTACTGGTTCGGTAGAACCGGTCAGAACCGGCCACAGTGCAATACTGCTTTTAATAGTTTTTAACTAGATTTTTAATTGGTAGTTTTTCAGTGTTTTTAGGAACTTTAAGGGTTGCTATAGTTTAAATGTTGGGGATTTTATGTACGCTGCCCAGAGTCGATTGGGGTGGCTATACAAATTGAATAAATAAATAAATAAAATAAGCATCAACAAGGAGCTATTATGCCATATCACACAGGGCCAATCAGAAGGGAAGGCCAAGGGAACCATTTGGCCTGAGCTTTACCCTCAAATGGAACTACCGTTTGAGACGCAATTTAATTTTTGCTATGTTTTGCAGTTTTTGTTTTTATGCCTTTCACTCTCAGTCTAAAATGCAATACTTGCTCTTCATCCGAAACTGCAAATTTAAGCAAAGAGGAGCAGTGAGTTGGCAAAAAAGGGCTTCAATCCAATTTTATAGTTCCACCAAGAGTTGATTAATTTAATAAATGGGCTTTATACAAGTGTTGACTTATAGTGTATTAGTTGATTTAATGGGTCCAATCTGACTGAGATGAGCAATGGGATTTAAGCTCTATGGTATTTTTTTTGTATTTATTTTTTATTGCCCAATGCCTCAAATGTTAAAGGTGCCCTGGATTTTTCTGGACCTCTTACAAAACCCTAGAGTAACATTAGAAGAGAAGATGCTAGAACACATTCCCTATTCCCTTTTTAGTCTTTTATGTGGGGTGGGAGTGGGACGGTGGTTTGGTGGGTGGTCGAGTGAGGGTTTTAATCTGTTTTGTTATATTTTACTGTATTTTATCTGTTTTTACCATTGTGCGCCACCATGAGTCGGGTTTCCCCGAGTGGGCGGCATACAAATCTAAGAATAAATAAATAAGAATAAATAAATAAATTTTGGGATAGAAACAAATAGTTCTGTTACGTTCATTTGAGATTCCAAATAACAGAAGAGAAGAGAATTATTCTAAACAAACATGTTTCTTTGTATAATAAAGGCCACACATTTCATCCTCTTCAAGTGCCATATCTGATTCCAAATATTGGCTAGCATCATGGTCATCAGCCATGAAGATTGTCCTGGGAACAACAGGATGCAGTGGCCTTCCATAATGTAGCGTGACATCCATGTAATGGATCCAGGTCAGCACTTCACTTTCTGGTTCTGAGCCCTTTTGGTACACAAAGTCCTTATCAGCCCCAGGGTAGTATTGATGAAGCTGCTGTCCTCTATCAAGATGGAGTCAAGTGGATTGTAATCCATTTAGGGACAATCACCCTTTCTTGCAGACTTTGCCACCCAAGGTCGTTAGTCCTCAGGGTTGCCTGGTTAGTTAACCGCCACCTGCTGATTGGTGTTAAGTCACTGGCAGTATTGTCTACTCTGTTATCATAGCAGGATAACCTGGTTAGACTGGACACATTTCATTATAACATATTATGTTGTTGTTGTTCAGTCGCACAGTCGATTCCGACCCTTTGCGACCCTATAGACCATTGTTCTCCAGGCCCCTCTGTCCTCCACCATCCCCCTCAGCACTCCCAGTTCTGTACCCATTGTGTCTACAATCCCATCTAGCCATCTCATCTTTGGCCTCCCCCTTCTTCTTTTGCCCTCCACCTTTCCCAACATCAAGGCCTTCTCAAGCGAATCCTCCCTTCTCATTTGATGTCCAAAGTACTTTAGCTTCGTCTTTACTATTAGACCTTCCAATGAGCAGTCAGGGTTGATTTCTTCTAAGATTGACCTATTTGTTCTCCTCGCTGTCCAGGGTACTCACAAAACTCTCCTCCAACACCACATCTCAAAGGCATCTATTCTTCTGCGTTCAGCTTTCCTTATTGTCCAGCTCTCGCATCCGTACATTACCACTGGGAATACTATTGCTTTGACTATTCTAATTTTTGTTTGTAATGTGATGTCTATGCTTTTCACTATGTTCACCAGGTTTCTCATGGCTTGTCTCCCAAGAATCATTCGCCTTTTTATTTCATGGCTGCAATCTCCATCTGCAGTGATCTTTGATCCTAAGAATGTAAAATCTGTCACTGCTTCTACTTCTTCCCCATCTATTTTCCAGGAACTGATGGGGCCTGTTGCCATTATCTTGGTTTTCTTGATATTGAGTCTCAGGCCAGCTTTTGCACTCTCCTCCTTCAATCCAATCAAGAGGTTCTTTAGATCTTCCTCACTTTCTGCCATTAGGTTGGTATCGTCTGCATATCTCAGATTGTTGATGTTTCTCCCAGCAATTTTAATCCCATATTGTGATTCCTCCATCCCTGCATTGCACATTATGTGCTCTGTGTATAGATTGAATAAACAGGGTGATAAAATGCAGCCTTGTCTTACTCCTTTTCCTATTCCAAACCACTCCGTCATTCCGTGTTCTGTCCTAACTGTTGCTTCTTGGTTCATGTACAGATTTCTCAGGAGGCATATGAGGTGCTCTGGTATTCCCATCTCTTTAATTACTTGCCACATCTTGTTGTGGTCCACACAGTCAAATGCCTTAGTGTAGTCAATAAAACAAAAGTAAACTTGTTTCTGGTATTCCCCTGCCTCTTCTGAAACCGGCCTGCACCTCTGGTAGTTCTCTCTCCACATGTTGCTGAAGTCTATCCTGTATTATCTTGAGCATCACCTTGCTGGCATGTGGGATGAGTGCAATTGTTCAATAATTTGAACATTCTTTGGCATTGCCCTTTTTTGGGATTGGGACGTATACTGATCTTTTCCAATCCTGTGGCCACTGTTTTGTTTTCCAAATTTGCTGGCATATTGAATGTAGTAATTTGACGCCATCATCTTTTAGAGCTTTGAAAAATTCCACTGGGATACCATCATCTCCACTAGCTTTGTTGTTTGCAGTGCTCTTTAGGGCATTTATAACTTCGCTCTCCAGAATGTCTGGCTCAAGTTCAATTTTTTCATCATTGTGATTATCAGGAGTGTTGAGGTCCTTTTTGTAGAGTTCCTCTGTGTACTCTTTCCATCTTTTCTTAATTTCTTCTGCATCAGCTAGCTCTTTTCCGTCTTTGTCCCTTATCATGGTCATTTTTGCTTTAAATGTTCCCTTTATTTCCCCGATTTTTCTGAAGAGATCTCTAGTCCTGCCTCTTTTGTTGTTTTCCTCCATTTCTTTGCACTGTTCTTTTAGGTAGTTTTCCTTATCTCTCCTTGCTTTTCTTTGAAATTCTGTGTTCAAAAGATTGTATTTTTTCCTTTCTCTTTTGACTTTTTGCATTCCTTCTTTCCTCTGCTATTTTAAGAGCCTCATCAGACAACCATTTTGCTTTCTTATGCTTCTTTTCTTTTGGTATGGTTTTCTTTGCTGCTTCCTGCATGATGTCCCTTATCTCTGTCCATAATTCTTCTGGCACTCTGTCTATTGAGTCTAGGCCATTATATCTGTTCATCACCTCCACCGTGTATTCTTTAGGGATACTTTCTAGGTGATATCTGTCTGGTCTCCTTGTTTTCCCTATTTTCTTTAGTCTTAACCTGAATTTTGCGATCAGTAGGTTGTGATCTGAGCCACAGTCTGCTCCGGGTGTTGTTTTTGCTGACTGTATGGAGGTTCTCCATCTTTGGCTGCAGAGTATGTAGTCAATTTGGTTTCAGTGTTGGCCATCTGGTGATGTCCATGTGTAAAGTCGCCTCTTGTGTTGCTGGAAGAGAGTGTTTGCTATGACCAGTGCGTTCTCTTGGCAGAACTCTATCAATCTTTGCCCTGCTTCATTCTGTACTCCAAGACCAAATTTGCCTGTTATTCCCTCCACTTTTTGATTTCCTACTTTGGCATTCCAGTCTCCTAATATAATTTGGACATCATTTCTTGGTGTCTGTTCTATGAGGTGTTCTAGGTCGTCATAGAATTGGTCCATTGTGGCTTCATCTGCACCAGTGGTTGGTGCGTATTTTTGAATCACAGTGACATTGAAGGGTTTGCCTTGAATTCTGACTGACATCATTCTGTCATTTTTGAGGTTATATCCCATTACTGCTTTTCTCACTCTTTTATTGATAATTATGGCTACTCCATTTCTTCTAAGGTTTTCTTGTCCACAATAGTAGATATGATGGTTTCCAGAGCTGAATTCACCCATCCCTGTCCATTTTAGCTCACCGATGCCCAAGATGTCAATGCTTATTCTTTCCATCTCATTTTTTTACCACTTCCAGTTTACCTTGGTTCATTGATCTCACATTCCATGTCCCTATGCAGTATTGTTCCTTGCAACATTGCATTTCTCCCCCCCCCTTTTCCTGTCCCTCCCCTTCCTCCACTCTGTGGTGTTAAGCATCCTGTATCACCTAGCCTGCCCCTTTGTTTTGCCTTTTGTTTTGGTCAATAGGGTTCTCTTGGCAAGTTTTGTGGCGTGGTTTGCCGGTTTCTATGCCATTTTCCCCCCTCATACAGAACATATTATGTAAGAATAGGATATTTCCTCATCACATATGCCATGGTTTTACACAGTCATTGATCTGGTCACTGAGAAAAACTCCCTTTCTTCATTTACTGTGTTTGAGATACTACATGCAAACAGGAAGATGTTGTCTGTCTTTCATAATTTACTTTGTTTGCCTTCATGTAGCCAAATCTGTTTTGTGATGTACCATACTGATATCATAATGCTAGCCATGGGTAAAAATTGCTGGGTTGTTTGATTTTTTTGAGGGGGGTGGGTGGGTTGGTGCTATAGTTTCTATAATCCTACATTCTGCAAGGTTGCTGCCCATGTTGGTTGTGGAATTGTGGGAAATGTAATCCACCATGACCCATACTTCCAGCAATATCACTGTACAATCTTTGGTGGGGTAGGAGCCAGGGCCGTAGCCAGAGGGGGCCGGGGCGGGGGGCAAAAACCATCCTGAGCTAACAGCCTGACCCCCAACCCACCCTTGGGATGCCAATGTTATATATGTGTGTGTGACATTGTTGCCCCTCCTGAACCCCCCCCATGTGTGTGTGTGTGTGTGTGTGTGTGTGTGTGTGTACGTACACACACACATACACACACACAGATACAGATACAGATATATATACAGAGAGAGAGAGAGAGAGAATCCTGGTTATGGCCCTCAATGCAAACATTTGCTCTCACTATTAATGGATCTGAAGGTAATTTTTCCAGTCCAATTTTATTTAGAACTTGTCCTGTTGATCACATAAACTCTGATTCATTGGCATTGTGCTTCTAATTAATTAGCCCAGGAAAAGATAGGGAACAACAGTGAAAGGAAAATGGTAGCACACAGGATTTTAAAAATATGTACTATGGCTGTCAAATAAGGTTTCCTGCAGTCCCTATATTAATATGAATTACTTATGTGTATTAAAAGAGGTGACTGGAGGCCAAATTACAGGGTTTTACCTGTTCTGGCAAAACAATGCCTATATGAAGAGCTTGCCTGAGCAATATGGGGTCTTCTTTGTCCTGCAATCAGGTTATATTATCAATATGACATTTCTAACCATAGCATAAATATTTAAACATAATTCATCTCCCCTGATTTTAATTCACTCTCATCTTGTGCCACATGTGGAAATGCAGTTTGCAATTTGACAGGGTGGTATTATTGAGCAATATGCAATTTGGTTTAAGAGTAACCAGATTTGAAGCATCCATCAATCACAGCAAGTGCACCCACAGGTCACGAAAGCTGTCAATTTCAATCAACTCTGTAATTAAATACATCACCAATATAGATTTTGTGTACGAATGTCACTTGTTCTTCATATGTCTGCTACTAGGACAAATTGTGCTTCACTGTCTTTGAACGTGCCTTCTAAATATAGGTGGATTTATTTAATGCATTACACCTCCATCCATCTAATTCTGCTCCTGATCAGTAATTTATTTACTGAGATAAAGATTATACAATATTTGCTTTAAAATGTGCAGATCACCACAATCCTCCTATATAGAAATGCTTCAATCTGGGGAACTTCCTGCCATAAGTAGGTCCTTCTCCTCATGTTATGTGCTCTTAGACATGTTTCTGGGTGACCCCAATAAGGTTTTGGGGGCAAGTACAATATTTAAATACCTGTTTTACCAGTGCCAGTCCCCTCTCATTAGTTTCCTTGGATTTGAACCCTGATCTGCTGAATGCTTGTCCAATGCACTACCCACTACAATACACTGTCTGTCTTATCTATTGGGGCAATCTTAAACTAGGCAGAAAATCATTAATGCCTGCTCAGAATGGGTATATACTGAATATTTGAGTGTTCTGAGATATGCCACTTCTGATCCAGGAGAGAACATACATCTCTCCAGGATCAGAAGAGGCATGACTTAGAATAACTGTTGCTCAGAAACATACGCAAGAAAGTGCTGCTGATCTCATATTCGTCATTTGGAGGGGGTGGCCAAAAATGAGATGGCTAGATGGTATTGTAGATGCAATGGGCACAGAGCTGGGTGGGTTGAGGAGGATGGTGGAGGACAGAGGTGTCTGGCAGGCAATGGTCCATAGGGTCACAAAGGGTCAGAATCAACTGTCAAAAAAGGTTCTTAAGAAACTAGATGGTTTCTATAATTAATACCTTTTTGGACTACAGCTTCCCAAAAATTTTGGTGTGAAAGTCAACTTTGACATAAGACAATGTTATGAATGAATGACCTCCAATATGTCTTAACATTCCTTTATGGAATCAATCCATCACATATTTCCTTTTTCCCTTTTCCTGCCAACTTCCACTTTTCTAGCCTTATTGTCTTTTCCAGTAAATTTTCTCTTGATGTGTCCAAAGTACAACCGCTTCAGTTTCATCCTTCTTGCTCCTAGAGGTCACTCAGGTTTGATTTCATCTAAGACCCACCTGCTCATCATTCTGGCTGTTTATATTATCTACTTCCAAAAGGAACATTTTTGGAAAAGTTGTTTTTGTCTACAATTCTCTCAGCCAGCATGGACAATGACCATGTTAGTTAGGATATTTTCACAACAGAAATAGCAATTACACTTATTTACCACCCCATAATTCTTAAAGCACTCTCTAGGCAGTTCACAATTTACAGTAATTAGTATTCATTTTACCAACTTTGGAAGGCTGAGAGACTGAGACAACCTTGATCCCTGTCAGGATCAAACTCAAAACGTGAGCAGAATTTTGGAAGGAGGGCTCAGTGGTTGCATTTGCCCCATTTTTTTATCATTATGGCAAAAATCCTTTTGCTTAGTATAGTAAATCACAGTCAAGTATACCCATTGATTCAATGGGGTTTAGATGAGTCAACTTCATTGAATCAAACAGGCTTACTCAAACTGTGATTTACTTTAGCATAGTGAAATACAGTTAAAGTAGCCCATTTTGAATCCATAGAGTGGGCTTTGATATATTGTTGCATGAAATATTCACTTAAGGAGCCCTCAATATGGCTAGATGCTTAGGGTATACTGTACATTTAAAAATAATGATTATCTTTACTGTTCAACTCCAAAAATAACACTCGGTGTTATTTTTGAAATCGTGTCATTCTTAAAATGAAGTTGTAGCCTAAATCTATTACAATTAAATCTGTTTTGATGATTGTACTCAAAATAAAAAGTATTTGCTATTCCATCCTGTAAAAGTAAGTTTTTAATTCTGGTTTCACAGAGAGAGCAAAACTGTATCAAAGTTCTGGGTTTCTTTTTTGGGGAGGAAATTTCTTTTACTGCTCTTGAGTATCAGAATCTTCTATTACACTGCTACAAGATGGGGAAAAGTCTGTAACAAAGCTGAATTACCAAATATATATTGCCTGCCATTTGATTTAATCTTCAAATAAGCTCCAGGAAGCAGGTCCCTGGACAGTTAATCTTCAGTTTTGTAGCCCATGCACATTTTCAATAAAGTTACCAGGGAATTATGAGCCGGCCCAGTGGGGAGAGGAAAAAGCATATTGTCTTATTCCACAGGCAGCTGTCAAGGGGCCCTGCTAGCAAATTATAACTCCCTTAATATAAAAGCTTTATTAGTTAGGCTCTTTCCGCCTAGCTTTCTGGAAGTTGAAGATCAGTTTTGGCCTCCACTCCACCCTAGTCATTCAGATATTAGTCCAAATGAAAATGAATTAGCCAGCAGAACAATTTAAGGTGATTGTTTTCTAAGCCGCACCTAGTGAATTGTCACAACGTGTACCTAAATGAGAGAAGTGATGGTTGGTGGCTCAGAGGATTGTGGAGTGATGCATGGTCTCCAGATTTTAGTTACTGTTTGCAGGGGCTATGCAAGGTATTGAATCCTAATCCTGAAATAGATTTAGCACCTTAGACAACACTTTCAAGTACAGACTAAAACAGAAGTTCTCAACCTTTTTAAGTCAGAGCCCGGGTCATGCTCCCTCAAACAGTTGGTGGGCAGGACTAGTGGTCCTGCTGCTGCCGCAGCCGGAATCAACCGTGAACTCATTTATGGCTGTTGTAAGTGCATTTGCAACAGCCATAAATGAGTTCGCAGCTGTCATAAATATATTTACGATGCCTGTAAGTCCATGGCAGATTCTAGTAGTGGCAGGTGGAGGGGGGGCACAGATTATTTGGCACCATGGGCCAAATCCGGACCATGGGACATAAATTGAGAATCCCTGGACTAAAACATGGAGTAGATTCACAGTAAAACCAAGGGCACCAACTTCTACTGGTTGAAAGACTCAAACTGGTGTCATTGCAATGATAATGTTATGTAGGACAAGCCTTCTTCTCACTTTGGTGGGACAGGTCAAAATATGTGGCTCATGGACTCTTAAATGCAGAGCTTTCTAAACCATTGCATCTTACAGAGCAGAGATGGAGGCATTCTAGAAAAAATTAGGTAACCATCTGTCAGATTATTATTATTATTATTATTATTATTATTATTATTATTATTATTATTATTATTATTATTATTATTATTATTATTATTATTATTATTATTATTATTATTATTATTATTATTATATAGTATATCCCACCCTTCTAGGAAAAACTTTCCTACTCAGAGCAGCTTACAGCATAAAGTTCAAAAATACAAACTGACAAAAATATTAAAATTTTCATATAAACCTCTCAAAACCCAAACACCCTAATAAGAAAGCCTTATTTTGGATGCAGTGGGGCAGGATATACTGTACTTTGATTTGGATTCCTGTATTGAGCAGGGAGTTAGATTTGATGGGCTCATAAACCCTTTCCAGCTTAATTATTCTACGATTCTATGATATGGCACTGGAGGAGAGCTTTGCGGATACCCTACACTGCTAGAAAGACAAACAAGAGAGGCCTAAAGTAAAGTTTGCAAGAGCTGAGCAGGGCTGTTGATGACGAGACATTTTGGAAATTGCTCATAGGGTCATTCTAAGTGAGAGGTGATTTGACCATACAAAACAGTATCTTCTATTACTGTTTTGGAAGGCTTCCATCATATAAGTGACATAAACTAAGGGCCCTCTAAAACAGCAACAGAAAATACAATTGAAAGACGGACAGACAGACAGACAGACAGGCAGGCAGAAATATTTGCATATGTGAAAACATACCTATGTGATTCTGTCATTTTGTCTGAAGCCTACATCCACAGCGATTGTAAGTTATACCTGCATAGGGGATTCCTCTGAAATATAATGAACTTTGTCATATAATTCACTAGAAATTGTCAAGGTAGCACACCTGTTACTGCTGATGACTGGGGTGGGTGGGAGGAGGATGCTTAGAAAGGTTTGGAGGAAAGGAAGGGGGAATTTAAAATCAACAAATAGAGGTTAATGTATCTGTAACTTCATTTCATTTTTCTAGATGGGAAGCAGAATGTTTGTGTTTTCATGCAGAATTTTTTATTCTTTCTGTCACTGTCAAAAATTCAAAGAACTTTCTTTTTGGGGGTTTTCCATTCTAGGATATATAAATATTTATTCTGTAAAGAAAATTTTATATTAGTGAGGCAATCCTATGAATAATAATATCTGCTGAATTGATCCCAAAGCAAACTGATATGATCCACGCCACCTAGCTTACTTCATGTGACAATCACAATTTAGTTGTCCATCAATATTTGTCCTTCCCAAGTGATCTATGGAAATTCTTTGCTCAAATAATGTGTTAATTAAAAAAATGGGCTGGAATCTGTTAATATAGCTATGGTTGTAGAAGGGACAATGTCATGGAATCATAGAATACAGTAATAGAGTTAGAAGAGGCCTATAAGGCAATTAAGTCCAACCTCCTGCTCAAAATAAGAATGCAAATCAAAACAGATTTTCTCTTCAAAACCTCCAGTGTTAGAGAACTCACCACTTTCTGAGATAACTGATTCCATTGTAATCCCGCTTTAAAAGTTAGGACATTTCCCCTGATATTCAACTGAAATCTAGCTACCTGTAACTTGAACCCATTACCACATATCCTGCAATGATGAAGAACAGATCTGTCTTTCCTCTTTATGATTATCTTTCATGTGCTATATTTGAAGACAACTTTGAACTGTGGTACTGGAGACTCTTGAACACCTCCTGGATTGAAAGGAGATCAAATCAGTCAATCCTAAAGGAAATCAACCCTGACTGCTCCTTGGAAGAACAAATACTGAAGGTGAAGCTCAAGTACTTTTGCCACCAAATTAGAAGAGAGGACTCACTGGGGAAGGCCCTGAGGCTAGGAAAAGTTGAAGGCAAAGGATGAGATGGTTAGACAGCATCATTTACTCAGTGGGTGTAGATCTGGGTGGACTACGGAGGATGGCAGATGACAGAGGAGCTTGGGATGCTGTGGTCCATGGGGTTGCAAAAGGTCAGACTGTGTGGTATTACAGCAATGCCTTCAATTGATACCTGCCCTTCTTCCACATGAAATAATTCCAACCTAGCACTCTGAACAATATTGAGAAACCGGCACCAGTTTCCATGTTACACTCCTATAGTTCCTTAGCCAAGCAATACCATTTGATGAACCTGAAATGATATGATATGAGAGGCCACTTTGCTCAATGTCCCATCAAATTTTGAACGTTAAGGGGTACAAATCCTGATTTCTGATACAATCTAAGATTAAATGGATTCTTCTTCTTCTTCTTCTTCTTCGTCTTCTTTTGGCCAGACTTTAACCTGCCAAAATGAAGGCACCTTTTAGCAAGTTCATTTTGCAGTTTCTCCCACCTGACCTATTGTGAGAAAGATTATAAAAAGACATAAATGGAAAGCATTTATAGTGATATAATTTACTAAAATGAAAAGCCTTACACCTCTCCAGAGGCAGCCCACAGGGGTAGAATATGATGCCTTAGAACATTCCAGAGCCCTGAAGATGTAATGTGTGGAAATAATTATTCTGAAGGCCTATGACAAGCATTTTTGGAGACAGAGATGCATGGTATATTTGTACCCCAGAATCCAGATGGTTGAATAACATTCCTGCTGTTCTCATAAATTGGATCACTATCATTCTTGAGAAATAATCTGCTGGCTGAGCTGTCAGAGAATACTGGAAAGATACATAAATATATTTCTATCTACCACACAGAATGGTCAACTCCTCCCCCCTTTTTTTCTTTTCTTTCCCTTCCTAGTTTTTAAAATTAGATTTTATTTATCCAGGCATTTTTATACCAATGTTCAGCTTCAAAACAAGACCCTCAAAATGGCATAAAAAAGTGACACAAACAACAGACACAGTTGTTTTAAACAGATCGTTTTTAACCCTTCTCTTCCTCTACAAAGCTTGTAGCCACAGCACTTCTATGCCTGGAGGAATTATGTTTCTCTCTCTCTCTCTCTCTTTCATGTCCTGATCAGACCCTGGATTGCCAAAATGAAGCCACTTTCTTTGCTTTGTCATTGCCCAAAAGCAAGTCCTCATCGGTGCATGTCTCTGGCAGCAATTGGCAGACTAGCAATTGGGCCGGACTCTGTGTCCCTCCACATTCACACTGTGTTGTTGTCCACCAGCAGTCCCCACTTGAGCATGTTGGTCTTAAATTTAAGGACTCCAACCCTCAGCCTATTCAGGGTTCTCCAGGTGACAAAGGAGAGATTGAGATCCTCAGCTATATCCTCCTTTAATGATGTTCCTTACCCAGTGAGCTACTTCCTCCATCTTCTAATTTGGTTTTGCTCTTGTTTACCTTCAAGAATATTTGTTATTGCCATAAAGCTCTTCCTGGATTTGAGGTGGCAAACTTGAGGCTCATATCCATTTAGAGGGTGTTGAGGGTCATTCTGTTGCTTAGTTCTCTCAGCATCTTACATGGTTCACCCTCTCTTCTTCACAAACATAATAAGATCAGAAGAGAGGGTGAACCATCTATGAGGGCTTTCTATGTAAGTTGGGCCCCTGGAAATGTGGTGTCCCAATTTACATGGAGGCCCCATGGAGAGCGGTAGTCTCTCTTTTTCAGACACATCACCATGCCTTGGGGACAGAAATAACTTCAGCTTTTTAAATAAAAACAAATTATAAAGGTGCTTAGGACTGTTCAGTGAGTTAGGTATCTGGCTGTACAGTCAGAGGTTTAGAATTCAATTCCCATTGTGGACAGTCCCAGGATGGCCCCAGGAGAAGATAATAATAGACCACTTTTGAGTAATCTCTTCCTAGAAAACCCTGGAAAGGGTCACCATAAATCAAAATTGATTGACAACATACAATTATTAATTATGCAGACCCCGGAAGACAGCTGTCTAAAATCGGGCAAGTTGACCACTTTTTTTAGGTTCAGTCATATCAACAAATTTCATATATACCAGAACAAAACCAAGTCAGAGAGAGAGAGAGAGAAATGAACAACAAACAAACAAAAAAGGATAGCCATTTTGGTTCTCCAATCCAAGACTTTTGAACCAGTTTTAACCCAGGACATAAATTCCTCTGGACTGAATCAGGATCTTCTCATAAGCCCTGAATTAGTCTGTAGGTCAGAACATTTGGTGTCTTTTCCAGGAGACATAGAAGGAGTTGCAATAAGGACTAACACAGGTTTATTGGTTGATGATCAGAACGAACATGTGGTAATGGCGGAGATATCTCACATTATATACAGTAGTACAACACATTTGAATCTGGCTGCATGGTAGCTCATTGACCGCTACCGGCGAGACGTCATCCGGGTCACGCCCATCTTCGGTGGTGGATCGGTAGTAGTTTGTTGTTGCTTGGAGTTCCTGCGGCTGCAGGTGATTTGAGGAATGATAACCATGTGAGTTGAACACTCGCAGCTGCCCTCTATGGGCAGCTTGCTCGCGTTCCTTTAACAGCTGGGTTACATTGTGATTGTGGCCAGGTTACATTCATACATTTCTTAAAGCGACATTGTACATACATATCAAGCAACATTGTACATACACAACATCCCTCCCCCCTAGGATGGGACGAAGTCCCTCAACCATTGTGGCTTGCCGCACGTGCGCCTGGGGTGAGCGGCCGCTTGGCCTAACACAGGGGAGCCTGGCTCTGCGGAGTCCTGTCCTGCAACGGAAAGGGGGGGCTCGTTAGTGGCTCGGTGTGGGCTCTGTGGTAACCTTGCATTGGGGGATGGGAATGGAATGAACAGTTGGGAAGTGAACTCTTGCCTACCGCTTGAGGAGCTAGGGGTCCCCCCCAGCACGAATCTCGGGACCGACGAAGAGACCCTCGTGGTCTTGCCACCCCCCGCTCCCTGCCTGGGAGTTCCGGGGACTGAGGTGGTTGGACTCCCCCCCAATGCCTGCCTTGGGGGTGTTGGTCTCCGGGGGGCTGGAGCTGTGGTGTATTCTAACACAAAAGGACTGGGGGGACTGGAGGTACCAGGGGCTGAACTGAAACCCCTCTTTTCGCTAGGACGGGTGGGGGACCACTCCGCTACACCCCCCTGGTACCGTAACTCATAATCATCATCAAACTGATCCCTCTCTTCCAAAGTATCTTCCTCTGTGGCTGAGAACCGAGGATATGCATTTGTATCCCCGGGTTCCGCCGTGTATCCCCCTTGGGTAATGCGGGTGGGGGAGGACCCTAACGCTGAATCCCCTTCACTAGTGACCCGCCTTCTGAGTTGGTCGGCGTGCCTCCTCCAGAGTAGACCCGAGCTAGTCTCGACCCTGTAGGACACTGCTCGATGACTGTCCCTGGGACCCACGCTGGCCCTGACGCCGCGTAATTCCTGCAGTGAACCGGGTCCCCTGCCGAAAAACTTTTGGAGCTCCCTCCTCCTACATTTATGTTTCTCCCTTCATCCTCCACCCTGGACAGATCCATCTGGTCAAAAAGTGTTACCGGGCGCCTCCTCATGAGGAGTTCGGCTGGGGAAAATCCTGAAGCTAGGGGGGTTGTCCTGTAGCAGATGAGAAACTGACACAAATGAAGGTTCAACTCACCGGGGCCCATGCGCCGCAGTGCATCTTTCGTAGTGCGCACTTGGCGCTCTACCTGACTGTTTGTGGCGGGGTGAAACGGGGCAGCGGTAATGTGCCTTATGGCGTTCCGCTCAATGAACGACTTGAATTCTGCAGACGTGAAGGTACTAGCGTTATCGCTTACAAGGACGTCTGGCAGGCCGAAACAGGCAAAAAGCTTGCGCAACTGCTTGATGGTTGCGGCGGAGGAGGTGCTGTTCATAGGGATTACCTCCAACCACTTGGAGTAGGAGTCGACTACCAGTAGAAACATGGACCCGCGGAAAGGGCCAGCGAAGTCGACATGGATCCGGGACCATGGCCCGCGGGCCGTATCCCATTCCCTATGGGGTAACCGGGACTCCTCGGGCCGAGAGCTCTGGCAGCTCTCACACGTGCCCACTAAGCGCTCTATGTCCCCGTCTATCTGGGGCCACCAAAAGAAACTCTTGGCCAGAGCCTTGGAGTGCACGATCCCGGGGTGACTGGTGTGCAGTAGTCTCAGTACCTTGGCCCTCAGCTTCTCTGGGATAACTACCCGCTGCCCCCAGAGTAAGCAGCCCCTTTCCAGCGACAGCCTGAACTCTTCATCGGGGGGAGTCGTGGGCCAGCCCTTCCGAACCCAGGAACTAACTTGGGCCAGCATCTTGTCGGCCGCCGTGGCTTTGGCGAGGTCGGCCGGGACAATGGGGGGTGAGTCGAGAGACTCGATCAGTAGGACTTGGTGATCCTGCTCTACCTCGCATGTGGGGTCCCCTACACTTGGGAGGGGAGATCGGGACAGTGCGTCTGCATGGGAGATCTCCTTCCCTGGGCGATAGACCAGCTCATACTGGTAGGTGTTGAGGAAAATGGCCCAACGCAGCATTCTGGGGGATAGTATTTGCGGTATGGGTTTACCGGTAGTGAAGATCCCCAAAAGTGGTTTGTGATCGGTCACTACCGTAAACTCGCGGCCGTATAAAAAGTCATGGAACTTTTTCGTTCCGGCGATGATGGCTAGGGACTCCCTATCAGTTTGCGCGTAATTGCGCTCGGCCTTTGAGAGGGACCTAGAGTAGTACGCTACCGGGGCTTCTCTCCCGCTTTCCAACACGTGGCACAGGACCGCCCCCACTGGGGACGCATCACAGACTAAAACCACTGGTTTTTTCGGGTCGAAGTGGGTCAGGACAGCGTCCGAAGACAGGAGTGACTTAAGCTCCTTGAATGCTCTCTCCTGCCTGTCCCCCCACTGCCAAGCCACGTCCTTTTTGAGCAGCGCGTGCAGTGGCTCCGCGACCGATGCCTTCTGAGGCAGGAAGGTATGATAAAAATTTAGGAGCCCTAGAAATGACTGTAGCTCCGGTTTTGCGGTGGGGCGAGGGGCGTTCTTCACAGCTGCAACCTTTGACTCAGAGGGTTTGATCCCATCCGGGGTTACCTTAAAGCCTAGAAACTCAACCTCCCTCGCAAAGAATACACATTTGTCCCTCCTCAGTCGAAGGCCTGCCCTCTCGAACACTGAAAGGACCCCATCTAGCCTCTTTGCCAACTCTAATTCGCTCCCCGCCGTTATCAACACGTCGTCGAAGTATGGGAGGACGCCTGGAAGCCCCTTTAAAAGGCGTTCCATGAGGGATTGGAAAATTCCGGGGGCCGAATTCACGCCAAACTGAAGGCGCGTTACCTTAAACGCCCCCTTGTGCGTCACTATCGTTTGCGCGGTGGCAGCAGCCGGGGTTACAGAGAGCTGCTGGTACGCCTGAGCCAGATCTAGCTTGGCGAAACACTTCCCCCCATGTAACATGGCCAGCAAGTGGCTGACCACGGGCACTGGATATGCATTTGGCCGAATGGCCTTGTTAATGGTACATTTATAGTCTGCACAAATCCTGACTTCCCCGTTCGACTTAAGGGCTGTAACAATCGGCGTTTCCCACTCCGCCGAGTCAACTGGAACCAAAATCCCCTGCCCCACCAATTTGTCCAGTTCTGCCTCGATCTTGTCCTTTAGGGCGAAAGGCACCCTCCTTGGTTTGAGGCGGATGGGCCGGATTTCTGGGTCCAGCTCGAAGGAAACCGGGGGGCCCTTGTATTTCCCGAGCCCCTTCTTGAAAACGTCCGGGTGCGCGTTGCACACGCCCCGCATTGGGTCAGTCTCGATGGCGTTAATGCCGGACAGTTCGATTCCCAGGGGAGCAAACCACTGCGTCCCCAAAAGGCAGCACCTCCCCCCTTTGAGGACCACTAAGGGCAGTTTCTCGGAGTAGTTCTTAAACTTCACCTTGAAGTTTCCCACCCCCAACACTGGGATCCCATTTCCCTGCACGTCCCGTAGGTGTGACCTCATGGCCCGGAGCTTGGCCCGCTTATCTGGGGGAATACGCATAAACTCCTTTTGGGACAGGATGGAATAAGATGACCCCGAGTCTATCTCCATCCTCACTGGGACCCCTTGCAACAGTACCTCTACGAAAAACCGCCGGTGCTCCAGGCCCACGCGGTTCACGCCTTCCTCACTGTAGCTGGCTGCGACCTTCCTGGTGCCGGCCGCCTTCCGTTGGTGCGTTTGGGGATGGTTGGAACTCCCCTTGTCCTCGACTCGCCCGCGCCTGCATACTCGGGCGATGTGCCCCTTTCGGCCGCAGTTGTGACACTCGGCCTTTCGAAACGGGCACCTCGTGCGGTCGTGGGACGCCCCACAACCGTCGCAATGGCGGTCCTGCCGTTCTCGGGTCTGCCGCTTCTCACCACGCTTCTTGATCCTCTGGACGTCGTCGTCCTCGCTGGAATAGGGGTCCGCTGTGGTGGACGACTCCTCGGACGACGTTGGTGTGCTGGCGGGCGGCTTGGGGGCCCACCAGGCCGCCTTCACTGGTGTCTGCCGGGCCGCTTGTACTGGTGACTTGGCCCTCTCGGACGCGGCCCCTCGGGACTTGAACAGCCTCACCCCGCTCCTGGCCTCCTCGGCTGCTTGGGCCTCCCACAGTACCTTGTTGAACGTGAGGCGTTGGTCACGGGTCATCAGCCTCCTCTGCAGCTCCTCGTCCCTCAGACCACACAACATGCAGTCACAGAGGGCCTGGTCCACGTCATCCCACTGGCAGTGGACCGCCGCAAGCTTGAGGGCCGCCGCGTAGGCGGACACGGATTCGCCCGGTCGCTGGTCTCGCCTGTGGAACGCGACCCGTGCTGGGAAGATCGATACGGGCGGCTGGAAATGCTCACCCAGTCTCTCCAGGATACGGTCGATGGGGACCTCGTCTACCTTCCGGGGGTCCACCAGGGTCATCAGGATCCGCAGCGTGGCCGGCCCCACTTGGGCCAGGAAGTGGGAGCGCATCTTCGCGTCGTCGTAGACGCCCGCGGCTTCCATCGCGTGCCGAAACTGGCACTCGTAGAGCTCCCATTGTTCGGGCTCGCTCACATCGAACTGGTACGCCTTGACCTTGGGATTCGCCATCTATCCCACCTTCGTCACCAATTTGGTGTCTTTTCCAGGAGACATAGAAGGAGTCGCAATAAGGACTAACACAGGTTTATTGGTTGATGATCAGAACGAACATGTGGTAATGGCGGAGATATCTCACATTATATACAGTAGTACAACACATTTGAATCTGGCTGCATGGTAGCTCATTGGCCGCTACCGGCGAGACGTCATCCGGGTCACGCCCATCTTCGGTGGTGGATCGGTAGTAGTTTGTTGTTGTGGGGAGTTCCCGCGGCTGCAGGTGATTTGAGGAATGATAACCATGTGAGTTGAACGCTCGCAGCTGCCCTCTATGGGCAGCTTGCTCGCATTCCTTTAACAGCTGAGTTACATTGTGATTGTGGCCAGGTTACATTCATACATTTCTTAAAGCGACATTGTACATACATATCAAGCAACATTGTACATACACAACAGAACATGAGACCCATTCATAGCTTTAGCCCCAGGCTTATTTATTTAGATGTTGAGATTTTGCCACTTTGGCTGTCTGCTATCACAGTTTCTTTTCAACACCCTTACTTTTCTTTTTTTCAGTTTTTGTTTTAGTAGATGTGAAAAGATGGGGTTGCCCAAGCTGATTTAAAGGCAGTCTCTGTGCAAGAATTATATAAAACACCCAGTTTCTTATTAAACAAGTTGATTTCTAGGAAATAAAATTTAATTTACACTCAACTCAAAAGAGGTATGCGCAGCCTTGCCTCCCCCGACCCAAACCCACCCGTTCTCGCCTGATTCACTGATTTGGTACAGAAGAAGCAATGTGTTTGAAAGCCTTCAAGTCAATTTTATTTATAATTTGAGGAATATCCATTTTGCCGATTATTAAATTAAAGGCAATCTAACCTTGAAAACACCTCTATCTGCTGAAAGAGCAACACTCCATCACCTATTTTGATTCATTAATGTATCGTTTTAACTTGGTATGACACATGTTCAGTGGGTCCTAATTACATTACAGCCCTCCTATTACATCAACTAGGCTCCAGGTTTCTGTCACCGCAAGTTCAATTTCCCAACACGGAGCAATCCTGCACACTCCTTCCTTATTAGTGTCATCTTTAATGTAGGAAGGAGTGTGAACCATTTCTTGGCGTGGAGAGTTTAACAGCAATTAACCCCTGCACTGTCCCCAGGGAAAAGTACATCAGCAACTTGCCAAAACTCTGTAAACAAGCAGGCCAAGATCAATGTTGAACCGCACTGGCTGCAGAGCGCCTAGTGTATTAATTTAGGATTTTGATATAGATATAGATATATAATATGAAGCGAGGCATGAGAAAATAGTCAGCATGGAATTGACCTAAGGAGATGGCTTACACCAGGTATGGGATTTTCCTAAGGCTGGACAGGTAAACAAATCCCAGACCTTTCGCTGTTATGTACCAAAGCATACATTTTATTTCTTATCACAAAGGCTGCTTTAGGGCTGCTGCAAAATTAGGGGGCCGGTGTGTGTGTGTGTGTGTGGGGGGGGGTGATGTACAAACTCAACCCTGGAGAAATGTGATGTTTTGCTAGAACTGGAACCTCCACATTTCATGTTATGTTTTCCTGTGGTTAGTATATTTATACTAGTGAACTAATTTTCATGATTTATTTATTTTCAAAGAATCACTGCCCTTCAAAATGGTTTATAAAAAAGCATAGCAGAAAGTCACCCATTGAACAATGTAACCACAAATCTCAGGCACATGTATGTGTGTAATTATGGGTTTGTTTTAATATCATATCATATCATATCATATCATATCATATCATATCATATCATATCATATCATATCATATCATATCATATCATATCATATCATATCATGGTTTCTGGTGTCAGAGCACTTTTGCTTCTATTTTATATTATTTCTATGTGTATATATAAAATTATTTTTGGCAAGAGTGTAGCATTCCTTGGCCGAAGGCAACTGAAACTTATATCTGTGGGGAAGTGTTCCTTGAAGCAATACTGAAATTCATCTGAAAGAAGGTGCACAAGGCATATATTCAAGCCAAGACTAGGTGCAGTTTGCCTTTGATCATTAGTTTTTCAACACATCAGGTGCAGGCATGGATCCTGGTGAAAGAGTGTTTATCATGCCCAATGCAGAAAAATACTGGTAGAGAATTACTATTAGGTCATTGTCTTTTGACCTGGCCAGCTAGAGATGCAAGAAAAATTCAGCATCATTCGGAAATAACACATCACGTCATATATTAATCTTCAGCTAGACCTGTCAGGACCACAGTGGCTTAGTGATTAAGATGCTGAGCTTGAAGACCAGAAGGTTGGCAGGTCACCAGGTCAAGACCTGAGTGCTGCATGACAAAGTGAGTGCCCACTGTCTATCCCAGTACATTTGAAGGTGGTTGAATAAATTCGAACCTAGCAGTTTGAAAGCAAGAAATTGCAAGCAGATAAATAGGTACCAGTTCTGCACAAAAGGTAACCGTGTTCCATATGCTCTGGTGTCTAGTCATGCCTGCCACATGACCACAGGAACATCTGCAGACAATTGCATATTAATGCAAGCTCTAAATGGCACACTCTACTTTGAAGCAACCATGTTTAGCCTGATCTAGCCCAGGATAACTCGATTGTCTAGATCAGGGGTGGCCAATCTTGGTGCCCCAGGTGTTCTTAGACTTCAATTCCCAGAATCCCTGATCAACAGGTGTGCTTACTCGTGTTTCTGGTAATTGAAGTCCAAGAACACCTGGGGCACCAAGGTTGCCACCCCTAGTCTAGATGCCCCCAAAGTCTCTGGTGGGAGCTGAGCAGCTTTTCTTTAAAATTCTTCTTTCAGGCAAACTTTTTATAGTACGGTATTCTGCTACAGAAGTACATTTGAAAGTGGTTGAATAAATTCTGGCTTTCTACAGAGTTAGTACTGCTGTGTATCTTTTCCCCTGTGGTTTGGGAGATGAGACATTTTGTTGGGGCTTAGTTCCTTTCCTTACTTACGAGGACCTGCCATGGGCAGCTAACGGTTATATTATGGGATTTGTTCCCTTCCTGAGGAACAAAATACCAGATGGGGAAGGCAATTCCAAGGTGATAAAAAGAACACATTTGAAAGCGCCAGTAACAAAAATATTATTGAGGGTAATGGGGACACCTATGTCATTTTCTATAAATCCTGCAGTTTATTTTGAAATAATGATTTGATTCAGTGGGTGTATTCTTATGGACATAAATAGATTATATTGTAAGCCACCCTGAGTGGTGCTTGCATCAATAGAGCTGGGTTTAAATGTAGACAGATAGACAGTTAGACAGATTGATTGATTGATTGATGTTTGGGATGAGCTTCAGAAGATCCAAGCAGAATAGCCAATAAAATTGGTCGGAGCAGTTCTCAACTAACACACCTGATAACTGTCATCCTTGTTGTAAGCTAATGTATGCAAAAATAAAAGTTTAAAGTAAAAAAAAGAAAGAGTAAAATATTAAATTGGTAGTTGGGTGCAGTGAGAGAATTTATATCCTATTTCTAATGCTTCAATGACTTATTCCACACAATGCCATGGATTTGAAACACAATGGCACTCAAATAATTCAGCTGAGATTTGCAGTTGCCTAAAAGCAAAGAAAAACATTGTGTCCATTCACTTTTATCTTATGTGCCATCAAGTCAGAGCCAACTTAATGCAACACTAATAGGTCTTGCAAGATAAATGGCATGTTTAAGGAGTGATCTTACCAGTTTGACTCCCCAATGAGTTTACATGACTAAGTGAGAGTCAAACCCAGACTTTCTTTGCTCTATCTATTACATGCAATGGATGTCATATTCAACCTACCTCTTGATGCAAATCGCGGTTTCATTCTATTCTCTATCTCATGCTTCCTTGCAAAGTGAACACCAATCACAGGGACAAATAATTGCCTTCCAGTAGCTCCATGATTTGTGTTACCAGGAGAGCTTGTCAAATCTCCTTCTTTGGACTTCCTTGTTCTTTTACAACATTACTTTACTTTCCAAGTAAGTGCTTTTTAACAAATTTAAAAACATTTTAATCCCAGAGCACCAAAGCTATATTCAGCACTTCAGAGAGTGCCATTTTAATCTGTCATTTTTAGGATATTTGCTTATTTTGGATTTGTTTAGAAACGGGTAAATATCCCTATTTTGCTTCTGGTCTCAGTCTTTCTTTCTTTCTTTAGCTCTAGCACAGTGGTGGCGAACCTATGGCATGTGTGCCAGAGGAGGTACACAGAGTCCTCTCTGTGGGCAGGTATGCTGTTGCCCCAGCAGAGTTCACACCACCCCTCTGCCCAGCAGCCGAATGGGAACACTTCCTCCCTCCCCAGCACAGAGTTTGGCCCACCCCTTTGCCCAGCAGCCCAATGGGAGTGCTTCCTCCCTCCCCCCTGCACAGACCTCACCCCGCCCCTCTGTGGTGCAGATGGCAGCCTATTGAGTTAGGGGACTCGTTCTCTAAAAGGTTCACTATCACTGCCCTAGCACATCCCATTGCCAATAAATTCACCCATGATGTTTATGGAACTTTTTTGTTTACATGGGATCTTTCTTTGAAAATTACTGAATCTGAGAGAAAAGTTAAAGACGCAACCTACTAGGCCTCTTTCTTAAAGAAAGCTCTTCAGAATGAGTTGCAATTTTCCCAAATCACCCCCCCCCCCCCAATCTTTACAGTTTGGATGATTTGCAAAAAAAAAAAAAAAAAAGCCAAGCCAATCCTATATCCAGTGGGGCCCAGCTTTAATAATTTATGTCCTAGACACCTGTTACTAGCTCAATATCTTTTTAAAAAGGATTAATTTAAAGGGAATTATTGACATAATACAACACATTCAGTTCTGTTGATGAAAAAGCAAGACATAATTGAATGCTGGCTTCTAGCCACCAACTTGGGACAACTTCAAAAGCAACAGCTGGGGAAGGATCTTTTTAGATTTTAATTGCCATCATACGTAAAGCACTTAGCTTTCAACTCCCCACTCTCCTGATGTCAGAAGGTACCTTTGTTTTGATGATTACAAAGAGAGCTAATAGTTGCAATAGGATATCTATTGCCATCCTTGCTTTTAAAACCTATCTCTGTGTGAACAGTTTTAGAGAGTAATACGAAGTTGCCAAGAGAAGTCATATTGCCAAGTATATAAACAAGGACTGTCAAAATATCCCGATTCAGGTTGCAATGAGAATCAGAGTCAGTCCTGATTCCTTTTGAATTAATTTGGACCTGACCTGATTCAATTCAAATTGGAACTGAAATTCTGAATTCTGAAACACTATGCATCTCTTTGATTTGCACTAAGAAATTAAAATGGTTGTAACTCTCTCTCTCTCTCTCTTGTAACCACTTCTGAATTGATGATTTCTGAGAAATTTTATACCAGCAGGTTCAGGATTTACATTGCAGTCGTCAAGAAGGCACATGTGAATAGCATTGAAGCTTCCATCATAGGCCATCGTCTTAGAAGGATAGGGCGTGTCTGCCATATGGATGGTCCTAGGCTCCCTCGTCAAATTCTTTATGGGGAACTTAGCTCTGGTACAAGACCTGTTGGAATTCCTTTGAAGCATTATAAGGACCAGTGAAATAAACCATGAAGTTGTCAGGAACGCATTGTCGAGTGGGCTGCATACAAATACTACTACTACTACTACTACTACTACTACTACTACTACTACTACTACTACTACTACTACTACTACTACTACTACTACTACTACTACTACTCATGAAAAACCCACAAACCTGGGAATCAGTGACCATAGATTGCCCACTTTGGCACCAAACCATCTCTGCTGCTACCGATCACTTTGAAGGAGAATGCCGCAGACATGAAGAGGCTAAGCGACAAACACAAATGCTTCATCAAACTCAACTATGCCCTCCAGTGTAATGTGTGTGGTTGTATGTTTCATTTCTGGGTCGGTCACCAGAGACACATCCATTGACGGAGAAAATTACTTTCAGGAAAAAAAATGTATGCTCAGATATGAGTAACAGCTGCCGCTGACTTTTAAAAGTTGATTTGATAGTCTTAAATTCTGCTCACTTTTGCAGTCCTGGTCCTGAGGTCCCTTATCTGTGGCCCTTGCCACAGATGGGGTTCCTGTTCCCAGGTACTCCCCACCTCCACTGAGGGGCAGAATTGCTGGTCCCAAACCTCAACAGTCTCTTCCCATGCCTCCTCCTGTTCCTCCAAAGTCTCCATCTCTCCTTCTATTTCCTCAAGGTAGTCCCTGAGACTCCCAATCTTCCTTTTTTTAAAACCTAGGTGCCACATTGCCCTCTTACCCTTGTCATCAGGCTCAGTGTCTTAACCAATAAGCCACTGCAGCCCTTGAGCAGAGACTACCACACTCATAAATCCTTGCAACTGTCAGGACTTTCATTCCTTGTTTATAGCACCCAACAAGCCTAGATGGGGGAATTCCTGAAGATTGGGGGTGAAGGGGGGTACATAAATTCCAGACAATGTCCAGTGGTACTTCTCACTTCTTTGTATATATTTTTTGTATAATTGAGTATCACCATTCTGTACCAAACAACACACAGTTCTACAGTAGGACAAGGAATATTATACAGCCTCTGTAAATTAGACAAGTAAATTGATGTATTTGTACAATATATCTGGTTTCTGCTGATCAATCTACTGCAAGGATTCTCTACCTGTGGCCCATGAGCAGGATGTGGCCAGTGGCACATTTTCATGTGGGCCCCCCATTTCCTCCACCACACCTGGAAGTGCCATGTGGTGGAGGAAGAGCAAAATGGCTATCTGGCCCCTGAAGCTGTCTGAGGGAATGTGACCCAGCTCCTGGCTTAAAAAGGTTGAGAACTCCTGATCTACAGTACAGGGTGACTCATAAGTTCCTACCCATCCATATATCTTATATATCTTATTGTATCCAGGGTGTCACCAGTATTCTCGTGCTCATGTACCCATGTCTTCAAGAGTAAATGGGCTTAAATCAGCCATATTTCTCTGAAAAAAAGAAAAATGTATAATACATGCATAATTTAATATAGCATAATAATTTAATATAACATAATGGATGGGTAGGGACATACGGGCCACCCCGTCGAAACAAACAATGTTCTTCTAACTGCACGATGCAGTTTGTAAGTAAGGAATGACAAATCTGGCTCTTTAGACTACCTAGATAGGAAATCCCTGATGCCTTTTCACTCCACGTGCTTTCAAGAAGGGTATAAATTCAATCACTCTTCACTGCCATGAAGGCCCCTGTTAAGTGGAGATTTTCAGTTTGATTCATTTGGTGCACAAAACCCCTATGTTTCTTCCACTTGACAACCTTCCAGAACATACCCATCCCTCCTCTTCAAAACCCACATGGTTATTATAACTGCAATGTTAGCACCGAAAAAAGAAAAAGCACATATTTACGTCTTTCATTTTTCCTTCCTTTCCCTTTGGCTTGACAGCACTTCAAAAATAGTTCAGCAGGCTCTTCCACTGTGCATACTCTAAAGAAAGTTAACAAGGAACTGTGAGGCAATGTAGCAAGAGTGACAGCATATGCTAAGCATGAATAAAGGAGTTGAGCACCACAGGAGATATATAAATGGACTGGCAACCTTTTTAAAAGGTCACTAACTCTCTGTTATAAATTGATTCCAATCATTTCAACATGGTTTTGCTGGTATTGGGTGGAAGAGCAGGCTGATTTTGTTTGAGCGGATAGAGGCTCTTGGTTTGTGTCATCTTCATCCCTGACAGTGGATATTTTGCACTTTGTTTAGTTGATTAACTCAGATCAATTTTAAGAGATTCCTCTCCCCTGCCCTTGCCACCCAGCCCCCATAAATGTGCAGAACTTGACATTTTGGTTTATTGCAACCCATCCAATTTTCAGAAAGCACTGATATTCAGGAGCATGAAGAGTCAGAAAAGGGAAAAAAAACTTATTTGTAAGAATTATTCTTAGCTGCTCATTTGTTCCTAAATACTACTACTACTACTACTACTACTACTACTACTACTACTACTACTACTACTACTACTACTACTACTACTACTACTACTACTACTACTACTACTACTACATCTTTTTCTTCTTCTTATGCCCATGCCTTGCCACTGCTCCGGGAGCTGCACTGGTTACCAGTTTGCCTCCGAGTGCAATTCAAGGTGCTGGTTATGAACTTTAAAGCCCAACATGGTAGTGGATCAGGATACCTAGGAGACCGCATCACCCTAAGGACATCTGTCTGTCCAACCAGAGTGGACCGGAGAGACTCCTTAATTGTTCCATCAGCCAGTGGGGCCTGCCTTTCTGGCACAAGAAAAAGGGCCTTCTCCGTGTCCGCACCGGCCCTCTGGAACCTCCTGCCAGTAGAACTACGGCTGCAGACGGAGTTGCTGCCCTTCAGGAAAGGTCTTAAAACCTGGCTGGTGGGGCAGGTGTGGGGCCCTGTGGGCAATGTGGCTCCTGCTCGCTGGCTTTTACCATAAGATGCACCCTCTCTCTGCTTCTTGGGGTGGATGGGATTTTAATGTGGGTGGAGGTTTTAACCGTTTTTATTTTGTGGAGTTTTTAGATTATGTAAGCCGCCCTGAGTCGGGCTTGCCTGAGTGGGCAGTGAACAAGTAAATAAATAAATAAATAAATTCTTCTCCTCCTCCTCCTCCTCCTCCTCCTCCTCCTCCTCCTTCTCTGGCTGCTGCTGCTGCTGCTGCCTCTTGTGTGGAGGGAGATGCAAAGTTCCTGTTCTGGTACTTCTAGCAGCCTTCACCAGTGCTATTTGTCTTTGATGTTATCTCTCCACCTTCCTTTGGGTCTTTCCCTTCTCCTCTTTTCACATATGCCATATGGAATTCCAAGACATTCTCTCCAAATGGGCAAGCTACTGTATTTGTTGTCTCCATTTGTTGTCTCCATTTGTTGTTGCCATTTCAATTCTGTGGTGACCAACTTTATTTTATGTTTCGCTGAAAGTGTCCATATTTGGGACTGGAAACAAAAGGTGGGAAAGAATATGCTTTGTATGAGGGGTTTTTTTTGTGCTGTCTTGCATTATAAGAGTGGAGCTAACTGTCCCTATATTTGTTTTGCCTTACTACGCCTTACGTTAATCTCTTTGTCCATTTTACCATCTTTGGTAAATATTGTTCCTAGGTATTTTAACTCTGCCACTTGTTTTATACCTGTCCCCTCTATTATGATATTTAAAGTTCATATCTCCACTGCTCTCCAAGTATCCTGGTCAGACAAACAGCACATATTTATTTTTGCATTCTTGGTTCATGGATATAAGGTGTTGCGGACGTAATTCCTCAGCCTGATCATCTGAAAAAGTTATTCTATTTGAAGGATCTTTGAAAATAAATTACTCTCTCCTTTAAAACTTCTCCCATTTCATGGCTGCTGGATAAGTAAGGCTGAGAAAGAATGGTTAACACAGTGTGTCTAATGGCTCAATGTGGATTAGAACCCAGGTTCCTCAAGTTCCAGTCCAAAACCTAAACCGCTGTTCCGCATTGAATTTGTTCTATCTATCCTGAGTGCCAGTCTATTGGATGACCAAGTTCTATTAAAGCCACTACAGTTCCAAATAAATTCTTGAAATGCCTTTCCTGAGATTTGCAAGTGAAGGCAGGAAAAGCATGAATCTGGAACCAAGCTGTAATGAACACATGAAATGAATCACATGCAATTTTTTTCTATTTAATGGCACCTCCATACTACTGAATGGGAAATGTCATACACAGCTGAGTCAACTGCAAATAATTATAGGCATAATGTAAATCTGTGCAGCAGAAATGAATATCTGCTCTGTTTGGCTAAATATCAAAAACATGTCATGCCAGCATGTGGGGAGAGAGAAATAAAAGCATGTCTTTCACTCAGCCTCTACTTAGAAAAATGTAACAGTAATGTAGGACCACAAGCAAATCTCACAAACCATGTGAAGATAGATTTCACATGGCAGCTGTGCATTTAAATGTGGTAGTGAATTCTGTCCATCCGTTGACTTAAAACATTGCAATCATTGACTTGTCAAGCCTTAGAGAATTTGGCACTGCTCACAATTTCTGTTTATGACAGCTCACAGGGAATCCTACTGTGAGTTGCATATGATTGTTTCAGCATGCAATTAGGAGTGACAATCATATGCGTAGTTAATACAAACAGCATATACATAGACTTTAATGAAGCATGCCTCTGATTTGAATCACAGAGTTCCTGAATTATGCTTGAAAGACTTATGGAAGGAAAACCAAGAATACTGGGGAATCAAGAGACCAAAGCCTAGGAAAGTTTTTCAAGATTTTGATATATTCTTCTTGGGATGCTTCAAGGTAAACATTGTGAAATGACGGCTCATATAGAATGCAATCATGGCCCACATTACCTGAGCTGCAGAAGTCTTACTGAATCCAAACATACGTTCTATCAATTAGTTCTTAACCATAAAATTTGTTATCTCTCAGTGCCAAGTTTATGTACCATGTCCATCAAGAAGTCAGTACGGTATACCTTTTTACAGATGTACAGCAACCATTTTCTATAAAAGTGCACCTACAAGAGTTGACAAACCATTGTTATGTAGGTCCAGATCACAAGCTGGAGATCAGTGTGCCTGTTTGTGTGGGTAAGTATATTATGTGAAACATGTTGTAAGAGCCAAAAATAAAGGAAATAGATTTTTTTCCAGCCCTAGAGCTACTACTTGAACTCACCTGACTCAATGTGTGATAGCAAGTGCCTATTCTAATTTCTTAAACTGTGACAGTTAGCCAAGAAGAATTACACCAATTGCATTTTACCAGACTAAAAACTCAGAGGTACATTATTATTCTGTTTAAATTATAAAAAATCCAAGGGTGTGCCAAAGACTCCTGGACCAGTCTATACATGAAGCAAAAACATACAAGCCCTGCTTCCTTCAGGAGACACGCCAACTGACCCCATGCCAAGGTCTGTTATATGATGTGGTTTTTAGCTAGCCATTCCTATAAATGGGAGGAAACTCAAATGGCTATTACCTGGGAGGTGGAGAGCACAGCAGCCTACTTGTGTGACCAATCCACTCAAAGCCAACAAAACAAATATCCTTCCATAATTGTGCAAACACTCAATCCTGAGAGTGTCATAATGCATCAGTAAAGCTAAGTAAACTATGTAAGAGAGCAAAGACAAATATTCCAGCACACACAAAAGTGCTATCTAAGATCTGTCTCTGCCCTATATCTCTGAAAAATGGAGTGTCCGACCTGCATGGCTTAAAACATTGCAATCATTGACTTGTCAAGCCTTAGAGAATTTGGCACTACTCACAATTTCTTTTTATGACAGCTCACTAGGAGTCCTACTGTGAGTTGCATCTGATTGTTTCAGCATGCAATTAGGAGTGATAATCACATGAGTAGTAATGTCATGAAATGCACCTTTGTCCTTCTAAACTGCAAGCCAATGATGTTGGATCAGGCTAGCATGGTTGATCCTGCCAATCCCAAACAGATGTCTGGTAGCATTATCATCATCACTATAATTACTGTTGTTATTATCATTATCATCATCAGCACCATTTTAGCATGCACAACAGTGATGCATGCACAACCTCTGGGTAATGAACTTAATGTAACTTTACTATACTGGTTTGTCACTTCTTGGTTTGAACAAACTGTGCTAATTAATGATGTGGTGTCCAGTCAATCTGATTTATGATGGCCCTCCCAGGGGTTTCCACATATGAAGTATCCAAAAGAGGTTGAACAGTTCTTCCTTCTGGTGATGATCTGGGATTGGGACTGTGAAGCTTGCTCAGAGCCACACAAGTCACAGGAGACATCACCCTACCACACACACACACACACACACACACACACACACACACACACACACTGTATGATCTTTCCTGCCCATTGTACTGGAAGGCACAGAGGGGGTGTAAACTCTCTTTGTTAGGATAATGTCATGTTTGTATAACCAAAAACTGTTTGCTGTCCAAAAAATAGAAGGCTGTTTATCTTTTTACTCCTATTCTATTCCACAGCTCCCTTGCAAAGTCCTCTATCCCTAGCACTTGAAACCCTAAAAAGGTAACTTGACAGTGAAAGGCTGCATGATAGCTCTGTCACTGTGGAGAGCTGCAGGTTTGTAGAAGAAAGCTGTTTTTTTGGGGGGGGGGTGGAGAGGGGGATACCAAAATTCAGAAATCACATAATAATAATTTCGTGTCAGAAATTATTCTGGGTTTAAAGGATTTTTGCAGAAGAAACTCTGCTAAGGGAATCCCAAAATGAGGCTCCTTTCATATCCCCAAGAGTTGGGACAGAGACAGGTGCTCAATCCATCATGCAGTACCCAGGTCTCAAACTGCTGAAATGCCAGCCTTCCAGATAACCAGGTGAGCTTCTTAAACACTGAGCCACCATGGCCCCTTAGAAATCACATATTCAGTTTGGAAAGAAACCATTCAGGACAGAAAGCAGAAGAAAATGACAGATTTTTCCTATTCCTAATTTGAGATTAAGGTATGTAGCTCAATCTCTTACAAACAGATTAAAGCAACTTGTCAGCAACATAATATATAGCCTGACCATGAATTATTACAGCTTGGGAAATTTATTTTTGAGGGGGAAAAGCTCTCAGAAGCATATGAAGAGTTGGGATTCTGGGATTCATAGTCCTAAAAAGTAATTGTTCTAAGATCTGTGTATTATTTAAGAATAGGACTTCTAGATTTTCTGAACTACATATACCCGTGATGGCGAACTTTGGTACTCCAGATGTTCTTGGACTTCAATTCCCAGAAGCCCAAGCACCCTGTGAATCCACACAAATGGGTTTACTGCAATTCATCTGGCCCACACTGCCCTCATCGTTCCCGGAAGCGGAAGTAAAATGTGCCCATACAGGTGTGTTTTACTTCCGCTTCCGGGAGCGATGAGGGCAGTGCGGGCCAGATAAATCACAGTAAACTCATTTGTGTGGATTCACAGGGTGCTTGGGATTCTGGGAATTGAAGTCCAAGAACATCTTGAGTGCCAAGGTTCGCCATCATGGACATATACCATAATTCTCATTGCAGGCATTTTTCAAACACCTCAGCGCAATGCACCTGGAAGAAAAACCTAAATTAGAACACTTTGAGGCTTCGCCAGGCCAAGTTCCACTCAAGCTTACTATTCCTACCCCAGTACCACCTGGGAGTTTTCTTTCTAAGCCTAGCTAAACCTCAAAATCTTCTAATTTAGGCCTTCCTCCTAGGCGCATCACACTGAGGTGTTTGAAAAGTACCTTCAATAAAGAATTGTGGGTCCAGAAAATTGGAAAAAAAAACCATCCTTGGAATTACCTCAGGATGCACTTGATTGCACTATACAGGATGTCTGTAAGGTTACTTTTGTGTTAGTGCAGTTAAATATTCTCATCTACCAGAAGTCAAATGTGATGGCCTAACTGAACACCCCTTATTTCTGTGTGATAATATTGCTAAACCTGATCCAGCCTGAGCACCACATGACTTCTGTTTAATTTCAAACAGATTCTCTGTCAAGTGAAAACAGAGCATTTAGTGAGGTCCCTTGGATTAACTGAATCCCCAAAGGCTCTTCATGACCTTCTAAAGGAATTTTTACAGGCGATGTTATCTCCTACATATAATATCGCTATCATATCTGATTAGTTCATTGAACCAATAGGGGCATGAACGTGGCTTTCTAATAGGTCACCATCTGGTACCCTCCACCACACTCCTTTCTGCTTCCTAAAACATGAAAAGGTCTCAGAAATTCCAAGTATTTTTGGAAACCGTTGCTTCTGAACTTCACCTTCTTTCCTACCTCCTTCTGATTTTTAGGGAGGGATGAGAGGTGGACAAACCCCTCTAGGAAAAAAAAAACAAGTCATGCAAAATTCCTTCAAATATATCAAAGTATATCTTGGCTCTCATCTCCAAGGTGATGGTGGTATCTCTAACAATGTGCAAGCAAGGGCGAACTCACCAATGTGCTTTGCAACAGACGAATACCAACCCATCTCAGATCTAAGATCTACAAGATAATTGTGCATCCTGTTGCACTGTATGGCACTGAGCCCTGGGCAGCAACAATGGGTGCAGAGAGCTATCTCCATGGCATGGAATTGCATATGATCCACTGGATATTGGGTATCACCCTCCTCCATCAGGTCACAAATGATGCTGTCTGACAGCAACTAGGCATGTCACCAATCATGGAGAAGATGAGAGAAAGCTGGCTTTGCTGGTCAGATATGTCCTCTGAGTAGCAACTTCTACCTTTGCCAAAACACAGGGGTTCTCAACACAACAGGCTGGACCACACACCTTCAAACGCTGGCGTAAAACATTGCGGCAGCAACACGGGCCATCTGACATGGTGCTGTGGGCTGTACCTGGCCTGCGAGCCATAGGTTGCAAACTCCTGGCTTACAACATGAAAATTGATGGCCAGCAGCCACATGAACAACTAAAACAGAGAGGGCAGGACACTACCAATAATGGCGTTCAAATAGATGGCTTGCACCCTAAAGATGTGAATGATCCAACAAAGTGGTGGTCCAGGAACTGAAGAGTGGACCACACACCCATGGGAACATGCTAGGAAGAAGAAAAAGGAATGGCAATATACCATGGGTA